>RWGY01000031.1:5943449-6588413 GCA_007726485.1 Eragrostis curvula
GGTGACGCGGCGCGGGAATGGCTCCAGTGGCTTGGACGCGACGAGAGGGTGCTGTGTGGCTGACGGAGGAGAGCAGCGCGGCATGGGCTTCGTCGGAGATCTCGCCGGATTAGGTTTTCGACGCGACGGCGACGCTGTGCGACGGGACTGGACGGAGGAGAGGCGGTGTGGCTCACGCGAGCGGATAGGACGGTCCCTGTACGGCGAATCGACGCGTCGACGGACTCCGGCAGCCCGGTATGGGCAGCGGCTGAATCACGCCGGCGTCGCTAGGGAGAAGACTATGACGCGGGCCACCGTGTCGGCGACACAGAAGGGGGGAACGGGCCGCTCGCTCTGGGGCCGGAAGAAAGTGGGCCGGGAGCGCGCTGGCGCGAAGAGGGAAAGAGAGGGAAATAGAAAAAGAGGAACGGGCCGGCCGAGATCGGCCCGAAGCGATTTTGGAGTTAGAAGGATTCAAACTTTTCTGGAATTTGAATTTGAAGGCAATTCAAATTAGGACAAAAACAAAATCGAACAAACACTTAAAATAAAGCAATAAACTCCAAAAATGCATATGGTGAGCTTTGTGCATGATTTAAAATTCAAAAAATTTATTTTAGGCTCTAACTTAACCTAGTAAATTGTTTTTAGTTGAAATTTTTTTGAAAGGGTAAATTTTAGGGGGTTTTAAATGGGCACAAAACTGAGGGTGCTACAGACCTACCCCACTTAAACAAAATCTCATCCTCGAGATTCCGACTCGCTTTCGAACAGGTAGGGGAACTCTTTCTTTAGGTCATCTTCTCGTTCCAACGTGGCCTCTGCCTCTGTGTGATTACTCCATTGCACTCGGCAAAATCGTATTGCATTCCTTCTTGTTAGCTGAGTTGCAATATCCAAAATTTTGATAGGCCTTTCCTGATATCGGAGATCTGGTTGAAGATCCATTACTTCTGGGGGTACTACTTCCTTTGGAACTCGCAGACATGGAAGACATTGTGGATGTCCGACAAGTCCTCGGGTAACTCGAGGCGATAAGCCACAACTCCAATTCTTTTGAGTATCTTAAAAGGTCCAAAGTACCTTGGTGCCAACTTTCCTTTGATTCGGAATCTCTGAGTACCCCATATCGGGGATACTTTGAGATACACATAATCCCCTACCTCGAAACTTAAATCTCTGCGTCTAGTATCTGCATAGCTTTTCTGTCTGCTCTCGGCTGACTTTAGATTCTCTCTTACGAGAGCTACTTTTTCCTCTGCATCTCTGATAATGGCTGGGCCGAAGAAAGATCGTTCTCCGACTTCCGACCACATCAGAGGGGTTCTGCATTTTCTGCCATACAAAGCTTCGAATGGTGACATCTGTATGCTGGCCTGATAACTGTTATTGTACGAGAATTCTGCAAAAGATAGGCTTTTCTCCCAATCCTTTCCATATGTCAGCACACATGCTCTAAGCATATCCTCAAGGATTTGATTAACTCTTTCGGTCTGTCCATCTGTCTGAGGGTGATATGCAGAACTGTAATCCAACTTAGTTTTCAACAGCTTGTGTAAGCTCTTCCAGAATGTCGAAGTGAATTGGGTTCCACGATCTGAGACTATTCTGCTCGGAACTCCATGCAGCTTGAGTATATGATCCACGTATAGCTGAGCATATTTGTCTCCTCTATAGACCGTCTTCACAGGGATGAAGTGTGCGACCTTTGTTAGACGGTCCACTATAACCCATATTGAATCATTCCCCTTTTTTAGTACGGGGTAAACCCACAATGAAATCCATACTGATTTCGTCCCATTTCCATACTGGGACATGTAGGGGTTGCAACAATCCTGCAGGCCTCTGATGTTCTGCCTTGACTCTACAGCAGATATCACATCGAGCAACAAACTCTGCTATATCTATTTTCATTCCTGACCACCAATATTTCTGTCTCAAATCCAAGTACATTTTGGTGCATCCTGGATGGATGGAGTATGCAGAGTTATGAGCTTCATCCATGATGAGCTTTTGATACTCACCAGTTTTTGGTACGCATATCCGATCCTTGTACCATAGGGTTCCCTGATTATCCACTCGGAATCCTGGGGCCTTATCTAATCCTGTTTTCTTCTTTAATTCTTGTATCTCATCATCTTTTTCCTGGGCTGCTCGTATCTGACTTTCCAGGGTAGGCTCCACACACAGGGTGTTCATTTGTTCTTGTTCGGCAATGTGAAGATTCAAGTGTTCAAATTCCGTCACAAGCTCGGGTCTCCGTTTATGCATCTAGATACGGCTATGACGAGTCTTGCGACTCAGTGCATCTGCCACTACATTAGCCTTTCCAGGATGATAGTGGATTTCCAAGTTATAATCCTTGATTAGCTCCAACAGTCTTCTTTGCCTGAGATTCAAATCGGGCTGAGTGAAGATATACTTCAAGCTTTTATGATCCGTGTAGATTTCACACTTATTTCCTATCAGATAGTGTCTCCAAATCTTGAGTGCATGTACAACTGCTGCTAGTTCTAGATCATGGGTTGGGTAGTTTTCCTCATGCGTCTTTAATTGCCTCGATGCATAAGCCACTACTCTGTCATCTTGCATGAGAACACATCCCAATCCTTATCGAGACGCATCGCAGTATACGACGAAATCTCGATGTATGTCTGGCAAGGTCAACACTGGGGCTGTGGTCAACCTTTTCTTTAGTTCCTGAAAACTCCTTTCACAAGCTTTTGTCCATTTGAACTCTTATCCTTTTCGCGTTAATGCTGTCATTGGCCTTGCTATTTTAGAAAATCCTTCGATGAATCTTCGGTAGTAACCAGCTAGACCGAGAAAACTCCTGACTTCTGTCACTGTGGTTGGTTGTTTCCAATTGAGGACTGCCTCAACTTTGGCTGGGTCCACAGATACTCCTTCCTCAGTCAGAATGTGACCAAGAAAAGCCACTTTATTTAGCCAAAATTCACATTTGCTGAATTTGGCATACAGCTCATGGGCTCTCAATTTTTCCAATACAATTCTTAAATGTTGCTCGTGCTCTTCGGCACTCTTAGAGTAGATAAGTATGTCGTCAATAAAGACAACAACAAATCGATCTAACTCCTCCATAAATACCATTTTCATTAGGTTCATGAAGTATGCAGGTGCATTTGTAAGTCCAAATGGCATCACGGTGAACTCATATTGTCCATATCTAGTAACAAAAGCTGTCTTAAGAATGTCTCATTCTCTAATTTTCAACTGATAGTACCCAGATCTTAAATCAATTTTGGAGAAATACTTGGCTCCTTTCAACTGATCAAATAAATCATCGATCCTGGGCAATGGATACTTATTCTTAATGGTGACTTCATTAAGAGATCGGTAGTCTATGCACAATCTAAGACTGCCGTCTTTCTTTTTGACAAAGAGAACTGGTGATCCCCACGGTGACGAACTTGGCCTAATAAAGCCTTTCTTCTGCAACTCTGCTATTTGTGCCTTCAACTCTGCTAGCTCATTAGCTGCCATTCGATACGGTCTCTTTGCTATTGGAGAGCTTCCGGGGATAAAGTCGATGATGAACTCTATATCTCTGTCAGGTGGCATGCCGGGTAACTCATCTGGAAATACATCTGGGTATCCACAAATCACTGGCACTTCTTCCAATGACATTGCTTCCATATTGTGAACCATTGGTGTAACTTTTGACCTTTTTGGTTCACATACCACTTTGATTCCTTTGTGGTTTACCAGGGTAACTTTCCGGGTGTCACATGCTATATTGCCTTGGTGCTTACTTAACCAGTCCATTCCGAGGATGACAGCTATCCCCTGAGATTCTAGGACTACTAAGTTCGCTAGGAACTCTACCCCACTTAAAAGGATCTTAACCCGTGGGCATCCCAAATAACTTTTGGTTTCAGCCCCGGGAGTCCGGATTATTAGGGGTTGTTTTAGCATAACAGTTGGCAAACCATTTGTAGCAACAAACTTTGATGAAACAAACGAATGCGAAGCTCCAGAATCAAACAGAACGGTTGCAAGAGTTAAGTTGACGAGGTACTCACCAAGAACAACATCTGGAGTGTCCTCAACTTCATCTGCATTAATGTGGTTGACTTTACCTCGACCGAAGGTTTGATTGTTCCTTCGCTGCTATCCCGAGGATTGCTGTCCACCACGTCCGTTACCAGAGGCTGCAGTTCTGGCACTATTGGATTGATGCTGCTGAGTTGGAGCATTATTTTGGTTCAGATAAGGACATCTAGCAACCATATGACCTGGCTCGCGGCAGAGAAAACAAGTCCTCTTGTCATTGTTATTGGGATGGGCAACACTAGAACTACTCTTCCGCATACTGCCTGAGATCTGATTGCGGTAAAAAGGTGCAGAATTTTGCTGGTTGGACGCTGAGGTCCTATACTGCATAGTTGGCTGATATTTAGGTTTCTGAGGAAAGTCGCCTCTTGGCCTCTGATTTCTCTCTTGTTGCTTGAATTTCTGCGCATTGAACTTGCGCTTCCTGTCATTCTCGATGTGAGAACGAGCATCTTCCACAAGTATGGCACGGTTCATGAGGGTGTTAAAATCTGGGTAAATGTGCGTGATCAACTGCATCTTCAGACTAGGGTTAAGTCCTTTCCTGAAGCGATCCTGCTTCTTCTTGTCAGTGTTGACATCCTCTGGTGCATATCGTGCCAACTTCATGAACTTCCGGATATATTGATTCATTATCATGGCTCCTTGCTTCAAAGAGCGGAACTCATCAGCCTTCATCTCCATAATACCCTCGGGTATATGGTACCTTCTGAATTCCTCTTGGAACTCTTCCCAAGTGATAGCTTCTGCATCCTTAGCAGCTTCACGATAATTATCCCACCATTCACCTGCTGCTCCAAGGAGCTGGTGAGATGCTAAAAGAACTCTTTCTGTATCATTGGCATTGATGACTTCTAGCTTTTTGGTGATACTTCTCAACCAATCATCTGCTGCTAAAGGATCTTCCTCAGCACTTTCGAAAGTCGGTGGCCTGAGTCTCATAAATTCTGACATCTTGGTCTAGGGACCTGGAGCACGATCTAACAGTCCTTGAGCAATCACTCCCATCAGACGAGTCTGATTATCCATTACTTCCACTAGATTGGTGACAGGTGGTCCTGGTATTCTACCACCTCGTCCACCACCTCTTCCACCTCTACCACGGTTTTGGTTTCCTCCACCTCAGTTCTAATTATTGTTTCCAACCTCATCATATCCTTCCTGATTCTGACTCACTTCATCTTCTTGGTGGTCTTGGTTATTGTTATCCCCAACTCTACCTCCACCTCTACCTCTACCTCCACCTCTGCCACGCGGGGCAGTGTTTCTGCCTCTTCCACGCCCATTTCCATGACCCTGGGCATTGTCCTCATCATCGTGTTCTTCACGCTCACGGCGTTGCTGGAGTCTGACAGATCTTTTAGGAGGCATCTGTTTGACGGATTTAGCAGAAAGGTGAGATAGGTCACTCAAGGGATCTACGAATTTCGAGGCATAACAAAACAAGATCAATGGAAAAGGAATTCCAGAAATATTGCACACACGCAAACAGAAAGATCCAGGATCATTACAACATCGCAGCAACTTATTCATAATAACAAGGTTCGATCATACATACCTAAGTCCATTTATTTATATACAAGGACTCGACGATCTACGACTTGACACAAGACTTAACCACAGGGCGACTCTAACTTACGACTACCACACCACACTACTGCCACACCTGGCAACTACTAGACTCCACTACTCAAGGCAACAGCTGCCTCTACTACTAGCAAAAGCTACTCCTCGACGCCAACTCCTGCTGCTCAGACGTCGAAACCACGGTCCCGAAGCCACTCGGCGTAGAGGTCGAACGGGTCTGCAGTCAGCTCGTCAGTGCTGAGTAGGCGGTAGTACTCCTCGTCGTAAGGTGTCGGTGTCGGAAGTCCGGGCTGCTCCTGCTCTGCTGGGGCGACGAACTGCGCTGGCTGCTCCTGCTCTGCTGAGGCGACGAACTGCGCTGGCTGCTCCTGCTCTACTGGTACGTCCATCTGTGCGGGCTGCTCCTCGCCCATAACCTCGTCGTCGTCTCCAGGAAGGTCCACGAAGTTCTCCGCCACTGACTCCTCAGTGGGGGCAACTCCGTAACAGTCCTCCTCGGTGGACTCCTCTCTCAAGAGTGCGGCCTCTAACTCGGCGGCCCACTCCATAAGATCCTCAGAGTCCTCTGAGTCAGTGTGTCCCTGGCTGTCGGATCCTAACCCTGAGTCGTCTCCAGATGGGTCCGATCCTCCAGAAGACCAGGAGTCTCCAGTCGACTCGGTATCAGGGTCTGAGTCAGTCGGGCAAGCGTAGTGAAGGTGACGTGCTGGTCCTCCGACTCTCGGGGTCATCCAGCGGCGGGGTCCTGCTCCAACCTCGTGGAGTCTCACGTAGCAGCGGTCCACCTCTCTGATCAGGTACAGAGCGTCCTCCTCCCAAAGTCTCCTAACAGTCTCGAGGGTGGAGGTCAGCTGTGCACACTCAGCCTGGGACACTGCGAGCTCAGCCTGAACCTCTGCTAGCTGAGCCTGAGTCTCTCGAAGCCTGCGGACGTCCTCGTCCCACCACTGCGCGGTGTCCTCGAGAACGCGGGCAGTCTGAGCACGGCACTCCTCCAGCTGGGCTAACTCTGCACGAAGGGCCTCCATCTGCTCAACAAAATTTGAAGGTAGGTAAGTATCGGGATAAAATAGTTTTATAAATAGAGGTAAGGTAAACGGAATTTTGTAAAATAGTTTCTATAAAAATTATCACTCTCTCGGGTACTCGTTCCGACTTAGGGTCCATCCTACGGGCAAGCATGGCTCTGATACCACTCTGTCGTACCCCATTTCTGGAGTACTAGTGCTTACCGTATCAGTCCCTGGATCAGTAGCTGATACGACACTTTTACAGAATGGCATCTCAGAGTCATACCATTGATAATATTACCAAGTCTTATTACAAGCCTTTATATTACAAAAGGTCTTTTTACAATGGCCAAAAGCCTTATTACAACATGACACACAAACACTACACTTGAGCATCACTGAGGACAGTGACACAACACTAGAACTACTACAACGGAAGACTGAAGCGGGGTCCACTCTACAGGCAGACTTGCGCGCGGACGGAACCCTACTCATCATCGCCATCACCTTGGAAGTCACACTCGGGTTCTTTTTCTTCTGAATGATTGAGGCAAGAGTGAGTACATAAGGTACTCAACAAGTCCTAACACAAGGGTTAAAAGCATGCAAGGGGAGATCAAGGATAAAGGCTGGGGTGTAAACTTATCGGCCGAAAAGCCAATTTTTGTGCAAGGGTTTGTTTGAACAGCAAAACAGCTTTGCAAACTAAGTCAAGTAAGATTTTGAATTTAGTGGGGTTGGTTGGCCCTGGGGGTGATGCATCCATCCCGCCAGTTCCCAAGTTTTAACGCTGACCGACAACCAGCACACGGCTCCAAACCGGTGTATTCCAAAACACACACGCCAAGGATAACTCACACAGAAAAATCTAATCATTTGTGTGACCATTGCCTTCGCAATTGTCCAATGCCGTGAAATACGGCTATCCGGATAGATTCAACACTCTGCAGAGGTTGTGCACTTTACCCACAAGGTATACCAGCCTTCACCATCGTCATGGCTTAGACTGGCATACTATTGGTTCCGTACCTACTTGGTGTCACCACGGCACCACCACGGAAAATCCACAACCATGGGCATTCATTCACCATAGGAATAAGGGCCACAGGCCATCACCAACCGCCGGACGCTAACGCCAATCTCGTTAGGTCTTCTCCTGGCTTCCGCTGCGACTCCCGCCTCCTGGTGGGTACCGGGTGACACTATAGCAGGGTGTGGTTCCAAACCTTTCCCATATAAGGCATGTGGTTACACGATGGGTGCTAAGCAAGGCGGCACATGAACCGGTCCTTATACGACCGAACCAGGCATCTTCAATAGCCAGTCCTCACGAGGAAAGGCGTCCCAGAGATAGCCTCCCCACTGAGGACTACCTCGCCTGATCCTGCCAAAACATTCCCCACTAGGGTTGCACTTATCATTAAACCACCCACCTTCACTTTACACACACCACCAAGCACGCACACATTTTAACACAAAAACATGTGTAGCAAGATTAATTATATACACAGTGTAATAAAGTCCTAAGCAGCATTTTCATCCAACAAATCATTAAGGATTAATGATGTTGGGACCTAGGGTTAACAAGGATATCGGGGTATAAGCAATATCAAGGTGAGGCAATCAACAATTACTTAGGACATTCTAAGCATTTAAATCATTTGTAAATACTATGCATGTTTATTTGAAAATAAGCTCTAATGTAGGATTATTTGCAAACATAGGCGCAATATGATCAAGGGGGTTAGGACTTGCCTTCAAAGTCTTCTTCCTCTAGCCCTTCTTCGTAGTCGGGGTCCTCGTGCTCTTCCTCGAACGTTTGGTTATCTAACGATCAAAAGTAAATAAGCGAATAAATCTACCGCTTAACAATCAATTAAAGAATCATTAAATAAAATAAAGACCAAATAAACAACAAATAGAGATGGCTCTGGCGTAGATGAAGAGACAAGGGTGTTAGAAGAATTTAGGTGAAAGAATTTCTGAATTCGGAGTTAAGATGAAATAGTTATGAATTTTCGAATGAATAGGAAAGGAAAAGATTAGGAATTGATCAACTTAATTAAGTATAATCAACATCCTAATTTTTCAGAGGTGCACAAGGGTTGCAAAGTGGGTAGAAAAGAATATAGGATTTTTGGGAATTTATTGGAATTTTTTCTGTCATTGGAAATGTGCTCGAAATTGATTTCTGTGTACACTCCCGGGTGCACCTAGTGATTTGCTCTGTGTGTGAGAGGCTGACATGCGGGTCCAGAGGGGCCGGATCACTGTGCACTACTGTTGTGTGGACTGGGTCTATGAGGGCCGTGGACCGGGACGCGTGTGCGGGTGGTCCACGGTACACCGGGCGCACCGCGTGGCGCGACGACCCGGTCGCTGCGGGCCCGGTGTAAGGACCGTGTGACCGAGAGGGGGGTGAATCGGGCACACCATGGACTAATACTTTTTGCAGTTCTAGCTACTCAAACTAATTGCACAAGTAAAGGATACATAACAAGATACTACATGTGCACTAGGAGTGTGTGAACAAGCTAGGATAACCATGTGCTAGGACTTGTACATGCTAGGAGCAAGACATACATGAGCATATAAGAACAACCTAGCATATAAGAGCATATACAAGATAAGCACAACAAGTCCTACACATGCTAGTGTATAAGATAATAACAAACAAGCAATCTAGCATGCATATAGGGAACACATAGGGAAGCTCAACAAGCTATACATGCTAGTATATATGATAAGTATGGAACAAGCAAACTAGCATGTATAGGTATACAAGGGAAACCTCAACCTAGTGATCATGATAACAAGATAGAACAACATAAGCATAACAAGATCACTATATGATAACAAGCAAGTGAGAGCTATCACAAGTAGGTACAAGCATATATAAGGAAAGCATGCAACACAAGATATAACGAAGAGCTAGCACGGAAACAATCGCTAAGCAACCATATGAGATAAGCACAATATCTACTACAAGCATATAGGATAAACAAGATAACAAGTGCAAGTAGTAGAGAGTAAGAGTAAGAGATTGCTCATCGATTTTTCCCGTGGTATCGGGAGGATGGCGCCTCCCCCTAGTCCACGTTGGGTCACTCCCGCCGGAGTCTCGACCCCGTCCCTCCGCTCGATGGCGATACCCTCTAGAGCACACTCCACTCCTCGAGCCGGTGTTGTTCCCAAGAGCACGCTTCACCCTCCAAGTGAAGTCACGGGCTTCACCCCGCCGCCCACGGCAATGCTCTCTTCCTTGAAACCAACCACCACTCCTTGAGTGAAGTCGCGGGCACGTCCCGCCGGCATCTCCGGGTACTCTTCCAAGGGTAAGGATCCGCACGTGATGCGGTCCAAAGGGCGCTCCACTAGTGATGCTTCTTTCGCACGGGAAGCTCTAAGACCGTGTACAAACATGTGATGACTTCCACACTCTCTTTGGCAAGCTCATCACCGACGGTTAACCGGTCTATGCCTTGCCATAGACCAAGGGTAACAAACCAAGACCGCCTCCCTATGACCACACTAGTCCTAGAGGTGTATGGATGCACTCAACCCTCTCAAGCACTAAGATTTCCTCTCCAAATCTTCTCCCAAGTGCCCTCTTGCATCCTCTTGTCTTCCCTTGTGTTTCCCCACTGGTAACAATGGCCAAAGGCACCCCAAAGGGCCAAGCAACCAGCTATTTATAGGCTCCATCCATCAAACTAGCCGTTGCCAAAAGTGGTCTGTCAATATGACGACTGTACCATACGGTCAATGGTACGGTCTCCATTCTTCATGGTACAGTCAATGGTACGGTCTCCATCTCTGATGGTATGGTCTCCATTTTTCCTTCTATCCAGAACATGTCCTTCTCTGTCCAGATTCCCCATAGGGGTTGTACCATACGGTCTCATGGTACGGTCTCTATTTCTTATGGTACGGTCTCCATTTTTCCTTCTATCCAGAACATATCCTTCTCTGTCCAGATTCCTTGTAGGGACTGTACCATACGGTCTCTTTGACTGTAAGGTACGATCTCCATTTTCTTTCTGTCCAGAACATATCCTTCTCTGTCCATATTTCCTTGTAGGGACTGTACCATACGGTCTATTTGACTGTAAGGTACGGTCTCTATTGCTGAAGCTGAAACTTAATCTTCTCTTGATTCTTGCTTCCAACTTCAACAACCTTGGTTCCTCCACTTCTCTTTGTCCACCCTAGTGCCTGAGAGACCCAATGAGCATCCACATACCTCTACCATTAGTGTGACCTAAGAGAAACAACTCGATCCCCCTTGATAGTCCAGTGTTTCCTATGAACTCAAGCCTACATCTACACCAAACCAACACTTGCTTGGTTCTAGCATGTCCTTAGCCTTGATCCATCTCCTCAACTGCGACCTCCATCAAGTCCAATGATCCTCGTCATCTTCCATCGTCGAGGCAACCAATCACCGGGATGTAGATAGAATATTGATGTTGCTTATCCAATTCTTCCGATCATGTGACCATATGAAAACCTTTCCTTCATCCATAAATGTTAGTCACAATGATCTCGTTGCCATAAAGGACAACTCGACCGTAACATAATGTGCATAAGATATGTATATAAAACTAGCACAATAACATCATCATGATATAAGGATATTAAAGCAAGCTACATGATGAATAGGTAAAGCATGCATGTCATGATGAAAGATATGTAAGCAAGATCACATGACATGACATGGCAACATGATGACAAGATAGAGTATAATAAACACAAGTATGTCATCATCACAAGAGACAAGATCATCATGGCATATGATATAAGACAATACAAACATGATGATTAATAGTATGTCAAGGTATAAGATATATGGAAGAGCACTTGACCTACTTACCTTGCTTCTTACCTCATATGTGTAGTAGTCACCTCGTAGAGTAGTCCTCAAGTATACTTCTCCTTTATACCATCTTCCTTACAACCTTTGAGGTGTCGGCACTCCAATAGTGTATCATCACATCCATGAGACTAACCATCTTGCACACTAGCAAACCTTGTTAGTCTCATTGACCATGTTGACATCAATCACCAAAACCTATGAACCATGCTCTAGGTTCATTGATCTTACACCCGGGGCGCCGACGTGGCAGCCACGTCGGACGCCGGCGTGACCCGGTAGGAACGTGGCGGCGCGGCGCCGGAAAGCTCGCCGGCGGCGGCTTTGGCGTTCGGAGGGCGACGCGGAGTGATCGAATAGGTTCAGCTCGGCGTGGCGAAGCTTGGAGGCTAGCGTGTCGTCGTGCGGGAGGGCTAGGGCGACGGCGCGGGCTCGCCGGAGTGCGGCGGCGCTCGGCCGTGCGGGGGGGGGGGAGGCGTGCGCGTGCGTGAGGGCGGCTGCGAGGGTGTGAGGACGTGCGGGTGAGCACGCAGAAGCTGTGCGTGGTCTCGGCGAGGCCGGGAAAAGTTCCACGGCGGCAGGAGACAGAGAAGGGAGCGGCGGAGCGGCGGTGCTCGACGCGGCTAGTCTCGGGTGCGCGAGGAGGAAGGAGAGAGGGTGCAGAGGGAGGAGAAGGGAGCGGAGGTGCTCACCTCGTGCTCAGTGGGAGTGGGGAGCGACGGAGTGCGACGGCGGGAGGTCGTCGGGATTTGGCCGGCGATGAGGAAGAGAGAGGGAGAGAGAGCTCGAGCGTGCGGAATGGGTGAGTATGAGCGAACTGACGGAGGAGAGAGTGAAAGGGTGAGCATCGGCGCCTTTTATAGACGCGCAAAGGCGGTTCGGCGCCGGAGAAAAATCTCCAGCTCCGGCGAGATATTTCTCGCCGGACTGGACGTCGACGCGACGGAAGCTGGGGTGCAGGGCTCGGTGACGCGGCGCGGGAATGGCTCCAGTGGCTTGGACGCGACGAGAGGGTGCTGTGGCTGACGGAGGAGAGCAGCGCGGCATGGGCTTCGTCGGAGATCTCGCTGGATTAGGTTTTTGACGCGACGGCGACGCTGTGCGACGGGACTGGACGGAGGAGAGGCGGTGTGGCTCACGCGAGCGGAGAGGACGGTCCCTGTGCGGCGAATCGACGCGTCGACGGACTCCGGCAGCCCGGTATGGGCAGCGGCTGAAATCACGCCGGCGTCGCCAGGAGGAAGACGACGACACGGGCCCCACCTGTCGGCGACACAGAAGGGGGAACGGGCCGCGTCGCGCTGGGCCGGGAGAAAGTGGGCCGGGAGCGGGCTGGCGCGAAGAGGAACAGAGAAGGGAAAAAGAAAAAGAGGAACGGGCCGGCCGAGATTCGGCCCGAAGCGATTTTGGAGTTAGAAAGGATTCAAACTTTTCTGGAATTTGAATTTGAAGGCAATTCAAATTCGGACAAAAACAAAAATTGAACAAACACTTAAAATAAAAGCAATAAACTCCAAAAATGCATATGGTGAGCTTTGTGCATGATTTAAAATTCAAAAATTTTATTTTAGGCTCTAACTTAACCTAGCAAATTGTTTTTAGTTGAATTTTTTTTGAAAGGGCAAATTTTAGGGGTTTTTAAATGGGCACAAAACTGAGGGTGCTACACCCCTGCTCAATTAAACAGGCATGGGCAGCAGCAGCACGTCAAGAGGAAAACCAGAGAGATACTGTACCTACGCAGTACGAACTGTATGAAAGACCGTGACGCTCGGAGTATTTGTCACCGCTCATCCAACTGTGTGAAAGACCGTGACCGCCGGCGCATTTCTGGCGGGAGGCATGGCCACGTGGCGAGATTGGAATTGGGCAGGATCGTAGACGTCGTGGAGCCGTGGAGGAGCAAGCAAAGCAGTGAAAAAACAACGTACCGCCGCCACACGAAATCTCGCTCTCTTCCGCTTTCGCACGTTAGGACCTGATCCAGTCATCCTACACCAGCGCCGAATCGAACCGCGCGCGCGCTCACTCTTTCACGTACACACTCCGCTGATGCATGCGGCTCTTGTTGTCTTCCTCCACGCTTGTCGCTGGCGGGTTGCATGCATGGGCCCAGAACTTTGTTGGAACTATTACGTAGCCTGCGTACGGACGCCACCATCTAACGGCATATATTATGTTTTCGCACATTTTGTACTACCAATCCAACCAACAAGCTTCTAAGAGCAGGCCCAATAGTGGGCTTATCGACCACTGTGTCAGCTTTTTTTTTCATTAGGCAGAGAGAAAGTAGGAGAGAGAGCAGGTCCAATACTGGGCTTATCGACCACTGTGTCAGCTTTTTCTTTCATTGGGCAGAGAGAAAGTAGGAGAGAGGGAGCGGGTTGGCGCGTCCTGCAGCGACGTTCGCGTGAGCAGGGTGTGAGACAGATGGTGGGTCCAACAATAAAAGTTGAGACAAATTAGTCTATTTGCTTATCTATTTGTTTGTCTACAAGGCAAACTCTTGTCTGAACTATTGGGCTTGCTCTAAGAGCAAGGCCAACAATGGTCGTATCGACCATTTTGTCAGGAAAAAGGACGATGTGAAGGAGAGAGAAAATGAAGCTTGTTGCTTCTGCTGTCTACCGTCTGAGCACGGGCTCCTAGGTACTTTGCATTTATGCTGGGTGCATCAATCTTGAGTTGTATTAAGGGCGCGTTCGGCGTTTTAGAGGCTAAAATTTAGAGGGGCTAAACAAAAAGAATCTTGTCTTAAATAAACTTTAATTACAAAACTAACTGCAGAACCCCCCTCTAAATCGCGAGACGAATTTAACGAGGGTAGTTAAGCCGTGATTAGACGATATTTACTGTAGATTTACTGTAGCATCAATGTAGCAAAACATAGATTAATTAGGCTCATTAGATTCGTCTCGTAAAGATGTACCCATCTGTAAAAAGGTTTTGTCATTAGACTTTATTTAATACTTCTAAATAATAAGATTCTCTTTAGAGCTAAACTTTACAGGCTCTAATCCATAACACCGAACGCGCCCTAATAATTTTTCGATGACGGGTGGGGTCTAATGTGTGTTGAAATGCGTGGCTAGACAAGCTTATTGTTTGATGTGGTCTCTGAAATTGTGTCCAAGCCAAGTGCTTGTCAACTTGCTCTAAGAGCAAGCTTAATAGTTTAGACAAGTGCTTGTCTTGTAGCCAATTAAATAGACAAGCATGCAACAAACTTGTCTCATTCATGCACCGCGGGGCCCACTCTCCATCACACAAGCAGGCTTGGCGACGGTCGCATCCTGCAGCTATAAGAGCAAGGCCAACGCCTTGTCTGGTCGACCACTGCATCAATAAAAAATGGATATAGAGGAGAGAGGAAAGGGTTCTGTCACACACATTGTCGCTGGCAGCAGCGACGATCGCGTCGCACGGTGCGGGCCCGCCACCTCTCCCAACCTCTCTCACCTGTACTGCGCGTGTCTGGCTGAAAAGGAGGAGGATGGGACCCACGAGGCGGCGTTCGACAGGCGCGGCGTTGGGTAGCTTGTCTGGCCCGTGGTCTGCTAATCGGCGCGGCTTGGCTCGGGTTGGCCTTGCTCTAAGCTTCATTCTCTCTCATACCTTTTCAGACAGAAAGATTGACACTCTTGTCTATAAGACAACTATTGGGCCTGCTCTAAGTATGTTACGGCACGCTACGGACATTCGTGTACCGCATGCACGGCTGCCACCGTGGACCACTCTATGGATGCAGTACTTACATTGCGTGGATTGTGCACGTCAGCTTGCCGTTGCCCGTTTGGACCTTGTAGCTAGCAAGGTGCTGTGTATGCGGCTGGCTTTGAGAACGGATATTTCGGTCAAAGATAGATATGCAAGAACGTAGGGTCGTAGCTTATACAAGAGGAAATGTCGAACGGCGTGCATGCCGTACGACGTTGTGGAATTCAGACTTCCAGAGAACAAAAAACAAAAGAAAACTGTAAATCGTGTCAATGTTCGCGCCTCCGTCGTCAGCAGTTTGACCCCAGCCTGAAGATCCTGATCGACACGCCTCCACGCTGGACTTGCTCGATCGTCGGCCGGAGACCAAATCGTCACGTTCCGGGGATCGATCGATATGCATGGTCATACACATATACTGTATTCTTGGGCTCCACTGCCGCACGCGGCTCCAGTGTTGTAAAAGCCACCGCGCAGCTACCGCACATATCTTAATCAACCAGCCTAAGCAACATCCACGCATCAGATCTTTCCCCGTCCACTCCGATGCACGCTCTAGCTTGTAATGCAGATCTGCACGCATCAGCTACGACGGAGGCCAAGATTATCCATCCAACTAAACATAGACTAGGCACGCGGCCCGTGTAGCGCGGATAGCTTCGCGCGCCGCAGGTCGGCAGTCCGGGGCCGTGAGTGCGAACACTAGATTTTGACGCGACGAAGCACCGCATCAGGCCGCAGCCTTTTCTGGGTACATGCATGCGCCAGTCGGACGCGTGCCGTGCGCGCGCAGGGGTGGAAGCGGTCGAGTTTGCGCGGCTCTTCACGTCACGTCGTCGTCGGCTCGAGCGCGAATCAGCATACATGG
This sequence comes from Eragrostis curvula, assembly GCA_007726485.1. Lineage (NCBI taxonomy): Eukaryota > Viridiplantae > Streptophyta > Magnoliopsida > Poales > Poaceae > Eragrostis > Eragrostis curvula. Next base: position 5,959,561 of record RWGY01000031.1, read on the forward strand.
TCCGGGCGCTGCCTGGAGTGGATTGATTGGGGAAGGTTGGTGCGCTTCTGGTTCGGCGAAATTCCTGGTTCAGTCCGTTTGTCACGCGCCAGCATGGGCTGCACCTAGCTGTCCACCGCACCTGTTGGGTGCTCCCGCTGGCGAAGACCGAAATTAACCAGAACGACCGTCGAGGTGTCTCACGCAGACCGGCCGTGCATGCGTGTCCCTGGCCCGCCGGCCGCCGTGTTCAAGAAATTGGGCCGCGACAGGTACGTGTTCCCTAATTAAGGTCCTACTAAGCTGTACGTAGCCTCTCCGGTTGGAATACTTTAGGTGTATAATGGCATGGCTATATATGGAAATTAAATAAGTCATGGCAAGATGATAGCTAGATCGAGCTGATCAAAGCGAAATAAAAAGTAGTATGTAAGGAGGACAGGACTGACCCGTATGCAGCTTGTTTAATTGGTATGAATCAGCATTAGAGATTCAGCTTAATACTGAAGCCTAAGGTCATTTATCAATGTCGGCCGTCGGAAGTTCTGCTTAAGAGTATAGAATCTTCCGACGGGTACGCATGCACCACGTATATGGTGCAGCCAAAGCCAGGGTGACGACGCTACGCGACAAAGGAAGAGGCAAACGGCGTCTACACACGTCAACATTGGAGGGCGTAGAACACGTCATGGCCAACGGGAAGCTGGACCCCGTTTCCAGAACCAAGAAAAAAAGGGTTACATGAACGATCTAACTGTAGTTGTCTGTTGAATCCGTAACTAAACAACACTCGGATGGGGCCGCTGCCCATGCCGGTTTGTTCGATTGGCTCCATTCCGCTCGGTTCCAAGGCTTGCTAGGCCAGGCCTTCCGGCAGTTGCTTTTTCGAAAGCAAGAAAAGGATTCATGCCGTCAGTGAGTGAAGTGGTGACATGCCGTGAGTCGCCGAAGTGACACGGAAGTGTCGTGTTGCGCAGCGGGGAGCAGCCGCGTGCCCGTGCACCTATTTATGGGCCGGCCGGAATCGAGAAATTGATGCGCCAGTGGGAGCCTCTTTTTTACCATTTACCACTAATAGGAACGATACGTCGATGCCAGTTCTGGAGCAGCCAGCAGCATGCTTTAGTTACTTTGACAGCAACGTGTAATCCTACTCCTTGTCTCCTTAAGCAGCAATTCGAGCCTGTTCCCCCTGTTCCCTACGTACAGAGCATGTCCAGCTAATTCCGCCAGGCGATTTGCAAATTGAATCGCGATCAACCACATCGATCATCTGTCCTCTGATTGGCGGGCGATGTTGAGTCTCGCTCGTTCAACGTGCCGATCTGGTCTTGCGGATCAGGCCGGCCTGCTCAATTAAACAGGCATGGGCAGTAGCGATCGAGCACACGTCAGTACTGTTTGAAGATGTCGATGTGCGAGGGTGGGCCGCTGGCCGGGTCATGGAACGTTGATGCCGCCGGCGGCCGGCAGAGCGTTTCTGTTTGGGAGGCATGGGCGCGTGGCGAGATAGGCAGGATCGATCGATCGTAGACGTTGCGGATCCGTGGAGGAGCAAGATAAGCAGCGAATCACTGCCGCCGCCGCCGCCGCGTACGGTACTGGCTCCGGCGGAGTGTGCGGTCCACGCTTCCTGGCTCATACGGCAGGGCAAGCTTGTTGCTGGCGGGATGGGCCCTGAACTTTCTTGGAGCTACATACGTACGTTACGTACGGACGCTGGTATCTAATCTAACCGCGTACCGTTGTTCGTACATTTTGTAACAAACAAAGCAACAAACTTCTCTTTAGAGTATCTCACGGCACGCTACGCGACATGCGTGTACGGCGCGCATGGCGGCCACCGTGGACCGCTCTAGCTATGGATAAACCTACGTACGGGATATACATAGTGTGGCCTTGTGCTCGCCAGCTTCATCACAACTTGCTGCCATATGACTTTGTAGGAAGGTGGCGTGATGCGGCCGTGTGGCTTTCAGAACGGAGGGAGTTTGTTTCGCGACGGTCGAGAGAGATATGCACAAGTATGAAGGTAGGGTCGAGAGAGCTTATCCCGTGCACGTACTCAGACTCTCAGGGTCAGAGAAGAACGGCAATGTACGTTGATCTGGACGCATCAGCTTCGATGATGGGCGAAGCATACTAATTTATCCATCCAACTAAACACGCACGCTTGACTTGGCCCGAACCGAGAAAAATAATAGGGAAATGCATGCGAGGATAATAACGGCACCGGAGCTGCTTAGCCTCAACGCTAAGTCGCGGCGCGCCGGGCCCGGCCCGGCCGATGATATTAGCTTAGCTGGTCACCTGGTCCATTCCCGATCGATAGCGTGCAAACGGCGGCCTTGGTCCCGATTGCGCGTCCATCTTCGGTCTGTAGGAACACTAGCTAGTTTTGGACGCGACGAAGCACCGCAAGTCGGCTGCTGCCGGGTGCATGCACCAAGTTGGTCGATCGCAAGCACAGAGGACGCGCACCAAAGCGATCGATGGAGCTCGATCGTTTGCGCAGCTCCTCACGTCACGAAACAAGAACAATTCGCAAGTCGGATCCCATCCGCGGGGGGTGCAGTGATTGAATTAATTGGAGAGAGGTTGTTCATTGTGTGTGCTTCTGGTTGACTGGTTCGGTGTCCATCTAGGTGCATCTATGACGACGCGCCAAACGTACATGGGCTGCTGCCCACGGCACCGCTGAATGCGGGACACGAGGGTCCGTTGGGTGCCTGCTTGCGAAGGAAAATTAAGCCGGCGAGGGGCGCTGCCGTGCGTGTCCCTGCCTGCCTACTACCGGCCGCCAGGTTCAGAAAACTGGGCGCGACAGGTACAGGCACCTCTACGTCCTAAGTACGTAGCGTCAGGTTGGATTAGTTTAGGTGTATCATGGAATGATATACATCAAGCTGATGAAAGCTGAATTCAAAGTATGTAATTTAAGGCGGACATGATTGATGACACCCGTATACAGCTTGTTTAAAAATATGTGTGAAAATTCAGCTATGTTATTAGACGTCGAGCTCGAGCCTGCATGATTCTACTACTTATTAATAAACAGTCGCTAGTAACTTGTCACTACTGATGAAGTGATCATGATTAGGCTCCAGCAAGTATTGTATTACCAACAGGTATATGCATCCACCACGTACGCTAGCAGACACGGTGACGTACGACATGGGAATTACACTACGATTTGTCCACTATACTGTCTATACGTGGATTCTTGTCTTCACATAGCTCCGAAATACTCCATCGACTTCATTCACTACGCAGTACAATTCGTGGAACAAGAACTGGACCCCCGTTTGTAACAGAAAAAAAATGATCTAGAGGCACAATAACGGTAGTTCAACCTCATTAGATTCGTCTCGCGAATTAGACCAGAGATTTTATAATTAAATTTGTAATTAAATTTTATTTAATATTTTTAAATAATAAAATTATTCTCTAAATTTTTAGACGCTATGCAACGAACAACCCGCTTGTACCGTGCGCGCTCCGTCGGGGGAGCAGAACAGAGCAGAGCAGAGCAGGTGAAGGAACGAACGAACGGACGGACGAGCACGGGGGTGGGGGCCCTCGCCCATGCCGGTTTGTTCGTTCTGGGGCCCATTCCGTTCGATTCGCAAGCTAGCTTGCTGGAGCCTGGACCTGGAGCAGGGCGAGCGGCTCCGCTTTTTCGAAAGGAGGAAGAAAAGGATAAGGTGAAGTGGAGGAGGAGAGGAAGGCGAGGCGTGTGGGATCTGGAAGCGGAGTATGTGAGGTGGGCGGTGGCGGAGAAGGTGACACGGACGTGCTGTGTCCCAAAGCAGGGAGCAGCCGCGTGTCCGTGACCCTATTTGCTCAGTCGGGAGCACTGATTGATTGAGGCGGAGTCGACTGAAGAATTGATGCGTCGTCGGTGACCGGCGGCATCAAGGGAAGGAGGAAGCAGTCGCACTCTTGCGACTTTGATTGGAGGCTCTTTGTTACCACTTGTTCAGATTAGCAAACAATTAACGGATTTTGTCAGACGACTCGCAGCCGTGCAACCGATCTATTCAAAGTTCTCGTGGAAGAGGGCGGGGGGGATCCCAACTGCCGCGAGAGCATTGGAAGCTATCGTCGGCGCACGCACGGTGCGCTTGATCGAACCGTTGGAAGCTATCGTCGTCTCGTACCGAAAAGAAAACAGAGAACTTGATGACGCAGTTGAACCACGCTGTGGAGTGCCACCCACAGCTGCGCGACGAACAGCCACTGCATCCAGCTAGGGCGCGCTCAATGGATCGCTCGCTTGCTCGGCTCCATGTGCCACTCGGTTGAGTTGTGGCCATTTTTACACGCTCAGGTATGGGCAGCTGGTGGAGCTGAAGCATGGGCGAGAGGATTGGACCTTAAGCAGCATGTTCCATGCAGCCGTAAATTTGGTCGTATAATTTGAGCCGGCGCACTACCAGAGCAACGGTACGCACTAGCACAGTACGTTTGTGCGGGAGCGGGACGGCGAACTGTTGGACGCTTAGCAGGCCTGACGCTCAGCTTGCGTCCTCGCCGGCCAAAAGTCGATCGCCTGTCGTATGTGTAGCCATACCTTTGTTGGGATATCCTGGGAGGCAGCCCAAGCGTGTACGCACTTCGGGACCTCAAGACGTCGATGTGCTGCTGCAAGTGGTAAGATCCGTCGTTTTCCCCGCTGCTACAACTTCCACAGCAGCGCATTTTCTCTCTTCCCCCGGTCCCGAACGCTACGCACGCGCGAGCGCGTTGACGCCGCGAGCCGGACCTTGTGGCGGAGCAGCGCGCGGAGCAGAAGAGGTTCAGATAAGCCGGCAACAGCCGCCCGCCGCACGAACGCGCGCCTGCATATCCACTGTCTGTCTCTCGCCGCGGGCGCAAACGTCCCCGCCGCCTCTCCGGTCCGGTCCCCGTCTAGCAGCACGACCACTCGGGGGAGATCGTTCGCAGCTCAGCTGCTGCTGCGTGCGCGGACGAAACACCGCCCGCCGCGAAGCCACGAACCGATAGATTTGGTAGATCCGCGCACGTCGGCCGCCTCCACTCCACCAACGGAGCGGAGCGGCGCCGAATCTATCTATCCGCGGCGCCGATATTTGTCACTCGGCATGCAAATCAGCGAAGGCCTCTCGCCCGCGCGCGCACGTCTCCGGCAGTCACGTACGTACGCTCCCCGTATCCAGACCACCCCTACGGGATGCAACGGCTTTTGTCGCGCGCGGCTGTGAGGAACGCCGCTGTTTCCCGGCGCTCGCTTTTTACTGGCGGCGCGCTGTGAGTGCGGAACCAACCCGCCGTGCCATGGGCCTGACTCTGGGTGCCTGCTGACCGGCGCGGCCACATCCGCGTTTCGGCGTTTGGCGTGTTCCCTCGCTCACTTCCCCTGGCTCCGCGTGTCGCGGCAGAAAGCGCAGGAATTGCCATGGAGCACGAGAAAGGGAACGCAGGCAAGCAGCAGCAGCGACTGGCTCTCGACCGTCACGTCTCGGTGCGCAGAAGGACGAGTCGTGGAGGTTACTCCACATTTGGCGGTGCTCCGTCGTCAGTTCTGTTCACGGGTGCGTTGCGGGCGAACGGTGAAAAAAAAGGAAAAGGATGTTCGTTCAAATTGCTTTTGCCATGTACAGAAGCAGCAGCGGCGGGAGGAAAACGACAGGAGGAAAAGAAGAGAACGGTCGCTGCACTGCACAGAGAGAGAGCTGTAAAAACTGCTGTCGCTCGTTTTTCTCATCAAAAGAACAAAAATAAAAAAAAAGAAAACTGCTGTCGCTAGGTGACAAGAAAAAAATGAAAGCGTGGCGTGGCGTGGCGTCACGGCGCCGGAGCCGCGTCCATGGCGACGGCGGCGGCATTGGGGTAGCCACCGCCAACTGCGGCGGCGTCGAGCCATCGGTCCATGGGCGTGCACTCCGCCTTGTGCGCCATCTTCCAGTGCAGCGCCTGGCATGCGCGGGAGCAGTAGTTCACCACGCCGCACACCGAGCACCGCCGGAACTCGTGGCGACGCGTCTCGGGACGCCCGCACAGCGCCTGCGAGCACAGCCGCAGACCGCCGCTGCCGTCCTCCTCCCCCACCTCCGACGCCGCCGTAGCGCCGGCTGCTCCGACTCCGGCCGCCGCTCCAGCTCCCAGAGGATGCGCCGCGAACCAGTCCACGAGGAACCGGTTGGCCGCGTGCGTCGCCGCCTCGCCCGTCGCGCTCGCCGCCGCCACGGCGGCGCGGCACCCGAAGTCGCTGAGCAGGCACGCGTGCCGCCTTCGCGCGGTGGCAGAGGAGGCCTTCCCGCCGGCGCGGATGAGCAGCGACGCCGAGGCGGTGACCGCGGCGGCGAGCTCGCGCGCGTTGGCCTGGATGAGGAGGCGGCGGCCGTCCAGCACGGAGCGGCGCACGCCGTAGCCGTCCTGCAGGCAGTGGCCCAGCTCGCGGAGCGCGTCCACGTGGCCCAGCGACGCGGCGCGCGCGCACAGCGCGGCGCCCGCGCGGAGGTCGCGGTCGTCCTTGCTGCCGCCGCTGCCGTTGAACTGGATCACGGCCAGCGAGTAGAGCGCGTCGCGGTGACCGCCCACCGCCGCCGCCGCCATCAGCGCCGCGCCCGAACCTCGGCTGCCCAGGCAGTAGAACCGGATCTGAGGCGCACGACAAAACTTGATCATCAGAACACGGTCGCCAAGCCAAGCAACGGCAAGAAGCTTTTTTTTTTTTTTCCTTCCCGGTGTTCTTACCATGCCGAGGAGGTAGCAGGCTTCGAGGTTGCCGGCGTCCGCGCAGCGCTGCAAGAACCGGTGCGCGTCGTCCGACCACGCCTTTGCCGACACGGCGAGGCATCGCGGCGACGCCTTCGACAGCACCACCTTGCTCTGCCCGAGCTCTCTGAATCTCTTGCACCTGCACGGAACAAAGCACTCCCCGTAAGAACACCATCCGGGCGCTATCCATTTATTTCTCACCCCGTCCGCGCAAACGGCACATGAACGGGGAACGTACGTGAGCATGGCGCCGGCGAGGTCGGCCGGGGAGCCGGCGGACGCCGCGACGTCGGCCAGTATGGACACCACCAGATCGTCAGGCAGCTCCTCGAACATGTCTCCGAGGCCAGCGCACCCGGCGGGGGCACCAGCGGCGGCCGGCGACCCCTCGGGCATCGTCCGGCGCCTCTTCCGGCGGTGCGCCTCCAGGCCATCGCCCGCCGCCGCCGCGTGGCAGGAGTAGCAGGCGCCGCGCCTCGTCCTCATAGCCTCGTCCGTACGTTTCTCTGTGGCGAGCAGCAGTTGCAGGCAGTGCCTTTGGTGAGGACAGAGGGAGAGAGAAACAGGGGGAGCGAGATGCGTGCGTGCGTGGCCGTGTCCGTAATGGCGAGCAAGCGAGAGGAGGGGAGTTATATATAGAGGGCAGAGAGAGAGAGAGAGAGACAGGGTCGTCGTGGCTGCGATGCGAGGAAGAGGAAAGCGCTGTGGTGTGGTGGACGGCCCCCGGTTCCGTTCCGTTCACTTGCAACGGGGGTGGCGCGGTCAACAGGGACGCTGACCGGAGGCCGGGGTTGCTTGCGGGGGAGCACGCTTGGATGCAAAGCCTCTCGCTTTCTTGATACTCCCCCCACCCCTCTCTCTCCTCTCCTTTTTCTCTCTCTCTCTCTCCTCAGCTCAGCTTTCCCCCCTTCTCCTCTCTCCTCGGCTTTTTCCTCCATTTATCCTCTTCCACTTCCTTGCTTCAATTCAATTCCACACAGAGACAGAGGAACTGGGTGGTGGGGCTGGGCCATTCATGATTGTAGTTAGTGTGTTTTGTATCTTTGACAGCCTTTTTTTTTCCCACCCTTCTTTGTGCTCCGCTGCAATTTGCATCGATCCTATGGCTTTGCTTTGTTCTGCCATTGCTTGGGTTGGGCAGTTTGCTTGATCTCGTTGCCGGTTTTGGCTTGTCACTTGCAGAAAATGGGGCCAGGGGTTTGTTCCTTTTGTCCTCTCCTCCACGGTTGTTTGGTAACACAGCAGGCAGGCAGGGCCAGGGGGTTGGTGACATGGATATCTTGCTGGACGAGATGGTCTTGACGTTTCAGGTGGCATGGCACCAGCATGGCAAACGCGATGCGCGGTTGGCACAACGAAACACCTTGCTTTGCTTACTTGCTCCATTCATTCATTGATTGGTAGCATGTATATCTTGCTAACAATTGAAGCTTTGGCTGGCTAATCTTGGTGCCCCGCCATACCATAAAGCGATGGTTTTGGGCGCAAGGAAATGGTTGCGTCGATGCGATTAAAAATGGCGCGATTTGATTAACCAACCATGCATGTGCTTGTATGCATTGCTTTCAGAAGAGGAGAGATTGCAACATTTGCTTCCAGGGAAATCTCCTGATTTTGGTAAATTGAAAGCGTACCTTGTGTGGTTGGGCTAGCCAATAACTAACTATACTTATTTGAGAGAAGATCACAGTGATCAATGCCAGATGGACAGTTTGCTAGACAAATTACTCCTACTAAAATTGCTTGATCTGTTGAGTAAAAAACATGTTTAAATCCATGACCTGTCCTTTAACTTCCAATAAGACGGTTGTACCCAGCTTCAATTATAGTACGGTATGTATAGCTAGTATTAAAATCTTGATTTCTTTGTGGAATAAGTGCCTGCCGTATATTATGAGAATGAAGAACTAGCGGAGAGTCCATCATCAAACCTAGCTACGCATTTAGGTGGAAAACAAAAAGAATATAAAACGACATATATATAGTGGAATTCGCGGCACTCTGAAGATGAAATCGCATACCTTTTTTTGAAAGAACAGGAACGTTTGCGGCCTACTGATTATATGTTAAATCCCATACCTTTTGTAAGACCAAAAGGCTAATGAGATCGTTCGTAAAATTTTGTTAGAATATATCGTCTCCAACGCTGGTATTCCTTTTCTTCAGAACTGCGAGTTCGGTTTTGACATATTTTTCATTATTTCACAGGACTGACATATTCACCTCCTAACGTTTGTCAAACAGGCGAAATAAGTGGGAAAGAACATCTCTTCAATCACGTGATTAAATCTTTCAATATTTTGCTTTAGCAGTCGTCCACCTTGTACGTAGTTATCTATTGCATTAAGCAAGAAAATTCCATGTGTGTACATTAGTCATTATTCAACGAAAGAAGGAATTTACTCAATCGTACACATGGCGACAAGCTGGAGTACGGTCTAAACCTTAGAAATTGACAGAGAAAAATAACAGAATCACATCCGCAATCACTCCAATTAAGCAGCACCTAAACGTGGTCAAGGATTAAAAAACATTATCCGTTGCTGCCAGATATTTCGATCTGTCACGTCTGGAGTTAAATCCTCTGGCAAAAGAAATTACTAACCTTGCAAGAAAAGGAAACGAGAAAGGTAATTCGTGGATTAAAAGATGGCACTGGAAAAACTAGCGGTGAAGTGAGAGGATGGCAGTTACGTTTGCAGGGGCAGGAGGCCAGGTTAGCTCTTTCGGATTTGGACGCAGCTCTGAACGGTGTAGAAATGGCGATAACCAAAAAATTCTTCAGACCGGCGTTGAAGAGATTAACTTACGGCTGAAATCGTTCTGGAAATGGAGTGGCCACGCGAAGCTTTCGAACCTTGTCTATCGGCCCTTGCGTGATCTTTCGCTCTTTTCCTCCAGTCTGAAGCTTCCTGTTCGTCAAGCATGCGTTCCTAGCCATTCAAATGCTAATTTGAATCTTGAAATGGATCGGAAAATTTTCGAAATAAATTCTCCATTACCAAATGGAGTCTAAGAGTGCCGATATGCAACTTTGCCTAGTTTGTTTATCATTTTAGCTCTACGCAATAGATGAAGGCACGGATTATACTTATTGTTCTCGAAGTTCTAGAAAGGCTTAGATGATCCCATACACATCATAGAGTCGGCGTTCTCATCATTTTGTTCGTGTACGACATGCTCGATTGAGCCATATGCGTATTATGGAACCCCATTGGTAAAAGGCCACTGATCGATCACGAACTCACAAAATGTTTCTTGGCTGTGAATTCAGCGTACTGCTCGGGTCAATCGATCATGCCTTGCTTCTCTTTTTTTAGAACTGTCCAAAGGCAATCATTCCAATAATTTATTTCATAAAAAGTAAACGAACTCACCAGCCGGGCGGCCAAATATGTTTTGATGACAACAAAATGTTGAGATGTGTTGTCTTTGATGCTTGGTGCTCCTCCTTTAATTCAATGGTGTAAAACCTTTTCCTGCTGGCAATGTAAAACAAAACAATTGGCCTGTTGATGGCCGGTTTTAATGAAAATTTCAGGTGGGGATACTCTCCCCCACCCCCGTTGACCTTCAAAAAAAAAAAGATGTGTTGTCTTCTCTTTTATTGTTGTGGATAAGAATGAACGCATTTTCTTCTTGTTTCTGTCACTTTTTTTTATGGTCACGCTTAGCCTGTCATTATACTTAAGGATAAAATACAGAAATATAAACCACGTTCCAGCTAGGTATTGAGTTGTAGTAATCAGGGACTACTAATAAACAACTTGCTTTGTGTGATTGTGTCTAGCATAGACTGTCAGGGCTCGTACAAGTATCTGAAGTGAATAGGCGGGGACAGGATTGGAACCTGCAATCTTTAGGTCATGAGCCTGACATAGTACTTCCTCCATTTCAGACTAAAACAGGTGCGTCAATGACTAAAATCAAGCTGGTTAGTGCTAAAACTTTGATTAGGGTAGCTCTATGTAGCTTCGCCAAGGTTTGGGACACTACAAGGGTCTTCAATACTTTGACTATTGATCGATATGTACCAAAATAAGTTATTCACACAAATTATATACATGAAATATTCATACTATTATTCAATTTTTACCAGCATAATTTTGACGTGACATATTTCGAGTTGGTGGTAGCTTAAATAACAAGATTGTTCCTGACAACAATTATCAGCATTGGCCGATAACCATATCCAGTGAAAATTGAAATCTTCCTCAAATGATACTTTTCTTGAAAAATCTATCATCCATATTTAGTGTTATATTGCATCTCCCTATAATTTTTTTAATAAAAATTAGATATCCCTCTCAGTATACAAAAGTGGAAAATGCCGGACAAAATATACAAAAAAAAGGGGACCTTTGGTGCATTTAAACTCCATTACTCCCTCGAATAATTCGCACCTCTAAAAAATCATAGCTCAATTTAATCCCCAAACAATTCAGTTTGTTGAAGTTTGTCTCTTATTTTTTTGTTTCTTGGCATACAAGTTGAATTTGAGACTCAAGTTTTGCATGATGATAGTTGACACAACAAACTATGTCAAAATAAGTATAGAATAGTTTTCTGATATTATTTACATAATTTGATAGGAATTAATGATACAAACATACAAATGATATAAGAAAAATATATTATACTTATTTTAACATAAGGTGTTGTGTGAGCTAACATCACATAATATTTGAGCTTCAAATTGAACTTGTACACCGAGAAAACAAAAAGACAAATCCCAATAGAGGATACATTGCACCAACTCGAATTGTTGGAGTAAATCGAGTTAGTTTTTTGTAGAGGGGGTGAAATAGACAAAGTGAATTGTTCAAGGGAGTAAAATGAACCTTTTTTTTTATTTCATTGGACAGATTGAGGTGGTGTTTAACTTCTGTGTACCACTTCCAGATAAAATTATTTACAGATATAAAACTTTCAAAAAAAAAAGGAACCATGTCTTTGGAGTAAGACTGTATCTTTGTTTACTTAGAAGAATTTTTATCTGAGGACGCCATGGTATATCCTTTTATTTAATTTGAGAGATCATATATATCTCATAAGTGAAATTATTTCTTGTTCAATGTCGTATTTTCGTACCTTATTGCTCGTAATCATATAGAAAATTCATACTCTTAATATATATAACTTTTTGTTGGATTGGTTTGTAAGTTTGAGAAATGGATATAGACATGGCATTAATGACAACAGGACCTTGCTGGTAATGGCAACGAGCCAACGATCGTGTTGGCGAAAGGGGCATCAACAAGACAACAACCGCGGTTGTCGTGAAGATGGACTTTGCTTCAATGCTGCGAAACGCCACGAGATGGCCGGAGCAGCCCAGATGATTAAGCAACTCTAATAATTAATCATAGTACTTGTTTCCTTTTCCTACAATTATTGCTTGATTGTTCTAGCAACTATATCCAAAATTGACTTGCAACGTGGATTTGAAATCTATTTATGGATAAATGTAAAGGTAAATAACTTATACCAAACAAAGTTATATAAAAACAATTAGTTTGTACTAAAAAAATATTATGTATAAAATGATGATATATGCATTAATTATTCAAGGTCACATTTATAACATGGGATTTTCCCTATATTACGTATAAAATGATTATATATGTTTTAGTTAATGGAATTAAACTAGGAGTTTACATTAAGTATTCCCGTTTGAAATCTTATGGTAAGATTACAGGAAAAGGTGTTCACGCTGACGACCTGAAACTTTGTCATGCTCTGCCCAAGTGGATCTGCCTTAAAAAACCATGTCAACAGATAACCATTGCTTCGCTTCTTTTAAGCAACAAATTGCTTTGACTTGGGTCATTCCTTGATTCAGCGGGTGACCGGTTCAATTGAATTATAGTGTACTGTTGAAGACTGTTAGGCTATCTTCTTTGCTTCAAGAGGGGACAAGTGTGTGCACACCCAACCCCTAGCCCCATGCACTTATCTTCTTTTAATAAAGTTCCCTTCCAGTGGAGTGCATCGTTGGCTGCTTACCCAGGGACGCTAGCTATAGCTTCCCTTGATCAGTTACAAATACATTAGTTTGAGTCAAAGGGCATGCATCTTCCGGCAACTGGGCATTATTCTGTTCTCTCCATGCATGCTCTAGAATAACATCTTGCCAAGATCATGTTCCATATATACTACCCCCACTTTGCTTAGCTTTACCAAGACTGCAAATGCGCTTTAGGCGGCTATACCTCTTGAATAGTGGTAACATATCCAGTGGATTGTCCAGACCTGAATGAAAAAGATCATATCTCACTTGAGCACCACAACGCTTGTAGTGGCTGACATATGCCCACAACTGCAAGCCATTCCGTTTAATACTATATCTTCTTATTTATTCCAGAGAACCTTGCAATAGTAGTAATCTATGAGCCGCCCAAATGTTTATATTGAAGGAGCCTAGCTAGCTGGTTTGAGGAATTTGTACTAGGAATATTGTGCAATAGGATATGCGGATCATTGTGAGGTAGAGAGGCAGATAGACAGGGGAATGTCAATCAGTTCTCACTGAGATCTAGTAGCTGCCTTGAGGGACCTGTGCTCACCAGCTGGTGTATTATGGATAACACGAAACTTTAGCCGTCTCTTGGTTTTGAATATTATAATGGTGGAGAAACTTATTGTTTTACTTGAAAAGTTGTGTTCCTCTGCTTTGAATCTTGTTAGAGAACTAGCAGTTTAGTCAAGCAAGTTTCCTATGGATCCCATCCCCCCCCCCCCCCCCCCCCCCTTTTTTTTTTCTTTTTGTAAGGATTTAAGCAGTTCTCCCAACAAGAAAAACAGTCTTGCTTTCGATTCAGAATATATCTAGTGGTGACATTTCTCTTATGAAAGAGTGGCCATGATATCCCCTTAGCCATCGACACTCGCTTATTGCCAACATAGTACAATTATTTATAGACGCCGATTGCACTAGAACTTTATAAAAATTTAGTTCCGCCAATTCAAACTATAGAAATCCAAATGATTTTATTAAGGACAATCTATTAAATGTTTGTCACTAGAGGTTTCAAAGTACTGCCCCAGTTTAAAATATTTTGATGTTAGGACACTATTTTCAGTTCGATTTGAGCTAAGAAAAGTTGTTGATCTGACATCAATTATTAAAAACCAAACCAGAAGGAGTACTCCTAGCAATCAACAAAAACATCAACTAGATGCATAATGGATATGCAGCACCAGTTAAGTGGTGGATATACCAATTTCAACCATTGGACATGCATAAACATAGCACGTCGATCTAATCATAGTAATCAAGGACCACCCACGCATATAGATACGTAAACATGGAAAAGGGCAGGCAGAGTGCATGTGTAGCGAGTTAAGACGGGTGGCCGGCGACGCAGGCACGGACGCACGTACCAACGCTACCTCCGCAAGCAACCCTCCGCTGTCACCCGTACAATTAGCAGGGTCCCATGTAAAATCCAAAGCAAGAAACCAAAGCCAACAAGCCATCCATTAAAGCAAAAGGAAGAACTAAGCAGGTCCCATGCATGGATGGATGATCGAGCAGCGCTGTACAGGTCGGTGTGCCCGTACTATTATTGTTGCAGCCGAAAATTTCTCCGGTTAACAGACAAGATGTGTTCTGCAGCTTCTAACAGGCTTACACATGTGTAGGGATATGATCGAGCCTGTTTTTTTTTTTTTTTTTTTTTTTTTTTTTTTTGCATTTCTGTTTAATAGGTACCAGAACTTTCTCCGTCGGACCGAGAATTATTTTTGCCTTAATCAATAAAACGTTGAAAGTGAATAGACTACCCTAATTGTAACATTTTATCTAAATACTACAATGCGCACATTTAAGCAACTCATCAAAAGTATAAATAAAAAACCTAAACATTTGCTTTTTGTTTTTTGCGAAGGAACTAAGCATTTGCTTGGGGTACACAGGCACAAAACACTCGCATTGGAGTGTGCTTCAATTCACAACTAATGGATGATCACCAATGGTCTGCGACGTCTAAAACTAGCTGACAGATGTAGCTCATTGGGATATCGAGTGAGCTCGTTTGTTGTTTTCCTTGTTGATTAGGTACTGCATGATTGATTAGAGTGTCCGTACACCGATTGGTGATTTGGGTGAGAACAAACATGATAAGTACACAACATCGAGATCGCCAGATGGGGGGAGAATTTCAGCAAGCCAAGCTAGCTACTCAGACAGCTGCTGATCGATAAGTATATAGTAGTACTACGTGCACATTGTCATGTTGACTTGCAAACCAATTGGAGGCCTGTGCACGGTGTGCGTGTGCATGCTTCAATACAAAGTTAGGGATTAACGGCCGCACAAAACGACAGAGTCCGATCGATCCACTGGCAGGTTTGCGTGTGCCACTCTTGGGAACGCGATCGGGCGGTGGATGCAAAGCCGTCCTTTTTTCATGCAGAGAAGAACCTCGCACAGCTCCTGTGTTTGCTTGGAAGTGTTTTCAGGAATCTTCAGCGATGATAATGGCTGTAATCAACTCGTGTGTTTGCTTGGAATACGCGGCCGGGATCAAAATCCAGCAGGTCGTCCTTCAACCGTGTCCAGGAATTTTCAGCGATCGTGGCAATAACAAGTCGATTAGTAGCGTAATTTGACCTCAACTGGATTACGTCGTACTACTACGTACGCTACTGATCGTCGCCGGCAGTTCTCGGTCAGTTCCGACGAAATCGATCAGGAGCGTGTAATTGCTGGAACACGTGTGCCGCGAAGCCGGCTTTGCGGTTGCGTGCGACGCGAGCGAGCCAGAGACGAATTAATCGAGTGCGGTCAAAGCTGCTTTGACGCCACGGCCGGAGCAGATTCAACTCAACCCCGCCGGTGTCACGGGTCGGGTTCGGCGGCTGTATCTGTCATTCTAAGCCAGCTTAGCCATACACATGTGCGCTGCTAGCTCCTCGTACGGATGGAATCGACGGTTCGTCCAAGCTAAGGCGACAGCCTTGTCGTTAATTTCCGGTGCTATCACTTCATCAGCAGTAGGTCCACGAAGGTTCGTCCAAACAAAGTTATCATGATCTTTGAGTAATTTGGGAATATGTGTGTTCAACCACAGGTACGAGTGGAGCTTTTGATTATTTTTTTTTACACCCTGGAAAATTGCCCGAGTACCTCTGGTCGATCTCACTGTCAACTTGTGTTGTCGTACCTCGAGTTTACATGGACCTGTTGATGAGTTGTTCTCACTGTCAACATGTTAGACACGACTGAACTGTCATGTACCGTAACAAAATTTTACAGCGGCGATTTATACTTTTCCCAATAATGACCTCAGGCGGAGCTAGGACGCACGCACGCATTCAGTCTTACAGACGGCCGGCAAGCGTACGCGAGTCGTTCAGCTTTTCCTTTTCTCTCTAACTTGGCTGGTCTAAGTCCAATTAAACCTGGTCCAGACCCGAAGATTCCAATTAGTTTTCCATCTTTTGTTCTTCACTCTTCAATTATTAGCGCTCAGAGAGATGGAGACTAATTTTAAGTCTTGGAAGCCATAGAAATAATAAAGCCCATGCATGCTAGGTAAGTCAAACACTCTTGTCTTTGAAAAATGCATAAATCAACTAGCATATCTACTGTGGATCATCTGACCCGTTTCAACTGAAAAAAACGAAGAAATAGGCTCAACCTCTTGACTTAATCAGCCGAGAGGACTATACTAGGGCAACCAGACAAGGACTGAACAGACCCGAGCGATGATTGGACGATGTTCAGAACGTACGAGATGATTCTGACTAAATTTCCCGATAGAGAAACATGGTGAACGCGACATCTACCTACATGATTAGCACGGGATCGAGTCAGAAAAACACTTAAACTGAAATCAACAGGCACGAGAAAGTCCAAACGGAGACGGGACACGAAGCTGCACCTAGCGTTCGTCGACTTTGACGTGAACATAGGTATATGTATACATCTTTCTATATATAATTGTATGCGAAGGGTGTGTCTTGTTTTTAAGGGAACAGCGCATGCCGCCGCTAGAGCGATCGATTGATCGAGATGGCGGAGGGAAACAATCAGCAGCGGCTGCAAGACGACGAGTCGCATGCTCGGCGCCTAGCAGCTAAGCTAGCTTGGTAAACACGCGTGCGTGCTGGCTGGTGAACGCGAGACACGTCCGTGCGCAGCTGGCCTAGACGAAACTGCTACGGCGTCCGGCACTCATGCTCGCGCGTGCATGCATAGGAGTCCGGCACATGAGAGAGAGAGAGAGAGAGAGAGAGAGAGAGAGAGAGAGAGATTAGTTCAGGTGGATTTAATTAGGTTCGGCCTCGTGTTGCGCGCGTTCGGTAACTACTTGGCTTGCTTGCAAAGGTACGTAGCCCGTGTGCACGCACGCAGATATACAGCGAAATATACAAGCGAAACGGCCGTATATGCTAACATTCTATATGCATCTTGACGGATGTTCCTGGTTTACGTTATCGAAACCGCACAGGGCTTTAATTGCCTGCCACCAGTTACTTTACACACGCTAATCAGAAAATTCAGTTCATTTTCACACACATGTGCTTTTGCTAAGAGGCACGAGTCTAACTCTAAAACACTAGATTGTAACTTGGCAATTTGCCTTTGCTGTCGATGTACACCATATGGCTTATACCTGAAGTTTAGAGAAGCGTTCAAAACCTTTGGGTAAGTACGTCGAAGCCGCCACTATCTTTATCAAGCTCAATTTTGCTCTTCAACTTGTTGAAAACACTCAAAGACGACCAGCGAGCACTCACTATCCGAAAGCAACCAATAGCTTCTTGCTACCTCTCACACATTAATTTCTTCTCCGGTGACAAAAACATTTTGAATACTACGCTCAGTTGCTAGGTTTGACGGGAACCGGAACGGTTTCATGAATTCAAGGCCGGGGCACAGCAAGCAAAAGGACAGCCCTGGCATTCAGTGCATAAACAAACAAATAAAACAAAATCCTAGCTAGCAAGTTGTATAGGCTAACTACTCCTGATAGATGAGATGATCTTGTACGTCTTGAGGCCTGGGAAAGGAGGACGGAGATGAGTGCCAGTGAAGGAAAGCTACTACTACATACTGGGTGTTGGGGGTACATGCTTAGCGAACGCGCCACTAATTCCCTCGGGATCAATTTACTAGCGGTTAAACGCCCGGGAATTAACCGAAATTCCCTGTTTTTTATTGCGTGCGTGTACATATCTGCTCCTCGGGAGTCCGCACATTCCTTGTTCCTCTGATGTCTTCTCTACTCAATTCGGGCTGGGTCTCGCCGACCCAGGAACGAACTGGGTTTGTTTAGTTGGGGTTGGGATTAGTGAGGAGTGAGATGGAATTAAGGAAAGGGAAGGAAGGGGATCAGCATTGCATGGATGCATGGCAGTTTGTTGCTTGACGCTATTGCTGCTGTCCCCTCCCCGGCCCGCACATGATCCCGTGTACGTGCTTCTCGTTCGCAGCTAATGTCGTGCGCCCAAAGCATCGGCCTACTTGGCGGCGTGGCGCCGCTGATGCAGGTCCCTGCATCGGCCGGCGGATGGGTCATCGTCCTGGACGAACATTCGCTGACAGGTCTGGACCACATGGCATGTCTGGTTCCGTTTTTTTTTTTTTTTTTTTTTTTTTTTGCGAGGGATGTCTGGTTCCGTTGGGTGCCATATTCTATCAACTGCGTGATTAGTCCCACGAGGCATCCAATTTGACTGATAGAGGCAAAGAGTTTCGAAAATATAAGAATTCAACAATGCTTAGAACTTACTAAGAGGAAATAAAGATAATGAATGTTGTTAATAAACCATGTTTCTGTACATTTCAGTTTTTGCAGGAAAGTGCACATATTTTTTTTAAAAAAAACAGAAAAATAACTGCGAACACTGTAACTGCTGCTGAAGAAATAACTGCGAACACTGTAGCTGATGCTGCTGTCTGCTGCAAAACCTCCAACCGAACACCTTGATTGTTTTAACTCAGAAACAGTGGCGGGGCCAGAGCTCAAATAGAGGGGCCAAATGGAGATAGAACGAGTCGTTTGGCAGCTTGGCACACTAATCTGGTTGCTTTACTTGAGGCACAACCGCAAAACGAGTCTTTTTTTTTTTTTTTTTTGCCTTTGTTGCATGATCATAATGTAGGAAGCATATACTGTGTATAAAGGTGGGTTTGTATTGCATTGAGTCTTTTCGATTGTTATATATGAGAGTAAAAGATTTATTGGAATAGGTGGGGGATGAGAGTTGACAAGACACACATCTGGATGCATATGACAATTCTGGATGCATATCTAAACTATCAATTAATATAAACACACAATTTTAGATAGGAGTAGTTCCCAATACCACATGGCATTCTCTTCTTTCTAGCAACCACCCACCCGTCGTCCGCGTCAGGTGTGGATATGATTCTACATGGGAGCAAATACTTGATGCCTACAATTTACACATATGCGAGTATTTTCAACCAACCTATTTAATTTGTAGTTGCAAATAGGCACGATTGTGCACCTTTGTAATAATTGCAATAAAAAGAAAGGACAAAAGGAAACTTAAAAAACAATAACCACATTTGTTTTATCTCACAAGAATCGATTCTATATTTTTACCTTAATCTTTGTCATGTTTTGGTACGTCTTCTAAGTTTAAAGAACACGATGAGTGACATATTTTCAACATAACCGTGAGATAGTATGTCACATGCATGATTTGCTTAAAAAATAAACTAAAGGCATTTAGCCCTGTTTAGCATGTGTCTACTAGGGATACCAGCTTATAGAAAAATCTAGAAGGAACTTCCTCTTCTTCATCAGCGTACAACACACTAAAAGTGTATAAGGGCAGGTACAACGCTACACGTAGGCAGTCTCATAGGCCGTCTCATGCAGTGTCACATAGGATTTTTGATGAGGTAGAAGAGAGAGAGGGAAGAAAAAGAAAGAGGCGGTTGCTTCGCGAGGCAACCACCTCAAGCGCTAAAATTTAGGAGTATGAGACGACTTACACACCATTGTACGAGTTGTAATTGCCATGCAACTCATAAACATTCCTTTTCTCATTCGTAAATTAAAGGAAGATGCAATTACTATGAGACAACTAAAACAATTATCCATTATATGCGTTGTTTTATAAATCGTCTTATAATTACGTGTCATACATGAAACTGCCTATGAGACAGCACCTTTGTACCTGTCCTAAAAATCTGTATTGCCGACCATTATTTCTATACGTATAGAATGGCTTGTGAATCCCACTCACTATTATCCAACTTTGACGGAATGGAGGACGCATTTTTCTCTGTCTCTTTTCCGTTGTATCCTTTCTCCGATGGAGAGCCCGACGACTAGCGCTGTGTTTTGTGTTCCCGCCAAAGAAGCTACCCCATCGGTTAGACTTGATCTCAGATAAAAAGAAAAAAAGAAGTTGGTATGATAAAGGCCCAAGAAGTGAATCCCTCGCTGGGCCCTGGTAGAGAGGAGGAGACAGGTGAGGGCCCATATGTATGCCCCATGCATGGCCCACAATGAGCTGGACAACAAGAGGCCTAACGCAAAGGCAAATTCCAAGGCTGCTGAATACGACCGATTCATCACACAGCGAGGCGTCAGTGGTGACTTCGGGAATCTGGAGAATTGTCGGCTCAGTCTTCGAAGATGCTCATAGGAGTAGGGTTTGTGTATGTGCGTTCATAGGGGTGAGTGTGTGTGCGTTGTGAGTGTCTGAGTTGTACTGTGTAATTTCTCAAAAAAAAAAAAATCAGACTATGCAGATTTATTCAAGCCGGCGAAAATGAAGGGTAGTTTAGACAGGCCATTGATTCTAAAAAATAAATACAGGCCATTTCATTCCTCATTTCTAATGGTATGGTTATCAAACTTCCGTTTCTAATGGTATTTTTCTTGAAAGATATATATTAATATTTTGGTCTCTATATATCTATAATTATTACTAGGTAAGAAATATATGCTCCGTTCCCGATTGCACGCACGTCTATTAAAAAAGCAATAAACAAAAGAGAAATAAAACCTACATTCTCATGGTAAATGGGCTTACAACCTCTATACTTTTTATCTCTTGAACCACATTTCTGATCCATGCAACAAGTATTGACTTGTCCACAGAAATATCTGAGCTGCTGTCGACATGGTGCACCAACCTCTGAAACTAGCATGCAAGGAGTAAAGTCCATTGACAAACATCACAAAAGGCAAGTCATTAATTAACAACTGTATTATTGCTTGATCTCACCCTGTTGGAAGAGGCTAACAAACACTGCTCATTGCAGGACTACACATTGCAGAAGCAAAGTAAAATATGATGTCAAGCACCTGCAAACTAGCAACCGCTGATCTGGCAAACATGTACTGCTCTCTTGTCAGCACACACTTGACAGCTTGTCAGCTTCCGTTTTCTTGGCAAAGAGTTGGTGAGATACTTATCCAATTTGTCGCCGTTAACAGATCCATAGTGGTAACACCCGGATAAGCACAGCCGATGTGGATTGCATTTGCATAATTGGGAGTTTGGTGTGGTAGATGGATTGCACTTGAGATCATGCGTTAATTTTGGGCACACACTGCCTTTCTATTTTATCTAGTTTTGTCAAGGCAGTGTGGCCCATGGCTTGGAAAAAGTTTGGGTGGTTAGAGCCTTGTGTAGGCAAAACAGGCCAAGAGATTAATCATATGTGTATCTGGATCGATCTTCTTGCATTGTATCAGGAAAAGGGTTGATTTCGAATTGAAAGAGTCATGGTATAAAAAACTAAAAAGACAAAGAAAAAAGAAGGATAAGAATCAGAGGAGTCATCAGTCTGGAGATGATGACCAAGATTGCGGTCTTAGAAAATGTTGATGTGGAGAGCACGTCATTTTCTTCCTCACCTGGGTTAACGTACAATTGAGCTGTGTTTCCAATTGCCACAATTGAAGGTTTTAGCTTCCTTTCAGGTAGTGTTTAGGTCCTCTTTTGTCTGTCACAGTGTGATGGGCAGGAAACGATCTGTGCTGGTACCACATATACATTCTAACAAAAAGAAAACAATCTGTACGGATGGGCTGCAGTAGTCTGGAATTGTTCGCGGCCCATTTATCAGGTTTTGGACATATAAAGCCTGGAATTGTTCGCGGCCCATTTATAAGGCCCATTTATCAGTCCTTAGTGTGACTACAACTTAAGCAGTTGCATAGGAACCATTGGATCAAAGTCGAACGGGGGAGATGAAGCGGAACACTATAGCAATTCACTGCCCATCACACTATAGCAGTTGCATAGGAACCATAATATTGTGATTAAAGGGGGCATTTCTTGGAAATTTTATTCGGTTGGGTTATTGATAAATACAAAAAAGGTAAAAAAAAGCTCCGACTAGCTAAGATGGTAGATGTTCTCGTTCCAACGGCTAGACAATATCATTGGATCTTAAAAACACAAGGAGGAACCAGAGCCTCGTCCGACTTGAAATTGGCTCCGCCACTAATTGTAGATACTTACTTTTTAATGTCTTTTTTCTAGCTTCAACTTTCCCCTCTAAATCATAGTACAAACACAGACACGAACCTTAAGTGTCCTAGGGTGGTACAAATGCCAGGGAGGGTTGAGGGGGGCAAAAAAAATCACTTAATTACCATTAAAGATTGTATGTTTCAGAACGGAACTGTTAATCACCTCCATTGGAACGTTAGCTTCGCCGGTGCATATAAACCCATGCACGGTCATCATATATGAACACGCACACATACCTCATACAGTCATACCGCTATGAACCTCAGATCAGGGTATGCTAGGATTAACAAAGTCACTACATGCTATCTATGGAATTATGGGCAAGTCATGTACTACTAAAAAAATAATTACAGAACATAAAGTTGGACACTTGAACTAGGTGGACATATTTCGATGCCAGGGAACTACGCAGCTAAGACAGACACACACCCACTATATATAGAATTAGTCCATAAATTGTTGCAAAAAGTTAAATAGAAAATAGTTCCATAATGTTTTAGTTGTAGCGTTTTTTGAAAGGAAAAATGATAGAAGTTGATCGCATGAATATTTTGAATAGTAAAAAGTAAACAACGAAATATTTTTTTTTAAAAAAAAGAAGGCCGGCGTGCCTCTAATTGGGTTTTTTTTTGAGAGACTCCTCTAATTGGGTCGTGCATTTTGACTGTAATGAGACGGCCACAACGGTGCCTATAATGGGCTGTAAGTTGGATTGCAAGTACATGGATAGGGTAGTGGGAAGAGTAATCCAGCCCACAAAATATTACGACCCAAGGCCCAATCCACTGCCCAAGAGTCCGTTTCGTTCCGGTTCGAACACAAACCGCCTCTCGGTATCGAAACCGTATATCCAGTGCCCGGCCCGTGTCAGCGTATATGTACAGATTTATACACGCCCTCGTGCCCCCAGAAAAACCCAACAATTCTTTTCACATCGATTTTTCCCACAGACAAGTCCGAGTCGAGACGCCTCTCCCCTCCTGTCCAGCAGCCGCGCAGCCATGGCGTCCGCCGAAACCCTAGCCCGCTCCCCGTCGCGGGACCCCTCCACTGACCCGCCGCCGCGCGACGCGTCCTCGGAGCCCCCGCGCGAGTCCTCCTCCGAGCCCCACCGCAACGGGGACGGAGCCGGCGGGGGCACCGGGGACTCCTCCTCCCGCCGCCGCCGCCGCAGCCGCTGGGAGCAGTCCAACGACGAGTCCGCCGCCAACTCTGGCGGCGAGGGAGGGGCCGGGGGGCGGAAGCGCAAGTCGCGGTGGGCCGAGGAGGAACCCCGCCCCGCCATCGCGCTCCCGGACTTCATGAAGGACTTCGCCGCCGAGATGGACCCCGAGGTGCACGCCCTCAACGCGCGCCTCCTCGAGATCTCGCGCCTTCTCCAGTCGGGACTCCCCCTCGACGACCGCCCCGAGGGCGCGCGCTCGCCCTCGCCTGAGCCCGTCTACGATAACCTCGGCATCCGCATCAACACCCGCGAGTACCGCGCCAGGGAGCGCCTCAACCGCGAGAGGCAGGAGATCATCTCGCAACTTATCCGTCGCAACCCCGCCTTCAAGCCCCCGGCCGATTACCGCCCGCCCAAACTCCAGAAGAAGCTCTACATCCCCATGAAGGAGTATCCCGGGTACAACTTCATCGGGCTCATAATTGGCCCCCGTGGCAACACGCAGAAGCGGATGGAGAAGGAGACTGGTGCGAAGATTGTCATCCGGGGGAAGGGCAGTGTCAAGGAAGGGAAGTTGCTGCAGAAGAGGGATCTCAAGCCGGATCCCAGTGAGAACGAGGACCTTCACGTTCTTGTTGAGGCTGAGACTCAGGAGGCCCTGGATGCGGCTGCTGGCATGGTCGAGAAGCTGCTCACCCCGGTGGATGAGGTACTAAACGAGCACAAGCGGCAGCAGCTGCGGGAGCTTGCTGCGCTCAATGGGACTATTAGGGATGATGAGTTTTGTAGGACATGTGGAGAGCCTGGTCACAGGCAGTATGCATGCCCCAATAAGGGGTCGACGTTTAAGAGTGACGTTCAATGCAAGATCTGTGGTGATGGTGGGCATCCAACAATTGATTGCCCGGTGAAAGGCAATGCTGGGAAGAAGATGGATGATGAATACCAGAACTTCTTGGCCGAGCTTGGTGGCGGGAGTGCTCCTGAGTCGATGAACAAATCTAGCGGTCCGATGTTGGCTCTTACAGGAAGTGGTGGCAGTGGTGGTGGCACTGCTGGTCTTGGGAGTAACCCACCCTGGTCTTCTGGTGCTGGTGGGGTTGGTACTGGTGCAAACGGGATCAAGAAAGAGTTTGACGAGACAAATCTGTACATTGGGTACTTGCCACCTACAATGGATGATGATGGGCTGATCAGCCTATTTTCGCATTTTGGGGAGATAGTCATGGCAAAAGTGATCAAGGATCGGAACACTGGACAGAGCAAAGGATATGGGTTTGTGAAGTATCAAGATGTTTCACAGGCTAATGCAGCGATTGCCGCAATGAACGGTCACCATCTGGAGGGGAGAACTATTGCAGTTAGAGTTGCAGGAAAACCGCCACAGCCACCTGTTGCTCCTGGTCCACCGGTGGCCCCACCGCCATCATATCCTCCCGCTTCCAGTGGCTATCCCTCGCAACCCTACATGGGAGCGCCGCCACCACCACCTCCTCCAGGGAGTTATGCCCCAGTTCCTTGGGGCCAGCCACCACCGTATGCTTCATATCCTCCGCCACCACCAGGCTCTAGCATGTACAATCCTCCACCACCGGTGCCAGGACAGACCGCCCCGCCTCCATATGGTGTGCAGTACCCACCACCACCACCAGCAGCTCCTACCCCTCCACCAGGCACTGTTCCATCAAGTGACGGAGCACAGAACTATCCCCCTGGTGTAACACCACCGAGTTCTGGTGCACCCACCCAGCCTGCCCCAGCTCCAGTATATGCATCCTCTGGTGCACCAAATGTGCCGCCAATGTACCCTCCACAACCCTATAGCTACGCTCCATATTATCATCCTGTTCAGCCACCACCACCACCACCACCAGCTAGTGTTGATGCCTCTCAGAGCATTGCAACTGCACCTTGGGCCACCCACAATGCACCGCCGCCGCCGCCTCCGTCAACCTCCACGGCCGACCAGCAGACTGCTACTTATGGTGCTGATGCAGAATATGACAAGTTTATGTCAGAGATGAAGTGATGTGAGCCAAGCTGGGGCATTTCTTCCAACTAAAAACGAAGGTAAGCTAGCATGATTATTTTTCACTCTATTAGTTTTATATGGTATAGTTGGAACTAGAAGATAACCTTAATATCAGCAGTTGACTAGGTTTGACCAGTTAACAAATTTTCCAGTTATTTTATCTCTTTTGACATACTAATACTATGGCTGTACATGAACTTGACCACTTGAACTTTGTGTGATAAATAGCTAACTGGTGCTTAGCAGTTATATATGTCATCTAATATTTTGCATGAATCAGATGTACAATGTTCTGCCTATACATTATGCTAACTAATCATGTTGTTAGTAATGCAAAAATTGTTTAAAAAATAGAGTTGCTTAGTAGTACTTGCAATGTTCAGTATTTCTTTCTCTTTTTTGATGCTGCGCGCTTGATTTGTGACATTTGGTACTAAGCAAGCTAGTGTTCAGTTTCATAGAATGTGGCGCTTCATGTTTTTCTGTAAACAGCCATGGTGGAGAAACTATTGGTGCCTGGTTATCTTCCCATTCTTTTTGTAGATGGGCAAGATGCATTAAATGGTTATTTTCTGTGCCTAAATGGGATTTTATCATCAATTTGATCATCTACTTACTTTCAGTCAATGTTTTTCCTTCAATGGGATTGGTTACTGACTTGACCTAACCTTTTTGAATTGTTTTTTCTCAACTGTTTTGGCAGGCTTGATGTTTCTTGGAGCTTATCAACCTGATTTATTTCTTGTTGGAAGTTTGGGACTCACATCTTAACCTTGCTATGTGCTGTTGTGACCATTGCAGAGGTTGCATGCTTAAGAAGGGCATGAAGCATTACTCGCCAGCAGGGATCGGAATATTTGCTTTACCTCCATCTTTTGGAACTTTCTTAAGGAACCTGTTTTTACTAATGCTTTTGTTATGATATCTATTTTTGTCATTATTTGAGATTATCATGTGATGTCACTTTAATATCCTGTTGTTTGGTGACCCTTATAAGTGTTATTCTCACTTTATTGTTCATATCTATCTTTTCTTCCCTTTGATTTGGTAAGTGTGAGCAGCCTCTCCATCTGGATGCCAGAGCTTGCTGCCCCTGGCGGTTGGTATCACATGCTTGGTTTTTGATGAATCTATCAAGTTTTCATATCTTACGTCTTTACCTGAGTTGTTTGGCAGTTCGCCCGTGACAGCTTGACACAAACAGTCAGGGTTTTAACACTTGCATATCAGGTATTGTGAGGTGCCATGAATACACTGGATCCTACAATGTTTTCAATTTGATTTCTTCTATACATTTTCTACTGACAAAGAGTAACAAGTTTCTCAGTCTCGTTAGCTAATTTGTATATTTGGGTATGCATGCTGGCCACGCTTGGAAATCATCGATACAGGATATATTTATGTTTCTAACAATCTTTGACATTTTGTTTAAGTTTCTGTTTGTAACTGAATTAGGACTTGCCGACATGCAAATCTAGACCGGAGGCTCTGCACAAGAGGCATAATGGTACAAAATAAAATGTTGTGAGATCATCGGAAGGATTGATTAGTTGAGTTAACAGTAGATCATCTAGATGAATCAGGAGGAAAGTAGGACACCACCTGGTTACCAAGCAAAAGAAATTCACTCATTAGGTACCTTATATCATGCTTGCAGATATACCATACGAGTTGCCTTCATAGAATTTTGGAATATGCTGTTTTGTTCTCTTTTCAAACCAAAAATTTTGTTTTGGATGAGCTGTAGAGGTTAATAAAAATTATGTAAGAAGTAATGTTAAGGTTTTCTTTTTGCTCTCTACCTCCTTTACTTTCCCTTTTGTCTTGAAAAAGGTGGTTGCCTTTGCCTTGCTAGTTTTATTATGGTACAGTGGTTCTTTTAAGATTGTCAAACTGGGAATCTGTGATGCAATATCATGGTAGTTGCAAACTTGCAACGTTTCTGTAAAAAAGGTTGCGTGCTTATACTAGTAATTCTATATGATACCTACTTTGCAGTATTGGCCGCTTCAAAGTTTCCGCAATAGATTTGCATCGCTTTCAGTTATTTGATTTCCATCCATTCTTTTTTCTTTCCTGCCAGTGGAACACGTACTATTCATTCTTGTTTCTATTGTTCTATATAGTTCTCTTATGTCTATCGCTTTAACAAAACTTGACGTTGAAGCAATCTAACCAAGCTTGCCAGCTAGTAGCCAATCCACATTAAGTTCAGTTCATTATGGACCAAAATAGTTGTCGTATTTCCTGAACAGTTTCTGTTTGTGGCTGTTAGTTTGATAGTAAATAAAAAATGACAATGAAATACAAGTGATATTTTGCTGGATTTTTTTTAATTATTCGTGATCCGATAGTTTCAGAATGGAAAAGGCAATGTTGGGTAATCAATCTACGTTTGATGCGGGTTTTTTTTTGGGCTTCTTTGCAAATTGATGACATTGCTTGCATTAATATGATTGTATTTGTTTCTCTTTTTACCAATCTTGGTGGATGACTCTATTGGTCTTTTGAGGCTTCTCCAAGAAAGTGATATGTTTTTTGGCTAAATTATCTGTGCGTATATGGGATTGTTTTACTTAAATCTGGTTCTTGCGTTCTAAGCAGCAAGAGATGGAAAGCTGCTCACTCTCAGTCGCCAATTATTTTGTCTCGAGTGTTTTAATGGAAACATCTCCAGTTACACTGCATTTTTTTTATTTTGATCTATGAATTAAGGTGACAGCCTGACATGCAGTCACCTTTGTGGGAACGGGCAAATGTCTAGGCAGAATAGCTTAGAAAAAAAAACCTCGTGACTGACATTCAACCTTTGATTAGGCATGTGATAGTAAACTCTGTGTGAACGAACAAAGGGTTAAGCAGAATAGCTTGAAATAATAGCTCCCTTTTGCGGAAAGGAGCGAAGAATGGTCAGTTGGGTGGTTTATGCGGAGGCTGTTGATGTTTTATTATCATTTCTTGAGCGATTATAATCATCTTTGTGGTGGCTGTGAATCAGTTGGGGCTTGGAATTGGAGGGGTAAAACCAAGAAGGCGGCTTATATTGTTTTTTCCCCCCTCCATTGGAGTTAGCCGTGAATGAATATTTGAGCCCATTTTCTCCAAGACTGTCGTCTTGGTTTGATATAAATGATCTATAATCGTGATATTTATAATTTGTGTTCATAGAAACCTTCCAAGTAATTTTTTTACTAGTTTTGTTCTATAGGTCGCTGCATCGAAAGCATGATAGGGTGCTCTCCATGAACATGATACTTTTGCACTGTGGTTCCCGTTTAGCTTAGGTACAATTTCTTTGAATGTCCAAATGAATCGGAACTGTTTATTTGCACATGCTGGTAAGAGTATCAATGAAAGACACGTGGATTCTCATGGAAAAGAATGCATGAAAGTACCTTCATTTTATTTCCTGTAAAACTATCTCCAATAGTCCGACTTGGAGCAGCAGTGAGCCAGTGACTCCTCGAAATCTTGTACTCCATGTAGTTCGTGTAATGCCCAGCTCGTTAAGAAACAATGTTAATACAAAGTCTAGCACTTTCTAGAAAAATCGCTGGCAAGACTGAACGAGTCTGAAGGAGTCGTCGCTGAGGAAAAAGTCTATGCATCTTTGTAGGATGGTGGTCCGTTTTCTCGACATTTTTCAATTGGCAGCGACGAGTTGTGGGTGCCGCAAGATTGTTGCCTGGTGCAGAGCCCCCCCACTTGGACCTCCTGCCCGTTGATAAAGAAGAAATGGGCCCGGTTATGGAAAAACAAATGCAGCTCCTGAACCATGTGACGGAGACCATATTGTTTTTCTCTCCACAGGATCGTTTCATTTCAGCTACTGACTTGGACTGCGAAACACATCAATTCGTCGTTGAAAGAACTTTAGTTCGTTCTTACCCCGCTGAACTGAATAACATTTACTCCCTCTCCTGTTTTCCTTGACGTCCAAATAAAGCTTTTAGTTCAAAATCACAGTAAGATTCTTGTCTGAACGTTAACAAAAATAGATCAGGGGAGTAATTTTTTTTTTTCAGTCGGGCTGCCATTCGCTCCATTCTCTGTTCACATGTGTTTGGCTGACTCGCGCGTGGTATGTCAATACAGCAGCACAGTGACAAACTGGATAGAACGAGGATTCACATATGCATGCTGGTACGCGCTCAAGCTCAACTGATCGATTCACACATCTTGTGCCGGCAACGGTGCGCAACTCATACCAACATGTGAGCGATCGCCACCCTGTGCCGGCAATAGTCGGCCACCGCGCCTGCTTGACGCAGGGGCATGCTTAGACTGACCGCAACAATGTCCTCTATTTTTCATCCTTTAAAAGAATATTTTTCATTTCCTCTAAAAGATTCCATCCTCCAAATTAGATTTGGTTGCAACAGTACCCTGTATCTTCTCCTCTATCCCTACCCCGCCGCCGCCTGCTCCCCTGTTCCCGCGTTCCCGTCTGCCCTGCTCCGGCGGGAGGCGCACCTGTGCAAGCCCGAGGCCAAGATCGAAGCTGCCCTGCGATTGAAGTGCGAGCTCCTCCTCCGCACAAGGGCCCCGACGGCGGCGAGGCCAAGATCGACCTGGGAATCAAGTACGGGGCGCTCCCCGACGAGGTGGGCCCGCTCCTCCTCGCCGCGCGCCGGGAAGGGATCAACGTGGCGGGCGTCTCCTTCCGTGCCGCCCGCGCGGTGTTCGACGCCGCGGCGGTGAGGTCCGGCTGCGCGAGCAGGTCCTCCACTGCTCCGGCGCGGCGCTTCCACTGCTCCGGCGCGGCGCGGAGCTCCTCCACTGCTCTCCGACGCGGCTCCTTTGCTCCAGCTCGTCAACGTGCTCCGCAAGGACGGCGCAGACCCGGCCGCCGCCTTCGTCCACCGCAAGAAGGTGCCGCACGCCGAGAAGAACATCCGCGACGCATTCCTCTTGCTCTACCGAGGACTCGACCTCCTCAAAAAGTTCAGGTATGCTTTCTTCTTTCCCTTTCCTTGCCCAGTATATCACCACTGGACAATCGTCACTTCAGTTGCATGTCCGATCCTCCTGCTACGACACTCTCAACTACTACAATCTCTATCAGTATCACACCAATTGAATCTTGCTCTGTTCTTTTGTTCCTACTACGTCTGCGCTGATTCTTCGGCACGATGCTTAGTGGTAGTACAACTCTGCTTCTGCTTGTTCAATGTACTGTATTTTTGGAAATGCACATGGTTTATTTAGTCCAAAATTCAGTCACTTTGCATGGCGGCCTTGTTCAACTACTATATCCTCTATCCAGATCATTGCGTGCTAGGTGTTTGCCTATTTGGCCTGCCCGTATCGGGTTTCATTCACAGCTAGGAGTATTTTGTTTTGTGGGTGATTCTTGGGAGATTGTTTTGTGGGCGATTCTTGGGAGATTGTAGCAGCGACACTCACAACTTTCATTTAAACTTTTTTTTGCTTCATTTAAACTTCTTTTTGCTTTTTGCTTGCAGGGCACCAATTGTGAACAATGGATATCCAACATTCATCGGTACGGCTGCACCAAACATTGGATGAAGAAAATGATGATTGTACCTTGCTTCGGTACTTGATCGAAGAGGATCAGCCGAATTATGAGTTGCTTGACGATAGCGAAGAGATAGACGCTATGGTGGCAGCCATGGATGAAGAGAGCACCTTCCACCGCACAATACATGAGAGACGACTTGTCCCAAGAGACCATGCTGATGGAGAGGCAAGGATCATACGGCATTACTTTGGTGCCAACCCCGTGTACACCCCTGAAATGTTTCGTAGAAGGTATAGAGCATGACATGTGAAAAATATGTCTTTCCTGTTAATATGTGCATATTGCTTACATTTTCGAACTTGCAGGTTTCGTATGAAGCGACACGTGTTCGTCCGCATTCTCAATGGAGTTCATTCTGTGGACAGATACTTCCAGCAACGCGAGAACTGTACCGGGTTGTTAGGTTTGAGTCCTTTGCAGAAGGTGGTAGCCGCAATGCGCATACTTGCGTATGGTTTGCCGGCAGACGCCGTTGATGAGTATGTGCAAATCGGCAAATCAACTGCTCGTGAGGCTCTTTACCATTTCTGCAGTGTTGTTATAGCTGCCTTTGGGAAGGAATACCTTCGTTCTCCAACCCCCGCTGATGTGGCTCATCTACTGCAAGTGGGTCAGAGTCGTGGTTTCCCAGGTATGCTTGGCAGCATAGATTGTATGCACTGGGATTGGCGGAACTGCCCTACTGCTTGGAAGGGGATGTTCACTGGACGCGGAAAGCACCCCTCCATAATCTTGGAGGCTGTAGCATCTCAGGATCTATGGATATGGCATGCCTACTTTGGCCTTCCAGGCAGCTGCAACGATATCAACGTGCTGCAGAGGTCGCCCGTTTTCTCAGCATATGTCCATGGAAAGACACCTCCTATTCAGTTCACTGTCAATGGACGGACATATGACATGGGGTACTACCTTGCAGATGGTATATACCCTTAATGGCCTGCATTTGTGAAGTCTGTTCACCATCCCATGGAGAGGAAAACTGAACATTTTGCTGCTATGCAAGAGGGTGCTCGCAAAGATATCGAGAGAGCTTTTGGAGTGCTTCAAACAAGGTGGGCTGTAATTCGTGGGCCGGCTTATGGATGGGAAAGGGAGCGTCTTTCTGATATTATGACAGCCTGTATTATCATGCATAACATGATTGTCGAGGATGAAAAGGATGAGGCCACCAATACCAACTTTGACAACATTGGTACCTTGGCGAATCCATCATTGGGATCTGATGCCGAAAGAGAAGCATTTGTGGCAGCACATCACAAGTTGCGTGACCGAGCTGTCCATCTCCAGCTTCAAAGGGATCTCATTGAGCACAACTGGATGCGATATGGTTCAAACTAGAACTTTGTAATTTTTAATGTAATTGTAACATGTAATCTGGAGTGTGAGAGAAAACAAAGGTTCTTCCAGTTCAATGTAATTTGTACAATTTTTAATTTCGATATAATTTCTTCCCAGTTCATAACTTTAAACAGATAACTTTGCAGAAGCACAATAGCCCTGATTATTGCTGGCAGCACAAATGTTTACACCAGGGACAGGTATAGGTTTACATCAGTAGCACTCACAACATGAGTCACTCATATGCTGCAATCAGGTATACAGCACTTCTCAACATGTTATTGTAGCTTAGAAGAATTAAATATTGATAGTCATATAAATTACAGACAAATTAAATATTGATCCAACATCTAAATTTCTAATGACTCGGACCACGACGACGGGACTCGAACTTCAACATTATGTCTTCTTGTCGGGCTTGATAGTAAGCACGTTCTCTAGGCTGACACTTGTCCAAGTTAATGGCAAGTATGCGCTCATCCTCCAGCCTCTCTTCATTTTCAGCCTTCATCTGTAAACGTTTCTCCTCTATAGCCAACCTTTTCTTCTCTAGCTCCAAGATCACCTGTCGGTGCTCTCTAGTCTCATTTGCCTTCGCCTTTTCCAGAGCAAACACTTCAGCAAGTCGTGCCTTCCTGTCAACTTCTGTTTCCTTAAACAACTCGACCTTTTGAACAGAGAGGTCATGCATCTTGCATGCGTACTCTGATGAGGCTGAAGCAGCTTTCTTCTTAGCTGCTTTTGCTGCATCCCTCCCCATTGGTCGCTTTCTGGCCGCTGAGGCGTCATCAGGATCAAGATCCACAAAGTTGTTCTGCTGCTCACTGGTGAGGTCATTGTCCCTGGAAGCGCTGCTCTGAGGGTTGTCCATCTTTTTTTGAGTTCCATCCATTTGGCCTCATCTTTCAGGATTTTCCAGCAGTGCAAGAGTGTGAAACTATGCTTCTCTATGGCAGCAAAATTAGCTCCAGCAGCCACAGAATAATCTGCATCCGCCATGCCACTAGGTTTGGTGCGGACAATCTCGGCCATATATCCAGAGAACTTGCTTATTTCAGCCTTGATATGATCCCAACGACTCGCAATTGATTTCTGAGTCCTCTCTGGATAGCTGCCACGTTTGGTGTTGTACCTCTCACACACACGGCTCCAGAACGCTTCCTTCCTCTGGCCAGTGTTGACAGCAGGATCGCAGCTAACCTCCAGCCAGGCTTTGCATAGCACAGTGTCTTCAAATGCTGAGAAGTTGGGCTGCTTGACCTTTGTTGTCGCCACCTTGCGACGCACAGGTGGTGGGCCAGTCATTGAAGACTCAGATCCACCTCCACCTGCAACACTCTGTGCTGCATTACCAAGGCTGTCACCAGATAGATCAACGGACGCTTCATGGAGGGCAGCAATGTAATCGTCCATCCTACATAGTCGAAGAGAAAATACAGTCAATTTTTATAGTCAACATTTAGAAAAACAGATGTACACTGAATTACAGGCAAGTGAACATCCCATTTAGCAGTCAAAACACACAGATTTAAAGCTGCTCACAAGTTGCTCACAGATAGAGACATGAATATTACAGATATAAGTTGCAAACAATTTCTGCAGTATGGACTTCACAATTGAGTAGGAACCAGTTAAACAACCAGTTAAACAACCAGTATGGACTTCACAATTGAGTAGGAACCAGTTAATGGAACAGGCTCTCAGCAGTGGAAAGCACATTAGCAACCAGTTAAACAAGCATCAACTGACAGGCATTGAAGCTGTACAAGGCTTGGGTAAAAATTCAGCTAGTGGAAAGCACATAAGCTCTGCAGGCAAAAGTATTGGCTGCATTAGCAACCAGTTAAACAAGCATCTTGTGAAATCGTCTCAACTGAGATAAAGATACTACAACACTGATATTTTTCAAACATATGTCTGGCAGTAGCAATTGCCTCTGCTACCAGTATGTGAACATCCCATTTGGCAGTCAAAACACACAGATTCTAATTCACTGAAAAATCAAGTTTCAGGATAAGATGAAAGAGAATATCCTAATTCACTGAAAACAAACGCTATCATTCAATATTTCAGTCTCGGGACAGCGGAAACAAACGCTATCAATCAAGGACTTCAAGCTAGCATGGCAATTGATATTTCTGAATTGCCATAAAGTCATCTAAGAAAGTCATTTCATGAAGCCAAAGCATCATATATGAAAAGGGCACTCTGTCATAACACAATCTACCTGAATCTCAGTTTACATGTACTCTTATTATTATTTCTCTATGTACAAAACAAGTAAATGTGCGAAATCAGATAAATCGGAGCAGTTCATCAGCTATAGCTTCCAAGGCGAATTCATATAACTTGGAGCAGTTCATCAGATAACTTGGATGTAGGTTGCGCTTGCGATTCAAGCAAAGATCACACATGCAGGTCACTGATGCCCACGAGGTCGCAACCATTCAACAACATCCCTTTCTATGTCTGTTTCAAGAATTCAAGAAATCAAAATTACCTATCGAGGTGCAGGCGCGGCGCGGCGTCGAGATGCAGGGGAGGCGTGAGGTGCAGGGGAGGCGTCGAGGTCAACCGCGGCGACGGCGACGGCACGGCGGAGGAGGCGTCAAGGTGCAGGCGCGGCGTCGGCGACGGCACGACGGGTGAGGCGGCGGCGACGGGGGAGGCGGCGGCGACGGGGGAGGCGGCGCGTCGATCGGGGATGGGTGGGGAGGCGGCGCGTCGATCGGCGATGTGTAGGGAGGTGGTGACGGGGGAGGTGGCGCGTCGATCGGCGATGGGTCGGAAGGCGGCGGCGGCGGCGCGACGGAGGAGGCGCGACGGACGCGCGATTTGGCAGATGGCGCCCGCAGCCCCAGATTTGCCGGATGGCGACGGGGACCTGGAAATTGGGGGCTCCTTTAGCGGGTTCTGTTGCAGAGGGTAGCGGGTCGAGGATCCTCTAAATTAACCGTTCAGGGTGCTTTTCCGGGCCTTGCTGCGGTTAGTCTTAGCCGGGCTGTTCCGAAAGCGAGTTTGCAGCAGGCACGCGGAGGACATCGCAAGTGGCGGCCACTTGCCTCATTCCGGCATGCCCGGACCGGACCGAACGCTGCCGGCCGACTTGTCTCCGGGGGAGGCGGTCCCCATCCAACCAGATCAAACCCGCGGTGACAGCGTATCCCCCGCCGGCGCAGGGAAACAAGTGCCGGCGGCGAGAGGCAAAGCTTTAGTCGACGGCGAGGTGATGTGTGGTAATAATGCACGCAATAAGCAACGAACCAATTGATACTACGGTCCAGTTAGTATTGGACCTACAAAAAGAGGATTGAAGAACGTGTGATAGTTCTATTACTTTTTTTTTCTTTTGCGAGGAGACAGTTTCTATTACCTATTACTTGACTTGGTACTCCTCCCGTTTTTTATTTTGCGAGTCGATTTCGTGACCGAACTGTCTTGACGAGCTCTTACAGAATATTTTATGTAGAAGATGAAAGTTTCCCCAGCTTTAATTTATTCGAAGCAAAAACAAGTCTAGTTTCAGTTCCATCATTCCAGATACACCAGGGTTTGCACCAGGATCAATTTCCTACATGAACATGAGCCACATGCCACTCTCCAAATGACAGATACTCGCTCGTGTATTTCATCCTTAAAGTCTCATCTTGTGCGATCCTCTACGCTTTGTACATAATAATGAATTTGATTGGTTCTTAAAAAATAATGAACTTGAATCATCTAATGTTTTCCTCTTAGCAAGATTGATTGTTGTCGGTGTTTATTGTTGGCTACTAAACGAGCTCTTACAGAATATTAATAGGGAAAAAACACGAGTCAAAGTCGGCATGCGAGGGGGCATATGCCCTGAAGCAAAGAAGAATTCCAAGTAAGCTGTCAGCAGGTTCAAGGGGTTGAACATTCAACGGAGCACGTGAGCCGCTGTCGCGTTCGGATGCCACGTCCGGCGTGCAGGGCAGGGCAGCGAGGGCTGGTCTCCAGTCCACTCGTCACTCCGGCTTCTGGTGAGTGCTGCTGACCGGTCGTGGTTTAGTCGCCACGGCAAAGCAGACAGAGAGACCAGCGACGGGAATAAACTTGCCCAGTCGTGTGAACCGGTTCAGTGAAAAGCTGGTCACCGTGGGAAACATAATTTTCCAGAAGATGCACCATTATTTGTGGTGAACGACAGCACCATGGGTCTCGCCAGCCAGCACAATCTCATCTTGCCTTACCTGGACCGCCACGAAAATAATCAGGCAGCAGAAGCTTGCCCCCGAAGCAAAGGAGCAGCCAGCATCGATCGTTTGTATTATTCGAAATCATCATGTCATGTCGCCATCGTCCTTAATCTTCCGTTTAAAGCTTGGCATGCTAGTGGCACAAGCCGCTTGGAAATTGTAGTAGCTCCGACAGACGACCTTTCGTACCACCTGCGTGTGGCTTGGCTTCATCTAGAATGCAGTCCGCGGATGAGAATGGCAGTCGCCGTCGCCTCCATGTGGGCCGGAGAGAGGGGGGCGATGAGAGAGAGAGAGGCGAGTGATGAGGAGGAGGAGAGGAAAGCGACGGTGCCGACACCGACGTCGCCCACTGGCTCACTCACCAATCAATCGCTTCCCGCCAAAGCTCACCCACCCGCTCCCTTGACGGGTCGTCGACTTGTCTAACTCCTAGCCGCGCTATAAAAATCCTACTACCCAGCTCGCTCGCTCCGGACCAAGTCAGGCAGGCCACTACCCACCAGGCGCGCAGCTCCGTTCCCCATCCACGCCGAGAGAGGAGCAAAGATGGTGGCGTCGATCGCGACGGTGGCGTCGGCCGGGCTTGGGATGCTGGCCGGGGTGGCCATGGCCAGCATGCCGTCCTCCTCGTCGTCGTCGACCAACAACCCGTGGCGGCACGCATCCTCGTCGTCGTCGGCGCCGCGGTGCGCGGCGTGCGGCGGGACGGGGAAGGAGGAGTGCCGGATGTGCGCGCGCTGGTCGGACGGCGACTGCGGGGCGTGCGCGGGCACGCGCCGGGCGCCGTGCCGATGCTGCGGGGGCGGCGGGACCGGCCGCCGCGCGCCCGTGCGCGTCGCCGCCGCGAGAGGCGCGGGGATGGCGCTGCGACCCGTCGCGCGGAGCAGATGAGGAGGAGGGTGCTTTCCTTCCTTTTCCGCCGACCGCCGCCTCCACCGCCCGGCGAACCAAGACGCTGCCGCTGCGGCGATCAGTGCAGAGGAATCGTCATCACGGCGTCTCTTGGCGCCCTTTTGTTTTCTTGGATGACAAAAAGAAGATGTAGAATTTGTAACATGTGGTTGATATATCAATAGCAAATTAGTTAGCTCCAGATCATCACTCGCCGTTCAATTGCTTTCTCGCTTCTTCTTTCATGACGCTGACGATTGAATCGATCATCGATTCACACACACACACACACACACACACACACACACACGCACGCACAGCAAACAGAAGGGACAACCTATAGCAAAATCCAACAAGAGCACTGATAGTGATATGATCTTCGTCAACAAGAATAAAGAATCTTGCCGAACAAAGATCAGTAGGCCAATTGCCAACAATCATAATCAGTAGGCCAATTGCGAACAATCATAGATACGTTTTATTTTCTTCACTCTTTAAATAAAGACGGCGGAAGAATCCTGGCTGGTTCCACTGCTGGGCTAAGTGGGAGAAGAATCTTTTACCCTCCACTCTGTTCCTAAAGGTGATGTTACAATTTCTCAACAGAAACGATGAATCATCAGTTTCACACCCATGTCTCCCAGGCATGGATCCACACAAGTGGCTAGTGTACTTGCCTTTACGTCCTTCGATCTGGTTGGCCTTAGATGTGCATCGGCATCAGTTTGAAATGTCTTTTAACCAAAGAGATCAATTTTGACCGAGTAAATCTGTATATATTTTTGATGTTTTCGTTCAGAAATATTATCATTAATTAGTGCGTTTGATTAAAGTCAAACGTTCTTAACTTTAATACAAATTGTTACGCATCGTGATAGTTGGTTTTAGGATGAATTTAACAAAATAATTCTCATGTCGTTAATAATAATTATAGTATTGCTAGCCTGTTCGTTTCGCTGCAGCTGCGGCTGCGGCTGCAGAAAAATAACTGCGAACACTGTAGCTGCTGCTGAAGAAATAATTGCGAATACTGTAACTGCTGCAAAGCAGCCGCTGCAAAGCAGCGAGACGAACACGCTTTAACAGTCAAAATTAAAAATGTCTTACTTTGATAAAAACCCAGAGGTATATAGCAGAGGCAGTATTTCGTGCGATGACCATATTCCACTTCTGTGCACTTAGCCCACCGGAGTGCAGAGGATTTGAATTGCACTGAAGTTTAGTTTATGCGCTGCGCATGCTAAAAGGATCAAGTTTCATAAAAGGACTGTCCTTTTACAAGTCGATATTATATTTCCATTGTCCGTGGAGATATACCGACTGCAGCGACACATCCCAAAGCTGTCGCACATCTGAAACTGACCCCCAACGGTATTAAGCTCGCACACTCAAAACCTGCATTATTTTCAGCTGTCCAAGAGCAGTGCTTCATATCAAAGTTGCTCTCTTTCAAATCAAAACAGCTTCCAGTTAATGCTGATACACATGTCTTCGTTCAGTTAGTCACGACTGCGACCTCAAGTCGACAAAGGACAATCGTCACAAATCGACCGGGGACAAGCTGCCAAAATACTAATGATAAGGCTGAGGCATAACTTTCGGAGCATATCTCATTTGTTGTGATGCATTAGGCTGGTGCCAGATCTTGCCTTATGAAACGGCCAGACGCCATGCCAAAAACTTGCCTATTTGGCGGTGATGCATTGTCTTGCTATGTAGCAGCAGAACAGCAATAGACATGCGTGTGCTTTATATAACAATATACGTCCACTACTACAGCTTTGAGACACATCACCCGTACAACGTGTTAGAAGCTAGCCCTCGACAATTTCGACCATGCTGATGCAGTGAAAATTCATAGGACGAGTCCACTAGAAGGTTGTAATTAAGCAACATCAGTCGAAATGACGATAAAGTGATGATTCTTCGAGTTTTTTTTTTTCTTTTTGAGGAACCCACACTTTATTGATCAGAACGGAGGTGTAGTATGAAGTACAGACGGGCAATCAGAGCGGAGATAGCTGCCATACTTCTCTCTGCTTGATACATCACAAAGCGCAACTTTGATTGCAATACCCCTCATTTTTCTCACAAAAGGTTCCATTGACCCGAAATTCTGATATCAATGTAGATTAAACACCACCTTTATGTTTACATGGTATTTTGGCGTTTGCAAACTTGGGTGCAGGCTTTCTGGGCATAAATAGTGGCATAGGACATACTTACCTGGGAGCATATCTGTCGAAAACCTAGATAAATGTAGGGTGCATATCTAGTGAAAACTGATGAAAACCTCATTAAAAAATACACTTCGTTATTCTAAAAAAAGAAAAGAAAATTACTATCCATAGCTGGTGCAATATTAGTTACAAAGCTGCATCACCAAACTCGATAGCATTTGCGAGATACAAAATGATAAATCTTGAAAAAAAATATTCACAAAGGGGTTTACTTTGTCTTTTAATGTATCAAAACACCAAATTTGTCATGAACGGTGTGGAGTTAAAGGGATGCATTTTTTCTTTGTGCATCTCTAATAATAATTCAGGTATAGGCAGTATATTTTTCCTTCAAAACTTGAATATCTAGGTATCCTTTTTTGACAAAGTTTTCATGATTTTTCTTGGGTAAACAATATATATTGATATCATAGTAGAAATATTCTTGCACTGTTTTAGCTGCATACAACCATACTTTCATGTGTGTAAACAAATATATTTCAATGGGAAGATATGTGTTCCACCACTAGAATTCCTTAGTATCCCTACTATTTTCTATTTCTACCAGTAAGCAAGCTTAGCCATGTCATAAACATTCCCGATGATCTCATTACCGAATGCCTCTAACATTTTGATTTCCCGACAAAGTGTTTCCTAGGAAAAAAGAAAAAAAAATGAAAGGGGATTTGGAAGGAAAACACTTTGTGTACTATTTTTCTTTCTGCCCCTAGCAATATGGATCCAAGGGAAACTTGCAAATTCCAGTAGTCTTCAATGGATCAAATGAATGTTTGTGTCAATTCTTTCCTGCTGCCTAACCTTTGTTGAAACTTTTCTTCTACTGAAAGTTCTATAAATGCATGAACAAAAAGCATAGTAGTGGACGCATAACGTTAGATAAAGCATACACATGTCTATCGCTGTTTTGCTGCTACGCAGCAGGAAAACGCGTCACTGCCAAAGAGAAATTTGGCGCGGGCGTTTGGGCCTTTTCAGCTAAGCAAACAAAGCAAGATCTGGCAGAAGCCTAATGCGTCACAACAACTGAGATATGCTCCGAAAGTTATGCCTCTGGCTTATCACTAGTATTTTGGCAGCTTGTCCTCTGTCGACCTTGAGGTCGCAGTCAAGACTAACTGACTCGACTGCAACCTCATGGTCGACAGAGGACAAGCATCACAAGTCGATCGAGGACAAGCTGCCAAAATACTAGCTAGGGATAAGCCAGAGGCATAACTTTCGGACCATATCTCAGTTGTTGTGACACATTAGGCTCCTGCCACACCTTGCCTTGTTTGCCTAGTTGAAGATGCCCACGCCAAACTTCCTTTTGGAAATGACGCCATGTCCTGCTGTCCAGCAGAAGAACAACAATAGCCAGCCATGCCCACGCTTTACATAACGATGTGTCTACTACTATGCTTTTGAGACTCATCAGGCGTGTCAAGAAGCTAGCCGTGGACAACTTCGAGTTAGGGGCCCGGCCGTATAGCTAATTAGTTTCTGTCGGTCTTTCCAAATTTTGTTTTGTTTCTCAGCTATTTTGAGCGGCTGCAACAGCATATTGTGCCGTGCACTGGCTATATAAAGGTGGCCCTGGCACGCCGCTTGGACACACATCGACCACTTAAGCCCCGGCCCGTTGATCAAGTTAATTGAGGCCTTCTCGGATCCTCTGTGAGCTATTCCTAGTTCCAGTACCACCTTCCGACTCCTGCAACGATGGTTGGGTCGATCGCGATCGCAGCATCCGCGGGCATCGGGGCTCTCGCTGGACTGGCAGCGGCCGACAGGTGCTCGCCGAGGAGGAAGCTGCCGATGGCCGGCGTCGGGCCAAGCTGCGCGACGTGCGGTGGCACGGGGAAGGTCGCCTGCCGCCTCTGCTCCCGGTGGTCGGACGGAGACGTCGGGTGCCGGCCGTGCGCGGGGACCGGTCGCGAGCCATGCAGAAGCTGCCGCGGTTCAGGCACCGGGCGGAAGGCGCTCGTCGCGGTGCGTGCCCAGGCACGTAGGCCTCTGGTGGCTGTGGCACGGCAGGTTACAAAATGATCGAAGTGAAGAACCGTTGGAACTAGCTAGGTGCAGCAACAACATTAGTGGGAATCGCTGGTGGTGTGAATGTACATCTTAGTATTACTTAGCTGGGTTTTGTTATTTCGCTCGAGATCTAGTGTTGTGGTAGTGGACGCCTTTGGACATAATGAAGAATTGGAGTTTGCAATTCGTGATGTATATCTTTTTGTTACTCATTATACGATCTTCTCAGATGCTCCATGATGGTTCAAAAACAACTGAATTTTCAGCTGTCTAAGTGCAGTGATCCATATCGCAAGTATCCGCTTTCAACTCATAACAGCTTCGAGTTAATGCTAATACCTGTGCATGCAATCGGTTAGTCTCAGATTCCGACCTCAAGTTAACAGGAGGACAAGCATCCCACCCAAGTTGTCGTTGTGAACGCATGGCTTATCAGTGGTGCATGTCCCCTTGAAAGTTGTTTGACCCCCTTCTCCCTTTGTTGTGCCAAGATATGTGGACTCCGAAGCGTACGTTTGGACACATGTCAAAAGAATAGTCCCTGGAAACACTTGGTACTATTTATTGTATATAAGCATTTTCAGACCTTGTAGACAGTAATAGCTCAAGGGTTCCCTGCCCTGTGAATACGTGCTAACCAAATAGAAAAAAAATATTTGAAGTCAATAAAAAGTTTAAACTGAATGTTCAATCTATCATACTATGTCCTTGGCCAGTGAAACGGTAGATAAGAAATGCCGAACTGCCCAAGCTCATGTGCTTATTACTCTACAACTCATTGTCATATAAGACTTTAATTACTTAGAACTCGACCATTCTATTATCTCACAATAGGGTCCATTAACCAGAAATGCAGGTACCAGCACGGGAACACGGAGCGGATACAGGGAAGCCGCAGCCACACTACCATTTTGTTGTGCATCCTGTGATATTTTGGCAGTTGCCACCTGCAGTTGCGTTTCAGAAACTTAAGGTACAAGCTTTCTGGGCATAGATAGTGGCATGGGACATTCATAGCTGCCAGCATAGGAGAGTGAAAGTGTACCATTCCTAATTTCCAGTCACCTTTTGGCAGCTTGTATACGGTATCCATGTCATATCATTGGTGATCAGGCCTTCAAAGTTCTATTCACTCAGAGCATCTCCAAGAGACTCCCATAAAATTGACCTCATAAACTTGATTTTGAGAGCAACAAAAAAAATTATGAGGGACAATTTTTCTCTCTTCCCTCTAACAGTCCTCCTCTAAAAGTGAATTAAAATACTTTTGATTGGGCTACATCAGCATTTGGGGCCACAAAAACATTAATTTCATTGGAAAAACAAGGAATGGGAGGCCCAATTCTTCCCCTGTTTGTAGCTACAAATATGAAAGGAGTTTAGGGGCTATGAAAAAACAGGGAGTTGTTTTGGGGTGCTGTTGGAGATGGTTTTTTTGATTGAATTCCAATATTTTAATTTAAGGGATCAGGTTTATGAGGCTCTCTTAGAGATGCTCTAAGATGCCTGCCAAACCGTGCATTGAAACTTCTATTTCAGGGCACACTTTACTTTCTATGATCATGCATCCTCTCTTTTATTTCTAAATTGTACATGATGAATTGATGGGCATTTTTTTTCCTCTCATTCAGACGTATAACACAAGACGTGGAGCAATATTCTTCAAACATTTGGTTGGTCGGTCCCTTGCTTATCGAAACTTCTGTTTTAAGGGTCAAATTACTTTCTGTGTTACACACACTTCCTTTTCTTCCTATATAAACTATACTACGATTGATCTCCGTTCTCATTCCAATAGATCAACCAGACATGTATCGAATTCCTCCAAGGGAAAGGGGGTTGTCGGTTCTCTTTTCTTTCACCATAAAGAAACATATACCAACTATGACCCATGAACCCTAAATCTCTCACTCTCATTTTTTTTTTCTCTATCGTCTTAAGGCCCATCTACGGGACTCTTGCAAAACTCTGCATCAAATCTTCTAATTTGAGGTTGCACATTCGTAACTGTTAACACAATGGGTGGTCTTCTTTCTCATTCAAACAGAACATTCTTGGTCTCTTTTTCACCAAAACTTCTATTTTGAGGGCGTGCATTACTTTCTCTACTCACCCTACCATTTCTTTCTTCAAGGTAATATATGGGCCTTCTTTTTCATTCCAACCAATTAAATGAGACTTCCAGTGATTTCCTCCAAGCATTGTTTGGTTATGTTTCACCGAAACTTTCGTTTTGAGAGCCCACATTTTTTTTCTTTGGTGTCCTCCTTCTAGACCTCCTATTTTATTCCAACAAATTGAATGAAGCGTGGTGCATTTTTCTCTTCTACTTTTATCAGACCCTTTACTTTCAACATTAAAAAAAGAGAAAGAAGACCCTAAATTCAGCAAAACCCCAACCCTCTGACTCCTATTTGACTTCTGCTAAATTCCTTTCTTTTTTTTTTCATTCATTTACATCATCTCCCTATATCCATTTTGAGAAACATAGAGGAAACTAGGAGCATTGCCTTGCTGAGAGACCGGCCATCCCCAAGCATCTCTCTCTGGGTCAGATTTCAGATAAGTTCATCATAATTGTTTTTAAAAAGAAAGGTTCCAACTTGAAATTCTTGTAAAATGTTTATTTCAAATCTTATTTTGGAATAGCTTTTGTGAGAACTTTGGATGAATACATCTCTTGGATTTTTTTTTCATTCAGAATTTCTCAACTTATTTTGGAATAGCTTTTGTGAGAACTTTGGATGAATACATCTCTTGCTAGCTACAAAATACCTTATTCTGTAGCCAGGTCCGAACCGCGCCGAGCCAGCCCAGCCACCCGAAGGAGCCCGTCCGCTCCACCCGAACCAAGATTGATTCCGCGGTCCCGACGCATCCCCCCATGCGGCCGTCTTCTTCGAGCCGAACCGACCCCATCTGCTAGCCAAGCAGAGTGGTTCGTCGGAAAAAATATGGCCGGACGCCTTCCCGGCGGAGGAGATTCATAAACGGCAACTGAACCAAGAACTCCGTCCATCTAGATCCCACCAGACGGCAATTGAAACGGTCTAGCTGCCTAATCACGTCCGTAGATGCTCTCGTCCTAATTC
Source organism: Eragrostis curvula (assembly GCA_007726485.1). Lineage (NCBI taxonomy): Eukaryota > Viridiplantae > Streptophyta > Magnoliopsida > Poales > Poaceae > Eragrostis > Eragrostis curvula. Next base: position 6,004,300 of record RWGY01000031.1, read on the forward strand.
ATCGCTGCGATCAGACGGGAGATTCGGCCGCCATGCCGTGCATCGACGCGCTGTGACGAGCAAATGTTAAGGACCCAATTCAATCGAGGAGGGACATGCTGAGGGCGGTCAGGTCCCTGGATCTTGACGAGTTTACATATGGCTATCAATTTGTCGAGAATCGCGACGGAGATTTTAACTTCTTCTTTGTCTTTCATCTCCTTCATCTCCTTGTGCTTTATATGCGCGCATGTGTTAGTGCGTTCTATTCTGCAAGACAAAGGGCAGAAGCGGTGCGCATGGGGCTGGATCACCATGAATACAGCCTTTGGATGTTCTTTTCATTTCATAAGTGCAGGATTTCCCTTTGTTTGCCGTGGATTTACCATCTTTTTGTAACTTTCCATTTGATTTAAGCTCGTGAGATTTAAAACCACCTGTATTGAGAGTAGATGCTTCCATATGCTGTGATGAATATATGTCATTACTGCAGATTAACTAAATCAGTGCATCTAATTAATTTTGATATGAAGGTTGGTGTATGTCTGGTCATCAAGCGACTGGAACCGAGTCGAGACCTGCTGTGCCCTTCACCACAGACCATAACCAGAATTGGTTGGTTCTAGGTGCTCTACTACACCATCAGAGTTCAGAACCAGTTGTAAATCTGACAATGGTGATTTACAAGAATATTGTATTTAATAGAAGTTTGCATGTGGTTTACCAGATTATTTGATCTTCCCAATTAACACATTGTCACATTCAAACAGGTTGAATAGTAAAACTTAGATCCTTATTCAAAAATTAATGAAGGACAAACGAGCTTGATATCTGTAAATACAAACAGCACATTAAATGCTAGCTGAAAACAAAATCACAGATCAAAAGGTTTTATTAAAACCCTATCAGACAAGATTTCAAAAAGACATTCTCGGCCTGCTAACAACACTAGGAGGTCAGGTAGGTTCAGGCTAATTTTCCTATGGGCATCTTGGTTTTGAGAGGGCATATGGTTTACAATACAGCAAGAAAATTTCATGATTCAGTAACAGAGGACAAAGCAATAATGCAACATTACAACAATAGATAGGGAAGACTCTAAAGACACGAAAATTGTGTTTCTGCAAACATATAATTTGGATGGATTCAGCATCAAAATAAATAAAATTTGGATATGTAGCTTAAAACTTTGAAATGTAACATAATCAATTATCCAAATCTCTGAAACAATTTTATTTACAAATATCACAACTGGACAAAGAAAGAAGCAAGAAAATTGCTGACTCGCATCCTCAACAGTTTGGCCACCATGTGTAATTGCAGACAACCTAAATTACTGCTCAACACTTTGTTCATATGTATTTTTTTTTAATACAGGATATACATATATATATATGGTGACCATTGATGGCCAAAAGAAAATATACCAGTGGCAAACAATTCAAAAAAATATATGTATGCGTGAAAACAACATGATTATTTCAGGAATATTTATCTTCTTCTAACTTGTAACAATGCAGTGGCAAAATGTTTCCATTCAGGCAGGTGGTAACAAAGGAACACAGGAGAAATTAGCTCCAGATTCCAGGAAGAACATATTGCCATTACAAAATATTGTTGAGCAGCATGTAATATGTATTTGTAGGTTAAAAAAAAGATGTAATATGTATTCATTCATCTATCTAATCTCCTAGGGATTTCAATCAGGAACGAACATCCCAACCATTATTTACCCGATAGGCCTTATCACCCAAAATAATCATACAATTAATAGTGCACAACCATAATACAGTCCTTTTATATCTGAATACCACTGTCAAATTCTTCAGGAAAACTGGATCTTGTGGATCATTAAAAAAAAGTGAGGTTATCTTCATCTGATCAGTGTCACAAGGTGCTTGCAGGCCGCAGGTGCCACTGATTCCCAAAATCTATTATGCAGCAGCATTCGTAAAGAAACAAATTACAATGCAAGATTGGTCTTGTCGTAGAACTCTGTGAGAAAGAAGCATGCTGCTGTTACCAACTTTCATACCGGTGAAAATCACATCATCTTGGATCCTCAAATAGGCAGTCTGCATCGATTTGGGGAAATTGGTGGTCAATCCATCAGACACAAGGATAACAATAAAGAAGGAATATGAAGCCAGCAAAAGCATTGTGCGACATGCAAAGAAAAAAAAAATCTACTCGTCCTGCTGTGGCTGAAGGCTGATCAATCTTGCTGTTAATTGGTCGCCGCCGCCGCCAAAAAAAAATGGAAACAGCTAATCACCTACCCCACATCAGACGGATCTAGAGCAATACATTAACTACTTCAACGTGACCCAATACCAATCGAACTGGGAATCAGAGGGCAAAATCACGGATGCTGACCTGGGAATCCAATCGATATGGCAGATCGCATTCTATGAGTCATGGTACCGCCATTGATTTAATGAGGGAAAGCGGCTGCAAACAATCCCTTCCCATCAGTTCCTCCTATCCGATGTCGTAGCAGCGGGGATGGGCACTATCTCCGGCACGGCAGGGAGCCAGGTTGATGGCGCTTGATTCTAACCGGCAGGGCATCCTTGGAGCAGGGCAGATGAGGTTGTTGTCGCCGGCGGCGAAAGCAATCGGGATCGGGAAAAAAAATTTCGGCGAGGCGGAAATGGGGGCAGTTTGGGAACCCACTCGGCTCTCTCCACCTGATGCACGACGTGGGGCGTGGGGCGGTTTGCCGAGCGGGGCGCGCCGCACGGCCCGGCATGGGTCAGTATGGTCTGGTGGGGCGGTCAGGTTGGCTCGGTCGCTCGGCCTGGCTACAGAATTAAATATTCTGTAGCCAGGTATAGTAAATAGATTACCTATATATATATATATATATATATATATATATATATATATATATATATATATCACAGTTTAGGATAATTTTATCACGAATTTACGATAAATTTAAACAAATTTACGGCATCAGCGTTCACACACGTTTTGAAAGAAGACTCATGGTAAAACTGTAGTAAATCACGTAGCAAAATATCATAAATCATAATATACGAATGTCGTAAATTACAATTCAGAAGTGGCCACAGAATAAGCTATTCTATAGCCAGCTATAAAATAAGAGGTCTATATATATATTAAACTAAAGGAAACGGTTTTTTTTAGGGAAACAACTGGCGGCAACTATGTTAAACGAAAGGAAACGAGCATGACTGGCCCATGTATCGGCCCACAAAATTGGCCGAATGCATCCTGGGCCCTTAATCATTATTTTTTTTTCGTCCATTTATTAGTTCACTTGAATTTCGTTCTGCTTGGTTCTTTTTTTTTGGATGAAGCATGCTAAGGTTAGAGATAATGCGCACAACTATTAAACTCACAAACATAATCTGAATAGGTGAAACCAGTTTTAAAATCCTGATGGTCATTCACCACCACTACACCAATGATACCAATGATGCTTTTCGAGGATGCTGCATTGTTCGTTTAGTAGGGCTTGGCTGGGCAGTACGTAGATATACCCCAAAAAAAAAACTCTTGTTAGTTCTCTTCTATCTTGTGTCATTCCTTTTCGGGATTATCTTTCCAAAATTGATCCCTTCGCTATCTTCGGTTTATTGGTCAATCTTATGAACTATACATTTGAAGTTTATACTAAGGATGTGTTCAAAATAATCATTATGCTTCCCTTTTTTAAAATAAATCTTTTGCTTATTCCTCAATCTTATTAACTAACTTTAATTTATGCTACCGATATGCACATTATTTTCATTATGCATGGTTTAATGACTGTATTTTGCATATCTTGGTAATAATTCCAATAATCAACGCTAACATAATATTCCAATATCATGTCACATGCACACCAATACACAGTACACAGATTGAGATGGATGTCCAGCTTTCGTGAACTTTTTGTAAGAAAAAGAAGGCAGATGTGAATTATTATTGTGATAACCTTATGGTTTTAGTCTACATGCTGTTTCCATTGCGTCACGAATGTCAAAAGATATGCATTTTCATAGTCTTGTTTCCGGTATATTGTAATCAAGTACGGGACATTGCTGTTGATGATATCTCAGTCCATCATATATGTGGACCAGCCGCTGTTTCATTTGTCAAAAGCTTCTGTCCAGCTAGCAACCCAGAAATATTCCAAGACAGCATTCTACACACACTACTACCTGGCACAACGACATGTCAATTTTGATCCTCACTGCAGCTACAGGCACTTGTGACAGACAGAATGCCAACAGCTTCTTTTGCCCACTGTTGTTGTATTTTCGAGAGGATCGAAATTGACCGATGAGTGGTCGCTTTGGCGAAGCCGGCCCATCCCTGTGGCTTCCACTGTGCTGTGGTCTGCAGTTTGAATGACACAGCCCACACCACCGCAGGTCAGGACCCTATCACCACTTTACAGTGTGTTCATGGGATCCAGTTAGTAGCTGATCAATCACCCTCATGAAACTGGTATCAGTTCATGGGACGATTCACGCAGCTGGTTTGCTTCCATTCCATGTGAAATGCTCCTTTGTCCTTCATCCTTGCAATTTAAGATTCTGTTCCCGAATAATCCTAGTTTTAACAGGTTATTAAAGGTGATTGGTTTAGCACTCAACATCATCCATGGCTCCCTGTTGTTAGCCTTTCTGAGTTTGAACAGCAGCGGCAGCGTGGCCGGCATTGCACATGCACGAATGGCCCCCATGAGTCGACATGTAGTTTGTAAATAATCTCACATTGCACTGGATGCAGCACCTCTGACTGCAGGACCCTCAGCTAGCTAAATTCAGTGTCATGCACTCCTGACTTCTGAGTCCTGAACCTCACGGTACCACCTCGTCATCTTGTCTCTGCGACCCTAACGGCTTTAGCAAGAAGCAAAGCTCGATGCGTCGTTGATTTCATACGACATGTCTATCTCTATCTCTGGTAACAGTCGTGGTTTTGCAAACATTTTGTTCATAGGGGTTCGAACCTGCTGATGACAAACATGTCTTGAATTCAGCTAGTGCTAATAGCACCCTATTAAAAAAAAAGAGTTTTGGCACTTGAATGACGTTTCAGCTCCTTCCTGTGTTGCCGTCTGTGTTGTAAGTTTCAGGATCAAGAATGTGGACAGCAGCTGCAGATGCACTACGGAATAATATGTATCTGTCCCAGTCAATCGTAGTTCAGGCTACTGTGTCAACTTCGGATTTGTTTCATTCCTTTGTCTGTATGAGGAGAAAGCTGCATGCCAATTACTAGTCACCTAATGGCTTCTATTCTGGGAATTCCAAGTTTCGGATCATAACTGTTGTCGTGTTTCCTTTAAACTATGTGATGCACTGATGTGCTAATCTGTACCTTCTAGTTTTACATGAGTCTTATTATCATTGTTGGCAGCATCCTCACGTTATACTTTGCAATACCATTTGATACCACTCCAAGGATGGCTAAAAAACTTTCTTTCTTTTCTTGGAAACTTTTAACGTTTTACCGCTATTTTACAACTGGACAGGGAACATGGGTGTCAGCAAGACATATATAGTACCGATATTTAGCTGTGATACCATGTCGTTTGCTAGTAGCTTGAATAGATTTCGCTGAAGCTGTTAAAAAATTGTGGACTCTAGAGCTCAGGTTGGTCTAGTGCATCCTTTCAAAGATATCATGTGTTCCAAATTTCAAAAAAAAAAAAATTCCGTTGAGAACTCTCCACGTGCCAAACTTGTTAGGGGACTGTGGAGTTCAATTTGTCTGGTCCCTCAATGCAGTTACACCTAACCATGGTGAAGAAACTTGTATCAATCATGAGGACAATAATAATGCTTATTTGCTGTAACGCCTGAAGCATGCATGCATAAGCATTACCCATCCAATCTTTCTGTAGTAAAAAGACGGGGATTCAAAAAGAAAAATAAAAGGTGAATGCGCGATATGGATGTGATTTTTGCAGTAACATCATGATGTTTTCCTTGACGTTAAGTGGTACCTTCTGATGAAAGGCAATTGACTTGTGGTTTGGGAGTCAGGCTCGGTAGGGAAGCAATAGCAATGAGAAGTGAGGTAACTTTTGTCTGGAGCTCCTTTTGTGGTAATGCTTGTGGAGCAAATTGCATTGGTCCCTGGTGATGGCGTAAGCATGACAGCCTGATCCATCCATGAGATGTCAGTCAGATACCTAGTTTGATGCATACCAGAATTTTCACTCACAGGTGCTGCTCTGATAGAATCTAGATGCTGGAGGAACACACATTTTGTCAGTTCACATCATATCCCAATATTCATGCGGAATTTTTCAGATGAGGAAGTTTAGCTTCCGGCCTCTGCACCAACAAGAGATGGAAGCAAGGATTTGAACCCCGGGAGTCATGCACCCATGAGTCCAACACCACACCAATGATGCTTTTGCACATCCATAGGAACTTCTCTCGAGTTTTTCAGGATACCAGTTTAATTCCCAATTCTTCTGAAATCAAGGATCAAGGATGTTCATTGTTCATGATGCTGGTGTGATGGAATGGCTGCAGCCTGACTAGGTGAATGAGTGAGGACTGAGGAGAAGAGGACTGGAAATCCACATGGGCACCCTGTACTATATGTTTCAGTTTTCACCTCCTGAGAAGATAGTACCAGTACTGTACGTGATTGTTCTTTTCCTCCCTGTTTGGTCCTTTGATCAAAAGGACGGCTGCCGGCACATGACCAAGGCCAGCAAGCCAGGCAGCACCCTGAATCCTTCCCAGGATTCGTTCACCTCAATCATTTGCTACTGCCTGCATCTGCATGCACCTGTATTCAGAACTCATGCAAGCACTCAGAAACTGTGATCTCATTGATGCATGGTATGATCATCCGTATACGTGTGTCCACCAGCGCTGGTGTACTATGTACCCTTGTGAACGTCGTCTGAACGAGCGTGACTGTTCGTCAGGCAGGGTGGTACCTGTGTCGCCTCTCCACTTCAAGCGTGTAATAAATGTGGTTGTCATACTGTGCACAGTTTTTGCTTTTGTTAAAATGGCAGTGTTTGGTCATCTGAAGTCTTGTACTACATCTGTGCATGTGAGCTTTGTGTTACTGGTTTTGAATCCTTCAATTCAAAGAGTGGTAAAAAAGTGTACACTGGTACAGAGGCAAATATATGCATATACTACTTATTACCTCTGTGGACGCAACATGCTTATGCTGGCATAATCACAATATCATTAAAGTTTATAAACACTGACTGATAACCACAAGGCATTTGCTTCGTGGTTGACTGAATTTAGATATGCATGTGAAAAGCATGTACATATGTAGTATTACTGTCTGAGTTTCTTGCTCCCCCAATAGTAGTCAACCAAAGCTTCATGGGCCAAATAGTTGAGCACGGAGTATATATTAGGACAAGGTGGTCACCAGGGGCGGACCTCCCTTGATTCAAGGGCATTCACTTGAATGCCCAAATTTTTCTAGCTAAACTCTTCTCCTCAAGTGCATCTATTCATGTAAATTGGATACATATTAAGCCAAATCATAATATGAAGCCAAATCTCTTCTCCTCAACTCCAAAATAGTCTTTCATTGACCAAGTTCATCCTCTGACATGCTTTGAACATCATTTTGTCCATCCAAAATACTCCAAGGACTATTTTCTAAAGTATTTGAGCTATTATAGTATGATCATTTACTTTTTTCTATGAACATTTTATGCTACCTTTGATGTTTGAATGCCCAGAGCTTCTGCTCTGGGTCCGCCACTGGTGGTCACTGGTCAGTGAGGTAGTAGTAATTTTCGTCAGACTACAATCATCAGTACAGGGGTTCCAATCAGGGTTCCAATCAGTCCAGCATGCATGAAACCATTAAAATATTGTATTCGTATTTCAAAAAAAATGTTTTTGTGCTAAATATAAACTTTTGCAATTTTACATACACTTTGGTAAAGCCATGTACAAATAGATGAGTAGCTAGTTTGATTCGACGACTCGTCGGCTATTTTCTTTTCGTTGAGGTAGGCTGTAGACAAGGACGTAATCTGAGATAAAAAGATCGAGCAACAATCGAGATGCACAAAGATGCATGCACCAACAACGAACTAGCTAGAGTCTAGAGGGCCCCCGTTCATCGCAAACTGAACATGGCATGCCATTCACAGTAGCGCTGAAAGCTATAAAGAAAGTTACATTACAGCAATGGCCGGCGCTCATCATCGCAGCGATCAGCAGTACAGTGTACTACTACTAGCTAGCAAACTCTGATCTAGGGGTGGAATCGCTGCATGCAGGCGTGGCAGGTGATCTCGAGCGCCGCCGCGGACGACGCCGTGCCGACGAGCCGCCTCGCCGCGATCTGCTTCATGCGCTCCACCCGCTCCACCTCCTCCCGGGCGCGGTCCCAGATCGCCCGGGCGCGCGCGAACTCCCGCTCCGCGAGCTCCAGCTCCCGCCGCGCCAGCTCCCGGACGCGCTCCGCGTACGCGCGCTCCGCCGACGCCATCCGCGCCTGCTCCGCCGCGTGCAGCTTCACCGCGCGCACGTCGGCCGCCGCCGCCTGCTGACGCTGCTGCTGCTGCTGCTGCCTCGCGACGGTCGCCGCCCTCCTGTTCTCGGTTGCAGCAGGTGGCGACGGCGACGACACCGGCGCAGCAGCCTGCGGCGGCGGCGACGGCGGAGGCGGGTGCCTCGGCCCGATGCTCATGGACAGGTCGAGGTCCAGTTGCGGGTGGTCCGGGGAGCTGGTGGCGAGCGCGGCCGCCGGCACGTCGTGGAGGCCTCGTCGCGCCGCGGGTGTGGGCGGCAGGAGCTGCAGCTGGAGCTCTCTCTCGCCTTGCTCCTCCATGGAAGAAGACCGATTGCCAAGAAGGGATCGGCGGAGGAAGTACGACGAGGTATTCGTTTCTCGCCGGCTTTCTTGTTTGCTTTCTTCTTTGCGAGGGGTAGGTGTGATGCTTGTGTGTAGTATGGGCTGGGTTTATATGTATCCGAAAGAGCAAGTAGTAGCGAGAACGGAGCAGATTACAAAGTGATTTTACCAGGCTGCCCTTGGGTCATATAGGAGGCAGCTGGTTCCTGTGGACCAAAAGAAAGGCTTTGTCAACAACCTTGTCGATTACGCAGTTGCTTCGAATCAAAATCATGTTTCTTGTGTAAATACTAGCTCTTTCTGTTTTGCTATTGACATTTGCACTAGTTAGCTTGTCCTAATGGAGCGAGTACAATAGGGAAACATATATATACAAAGCCAAAGTTACGGGTCAGGTAAGGCATCTCCCCTTCACCGTTTGATCCATTTCATGATGCGTGGAAATGGGATCCAGTTGAGTGGATGAGGAGTGAAAGACAGTGATTCCGTTTGATCAGTGGTGGCGATTGTTCCTTTCCCCGAAGGCACAGTTGGAATTTCACACTCAAGTACAATATGTGATGGATTAGCATTTTTGTTCATCTTTTATGTCATAATCCTTCTATTTTTATTTAATTTTTGACACCGATTAGTTTAATTCTCACAATATTCCAATATTTAGAGGGAAATTTCAACACACCCAACAGTACGTTATTGGTTGGATGCGGAGGAAAAACTAACCAGCGTCATATATAAAAACAACAAAGGTACTAGTATGTATCACTATTCTTTTTGATGTTGTCTTTGTCTAACTTTTAGTTAATTATGTGTGTTGAATCATGCATGTGTAATTTAACATGTTCGCATTATTACAATCATATTTGGCCTCTTCTTTTCTACGCGGGCGGGCGGACTTTTCTTACTTGAAAAAAGAGAACAATGTAAAAGGAGCTAGATGAATTCATTAAAAAAAGGCACCTAAATTAGTTTGAGTTGATGAAGAACCTCTGAAATCTGGATAGTGTCAGAGGACTTACCTGGGATTATTCCCTTAACTTTTCTCCGCCCACACGCATGCGCACACACACATTTTTAATTGTGTGCATCCATGTCCTCTCTGATGAGCTCATCAGGGAGGGATCTGCCGACCAAATCTCCAATGGGGCACAGGGGGAGCTCAAGATGTTCTTTCATGGCCGCTTTTGTTCCACATGCTGCATGTCTAGCTTTACGGGTTGGCAATGGCGCAATAATGCGTTGCATGCATGCACATGCATGCTTGCTCATTCTCCCGCGCGCGAGACGGGAGAAGTTTCACGCAGGCTTTGCTGATCCAGAGCTTTATGGTAGGCCTAGGTTGTCCGTCCTGTAAACAAGAAAGAAACCACGCAAAAGCTAAGGGTCCGGAAAGTGATGAGAGCGATGGAGTAAATACTATTCGGCTACAGGCAATGGAGCTTCTCCGTAACCTTGCTTAGTTGCCTTTGCTCTTTTTGCAGCTTCGTCGATCTACTGCTTTGTGTTATTGGGATCACTATCGATGTGGTTATTATTTGTCTCTGCCTAGAGTTTGAGGCAAATGATTCTAGCAGTAATAATTACTGCCCAGTTTTGTACGTAGGTAGATTTCCTGTACTATGTAACCGGCGGGAATTATCCCCCACTTGTTAACTAATATAGTATACTGGTAAAGAAACATTGCTACCACAAAATAGAATAAATCAAAGAAAAAAATAGAAGATTACAGGGCATCCAACATTTACTTAATTATTGTGTTTGTGTGTTTCCGATTGAAACAAAAACCGGTTGCCCAAACAGGTAGACCCTGCATTGCCCCAAGCTGTTAACTCACTCTTGCATCAATCAAAGTGATATATGCTAGTAAAAAATCAAACCCCTGCAGGCATAGGCAGGAGCATAAAAAGATGCATCATTCTATTTTCCCTGGGGATCTCTGCATGCTCTTGCTCTCTTGCTTCAGGTTGCATATGCTTTCTCCTAGATAACATACCTTAGTGGCGAGAAAAAGATGGGGGTGAGGTGACACTAAATCAGTCACAAGCTAACGGCCGGACTGGCAGAGCCAGACACCTGCATGAAATCATCGCATCGCGTCTGCATGGGGTAAAGCGGTTGCCTCTTTTGCCCACGAGATGACATCACCATGTGTAGGCCTTGTCAGTGATCGGATTGGGTGAGATCCTGGCTCTAGTGCTAATCCAAAACCTCGGATTTGGATATGATCCTATTGTTAGGAATCGAACAAACAATCAGCTCAAAGGCACGTTACATGGTCCAGACTATTATGAGGATGACAAGTGAAGCCTTTACTTGCTACAGTAAGTTTGAATCGAAACGTACAAACCAAAGCGGATCTGGATGAAAAATGTGTTTATGATCAGGGAGAACATGGAAGAAATATCTTACCGGCCATATGGAAGACTTCGATCCTGGATCAAAATATAATTAGTACTATTTAGCATTGACTTCGTAATACTTCTGAGCAAAGTGATGGATCAGGTTACTGAGAATAGCATGCGAAATCCCGCTTTTGAGCATGCATGCAGTAGCTTTTGCTGGAGCATGGTAAAAAGAAGGCAGCTGTGCAGGGTAAAATGAAAGGGCGAAAAACGCACAAGATCCAACAAGTGCCTCCGAGTGCGTGGGTTTGCTTTATGTGGGAGAAAAGCTGGGATCAAAGGGGACATGGAGCATGTCAGCCCAGAGGTAGATGCATGCTGCCCACCATGGATTTATCATGTATATATGCATGCATGTAAACTCTACCTAGGTCAGCTTTTCTAGGGCCCTTGTGCTCTCCACTAACTCCCAGAGACTACTACGTACTACTGCTGCACCTTGATGTATGCTGCTACGCCCCTTGTACCATATGAGATCTCGCTGTTACTCGTAGTGATAATCAGCTTTGCGCTGGGGGCAAAGACCCGCTCCTTTTGGACCATGATTTATGCATCATGGTCCTTCAATGTAGCCTAGCCCAGGCCAGCAGCACAAACCAATGCAAGGGAAAGGGGGCATGCATTCGCACGAATCAGTCCTCCTCAGGACAAGGAATTTTGCCCTTGTCCATCTTGGACTGTTCCCTTCCCTTTCATGCGCCTCTCTCCTTGGCTTTTGCACTTTCATGGAAACCACTGCACCTAAGTGGCAAAGCCACTACTTTGGGCACATCAGAGCACTACAGTACAGTGTCCTGTGCGAGTTCATGTATAATGGGTGATGTGTTGTCAATGTTTGCGGGCGTCACAGTTGCTTAGGTCGCTGGAAAAACGACAGATCGAGATGCTGACCATACACTGTCGCCTCTCCAAATAGCTTTACATATACTCCTATTGACAAAAGAAAGGTTAACAAATCACTGGGAGGGCTCATCCAATTATAAAGGAATTATTAAGGAATCACGGTATTTTCTAGGGCTCAATGGGAGGGCCTTTCTGGTCCTGGCAATAAAGTGCCACAAGTTGGAGTTAGCCAGGTTTGATCAGTTGAGGGGTGACCATGGCTGGAAGGTTCAATTATGGAAATACTACTAGACGCCGGTGTTAAAACATTAAGGTAGATGTGGCAATAACTTGGTGTAAACTTTGACAACATCAATATATATCAACTACATAGACCAAATTCCTCATCAATTGATGCATGAAGTGCATGTGGACTTAAATCCTTTGAGTTGAGTCGTGTGTGTGTGTGTGTGGGGGGGGGGGGGGGGGGGGGCACAGTTTGTGTATAAAAATGACAGCCCATGCTTAGACTAGGTCAAGCCTAAATGAACCTAGATGCAAAAAAGAACTTGAAAAATACGGCATTTTCTCTCCACTCATAAATTTACTATTTTTAATGAAATACGCTCTCCAATCCAAAGTATAAGTCTATTTGGGCATATCGACATGGTATCCAGTATTGTACTTTTGACCAATAATATATATACATTTTACTCGTTTAATTTGAATTGAAAAGTATACATTGTGAAATTACTCTTCACTATGAATCAAATAATAATATCAATGGCTCAAGGAAGAGTGCTTAATGGTCAAAACAAAAGGTTCACAAAATCGTAGTGCAAATTTGTTCGTAACTGGCGGCTTTCCATGTCCAAATGGGTCTCTGTTATTCTCATAACGTGATGTTTCATTTCGTATTCAAAGTAATCTGGTGAAACAGACGACACAACAAAGGCCCATATCAAATTTACACACTGGGCAAGAAGCCATCCTGGGCTGGCTGGCCTTCTACTAGGCCCATTAGCCCACCACGCCACCAAGATGAATATTAAAACGATTATTCATGATCTCAAAAAAAAATTAAAACGATTATTCTCTCAAAAAAGTTAAAACGATTATTAAGCAAAGCAAAAATAGCTTGGGAAAACAAGAAGAAAAATCGTTTAACGTCTCGTCGGCTCTCCACGAAACGAGTCCGATAGACAGACGCGAACCCACCAAAAAAATATCACAAAATCTGTCTTTCACTGCTCGCGGCCGCGGCGACCGGAGGAAGAGAAAGACGAAGACGGCGCCGGCGATGGCGTGCCGCGCACTCGCGCTCCGCTCCCTGCTACTCCCCGAACCGCTCCACCGCCTCCCGGCCGCCGCCGCTGCCTCAGCCGCGGCGGCACCGTTGGGGAGGGCGAGACGTGGCGGCCAGCGCCCTCACATGCGCTGCTGCTGCTCTGGCGGCGGGGGCGGGGGCGGCGGGGAGACCGGACAGCCACCGCAGGAGGCTGTGCTCGAGGCCATCTCCAGTGAGTGGCCGTCTCTCTCTATTGTTTACTAGCTGCTGCTCCTGATCTCTGTTTCGCTTCTTCTGATAGTCGTTTCAGCCGTTGCTAATAGCTTAAGTGCTTGGTAGTAATGTATGAATGAAGGAGATGCCACAATATTTATGATCGATTGATTTGTGATGGTTAAAATATCTGGGGTTAGGCTTGTTAGCAATGATGGGCCGCTGTCTTTTTAGAAATGGGATTCTTTTTTTTTTCGAAAGACCTTTTAGAAATGGGATTCGATGGTTAGCTTCGTGTAATGGTGTCAAGGCAACATTTGGCACAGGTTACGCTGGTAGTTTGGAAGAGTTTATATCCTCAACGATAGCTTGGAAGAGGCTTTGCAGTCCGAGATGTTGTGTACAACTGTGCATGAAGAACATATATTAATCGGACAATATGTGGCATTCTGTTAGAAGAATGTTCTTGAATGTATAGGACAATTAGCTTGTTTTAGCACATAGTAAAATTATCATTTTTTCTTTGATCTAGTGATCGGATGCTTTTCTGTTTGTGGTACTTCTTTTTCACAAGGTACCATGTTCTCTAGGAACTACTCAATGCAGAAGCCAATTCCTTTTGCCGTGTTTAGGACAGACAGCTACCATAAATTATATGGAATATTGATCAAGATAGTAATCAAAAGTTTTATTTTGGCTTGTTTTGGTCCTTTTGAACTGATTTCAGTTCTACTAAGCTAAAATTTTGGCATAGATTTAATTCCACGTTTAATTCACACTTTTTCTTTCTGAAACCAGAGGTAGCAAGGTCTAAAGGAAGGGTTGCGCTCACAACAAATATGGTCATGGGTGGTACCGTGACGGATGATGAAAGCGATGAATGGCTTGTTCTGGATCAGAAGGTGTGTCTCGCTGTCCAACTTATGCTATTTGTTGTTTCAGCTTACAGGAAGGATGAACGTACTACGATGTGTACGTTACAGGGTGGTTGATCCATGAATTTTGATAAATGGGATGAACCCATGATATATACCCCCTCTTGTTTTAAATAGATGACATTACATATGGTAACGTCACATATTCCCGACTGGAGGGAGTATTTGTTAAAATTCCTGTGCAAACATTGTAACTTAAACAAGGGTTCCTTCTGGAAGCACTAGCTTGGCAGATTTACATTACTAGCTTTAGTGATCGCGCAAATGTGGTTAGAGCACATGTTGCATTCAAAATTTGATTTTGTGAAATGGTGAATTGTTGGAAGCTAATCACGTAACTTGTCAAGCAGGAACTAGTCATTCGTGATATTCATTCTACATGTTCAGTACAAATTCACACCACCAGTAGTGTTAGCCACTTCTTTTGGAGAACACAGTTGTAACTGAGAACATCTCAGGGCACAGACACTTTGAGGTTTGTCATGCTAGTCTTTAATTTTCAATATGCTATTACCATGATTGTGTGTCCTGCTCACTAATACTGAACCTTGTTCAAAGAATTGTTTTCTATCCCCTTAGTTTCAGCATTAAAAATTGAAAGAAGCTTGTAAACCTCTCTATTTTAGGCATTTCTTAATATGCTGTGTTATTTTGTTTCACAGGTAAATTCGTATCCCACAGATAGAGGATTTACAGCAATTGGTACTGGAGGTGATGATTTTGTCCAGTCAATGGTAGTTGCTGTTGAATCTGTTCTTCAAGAGTCCGTTCCAAAGGTTAGTGTTACATTTCACTGAAGCTACATGGCTCTGAAGCATAGTTTTACTATTGTGGTTGTTTGGGAAAAATATTGTGACTTGGATTTCTGATTGCCCGTGTAGGATATTATCATACATTAATGTGTTAGGTATCATTACCCAAATAGTGCATTAATTAGTCTGATATTTTGTTATTCATTGTTTGTAATTTTACATACTCCCTCCGTTTCAAATTATTGCAGTTCTAGGTTTTGCCACACGAATTGATGGGTGGGAAAGGTGATGCGCCCAGAAAATGAGAGAGATAGAAATAGATATGCATTGGGAAGTGAAGAGAGAGGGAGGGAGGGATGCATTGGGATGTGAGAACTACAATTATTTAGGAAAAGGTTTGAATCATAAAACTACAATTATATTGAAACGGAGGGAGTACTTAACTGGTAGGAGTAGTAGGCTAAAATTTCCATCATACCTGCACTTTCCGCTCCCTTGTTTAGACATGGAACAAAGAGTATGTAGTATCTTTTTTCTGATGCATGTTTTTTTAAAAATTATTTTTATTATCTTAACCTTGCTTTGTTTCTCAAACTCTCTTCATATGTATCTTTTTTTTTTTCCTGAGATGCTCTTCATATGTATCTTGAACTGGTGTGCACAGGGTCGGGTATCTCAGAAACTGTCTTCCAGGGGGAAATATGTTTCTGTAAAGATTGGGCCAATTCGTGTTGCTTCTAGTGAGCAGGTAATTGTTGTTCCCCTTAATTTTGAATACATCTTTACCAACCAAATGATGTCTATATACTTCGTTTTATTTTATATCCGTTTCATTTTGCGTAGACATTGACTCGTTGAGGCTTTGGCTGTTGTATTTCAGGTTCAAGCTGTGTATCGTGCGATGAGAAGAGACAACAGGATGAAGTACTTCTTATGAATTGCAGTTGGCATCTTTCATAGTTTGTCTGTCCCGTAACAGATATAGTCCTGTGACGCATTCTGCCATACTTGTAAGTACTGTAAAAGAAGGGAAGTTTATGTTGATTGCCAGATTTTCTGTTGCCCGCATGTGACGAAATTCCATCATTGCAGGCCGGAGCTCATGTGAATCATCAGAGAAATAGAAAAGACCCTTCATGTTCCATTCAAGCCTAAACATAACATGCTTCTCCGATGAATTTGTACTATGGAACGTTTTCATCTCGTTTGCATTGGCAGTGCAGTGGTCATATTTAGCTACTACACATGTTTAAATACGTTTTTACTGTTTAATATTAGATGTATATTTTTTTGTTTTATAGTTTGTCGCCCTGTTAAAATAAATCTTTTGCACATATAGTGTTACTAAGGCCCTGTTCATTTCTTTTAGCGCTAAATTTTAGAGGCCTCTAAATAAAGAGAATCTAGTACTAAATAAAGTCTAATGATAAAACCTTTTTACAGATAGGTACATCTTTACGAGACGAATCTAACGAGCCTAAGTAAGCTATGTTTTGCTACAGTCATGCTACAGTAATGCTACAGTAACCATCGTCTAACCATGGATTGCTTACCCTCATTAGATTCGTCTCGCGAATTAGACCAGGGGTTCTGCAGTTAGTTTTGTAATTAAATTTTATTTAATACTCTTAAATGATAAGATTCTTTTTTTTAGACCCTTCTAAATTTTAGACCCCTATGAAACAAACACCCCCTAAATCTGTTGGTGCAAAGAATCAAATCGTCATGCAAACATCATCTGCTCTTTCAAAGCATTTATACTCTGAAAACTAGCTAAAAGACGCCTAACAAAAGTTTTCGTCCTGAAACTATGCTGCTATTATAAATTGACGAGTAAAGGTCTGTTTTTTAGTGTTTGTATAGTGTATACTATGGTGTACTTTCTCATTTTAGAAAAACAAAATATTAAATCGTTGCTACCCAATCTAGTTAAGCCATCACAGTATTAAATCGTGCTGATCTATGTTGCTTGAAACGGCATGGCTGTTGTCAGCAAGCACTACCACCCTCAGAGTCAATAAATGGAGATATATGCCAAGACTGTTTAATACCCTATCAGTCATGTACCTTACAGAAGTAGTGCAGCATATACCTGAATGGTGGAAATCTAGTAAATTAAGTTTACTGCTACATGCACACGGACAACTTTTCTAGACTAACTGATTTCCTGAGCATTTGGAATTTGCATATCTTTTGAATTGAGTTAAAAAGATGATGAACACTGAGCTACTTAATGACATGAGTAAAAGTACTCTGGGAGAGAAAATATCTCAAACTGGCATTTTTTATTAGAATTAAAATTACAACCTCGGGATTATTGAAACGACAAGGGGGTAGAGCCAACGCTAAGATCAATAGAAGAAACTCTAGTCTCTCATATATGTTCTTCAGAATATTGAATTACTTAACATAGGCACAATTGCTCTGCATCACTGTCTGATCGAAGCACAACATGCCAGGTGGTACTTGAGGATGCTATTTCCAACAAGACAACAGATTATTGAGATACACAGAACCTCTGGGGTTCACACCTCCTTGGCTGATTCCTTTACTTGTATCCAAAAATATAACATGTGATCAAAAACAGCATGTAACACATATCTGTATTAACAATGTGAGAGGAAAACATCATAGCTCACCACTTGGTATTGTTTTTCTTCTTTGTAATAACGATTGAACCCTAGAGTATCCTTTATATCCTGAAAAGATGGCAACGCGCCAGGTGGAGGTACACCGCCGTCTTTTATTGCGACTAAAGCATCCTGCATGTCAGATATTACTTTGAGAGGTATCACCAAATACAGATTTGTAGGTTATCACTAATGCGCCACTTCATGCTTCATTGAACATTAAAGTAAACCATAAAATGAAGATGACTTGTGCTATAGGGCATGTTTTAGTCAAGGGAGCTAGTTCAGTAAGTATGAAATAAGTATCCAGCGGCAAAAAAGGATCAACAATATCTAAGGGATTTCTATCGACAGTTGGACGCTCATAACCTTATCCTTGATCAACATAGATCATTTTAAATAACATAATGTCACCTTCACATTTGTAAAAGAAAAACAAACCTGCATTGCACGCATTGATACTCCAATTAAGGATAAAGGATAGACTACAAGACTAAAACCAATTTCCTCAAGTTCCGCAGGGGTCAATATTGGAGTTTTACCACCACCTTCTAACATATTTGCCTACAGAACAGAATACAAATGTCATCATGTTACTCCTAGAGAAGGGCACCTCCAAGCATATACCAGAATAGACATTTGGAAGCATCTATCACTGTTGAAGAAATATGTTTGGTAACTAATTTGTAAATGTATGCTCAAGTGTAGACTGAAGGAATACATGAAAATGGTCCAACACATCTTATATATATACAGTACAATATAAATACCACCTACGGGGACATTAGATCACATCCAGAATGTAGAAATGCAACAAATAAAACACATATAGAATGGAATATAAAACTAAATTACCGAATCAAAATAATGAAGAGTAGATATAAACATGAATGCAATAAATGGGCTACTAACCTTCCCGAGACTTCAATTCTGGAATGTATACAAATTCTCCACACTAGACTATACATTTCAATAGTAAAGTGAACTCGATTCTAATTTAGCAAACATATGTTTTCTTCTGTATCTTTTTTATGTCGGAGTCAAATTCATTGGAACAAAGGATTTGAATGTAACATAAAGACAATGAGTGTTAGAGAATACTAGGTAATCTTGAAGAATGCCAAAACAAATATAACTCTTACGAAATTATCACAATTCACAAGTAGAAATGCACCAAAATAATGAATGTATCTAACCATCTTTGGAACTCCCGGTGCAACTGAGCAGAATGCCTTCATCTCTTCTACTGAAGCAAGGGCATCAATAAACAGAACGTCTGCTCCAGCATCAGCAAAAGCTTTTACTCTCCATAATGCTTCATCAAGAGATACGGCTTGACGAGAATCAGTCCTTGCCACAATAACAATGTCAGAGCCACTCTCCTTCCGAGCATCTATAGCAGCTTTTATGTGCATGATTGCTTCCTCCCTTGAGATCACTTTCCTTCCTTCAGTATGTCCACATGCTTTTGGCGCCACCTTATAAAATAATATGTCATATTTCTTAAGGATAAACCAAATTAAAAATTAAGTATTGAATAGAAGATCTTCTCGTAATTCACATGAGAAAACATAAGCAAATCTAAAAGGGTATTGGACAAAAATCATATCATGCATCCTGCAAATGTAGAATATAATAAGTCAGACCTATAGGTTTTTCTCAGTCGCTAGAAGGGTTTATCATCAGAACTAACATAAAGATCAACAAATCAAATTCGTTTCTGCAATCAATGATCACTAATATGACAACGACCAGGTATGATAATTATTTTTGAGAGCATAAGCATAAGACCATATGCGATATTACACTAGCCCAAGTTAAAATAGATGAAACTGTGGTGCCGTAAAACACATGCAAGTTTTGTGCTTTCAATAACTTAAATTTTGATTACAATAGGTGCACCATATGATAAATAAATTCCACTTTGTTTTTAGATACAAAAAAGAGCATATTTACTTAACAGATTGAACATTTCAGCACATCCATAAGTTGCATTGCATAATATTTTTACTGCTATGACAACACTGAATCGATTCAGTAAAAAGGACAGAATAGGTAGGCAATCACTGTGTTAGGTCCAAACGATTCAGTTGGATTACAAATGGCCATCGGCATCTTTCAAAAGCAAGGTAGCCCTTTTTTCTTAGTAATATTTTTAACCAGAGTTATCCAATGCTTGAACCTAGTCTGAGCAATGGTTCCTAGGTAGACAGTTAGACACTAGCCCACCAAGGAAAAGAGTAGCATATAGAGAAAACCGTGGTCGCTGAGATTTCAGATCGCACTAAAATGAAACTTCAAGATTTTGTGGAAAATATTTATTTTTAATGAGAAAAGCTAGATTTCAAAATATACATGAAACATATGTTAAAACAATCTTGGAGATATAAAGTGAGCCAAAGAGGCCGTATTCAAAATGATCAGACATTTTAACTGGCGTGCTGGTCTGCTGGGTAACGAGGCTCACCACGATATCAAATTACATAGGGTTATTTGGCAAAAGATGTTTTTTCCCCGATACCAACTAGTCCATCAAAGCTAATACAACTTGACAGCATATGGGCAGTCTGTCATTGTTACAATCTACAATATTACCTTACCCCCTTAACTGAAGGAGAGCACCTGCTAGCTACATTCCATGAACACAGCATCTTGGAGCAGGAGTACTAATCCTAGTAATCATAATCACAGTATTCAGCAGGGTGAATACCTCTGACCCATACCACATAAAGAAAGATGTCCATAGAACATATGCACTAAAGTTTCACAATATATGCTGCATTGAACAAAGCGTAAGTGCTTAGAAGTTGAACATTTTCTATCAGTTTGTGGTTGAACAAGTTTAATATGTCTAATTCATTCAAAATATGAATAGCCATTGTCGCGAAGCAGAGGTGCCAGTCTATGGAAGGATCAATCAGTAATGCTTAGGAAGAAAACCTGATCTTCAAGCATGATTCCAGCAAAACCAGCATTAATGTACCCTTTAATAGTTCTCTTGATGTTCATAGAGTTTCCATAACCATTGTCTCCATCACCAATCACTGGGATCGATACAGATTCATTGATTAGACGTCCTTGGTCTACCATTTCTCCATAGGAAATAAGACCAACATCAGGCAAGCCAAGTCGTGCGGCAGAAACACAGAAACCTGAAAAGACATAAGGTCTGCAATGTGTCAGTCGGACACCTTCTTGACAAGCACATTAAGAAAAATCTTAGACAGCTAAATCGCTCCAAGAATTGCTGAGTAGGTCGGCACACTAGGGGCTAGTTTTGCTCTAGTGTTTTCAGTGTGTTGGTAGTTTTTTTTAGCGTGTGGCGTCCCTGTTCATGTAACTCGGGAAAAAAAACAAAATCTTAGACAGTTTAGATATCAGCCACATTGCCCCTTCTCATTGATGAAATCTGAACTCTAGAGGCAGCCTTAACTAAATTGCACCGCTCTGGTCCATTTTCACACTGAAGCACCAATGCAATATGCAGTCCAAGACGGAATGGTGTCTGTGTCATACTGACTTAGCATCTGGCTGTAATGGTGTACACAGTTTGTGCAACATTAAATCATCACGAAGGAATGTCAGGTTGTGTAATCTTAACAAGATAGAATACTAGTCCTGGTAAATTCGGGAGAGAAGCGAGCTAGCTTTTGTTTCTCTCACCTGCTCAGCTTGCAAAATTTGAACAATCAGAATTATAATTCTCCACTACACTACAGGATATGTGACTTTATCAGTAGACAAACAGCCCAAATGGAAGAGAATTCGGTAAATCTGCTCGTACTAGGATCATACGGCGTTAAGCTAGCCACTAATCGATCAGCATCTCAAGTTGCCAAACAAACTAAACCCCTCGTCACCAGGGTTTAACTTTGACCACGACCAACAAACAATTTAAGGCGACAAACGAGCCCCGCGCGAGACGAGAACCCGTGAGCGAAGCACGCACCGCCCATGAACCCGATCGGGAACCCCGCGCGCTCGACGAGGCGCGCGCCGAGGGCGTCGAAGCAGCAGGGCGCCTGGTGCGCGCCCGGCGTGGCCAGGATCCGCCGCAGCGCCGCGGCGGGGGACTCCCCCGCGCGGATTCCGCGGGCACTCTCCTCGGTGGCGAAGTAGGGGCTGCGGGCGGCCATCACCGGCGGTCGGAGACGGAGTAGGTGGAGGCGCGGCGACACGGGGTGGCGAGCTGGAGTGGGATGGGGACGGGAAGGTGTGTGTGGTGTGCGGGCGGCTGCCGTGGTGGTGACTGGCTGGGGTTGGTCAA
Organism: Eragrostis curvula; assembly: GCA_007726485.1. Classification (NCBI taxonomy): domain Eukaryota; kingdom Viridiplantae; phylum Streptophyta; class Magnoliopsida; order Poales; family Poaceae; genus Eragrostis; species Eragrostis curvula. Next base: position 6,026,408 of record RWGY01000031.1, read on the forward strand.
CCTGGAAGTCAAGTCAAGGGACTCGTGGCCCACTGTGGGCCAGTGCCGAAGAAAATACTGCTCGCGGCGTGGGCCACTTCTTGCTGTAATTTCGTGGGTTTCCTGCGAGGTTTTGCGCGAGATTGGGCTGGGCCACATATCCTTGGATGTATTGGAGCGGCCCAATAATGAATGTGTGCTTTCGGTGTCTTTCCCTTTTTTTCTTTCTTTTTCTATTTTCTTAATCCCTCTCACTCACATACACGAGTAGTCACCTCTATGACAAAAGGCCTCTCACATTTTACCACGAGAAACTAGGCCGATTGATATTGAGATTCACAAGGTCAGCGGGGACGCCTTGGTGTCACTGAAAGAATAAGAGTTTGCTTCTATGCTTTCCGAAAATAAAAAATCACACATCTCAAAGCATTTCCGTTAACCCTCCGTTAAGTATGCTATTAGTTTGTTAATCACTGGGCCCATGAAGCCCAGATCGACAAGCGCATCCCCAGGTCGCTCCCTCAACGTCGGCGCTCCGCGATTTCCTGCCTCGCCGTCGGCCAGACTTGAGTCTCGACCATCACGAACATATCTCGCTCCTTGTCTTGCAGCCTAGTTGCACACTACAACAATCTTGACATTCTATGACGTTTTTCTTGTGACAACACACCGTTTCGTCATAAAGTGTGTTAGGTTTATGACGTTTTTGAGTAAATCTGGTGATTTATGACGAAAACCAAAATCCGTCATTAAATTTGACCACAAAATCGTCATAAATCAAGACACCATCATCTTATGACGAACAAAAACGTCATAATTGGTAAATAATAAACGTCACAAATGGTTATGACAAATATGAATCGTCATGAGTAAAAAAAAATTATTGTACACCAAACTTATGACAAATATGAATCGTCATTACATGGGCCACTTGTCAACCACAGGTCACGTGGTACCCACATATAATTTTATTTGGTCCCACAACATGTCAAGTTTCAACACTTCATATTATGTTAGCCAACGGAAATACATATATTTGTTGTGAGCCAAACGAGAACGTGGTGGTACATATTTTTTTTCTTTTTAAAAACACATTGTGTAATAACAAATATTCCGTTAAAGTAGAAAATATTGAATTATTTTATTTTGATTTAAGGTTATTCTGACTTACTTGTCAAAAATTTATTTTATAAGACAATTTATTTTGCCTAATTTCTGAAATTAGTATGAAAAATAAAATAGGAAAACCCACCTCATCTAAATAGACCAAAACTCCAACCAAATCTCACCCAGGCCAGCCCACCCGACCAGACCAGCCCACCAGCCCGAAAATTCTGCCCCCTAGGCCAGCAAATTACTAAAATAACTTGACCATTTTTTGGCCTACTCTGGCCTAGGCCAGCAATTTGGCCCAATACGTCATCAGGCCTCACTGTAAACTAGGCTTTGGATCGAAAAAAAAAAACAGAGAGAGAGAGAATGGGGGCCTGGTACTAGTGTTCTTTATTGCATAAGTAAAATACTACCCAATCACCATTCGAGTACAACATTAGGCCGGTGGTAAGTTACTTTCTTGCCTAGCAAGAAGTCGCGAGTTCAATCTCCAAGGTAGGTTCATAATATTTTTTTCAGCCTTAAAGAATAGTGGGTCCCACGCGTCAGTCAGGCACCCTCAAAGAATAGCGGGTCACAGTCGAAAAAGAGAGAATAGAGGTCCCACGCGTCAGTGAGCCACAGTCAAAGAAGAGCGGGTCCCATGCATCAAAAAAGGCTGAAAACAAATTCAAGTATCGGGATGCACCATACTTTGTTTCTTTGTTTTATTTTTTATCTCTCAATTCAATTTGAACTTTTTAAAATTTAAAACAAATTCAATTAAAGTAGAAGTCAAATCCATGCTAAATTTGATTTTTTTTTATTTTAAACATGCATCAAAACCACCATTTGCATATTTGAATTTTCCTGTTTTAATTTATGTGTTTGTTTGGTTTTTATCTTTTTGCAAATTTAAATTTCATTCAAATTTGTATCCGAACATGAAACAAGAAAAAGAAAACCATTTCTTCATTTCGTGGGCCGCCCCTTTTCTTTTTCTTTTTTTGACGGCCCACTCCCCTTTCTTTCCTTCTCTTTTTCCCCTTTGCCAGCCCTCGGCCCAACTCCACTCCTCTTGGCCCAGCAGTAGCCCAGCCTGCTCTCCTCTCGCCGTGCCACTGACAGGTGGACCCCATCTGTTCTTCTCCAGTTCTTGGCCCACAGTTCTTTTTCTCAATTTGATTCATTGCTGAATTTTGAAAGTTGTATATATTTCGCATACGAAGTCCGAATAACCTCCTTTTTTTCCTCCGCGTTGATAAAAAATATTATCTACCTATTTGTAGAATATATGAAACTGCTTTATGATATAGTTGTGCCGTAACCCCAAATAACTGCTGATCATTTTTTTATCAAAATTTTGTTATTTTTGTAATTCTAGAAATAAAATGTTTCTGGACATGATTTTTTGTGGATTTGGAGAAGTAAAGCACCTCTACATAAGAGAATTATGTTACAATTTTTTTGAAGCTTTTGCTGAGGACATTGTTCATTTATGGCTAAACTTGGGTGATAGTTTCATGTGATGTGTCTAGAGTTGTCCACTTTGAACACATTTTGGTGGATTTTATTTTAAAAAACTTAATAAAAAATCTCATGTGTTTGGGTTGACATGGAACAGCCACAAACCAAAAATCAGCAGAAAATTCGTTTTATTTTGTGAGATAAAATTTGACAAAACAATTGAAAAAACTACTATTTATTTGGCTTTCTTGTGCCTCTCGATGTAAGATTACATTTGACCTAAAATTTTGTGGAGACATGTAACATAACAACGCGTGCCTATAGTAATTTTTGTAAGATTTTTACAAACTATTCATCTATGTGCACATGAAAAAGTTTTTGCAACATAAATCAATTTTCCATCGATATCAATATTACAATGTTTCCAAAAAATCCCAAAACATTATATTGATGCTAACATAAATGATACAAATGTTCACTAAATATGAGTCCATTAGTAAACTTATTTTTAGCTATAACAAAGATAAACATTGATCTGTGCATCCTGTAGCTCGAGTAACACTTTGATTTATCTCTGAAGCTTGTTAGAATAAATTACGGTCCTATTTTAGTCTATGGATCTGAGCTTCCAGTAGCATTTTTGTCTAGCGCAGTGCTACCTTATTAGTCCCTGTGGATCACAACTTGGCAAGTGCCTTTTTATTTGAATAGATGTGCTAGAGCATTTGTTTTGCTTTCTTTGATTTAGCAATGGTACATACAGATAAGCATGGCATTTGGAGTTAACTGCTTCTCTGCTTAATTACAAATTACTTAACTGCTTATGGAGAAGTGGTGCTAATGTGCTTAACTTGTCATGAAGCAGCATGATGGCATCCGGTTGGGCCTCATCGGCAAGCAGTGGGTCACTTGTTCCGCATTTCTTCTCCGATCAGACAGCCCTCAAGTCATTCATGTCCAGGGTGCAGTGCGTCTAGTCTTTGCAATGCTTGTTCTTTGGCACCACTTTTTTCCTTAGATGTGTTGTTTAAAAACAACTGATGCATGTCTCCAACTGATGTGTTGTTTAAAAACAACTTATGCTAATCTCATTTTCTTCAGTCAGTGTTTCAGTTTTCTGTGGTAGTAGCTGTACAGTGTAAACTCTTTTTCTACTTCCACCAATCACCTGACTACATATCTGTTTGCTTTCTTGTATGAGAACCCTGTTATTCTGCATTTGATCACTATGGTATGATGATAGGAGACGATATGCAAGTGCTAGATCGTAATTCATTGCTTATAGTAGAAAATATCATCTTGAACCTATCACCTGACTACATATCTGTTTGCTTTCTTGTCTTTGAACCTTGTTATTCTGCATTTGATCACTATGGTATGATGATAGGAGACGATATGCAAGTGCTAGACTGTAGTTCATCGCTTATGGTAGGAAATATCATCTTGATTTTGAGATCATTGTTCCCAGTTGTTCAAGCCATTGCTCCATGATGTCATGTGTTTCACTGTTCAGGTTTGGGGAGAAGGCCATACGGAGAAAGGAAGACCTGGATGTATGTGAGGAAGATTTCTCTCAGCTTGCCTATACAGTTGTCTTTCACAGTGTCTTTCATGCATAGTGTACAATGTGATGACAGATTAGTTCATGTGTGTTGTAGTATAGTTAATATGTGTGGTCATGGTCATACGAAATATAGGAAATTTAGTGGAAATTTTCATTTCTGTAATTTTTTTTGAGCACATCCATTTCTGTAATTCTGTGTTCTGATTTCAAGGTTGATGTGATTAAATATTTAATGGGCCAGGTGTGATTAAATAATGGGCCACAAAATAATATTAGGCCGTGGGAAAAACATTGGACAAAAGGGCCAGAAAATGAAATGGGCTTGAAAATGAAGTATAATGGCCTGCTAATTAAGCGGGCTGAAACTAGAAGGACGTGCAAAATAAGCGGGCTGAAAAATAAAAAGCCCGAAAAAATAGTGGGCCAAAATTTAAAAAGTCTACAAAATTGGTGGGCTGAAAGAACAAAGGCATGAGAATTTAGTGGGCCGAAAGTAAAAAAACTTGAGAAATTAATGGGCCAAAATTTAAAAGGCCGTGAAATTAATGGGCCAAAAATCCGGCCGGCCAGCCAGGTTCGGTCCAACGGTTAGTGACGAAATTTAAGAGCGTCATAAACAGTTTGTGACAATTTTGAGAGCGTCATAAACATTTGTGACGTTTTTGTAAAACGTCACAAATTTATGACGAAAACAGTGAAAACGTCACAGAAGGGAATCAGCTGCGCACCTTCTGTGACGAAGCGATTTTCGTCACTGTTGCGTCATGGAAAGTGGTTTGTGACGAATTTTAGAACTTTTATAACAAAAATGCATCGTCATAGAATGTCAAAATTATTGTAGTGGCAGGTGCCATCGTTCCCTTCTCCAGCAACCGGACAAGTGCTTCACTGCGTCTGCCAAATTCTCGCGCGTCGATGGCTCCGTCAATTTGCAGGGAGCCGAAATGTGTCACGGCGAGCACGGCAGTTGTCGCTGGCAAACTCCAATGAACGCAAGTTACGGCACCCAAAAAAAGGTACCCTTTTTTTTTTTTTTTTTTTTTTTTTTTTGAGCAAACCACCACACTTGAATTAATCAACCTGGGGTACAAAGAGGTTTATGCCTTCAGGCGGGTTTAAGAACCAGACCTGCCTACCGACTCCAAAATAAACAGAACTCCTAGCTATGGTATGAGCATCAGCATTCGACGCCCTACCCTCATGCACTATCTCACAAACCTCAAAAGCACTAGCTCGGCTCTTGATCTCCTGGACGATCTGGCCGTAAGGCCCCTTACCTTCTCCCTTGACGTTTCTCACAACATTGGCACTATCGGAGGCCAATTTAATCTTCCGCAACGCCAGGTCACTAGCTAAAGCTAGTCCTTCTCTACAGGCAACAGCTTCCATTGTCTCTGGATCAGAGCACCCATCAATAATCAAAACTGATGCACCCAAGAATACTCCCTTCTCATCCCTCGCGATAGCAGCTGCTGTAGATGTGCTCATGTTCTTAGAAATTGCCGCATCAACATTGATCTTCACATAGCCCGTTGGCGGAGGAATCCACCGGATTGCCCTCTGACTATTAGCCTTCACCACACTTGGCGCTGGCTTTGATAAATTCAGGTCAGCAATATACCTTTCAACAAAGCAGTGTGTCGATAAGGGACTTTGAAACGAATCCTCGTGGATCGCCTTTCTTCTCACGTACCATATAGCCCAAAGGGTCACTGACACTCTGATGAAATCATCATTAGCCAAAATCTCCATCGCTGCTGATAGCCAAGCATGAGCACCAATTTCCTGAATACTACACAAGTGCTCTATCACCTCTTCTCTTTCTAGTGCCCAGACGCATTTGGCAAGATTGCACTCAATTAGTGAATGTTTCCAGGAATCTTGTGCCCCGCATATACCACACGAATCGTGTGTCGCCATGTTTCGACGGTGTAAGACATCTCCAGATGGTAGTGAATGACGAGCTAGCCGCCATAGAAATACACGTATATTCTCAGGGAGATTAACTTTCCAAATCGACAGCCACTCCTTTTCCATTGCAACAGTATCAGACCTGCCAGCAATGTTTTCCATATAAGCCGTAGCTCTCTCCTTGTTTACAACAAGCATCCTGTAAGCAGACCTTACTGAGAATATCCCTCTATTGTCATGATGCCACGCCCAAAAATCATCCTGTCGTCGAGTGCAGAGAGGAATGTTGAGGATGGCCTCCATATCAGTTGGAGTAAAGAACATCTGCAACTTCTGACGATCCCAGCTGGCCGAGGTTGTATCGATCAACTCACTCACCTTCTGAGGCGCGCCTGGTAATGTGGACCTGATGGGTTTGAGTGAACCTTGCCTCGGTAGCCAATTAGTGTGCCAAATATTAGTAGACTCTCCGGTCCCTATTCTTTTAATCAACCCCCGTTCAAGCACATCTCTCCCATCCAAAATTGCTCGCCATATGCGAGACGGTGCAGCTCCCAGGTTGGCCTCCAAAAATTCTTCGGACGGGTAATAAACCGCTTTCAAAATTCTAGCACTGAGGGAGTCCCCATCCTGCAGGATCTGCCACGCTTGTTTCGCCAAGAGAGCTAGATTAAACAACTCTATATCTCGAAAACCGAGACCACCAAAAAATTTTGGTTTCACCATGTCATCCCAGGCTACCCAACATGTTTTCCTTTTTCCATCCCTGCTGCCCCACCAAAAATTCCGCAGTAGGCTGTTTAAGTGCTGGCACAAACCTCTTGGTAACCTGAAACACGACATCGAGTATGTAGGGATTGCTTGCGCAACAGATTTTATTAGCACCTCCTTTCCTCCGGTCGAGAGGCACTGTTCCATCCATCCTTGGACTCTTTTCCACACTCGATCTTTCAAATACTTGAAAGTGCCGTTAACAGAACTACCAACGTCTGACGGCATTCCCAAGTACTTCTCTTGTAACGATTCCTTATGAACGTCCAAAATCATCTTTATCTCATCACGTACATTCTGATGGCAGCCCTTCGCGAAGTGAATGGAGGACTTGTCCAAATTTATTTGTTGTCCCGAAGCTCGACAATACAAGTGCAACACATCCTTGATTTCCTCAGCACTCTCCCTAGTCGCCGTGAAGAACAGCAGGCTGTCATCTGCGAAGAGTAAGTGACTAACCATCGGAGCCGACGGTGCCGCTTTTATTCCCTTGAGAACTGATGACTCACTTCTGAATTTTAGAAGGCACGAAAGGCCCTCTGCTGCCAACACAAAGAGGTAGGGGGAGATAGGATCTCCCTGACGGATGCCTCTCGAAGGTGTAAAGCTGTCAAGACATTCACCGTTAAACAACACTGAGAAAGACACAGACGTCACCAACCTCATGACCATGTCCACCCATGTCTTATGAAATCCCAAACGTAACATGATTGCCCGAAGATAGCTCCATTCTACTCTGTCATAGGCTTTTTTCATGTCCAACTTAAGAGCACAACACCTCTGTTCCTGTGGTCGTTTTTTCTTCATGGCATGCAAGCACTCATAAGCAGCAATAATATTATCCGTTATGAGCCTTCCAGGAACAAATGCTGACTGCTCTTCTGACACCACCTCAGGCAGTAGTCCCTTGAGTCTATTCGCAATCACCTTGGAAGCGAGCTTGTAAATTACATTACATAGGCTGATGGGACGAAATTGGCCTAATTCCTCTGGGCTCGCCACCTTTGGTATTAACACAATAAATGTGTTATTAATACTTGATACTTCATCCTCTCCCCTTAGCACCCTCAACACAACAGAGGTCACTTCTTTCCCACACAAGTCCCAGTGACGTTGGAAAAAATATGCTGGGTATCCGTCTGGTCCCGGAGCCTTTGTGGGGAACATTTGGAAAAGTGCTTCTTTCACCTCCGTCTCAGTGATCACTGCTAAAAGAAAATCATTCATCTGCGTTGTCACCTTGACGGGAACCGAACCCAAAACAGACTCCATGTCTTCTGTGCCTTCAGATGTGTATAATACTTTAAAGAAGTCTGTAGCCATGGTCGCCATCTCCTGTTCGTTTTCAGTCACACTTCCATCTAGCCTTTTCAACTTCACTATTCGGTTTTTTCTCCTCCTTCTGCTAGCCCTCAGATGAAAGAATCGGGTGTTTTTATCTCCAGCTCGCAACCACTCGATCCTTGATCGTTGTTTCCACATTAACTCCTCTCTATGATGCAATTCCACAAGACGATCAACAATTTTCAGTTCTGCATGTGTTGGTCCCGTCCTGTTTGGCTCATTCCTCAATCGCTCTAGCTCCTTCTCAAGCTTTTGTAATTCCCTTCGGACGTGGCCAAAAGTATTCTTGTCCCAGCCTAATAATGCGACCGAGAGACTACTTAGCTTCTCCTGGAGCGCCTGCAAAGTCGACGCATCCTCCCCATTCTGCCATGCTTGTGAAAGCATGTCTGAAAAATCCTGGTGAGTCTCCCACATCACCTCATACTTGAAACGCCCCTTACGACGTCGTTGTGCTTTCCTTCTATTCCACTGCAACTGTATAGGTATGTGGTCTGATGCAGCTGCAGACAAGTGAAAAACTGACGCTGCTGGGAACTTTGAGCTCCAATCCGCCGAGGCTAACGCACGGTCAAGCCTCACTTGACAGTACGACTCACCTGACACCTTTTTCTCAAAGGTCCAACTACGGCCCTCGTAACCGAGGTCATTGAGGCCACAAACATCAACCATCTCACGGAAGCCTGCAATTTGTGCTTGACTCCTTTCTTGCACCCCCACATGCTCCGATCGATGTAAAACTTCGTTAAAATCGCCGATGCACAACCATGGCAAGTGAGAAGACGACTTGATAAATTTTAACAAATCCCAAGTCTTGTGCCTCTCGCTTGTCTGAGCCTCCCCGTACACACAAGTCAGTCTCCAAGGGTCTAAACCCCCTTCAGTAATAATGGCATCTATATGATACTGTGAGTACGGTAACAATTCAACCTTTATTTCATTATTCCAAAAAATCCCTAGTCCGCCACTGCGGCCATTACTGCTTACAGCAAATGAATTATCAAATCCTAAGGACTTCTTTAGACCTTCCACCCGTGACTTGTGTACTTGAGTTTCTAGAACACACAAGACTGATGGGGCAAATTTCTTCGCTAATTCGCGAAGCTCCTTAACTGTCGCGGCGTTGCCAAGTCCGCGACAGTTCCAACTTATACAACTCATTGCTGCTGGCGGTACTCCTCGTAGGAGTCCGCCCCATTATTTTCTATTGGATTGTTCTTCGCCTCCTTGACCGGATCTTTCCTAGACCTCTTCTGTTCTCGAGGAGAGACATACTGAGGGGGCGGTGGAGGTACCCCCTGTGGTGTCTTCTTTTCCCTTACCACCATGTTCATGTCGAGCCTCTTCTGAGAGATAGGCGTCTCTCGCTCCCCTGCACTTTCTTCTCCTATTGGCTTCAAAGGACTACTGGCCGTGTCCTTCGTTTCCTCCTCATTACCAACTCCAGCTTCCTGAGAATTTCTCTTACGAGATATTTCGCTATTTGTTCCCTGCCCCTCTTTCTCCTTCCACACTGGTACTCGACCACCCCGGGCAGAGACTCCCGTGCGGCCGCGAGACGGGCGTCCTGCTGTGCGGCCACCTCGCTCGCCCATCCCATTGTTCCTCCCTTGAGCCTCCCGATCAGCATGCGGGGCACTACGAAAGCGAGGGGTTCCTGGGCGCCAAGTATCCTCATCTGCAATCATCCATTCGCCATACTGTAACTCCTCATCAGTGTATTCCCCACTGCCACACTCTAGATGGACGTGGCCCAACAAACCACAGTGAGCACAGAACCGAGCTATCTTCTCGTACATGATTACAATTGGCACTCTCTCGCTACCCTCCGGTTCGAGCGTCACAAGCCTCACCAGTGGGCTCGCCGCCTCTAGTTCCACCCGGGCCCTGAAGAAATCTCCTTTACTAGATGCAATAGCTCGCATCTCCACTGTCACCACTCCTCCGACCCTACTTGCCACCTGCTTAAGTATTGCTTCCGTACGATAAAGGTGTGGAACCATGTGAATCTGAATCCACGCTGGCACCTTGTGTGGCAATACTTTTGGTATAGTGGTTGAACCATCAAAAGCTTCTAGCATCACCGCATAACCACGGAATATCCATGGGCCGTCCTCCATTATGCGTTTCCAATCTCCCAGGCAAAAAGCTTGCACAACGAACAGATTCTTCCCTATTGGACGGAAAGTCACCTCCTTCGCGGCGTTCCAAGCCGAACGCATAGTGGAGATCAGCGAAGCCTCGCTGAAATCCTTCGCTGTCAGTACCTTCGCCGCCGCCATCCACTTGACCTGTGGGAGACCCTCCCGATCTTCCTTCGCCAGGAATACACCTTCGCGTTCAGCATCGCTCAGCTTCATCTTCTTGAGAAGATCATCCAGGTCACCTCCGAACATCCTTGCTCTCGAGCTTGATGATCCCGCCGCCATCCTTCCTGTCCTGATCTCACACGCACAAATCCGTTGCTGTCCCGCCAAGGCCGGGAAGCTGAGCAAGGTCAGCCCCGTGATCAGCCCGAACGGGAGACAACAGCGGTTGCACGCGCAAGGATCGCTAGGAAGGTTGAATCCCTTCGTCGGCCACGATCGCCGCCGAAGTCGCCGAGAACCCTAGTTACCTAGGTCACGACACCATGTACCCCAAAAAAAACGTACTATTGATCGTGGATGGTTTAGGCCCGGAGTGGGCTTTGCGATTCGGGCTCGCTGGGCCCAAGATTAACGACAGAGTAATAGCGTACTTAACGGATGTGCTTTGAGATTCGTGCCTTTTACTTTCCAGAAAGCATAGAAGCCGTAAATGCAACACCGCTACCAAATCAAAAAAAAAAATGTTTGAATACTTCTGCTTGCATTTTGCATTATGGCACATTAGAGTTCAAAATTTTTCTCACATTACACACCATTTTAGCTTTCCAATACAACTCTTACTTGTGTCTTCTTAGACTGACTCCAACAACTATGTCCATTTTTGAGAGCCATATCGCCATTTGCATGGCATCAACAGTCATTTCCCTCTCCTTCCCACCACGCCATCTCCAACAGAGGGGTATGCATCCAGCGCGTAGCTGCCCGCATTGCGCACCCACGTCCCCGCGTTCTTGCAGCAGCATGCGGTGGCGGAGGCGGAACAGCAGCAGGGGCAAGGGGCGGGTGAGGCGGAACCCAATGGCCATCGACGGCACGCTCGCCTGCGCGCCGCACGCTCGGCCGCGCGCCAGCAGCACGCCAGTCGCCGCACATACGCGCCAGCAACGCACGCTCGCCCGCTATTGCTCGACCTCGACTCCGTCGCGCCCTTGCGCGCTCTCCCCATCAGTCCCAGAGCTCGACCCCAACTGCAAAAAAAAAAGCACAAGGACTCCTAGCCCCCTCCTAACACCAACTTCAACTTCCCGCGCTATACCGCGAGATCGAGGCGGGATTTTCCGCCATGGCCACCGCGTGAGCCACCTCGACGTCGACCTCAAATACTCCGTGACCGATGAGCCGTTCGTCGATTCCTCGTGCTCGAACCTTCCTCATTTCCTCGTTCACCTTCCTGTCAACTTAACCACTCGATTCCATAGCTGAGATCGCCGGAAAACGCCTTCTTCCCCGCCGCCGTCCGCCGGACCTAGCCACCTCGACGACAAACTCCACCTTCCGGCCTTCCTCCACGTGCATATGCTAGTGCTCTGAGGTCACCCCGCCTTCCTCGTCACGTAGCTCCACACCGTTTTCCCTACCTCACCGCCGTTTAGCCGGAACGTGACCGTGCAGCCGCAGCCGTCGCGCGCCGCGCACCGCGACACTGCTACAGTACCGCCGCCTCCGCTCGATTCGTCGGCCCGCGCCTCTGTCCAGTTCAGAATCCTGCAATTTCAGGAGCGCGGTGAGGTTGCCCTTGCCGCGGCGGCTCCCAAGGCGCAGGCGCACACGCGCGCGCGGCGGCGCGGGCGAGCATGGCGCAGGCGTGCGCGGGCTGTGCGACGGCGCGGGCGAGCAGGGCACAAGCGTGCGCAGGCGCGCGGCCGGCGCGGATGATCACGGCGCAAGCGTGCACGGGCTGTTCGGCGGCGCGGGCGAGCAGGGCGCAGGCGTGCGCGGGCCGTGCGGCGGCGCGGGCGAGCAATGCACAGGCATGCGCGGGCACGCGACGGCGCGGGCGGGTAGGGCGTAGGCGTGCGCGCGGCGGGAGACAGCCGCAACTTCGAGGAAGAATCGAGCTTCGGAGCGGGCGAGCAGGGTGCAGAATCCTCGGCGCCTGCTGGGCCGTCGTCCCTGGCAACGGTCGCGGCTCCCTCCTCCCCGTGCTCCCGCGGTCCCGCCTCGGGCCACACGCTCGCAAATGCATTGGAGGAGAGAGGGAATAGATGCAATATAGGCTCTGTTCGTTTCTTTTAGCGCTAAATTTTAGATCCCTCTAAACAAAGAGAATCTAGTATTAAATAAAGTTTAATGACAAAACCTTTTTACAGATGGGTACATCTTTACGAGATGAATTTAATGAGCCTAATTAATCTATGTTTTGCTACAGTTATGCTACAGTAATGCTACAGTAACCATCATCTAATCATGGCGTAATTACCCTTATTAGATTGGTCTCGCGAATTAGACCAGGGTTCTGTAGTTAGTTTTGTAACTAAACTTTATTTAATATAGCTTATCTAGAGTTTAGACCCCTCTAAAATTTAGACCCCTATGTGCCGAACGCCCCCATAGCTGCTCTGAATAGCTGTTCTGTTGAGGTGAATCCAGAAATGCAAAGTGGTTTGAAACATGCATAAATGGGTTGGCATACTCTTGTTGAAGTCAGCCTTAACTCTCGTGTCCAAATCTAAAGTACCTTATAATATGAAATGTGTGAGTAGTTCATTTCATCCTACAAAATCAGGCCTCCGTTTTCAGAAAAAAAGTTTGTGCCACATTATTTTGACCAAAGTGGGCAAGAACGGTTCCACGAGAACAGAGCTGCACTCATAGTATGGTCCACTTGTCGGTGAGCTATCATTCCCTTTCAAACACCAAGTGTCGACTTTAGGACAACACATATGTAATATAGTACAAAGTAATCCGTTTTATTAAGAAGAGCCCAAGCGTTCCAATAAACGCAAGGGCGCCGAGCGTCCTACTCTTTCATCCACTGGTAAAAAAAAAGAAAAAAAGTTAGGCCCCTGCGTAGCTGTGGTGCCAACTCATCTCCTCGAACCCTGAAGCGTACCCCCCTTTGTTATTCCCTTCTCGGTACAGAAGCGTCCAGGCGTCGGGGACGTGTCCGCCGCTGCCATACGTGCCCGGCCGCATGCGCATCCACGTACGTACCAGCCCACGCCGCCCGGCCCCAAGAAGCCAAACACCATCTCCTCTTCCACCATCGCCGCAAGTAGATAACCAGGAGGCCCTGCTGCTCCTCTCCAAATCCTCTCCGAGTTGTTGCTCTGTTCTTGCATTCCTTATCCAGATCACTACTGAAACTTTTATAGTGCTGCGATCGATCGTCTTGGCGACAAGAGTTGTGAGTAGCAGTAGTTGGTAGCGCCGGCGAGCAAAGAAAGATGTCGGGGATCTCGATGGCGGTGGCGCCGCGGTCGGACCCGGACCACCGGTCGGAGCGCGAGCCGGCTGCGGCGATGCTGGGCGGCGTGATGGGTTCGCTCCGCGTGATCGAGCTCCAGCTCGTGGCCTTCATCATGGTGTTCTCGGCGTCCGGCCTCGTCCCCATCATCGACCTCGCCTTCCCGGTCGCCACCACGCTGTACCTCCTCGTCATCTCCCGCCTCGCCTTCCCGCCGCTCCACGGCAAGCTCGAGGCCGCCCGCTCACCCGCCGCCTCCCAAGAAATCTTCCGCGGCAGCAAGTAAGTAAAATTTCTCCTCTCTTGCTTGTGTCGATTGATCATCAGTTGCTTGTTCTGTGTCCCTAATTACTCTGTTCATACTCGAATCCATATACTACAGGTTGTTCCAGGCGTACGTGGTTGTGGGCACGACGGTGGGCCTGTTCCTGCCGCTGGCGCACGTGCTGGGCGGGTTCGCGCGGGGCGACGACGCGGCGGTGCGGTCGGCGACGCCGCACCTGTTCCTGCTCTCGTGCCAGATCCTGACCGAGAACATCGTCGGCTCGCTGGGCGCCTTCTCGCCGCCCGTCAGGGCGCTGGTGCCGCTGCTCTACACGGTGCGCCGCGTGTTCGTGATCGTGGACTGGGTGTACGACGTGTGGGCCAACCGGGTGCTCACCCGCGCCGCCACCACGCAGGAGCGCGCCTGGGTCTGGTTCGGCCGCTACCTCGCCGTCGCCAACCTCCTCTACTTCTCCGCCAACCTCTTCGTCTTCCTCATCCCCAAGTTCCTGCCCCGGGCGTTCGAGAAGTACTTCCGCATGCGCGACGAGGCGTACGCCAAGACCGCCGAGGACAAGCACGCGCGCGACCATCTGGCGGCGGACCAGCAGATGCACGCGGCGGCCAAGCCGGTGGAGTCCAAGAAGGCGGACTGAACCAATTAGCCAGAGCTCAGTGCTCAGCTTTGTAATTTCAGTGGCATGTAATTTCCGTGTTTCTTTCTTGAAGATCTGCGCGTACGTTGCCAATTTGTCATAAATGTTTTTGTTTGGGCCCGTCCATACAATGCCCGAGCATTTGATTTTCAATCCTGATGCAGCAGCATCGTTCGACTGTCGATTAATTGGTGCCGCGGTTGCACGCCTGACGTACGGCGACGAACCGAAATGTACCACGGTGATTGTTCAGGTTGCAAAGCAAATTCGATGCCGTGCCACTACTAAGGTGGAGTCCAAGAAGGCGGACTGAATGAATTAGCCAGAGGCCCAGAGCTAGCTCTGTTTATGTGTCCGCGCGCGGCCGTCTCAGTGGCTTGTAATCTCCGTGTTTCGTTCAGAGGACTTGCGCTGCCTGCGAGTATGCTATCAATTTGTCATTAGCTTTGGCTTTACATTCCGATGAAACTATCGAACGCTCTCGGCTGGTGCCACGGTTGCACGCTGCACGTTCGTTGGTGAACCGAAATGCACCACTGTAATTGTTCAGTTTGTAGACAAATTCGATGTCGTCACACTACCATAGCCGAGCCAAATTTCGGAATTTGGATGCCCAAGCTGAATTACGTACCCCGAAACCGTTCCCCGTCTGAACCGCTTGCACGTTCACATCCATTTCGAAATTCGAAGGTGCCGCGCGTCCCGGTCGATCGTGGCGGCGAGCTTGGGAGCGGTTGCCCTCGCCGCAGCCACCTCCCCTCTATTTCAGCACCCTCCCTCCCTCCCGCACCATCTCCCACCTCTCCTCGCCGCACGTTCAGATCCGCGCGGCCATGAGCACCTGCAGCACAGCCACGAGCGCGCTCCACAGCCCGGAGTCCCGGCGCCGCGACGCCGGCCGCCTGGAGACGCGGCTGCGGGACCTGGAGCGGGACTGGGACGCCTACAAGACAAGCCGCCGCTCCGGCGCCTCGCGCCACCACCGCCGCAGCCGCTCGGCCACCGCCACGCCGTCCTCCGCCGTCACCGAGGCGGCGCCCGACGACGACCTGTACGCCTTCCTCCGCTGCTCGCCCAGACGCCTCGTCTACTCGCTCCAGCAGGACGCCAGCGACGGCGGCGGCGGCGGAAGCAGCAGCACAGGCAGCGCCGGCGCCGTCACGGTCGTCGAACAAGGGAGCGGCGATCAACGTCGTCGCCATCTCCACGAAGAAGACGCGTCCAGCGTCTGCTCCGTAGTGGAGGCCGGGCACTCCATGTCCTCGGCCTCCTCGTGCTCCTCCCGCCCCTGCCAGTGCGCCGTCCTCTTCCGCGGCTACTCGACGAGCACCGCCACAACAGAGCCCTCGTTCTCGCCGGCGGCGGGAGACGTCATCGTTGCTGAACACGCCAGGAAAGCGGACGAAGGGAGATGGATGAGGGGTGGCACGGCCGGGTGGTTCTTCGCCATTGCTGTCGTTGTATTGGGCGTCCTCATCGTGGCCATGGCGGCTGTCTTGGAGCTGGGCATTGACGAGGACTGCGCTGAGTTTCTTGTTCCCACATAAAACCCATTGTACAATGTACGATGGAATTTCCAATTTAGCGCAGTTTACTACTTTATGTTGGTTTCGATATCCCCCTGATTTTTTTTTGTTCAAGAGCATGCTTCTTCAACATTCTGCAAAATCTTTAACTGTTGATTATCTGTGTCCAATTGTACAGTAATAACTACTGTCACTGCTCTTAATTAGTTCCAGCAATTTGTTGAAAGCTTCAAGCCTATCGCTGAACTGGCCACCCAAATATCAGAACTACATGAGTATGATCCATTCTTTCCGGTTCTGTTCTCTAATATTTGAACGCGTCTCCTTTCTTCAAATCTCAAAACATTTTCAGGATACCTTTAGTGAACCCTCTCCTCCGTTGGCTTTATAGGGTCGGATTTTAAATACTATATATAGGGAAATATAAGAAACTACATATACCCCTAACACCAAATGTTGTCAGTGTCTCATAGAATATACTATATATAGGGAAATAAATCTGATGTGAATGCTAGAGGTAAAAAAATATCTTTGACATGCTATGGCTGGTTAAAGGTTTCAGAAGAACAATGATCTTGGATTGCAGAAGGAAAAAAAAAAGACCACAAATAAGAGGGGACTGTGGGTGCCGTGTACTTAAGACCGCGCTCATGGAGGCCTTGGTCGCTCATAGCTCTCATTTTAGTGACGACGGCGTTAAATAATTATTACTTACCAGTTACCATACATGAGTTATTCTCTAGTTTTTGGATTCTCTAATTTTAATGGTTGGCTCTTGATAATGAACGGCCATATTCATTCGTGAAGATATAGGCAATGTGCAAGGTGTGTTACATGAACGTGTTTAACTTACCTAAACAAATCGCACATACAATGAATGGGCCACACACACTGCATGTACGTATATGGGCTTCACACACTTACAAAGTTGGGTTACATGAATGTGCTTAACATAAAAAGTATAGTGCAATCAATATATATGGGCTACACACAATGCATGGCAAAATTAGGTCTAGTCATGTATTTGCACTAGTACAGAGACCCTTTAGTGGCGGATAATTTGCGCCTGCAGTGGTGGGCAAAGCGTCTGCCAGTCCAGTTGTGCCATTGCTCGCCGCTAACCCGTCATAGAGGAGCTTTAACCAGATCTGCTATGGAGGAGCAGGCCAAAACCCTAACCGTTCAGACAGATCTGTCGTCGTCGTCCTCGCCGTTAGGAGGTATGCTGCCAATGAGGGAGGTCCTGCCGCTCTGCGTCGTGCTGCACCACCACCCGGATCTGCCTTCCTAGCACACGCCGCCGCCGAGGGATCTGACCTTCTCAAGCTTGTCAGTTCCGCCATCCACGCCCGCGCCGCTAACAAAGAGGGAGCAGTCACCGCTGCCGCTGAGGGATCCGCGAAATCATTGAGCTCGCCGGATCCAATGTCCTCATCCTCGCCGTGCCACCCACCGCGCCACAAAGTCACTGTCGGATGTGCTTCGCTGTGCGTGTGGAGGAGGGTGAGAGGTGGTGGCCTGCGTGGGCCAGGGAGGGAGATTGAGTCGCCACGAGAGGAGAGGAGGCTGGGTTGTAGAGAGGATAGGAGAGAAGGCGGCGGCTGGGAGGGGAGGCAGGAGAGAAGGGAGAGATGAAAAGTGGGGAAGGGAACCCTATGTTTCACGAATGTGCCCGTCCACCACTAGTGTCTGGATGAAGTCAGTATGCTCGTCACTGCTGTTGCATTTCCAGTTGTGGACGTCGATGATGCATTTTGACTGTCATTTCTTCATGCTCATTGCACTATAGCTTTCATGATGTCATTTTGTCCACCATCAGTGTCTGCAGCAGTATTACACGCTCAACTGCAGTTTGTGTCAGCCACTACCGTAAAAAGGAATCCATCACTAAAGGTTCTTTTTGTACTAGTGTTGTAACTCTACTACATCGGTGTCATTTATGCTAGAACTCTCTTTGTAAGAAAGGGACTTTTGCAGAGGTATCTCAGCATAAATTGCAGACAAAATTCAAATCTGCGAGTATTCTACTTGTTTATTGTGAGATTTGAATATGTAAATTTGTATGGTGAGAATCGAAGAGCTGTTAGATTGGCCACTGCATGCACTAGTACGAGTAGACCCCATTGTGCATCTTTGAAAGGATACTTCTAAGGTAACCTCTATTATTCAACCCGTCTTTCCCTTTATAAATTGAATCAAATCTCCAAACTTCCCCCTTTGTTACAAAAATAAATTTGTCCCTAAAATTTCTTTACCAAATTATCCCCCATCTTTTTCTTGCAAAATTTGCTCCTAAAAAGTACCATCCATAAACTTTTCCCAAATAAAATGTCATATATAAACATCCCATCCCATATGCAGGTGTCAAGCCTAGCAAATCTAAACATCTGGAACAAATCAAGATAATATATAACCACCTCAAAAACAAATGAAATTTCATATAATAAACACTGAATAGAATCAAGCACCTGAACAGATCTAAGAAATTGGAGATTAGGGAAAAAGGGACGGGGATCTAATACCTTGGTAACGCTTGGTTTTCTCGTCGAGAGTGCACAAAACATGAGCTCTTGGCGTGGATCCATCCTGGTAGTTCCAAGAAGAGAGATCTATGTCCTCCTCTTGGTTGAAACTATGGTTCCTAACTGAGAAGAATGACAATGAAATGAGATATGTGTGGGAGGAGCAGAAATGGTATTTATATGTGCCTAGGACACACACTCAATCCCAACCATTTGTTATGTGATGTGGGTTTCATCTAGCCCTCCATCTAACATCAAACCCATCAAATAGTAGTATAATAAATGATAAAAAATCACATCAATCCTTCATATTTCTACTCATTGCTTCTCACATAGGGAATCAATTTTATCAGCATATTCAACCACAATATCTTGAGTTGTGGATCCTCAATATGTAGTCTTCAATGACAATATCTTGCGACCACGAGCCGGGGATGCGCCTAGTAGATAAGAGCGATGGCGTGGGCTGGGGACTCGCTGAGCTAGGGTGGCGCGACAGCACAATGATTGGGCCTTGCCAAGCAAGGGCGGAGCGACAATGCCGGGCGGCTGTCCAAGCAAGGGTGTCGCAACGCAGGTGATGAATAAAGCAGCTGTGTGGGCATGCGTCTTTCCTGATGGACAATAGTGTGGGCTGAATGTTTCCTGAGTATGATTAAACAAGCCTAAAAAGGGAAATGTCCCAAGTAAAAATGGATCTCGAGAGAACAGGCAAGAAACACCTCCGCCATTTTCAGTCCTTTCTACTGGACTGAAGTCCCACTCTTGATTATTTCCCATCCATCCAAAAATGATTAGGAAAAAAAATAAAAACGATATGTAGTTGCTGGTTGGGACCGAATTCCTGCTCGTACTCTCTACCCTTGGAGAAATCATATAGGAAAAGGTTATGGATGGAGTTAGGAGATTCAATTCAATTTATATAAAAAAAGGGAAGATAGGTTGAATGGGGATTACTTTAGAAGAATGATTACACATATGCACACCAAGGCGTACTCACAATAGTCGCCAAATATGGACACAACACTCTATAGAATCACGAGCATGAAGAGATCTAAGAGATAGGAGATGATGGGCAAAGGGACAAGGATCTAATACCTTCAATGCGCTTAGTTTTCTCAGCGAGCGTAGCATGAAACATGAGGTCTTGGCGTGGATTCGTCCCGGTAGATCCAAGACAAGATTCAAGTTCTTCTTTCGCTTGAAACAAGGGTTTCCAAATGAGAACAAAGAGACAATGAATGAGAGAGGTGTGTGAGGAACACATTGGGTATTTATATGGGCCTAAGACACACAACTCAATCCAGTGTTGTGATGTGGGTTTCATCGAACCCTCCATTTAATATCAAACAGTCAAACAGTAGTCCAGAATATGATGAAAAGTCACAACAATTATTCTTTATCCCCGTGTTCGCCGCCGCCGCCGGCTGCTGAGGAGGAGGGGTGTTTTTGTAAAAGAGGAGCGATGAGAGGACGCAAAGTGAGGTGCGGGCCTCTGGAGGATGGACTGGTTAATGATCCCGGAGCAGCTAGCGTTCCACTGAAGCGTTCGGGTGGGGCGCGACGACTGAGCTGTGGGGGGAGGCCCCAGTTGACAATTTTGCCCTCCGGTTTTATCTACGTGGAGGATGCCGATTTGGCACTTCGAGGAAAATAAGAAAACAAGTTATTTGTATCCTAGTATCATTTTTTAGCCAAAAAAAAGTACTAGTGAATATGTGAAGTACGGAGGCAGCGGTCTGACATCGTTGCGTTAAATAATGAAAAATAGAACTATCCGGCACTAAATTTCTATGCGCCAAACACTCAGGGACACAAATAGAAGAAGAGTGCGATCATATACTCGTGGTGTGGTGCCACGGCTGAGCAATATCAAACATCGAGAATTTTTAGATCGGAACAAGAGGACATGAATGGAATTCTGCTTCAAACGTTTTCAGAAGTGACCACCCACCGGTGGCAGCAAGTACAATGAATTACCACATAATTACCTATTACCAGTGACTGCCATTTAGTAATTTCATACATCAATTGACTACGGGTTTACGATGGTGATTGACCAAGAAAAAAATGCAAATTGTCTTTTGAAAATAAATGTTTTTTTGGCAATATTAACTAGAGTATATTCTATAATTAGATGCGCATTTTCTAACTAGCGCATCCTTGGTCAAAGCTTCCGTTACCATGGCGGCCACATAAAACGGATGCTTGGTTAGTACGAGATTTGCGCAGCCAGAGTGGTTTTACTGCCCAAACCGCGGCGCCGAATTCTCGACGCCAGTTAGGCGCCACCGTTAGAGTGGATTTTCTGTGAACCACCTAAGATGAGGACTTCATCTAGACTCTATATGCAAAATCAGTAGTCTAGATCTGCTGATGCATTTCAAATATTTTTAGTGCAGACATTTAGATCATTTATTTTTGAAATGTACAGTTTAGATTGAGTCTTCAATTAATTTAGCCCGCCGCCGCCGCCGCCGATGCGCTGTGGCTGGCTGTGAGGAGCCAAACATCACTGAGATGAGCAGGAGTTTCGTCCATCAGCCAACATGGGAGAGGGAGAGGGGGCACATGCATCGATCGAAGTTGCAGGGAGTTTGAGCAGGCACCTTTTTCCTCAGAACCCGAACCATGGCGAGCCAATGGGCGTACACCGGACGCGCCGCACCTGCCTCTACGAGATATTTTGATTCTCTTGTTCTCACCGATACACATGGGTGCCGCGTTTCGGGCCTTTGCCCTGCCGGCTTGGCCCGTCCTTCTCGCTTCTTCACGGCCCAATTGATTTGCAATGTTCGGTCACTTGGTCGTAGGCCGTCTGCTGCGTCGTCTGAGATGTAGTGATGCCAAATGGGCCGCCTGGCACGGCACGGCCCGAGACCGAATAGGCACGACCCATTTAATTTTCGAGTCGGCACGGTACGCAATTCGTTTCGGGCCGTGCCATGCCAGCCCACGTGCCTGCCCCTCGGCCCGTGGCCCGGCACGATTCGTGCCGGGCCGGCCTGATTAGTCTGGCAGCCTGTTTTAAAATTCAGCCCATTTAGCTATTTTTTGAAGAAATTTAGTGTTAAATGATGCAAAAAGAGGTGCAAGTAAGGAGAATTGAACTTGAGACATCATATTTAAGAAGGAATTCTCTTACCACTAGACTAAGACTACTAGGTTTCCACATAAAAACTAAAAAATATATTTGATAAAATTTAATCGGGCCGTGCCGTGCCGCCCGCCGTGCCCGCCCCTCGGCCCAAGCACGGCCGGACGGTACGTGCCGGGTTCGTGTCGTGCCAAAAAAAAAACGTGCTTCGTGCCCGCCCGAATAGCCCGGCCTGTTTGGCCATCACTAGACATATCCATCTGGGATGGTCATCCTAAATAGTGAAATTTGCGGCTCTTTCAAAGTTTCTTGTCTCCCATCAATGGAGTTGGCGTTTATTGAGATGCTTGTGTAATTCCTTTTTCGCAAAGCAAAAGAGAATATAGATATTATCTTCTTCTTTCAATAATGATAAAAAGTCACAACCTTCACTTCAAAATGAAGACATGCTACAACCAATTATTACAGATATTGCAGCGCATCTGTCTCCATAGGAAAATGTAAATAAAACATCGACCAACATAGTTTGGATAAGAAGACATCAAATGTGAATTATTTATCTACATCTCCATCAATGATTGAAATTCATGTCCCTTTACACATGAAGAGACATTTGTACCACAAATTTCAGTGTCCTTGAAAGCAGATCTCCTGAACGCATCAATGCTCAGCGTGGACGTAATCCTGGAAATAAAAGCTCTTCTCGATGAAATCTGCGAGCCAGCGGGACGCTGCGAAGCAGAGCACAGCCGCGGACACGACCAAGGTTCTCTGAACAGTAGACATCACTAGTGTCCCCTTGGCGACGGCGAGGAACCCGACGACGGCGACTGACGCGACCTGCAGGGCAACCTCAAGCGCCTTCATGGCCTTCAGGGCAGCGCTGCAGCTCGTGCACTGGATGACATGCGACCAGTACCTGTTGAACCCAAGAAAAATGAAGCATAATAATGTTGGCAGTGCACTATTTAAGGTGTTTAAATGTTGAAACAGAGAGTTTAAGGTGTTTATTTAAATGAAGTATAAGACATCATCACCTCTCCAGGAGCCTATCCTTGGGAAGTACTGGTGACAGCTAACTAGGCTGTGAAGTTGCCCAGCCAATCCGATTCTTGCAGTACTTTCTAAACCAGTTCCTGAAGGCGACGACCATTCTGTCCGATGAAGTGGGTACGTAGCAAGCATCCCGCCAGTTATCAAGGCCCTTCTCTGCATATTTGCGCTCCTGCCGAAGAAATCAGTAAGTACCGAAAGAAAATTTGGTTATACTGACTGTTGATGTAGTTAATTATAGCTTCAATAATAATTAATGAGTAGTAATTAGGTTGATCTGCAGAAGAATTTGGATGTTCGAAAAGGTACAAAAAAAAATCACTAATCACCTCTAAATGGAGGAGGTAATGTTCTGAATCCAAAACACTATTGTCGTTCAAGTGGATGAACCACCGTGGCATGATCTTGTAGACCCAAGGCCCGGAGTTAAATGGAAACGCGTAGATAATCCTGCTCCTCCCAGGAGCCACCGGAATGCACAAGGCCACGAGCATGAGCCAAGGCTTTGTCTTGCCAGCAGTGGCCTGCAGAAATGTTAATTAGCATGGTTTCCTGGCAGCTTGGATTTCACTGACTGAAAGAGAGTGGGTGGGGGTGGCTGCATACCACTTTGTTATCCGGCGTGCCTTGGTACGTGCACGGCGCCGTGAAACGGGTGCTGCCTCCCGGGAGGGCACACAGGAAACCTGTCACGCTTTCCTCCTGGATCTTCATTTTGATTGGTTCCCCACCTTCTTGGTCGTACTCAACTGTGAAGGAATTAATGGACCTTTCCTATTAGCGGCGAGCTCGGAAATATAATGGTAACAAAGCTGTATATGCTAAACGTAATCAGATCAGGGACATATCTTCCGGGATCATTATTATCCACCATGCAGGACTTGGGTACCAGCCCCTTGTGCGCGTGCGGGAGATGAGCAGGGTCAATGATGTTCTCTATCAAAATATCATAGCTGCCGTGGAAGATGGTGGAACAAGGCCGGGTGAGTTTGTGAAGGGAATATGCAGTGTACTGTACTTCGCATCAAGGTCCACAAAACTAGCTAGTACCCGTAGTGGAGATCCCTCATGCCGAACGCGGTGAAGTAGGACGGGTCGTCGATCTCGGGGATATACGGCGGCCGCTTCCTCTGCAGCACGTCCTTGTACTCGGCCTCTGTCCTCGGGTAGAACCACATCTTGTTCTGCACCACGCACGGGTACGATGCCACACACGCCTTGCTGTTCTTGTGCACCTGCACAGCAAGAATCCATCAATGAGAAGCTAGATCAATGGAGGAGTAAATAGATAGATAGATAGATCGTACCGGGGGCCCGAGGGCAGGGGCCTGGGGGATGAACTTGCAGGTTCCCGCGCCGTCGTAGCACCAGCCATGGTACGCGCACTGGAGCCGGCCCTTGTGGTCGATGCGTCCCTCGGAGAGCGGCGCGAGGCGGTGCGGGCAGACGTCGTCGAACACGCGCCACTCGCCGGCGCCGCGGTCGTGCCAGGCCACGACGTTGAGCCCGAGCACCATCTTCCCGTGCGGCGCGCGTAGGTCGAGGTCGCACAGCGGTGCGAAAGGGTACCACTGGTCCAGCCAGTCGAACGCGTCTTCCCCATCAGATGATTCCTTGCTCGGCAGCGTCGTCTTCGCTGTCACTGCGGACATCGACAGCCGAGTGCCGCGACGTCCAGATCGTCGTGGAATCGGGGTGGCGTCAGTCCTGGAGTTCAATGCCGCGGCGAGGGGAAGCGAAGGACACAGCAGGGCGTGGGGACCGAGGAGGAAGATAAGGTTTTCCATGGCGGCCTGATCGAGTCGCGGTTGGGTTGTGTGTGTTTATCAGCGGTGCAGTTCGGTTCAGTTCCCGGCAGCTAGTGGCAACTGGGGCTGCAGGACAACTGAACTAATGTGACGAAGCACATGCTGCACGTTTATTTAAAATAAATTTATTTCTTTCCAAATACATTTTTGCCGTCAATAGACAATAGTGCCAAGAAGCCAACCCACACGAATCGTGAGGAATGGCGGAGGGAATCAACTCACGAGTCATATATACTGTTATTATTTGGACAATTGTGTTATACCAACCGAATTTCCACGTTTGGAGATGGCCAGCAACTCTTCCAAGAATTTTGCCGTCAATAGTAGTGCCAAGAAGCCAATTCAAGAATCATGAGGAAGGGTGGAGGGAATAATCTAACGAGTCATATACTGTTATTATTTGGACAACTGTGTTATACCAACCGAACCTCCACGTTTGGAGGTGGCCAACAACTCTTTCAATCGACCTTGCTTGCAGTGCGCTTTCCTGACATTTCCGGCCACGGGTGGCTGGCTGCTTTCTATTATGGGCTGGGAATAGATCGACACAATCCATGGTGGTGACGGTGAAATTAGCGGTGGTGCGACGGTGGTGTGAGCCACCGGTGCGGCGTGCAGTGGCTATAGGGTAAGAGGTAGAGGGCGATTCGCAAAAAAAAAAAGAAGGTAGAGGGCGGAGCAGAGAGAGAGAGAGAGAGAGAGAGAGAGAGAGAGAGAGAGATAGAGAGAGAGAGAGAGAATTTCAGGGTTTTACTTCTTATTTATTTCTTACCTTTATTGATAAAATTCCTTCTCTTTTTATAGAGAAGGTAACTTGACTCCTAAATTATATTGACTTTTTGATCAAGTAAACTATTTAGGCCTCTAAGCACCTTTTTAATAAAAACCTAACAACTCTTAAATTACTTACCTGCTACTTTTGTAGTTTGGCCTTCTTACGACAGTTGGACTCCCGGCCTATGACATCACTCTTTTCTTGTGGAAGCAGTTTGTCTTTTTTTCTAACGGTCCACGTGTCCTCTTTCCTATTGCCCGACTTGCTACTTTTCTATTGGTCTGCGTGTCTTTGAAATCAGGCTTGTTACTTGTTCGACCAGTCCCGTTTTTAGTAAGCCTTACTATTAATGGGCCCTATCCATTTTTGGTCCATCTTCGGTTTGTCACAAATCATCTCCAACCCATAATTAGCCGGGCGTGGGCCCTTTTCATGCTAGGCCAGGGCCATTTGGTCTATTTAATTCGTCACAAATTATATCGGATTGGGCTCATTTTTGGTCCATACTTCGATCGCATAAACATATGCCAAATTTAAATCCGTTGTTAAATCATAAATGAGTCGGATATACATGACATAAACTAAATGATGCAATATATCATATTCCATTCATATCATAAAATGATGGCATTTCAAAATGGTGCCTCCACGAACACAACACACAAAGTTCAGCAGTCGCACCCAAATCAAATCAGATTAAAAACGAAGATTATCATTGAGATGCCAGAGTTGGATGCACTTGGCCTTCCTGGTCTCCGTCTTAATGTGACCTTGTAAGAGAATCAATCAACATTGTCTCTCTGACTGATTTGATTTCTTCCTCAAAGCCTTAGGATGGGTTGTCGAAGTACGGGCAGTGTCGCTTGTTTCTAGTGAGATCTTTCTCAAGTCAATGAGATGCAGATTCTGTTGTTTAATTGTTTCTTGAAATCCCACGTCAAATCTTCAAGCTGAGAAGCACTGGAATCTTTGTTTTGTTTAATCGGCAAAAGGCTCACGGCATGAAAAATATATTTGATCGCACAACTCCAACCAAGTTCTGTTGGTTTAGAAGACACACTTGCTGCTAGGGATAAAAACGGGACCGGAGTCCGACACCATTACCATATTTCTCCTGATCATTTTCGTATTTCCGGGACGGGAACGGAAAACAAAAAATGAAAACGAGAGCGAAAACAGTTGCCCGTATATGCGGTTCTATTTTGATCCCTTCTCACCCCCATCCGGTTGTAGCCCATCAACCCAGCCTAACTCGAGCCCAACTCAGAGACAAACCTCGTCGACTCGACAGTCGCTCGCTTGTCGCTTCCCTGAGTTCCATCATCCGGCGCCCAAATCCTCGCCGTCTCCACGCCCTCTGCGCTCAAGCTCGCCACGCCCCTCACGGCAGCTTCGTGTGTTGTGGTCCGCTGTCCTGTTATTGTAATTGAATCGTCCATGTCGTGCTAGACTAGAGAACTGCTCTGGATTGCCTTTTGGTTCAGAACTTGGTCTGGTCGACTGGTCTGATCTGGGTGGTTTGTCTTCTCTCAATCGGTTGAGAACTTGATCGTAATGTCTAGTGAACTTGGCTGTTAACATGTGCCGGTCTAGCTGTTGGCAATGGCTTGTGTTTACGTGAGAACTAAGAACTCTTCTAACATTGTTCAATGATTTGTTGTTGCCCGTTATGTGAGAATTGAGAACAGTAGTGTGATTTGTTGCTGTTGCTATGTGCGAACTTTTTGTTGCTGTTATGTGCGAACGTCTTGCTGGCATTCCCGCATAAACTCTCGGAACCTGGTTGTTACTGGCATGTTTTCGTCTGTTTTTGTTCATTTTCGTATTCCTGCCATTCCCGTGATTGTTTTCATTCCCGTATGTTCCATTTTCGTTTCCGTCTATTTGAAAAAAGTACCGAAACGGAAAAGGTTGGGGAGTTTTCCCGCCCATTCTCGTCTGTTGACTTGCTGCAAAAGATACATTTCTGTAAGTTTGAGACAAAAAAATATAGGAATTCCTTGACCGGACATTCCTCGCAAGTAGAAAAATAAACATCAAACAAATTCCCTCCATCCAAATAAAGTATAGCAATAATGGCAACACCAGTTGATATACTATGTGTTCAACAAACACAAAACGGATGGTTCTATGATTTTACTACGTGTTCAACGAATATGGCACCGGATAAACGAATTCCCATGACCATGAACACTTTACCTACAGGATGGTCACGTAGTTTTATGCGCCAAATGGGTAGAGGGCCAGCGCGTAGTCTGTTGCTAATTTGTCATTAGCTTTGGTTTTTACATTCCTATATATGAAAAAAAATGACTGGCGCAGCGGTCGCACGCGTCACGTACGGCCGTGAACCGAAATGCACGGCACCACGGTACGTAATTGTTGAGGCTGTGAACAAATTCGATGTCCAAGCTGAATTGGGTACTCCAAAAAACCGTTCCCCTACTGAACCGCTTGCACGTTCACATCCATTTCGAATTTCGAAGGTGCCGCGCGTCCCGGGCGATCGTGCCGGCGAGCGTGGGCGCGGTTGCCGTCGCCGCAGCCACCTCCCCTCTATTTCAGCACCCTCCCTCCTCCCTCCACACCATCGCCGCACGCACGCACGCCCTCGTTCAGATCCACGCCGCCATGAGCAACTGCAGCACCGCCACGAGCGCGCTCCGCAGCCCTCGCCGCGACGCCGGCTGCGGGACCTGGAGCGCGACTAGGACGCCTACAAGATCAGCCGCTCCGGCGCCCCGCGTCACCACCGCCGCAGCCGCTCGGCCACCGCCACGCCGTCCTCCGCCGTCACCGCGGCGGCGCCCGACGACTTCTACGCTTTCCTCAACTGCTCGCCGAGACGCCTCGTCTACTCGCTCCAAGAGAACGCCGGCGGCGGCAGCAGCACTGACAGCGCCGGCGCCGTCACGGTCGTCAAACGAGAGGGCGGCGACCAATTTCATCGCTGCGAAGACGACGCGTCCAGCGTCTGCTCCGTCGTCAAGGTGGGGCACTCCATGTCGTCGGCCTCCTCGTGCTCCTGCCGCCCCTGCCAGTGCGCCGTCCTCTTCCGCGGCTACTCGACGAGCACCGCCGCCAGTGAGCCGTCGTTCTCGCCGGCGGAGGGAGACGTCATCTTTTCTGAACACGCCTGGAAAGGGGACGAAGGGAGGCGGATGAGGGGTGGCAGGGTTGGCTGGTTCTTCGCCATTGCTGTCCTTGTCGTGGGCGTCATCGTGGCCATGGCGGCTGTCTTGGAGCTGGGCAATATTGACGAGGAGGGCTGTGCGGAGTTTCTTGTTCCCACATGAAACCCATTGTTGTTCAAGAACATATGCATCTTCAACATTCTGCAAAATCTTTAACTGTTGATTATCTGTGTCCAATTGTACAGTCATAACTACTGTCACAGCTCTTAATTAGTTCCAGCCATTTGTTGAAAGCTTCAAGCCTATCGCTGAACTGGCCACCAAAATATCAGAACTTCATGAGTATGATCCATTCTTTCCGGTTCTGTTCTCTAATATTTGAACGCGCCTCCTTTCTTCAAATCTCAAAAGATTTTCAGGATACCTTTAGTGAACCCTCTCCTCCGTTAGCTTTAGAGGGTCGGATTTTAAATACTATATACTATATATAGGGAAATATAAGAAACTACATATACCCCTGCCCTAACACCAAATGTTGTCAGTTTCTCATAGAATACTATATATAGGGAAATAAATCTCATGAATGCTAGAGGTAAAAAAAAATATCTTTGACATGCTATGGCTGATTAAAGGTTCAGAAGGACAATGATCTTGGATTGCAGAAGGAAAAGAAAAAGACCACAAATAAGAGGGCCAGAGGGGACTGTGGGTACCGTGTACTTAAGACCGCGCTGATGGAGGCCTTGGTCGCTCATAGCTCTCATTTTAGTGACGACGGCGTTAAATAATTATTACTTACCATACATGAGTTATTCTCTAGTTTTTGGATTCTCGAATTTTAATGGTTGGCTCTTGATAATCAACGGCCATATTCATTCGTGAAGATATAGACAATGTGCAAGGTGTGTTACATGAATGTGTTTAACTTACTTAAACAGATCGCGCATACAATGAATGGGCCACACACACTGCATGAACGTATATGGGCTTCACACACTTACAAAGGTGGGTTACATGAATGTGCTTAACATAAAAAAGTATAGTGCAATCAATATATATAGGCTACACACACTGCATGGCAAAATTAGGTCTAGTCATGTATTTGCACTAGTACAGAGACCCTTTAGTGGCGGATATATAATTTGCGCCTGCAGTGGTGGACAAAGCATCTGCCAATCCGGTTGCGCCATTGCTCGCCGCTCGCCCGTCGTGGAGGGGCTTAACTAGATCTGCTTTGGAGGAGCAGGCCAAAACCCTAGCCGTTCGGCCAGATCTGTCGTGGTCGTCCTCGCCGTTAGGAGGTATGCTGCCGATGAGGGAGGTCCTGCCGCTCCGTGTCGTGCTGCACCACCACCCGGATCTGCCTTCCTAGCACACGCCGCCGCCAATGGATCTGACCTCCTCAAGCTTGTCAGATCCGCCATCCTCGCCTGCGCTGCTACCAAAGAGGGAGCAGTCACTGCTGCCGCTGAGGGATCCGCGAAATCCTCGAGCTCGCCGGATCTGACGTCCTCGTCCTCGCCGCGCCGCCCGCCGCGCCACAAAATCGTTGTCGGATGTGCTTCGCTGTGCGCGTGGAGGAGGGCGAGAGGTGGTGGCCTGCGCGGGGGAGGGAGATCGAGTCACCAAGAGATGAGAGGAGGCTGGGTTGTAGGGAGGATAGGAGAGAAGGCGGCGGCTGCGAGGGGAGGCAGGAGAGAAGGGAGAGATGAAAAGTGGGGAAGGGAACCCTAGGTTTCACTTATATACGAATGTGTCGGTTTAGGCTGGAGCGGGCTGAAATGGGCCCATCCACCACTAGTGTCTGGATGAAGTCAGTACGTTCGTCACTGCTGTTGCATTTCAAGTTGAGGACGTCGATGATGCATTTTGACCGCCATTGCTTCGTGCTCATTGCACTATAGCTTTCATGATGTCATTTTGTCCACCAGTAGTTTCTGCAACTGTATTACGCGCGCGGCTGCTGTTTGTGTCAGCCACTACCGTAAAAAGGAATCCATCACTAAAGGCTCAATTTTGTACTGGTGTTGTAACTCTACTGCATCGGTGTCATTTATGCTAGAACTCACTTTCTAAGAAAGGGACTTTGCAGACACAGCTTAGCATAAATTGCAGACAAAATTCAAATATGCAAGTGTTCTACTTGTTTATTGTGAGATTTGAATATGTAAATTTGTATGGTGAGAATCGAAGAGCTGTTAGATTGGCCACTGCATGCACTAGTACGAGTAGGCCCCATTGTGCATCTTTGAAAGGATTCTTCTAAGGTAACCTCTATTTTTCAACCCATCTTTCCCTTTACAAATTAAATCAAATCTTCAAACTTCCCCCTTTGTTACAAAAAGTATTAAATTTGTCCCTAAAATTTCTTGACCAAATTATCCCCCATCTTTTTCTTGCAAAATTTGCTCCCAAAAAGTACCATCCATAACCTTTTTCCCAAATGAAATCTCATATATAAACATCCCATGCCATATTCAGATTTCAAGCCTACCAAATCTAAACATCGGGAACAAATCAAGATAATATATAGCCACCTCAAAAACAAATGAAATCTCATATAATAAACACTGAATAGAATCAAGCACATGAACAGATCTAAGGAATTGGAGATTAGGGAAAAAGGGACGGGGATCTAATACCTTGGTAATGCTTGGTTTTCTCGTCGAGCGTGCACGAAACATGAGCTCTTGGCGTGGATCCATCTTGGTAGTTCCAAGAAGAGAGATCTATGTCCTCCTCTTGGTTGAACCTATGGTTTCTAACTGAGAAGAATGACAATGAAATGAGACATGTGTGGGAGGAGCAGAAACGGTATTTATATGTGCCTAGGACACACACTCAATCCCAACCATTTGTTATGTGATGTGGGTTTCATCTAGCCCTCCATCTAACATCAAACCCATCAAATAGTAGTCTAGTAAATGATAAAAAATCACATCAATCCTTCATATTTCTACTCATTGCTTCTCACATAGGGAATCAATTTTATCAGCATAGTCAACCACAATATCTTGACTTGTGGATCCTCAATATGTAGTCTTCAACGACAATATCTTGCGGACACGATCCGGGGATGCGCCTAGTAGATAAGTGTGATGGCGTGGGCTGGGGACTCGCTGAGCTAGGGTGGTGTCACGGCACAATGATTGGGCCTTGCCAAGCAGGGGCGGAGCGACAATGCCGGGTGGCTCTCTGAGCAGGGGTGTCGCAACGCAGGTGATGAATAAAGCGGCTGTGTGGGTGTGCGTCTTTCCTGATGGAACATAGAGTGGGCTGAATGTTTCCCGAGTATGATTAAACGAGCCTAAAAAGGGGAATGTCCCAATAGTAAAATGGATCTCGAGAAAACAGGCAAGAAACACCTTCGCCATTTTCAGTCCTTTCTACTGGACCGAAGTCCCGCTCTTGATTATTTCCCGTCCATCCAAAAATGATTAGGAAAAAATACATAAAAATGGTATGCAGTTGTCGGTTGGGACGGAATTCCCGCTCGTACTCTCTACCCTTGGAGAAATCATATAGGAAAAGGTTATGGATGGAAAGTTTGGAGATTCAATTCGATTTATATAAAAAAGGGAAGATAGGTTGAATGTTGATTACTTTAGAAGAATGATTACAAATATGTACACGAACACTCTATAGAATCGTGAGCATGAAGAGATCTAAGAGATAGGAGATGAGGGGCAAAGGGACAAGGATCTAATACCTTCAATGCGCTTGGTTTTCTCAGCAAGCGTAGCATGAAACATGAGTTCTTGGCGTGGATTTATCCCGGTAGACCGAGACAAGATTTAAGTTCTTCTTTCGCTTGAAACAAGGGTTTCCAAATGAGAACAGAGAGACAATGAATGAGAGAGGTGTGTGAGGAACACATTGGGTATTTATATGGGCCTAAGACACACAACTCAATCCAGTGTTGTGATGTGGGTTTCATCGAACCCTCCATTTAATATCAAACAGTCAAACAATAGTCCAGAATATGATGAAAAGTCACATCAATTATTCTTTATCCCCGCGTTCGCCGGCGGCGGCGGCTGCTGAGGAGGAGGGGTGTTTTGGTAAAAGAGGAGCGGCGAGAGGACGGAAAGTGAGGTGCGGGCCTCGGGAGGATGGACTGGTTAATGATCCCGGAGCAGATAGCGTTCCACTGAAGCGTTCGGGTGGGGCGCGACGACCTGAGCTGTAGGGGGAGGCCCCAGTTGACGGTTTTGCTCTCTGGTTTTATCTATGTGGAGGGTGCCGATTTGGCACTTCAAGGAAAATAAGAAAACAAGTTATTTTTATCCTAGTAACATTTTTAGCAAAAAAAAAAGGTACTAGTGAATATGTGAAGTACGGAGGTAGCGGTCTGACGCCGTTGCGTTAAATAATGAAAAATAGAACTACCCGGCACTAAATTTCTATGCGGCAAACACTCAGGGACACAAATAGAAGAAGAGTGCGATCACATACTCCTGGTGTGGTGCCACAGCTGAGCAATATCAAACATCGAGAATTTTTAGATCGGAACAAGGAAGAGGACATGAATGGAATTCTGCTTCAAACGTCTTCAGAAGTGACCACCCACCGGTGGCAGCAAGTACAATGAATTACCACATAATTATCTACTACCAGTTACTGCCATTTAGTAATTTCATGCATCAATTGACTACGATGGTGATTGACCAAGAAAAAAAAATGCAAAATGTCATAAGAAACAAAAATAGTTTTTTTTTTAAAAAATGGTTTTTTTGGCAATATTAACTGGAGTATATTCTATTATTAGAATCGCATTTTCTAACCCTGCCAGGGCAGTGCATCCTTGGTCAAAGCTTCCGTTACTATGGCGGCCACATAAAACGGATGCTTGGTTGGTGCGAGATTTGCGCGAGTCAGAGCGGTTTTACCGCCGAAACAGCAGCGCCGAATTCTCGACGCCAGTTAGGCACCACCGCTTAGAGTGGATTTTCTGTGAACCATCTAAGATGAGGACTTCATCTAGACCGTCTATCTGTAAAATCAGTAGTCTAAATCTGCTGATGCATTTCAAATATTTTTAGTGCAGAAATTTAGATCATTTATTTTTCAAATATGCAGCTCAGATAGAGTCTTCAAATAATTTAGCCCGTCACCGCCGCCGCCGCCGATGCGTTGTGGCTGGCTGTGAGGAGCCAAACATCACTGAGACGAGCAGGAGTTTCGTCCATCAGCCAACATTGGAGAGGGGGAGGGGGCACATGCATCGATCGAAGTTGCAGGGAGTTTCAGGCACCCTTTTCCTCAGAACCCGAACCATGGGGAGCCAATGGGCGTACACCGGACGCGCCGCACCTGCCTCTACCATATATTTTCACTCTCTTGTTCTCACCGAGGGAAGCAAATTTATTTAATCTCGATACACGTGGGTGTCGCGTTTCGGGCCTTTGCCCTGCCGGCTTGGCCCGTCCTTCTCGCTTCTTCACGGCCCGCTTGATTTGCTTTGTTCGGTCACTTGGTCGCAGGCCGTCTGCTGGGTCGTCTGAGATACGATTTCCTATACATCACTCGGGTGCCTCGGGCCCATGGGCACCCGCTTTAAGATCGTGCAAATAGAGCATCCGACGGAGATGAGTCCTTGTCCTACCTTCAGTCCGACTCCGGCTCGTGGCCGACCGCCCCTGCTTGGTGCCCCCCCGCTCTCGCTCCGCTGCCCCTGCTTGGTGCCCCCCCCGCTCTCGCTGCCCCTGCTTGGTGCCCCCCTGCAGGTTGTCGGTCCACACCTAAACGGTCTTCTTCGGCTCCGTTCCGCTGACGCTGCCGACGCGGAGCACATCTTGATGGAAGTGAGATGCGATTAAGCTGATTTTAATGTTTCATTAGAAGGACAACTCAACCGCAAGGCAATAGAGAATCAACAGCACTCTATTCTCGCAGTGCGCGCAACAAAGAAATCAACAACTGATGGAACTCGAGCAAAATCGTGATATTCAAAAAGGAGTCTGGATTCATGAAAATGGATTGACAAAACAATGTAGGAGTGGGGAACTGTCACATCCCACATTCCAAACAATGGATTAACCAAAATCACTCCCTGAAAATTTCCTAGAATTTAGGATCACATTTAGAGTTCTTTTTGAAAATAAAAGATCGAACTTGCTAAGATCAATATTATAGAAAATGGGAATTTCTGAAATAAATTAAAAATGGAACTTGTCAACATGGTTGCTAGCTCTGAGATTTGAATTTACAAATTTTCTCGAATTTGTTTGAGCTAATTTGGAGTTCATTTGGATTTTCATTTAATTTATGAATTTCTGGAAATGTTTAAACCAATTTCCCTTCCTTCCAGGCCACTGGGCCGAATCCCCGTGGCCCACTTCTCCTTTCCTCTCTCTCTCTTTCTCTGGGCTGCGCCTGCCCCGCTCTCCCTTTTTCCCTTCCGGCCCAACTGCGCGCGCTAGCCCAGCTCGGCCGTCGTCGTCCTCGCCATGCCGCTCCGCGCCGCGCCGCAGTGAACCGCCGCCGCAGGCCGCGCCCCAGCCTCTCCCTGCACGCCACGCGCTGCCGAGCCCGCGCCGATCTTATCCTGTCCCCCACGGGCCCCACGACGCACAAACCGAGAGCACGTGCTTGCAAATGACGCGCCCATGCCCCCGCTCCCTTTCAAGCGGACGCGGACACGCGTCATCACCGCCGCCTCCGCGTTCCCGCCAACCCGGCTATCCTCGGGCCTATAAAAACCCCCTCAGAGAACCGCCGCAACCCAGTGCGCTCCCGCGACCACACCTTGGAAAGAATCCCCCTCGAGCGCCCCTCAATTTCCAAATCTTCCCCTTCTTCCCCAACTCCGGCCGCCGCGCGATTCATCGCCCGTGAGCCTCCTCTCCCTCCACCTCCTAGCCCTACACGTAGCCCACAAACCCCTCTATCACCTGCACACCACGCTGCATCCAGCCCCGGGCCGCAACCGTGCGCGCACCGAGTGCCGCGCTGCGCCGCCGCCTCCGCTCGTCTCCGACCACCACCACGGCGAGCCCAGCCTCGCCACCATGCCGCGGCGCGCTCACCATCCTCGCATGCACCTCCCGCACCAATGCAAGCAACGAGAAGACCACACCACGCGCGTTTCCGCCATCGCGCACCCACCGTCCCTACTCCGGCGAGCCGCCACCGCCGCTCTGTCCCTCCCCGCACGTGCACGTCACGTCCACAGCTCCGCCGCGACGCGCGCTATCCATACGACCACACCGCGCTCGCCTCCGTGCAGCACAGACGCCGGCGGCGAGCTCTCCGGCGAGCCACCGCCGCGCGCCCGCGCGCCACCGCGCCACACACGCCGCGCACATGCACCCGGTCCACTGGACCACCGGCCTGAAAACGCTGAGCCACTGACACCCCGGCCTCGCATGTCAGCCACTGCGCGCAACCAAAAATGCTGGAACCACACCGGCAGTGTACACAGATGTTTATTTGGAGCCTTTCCCTTTATCAGAAAAATCCCCAAAAATACCCAAAAATAGAAAATGACCTGTAGAACCTATTTCCACTCTTGGATTCTCCAGAAACCCCTCTGATCTCTCTCTTTAATTCATTTCTCTTTAATTCATTTGCTTCTTATTTGGATTTCCATTTGGTTTTATTGATTTATTACGTTAGTATTTATTGACGTCGTTACGTGTAGACTACGAGAAGCACGAAGACGACCCCGTGAACGAGAGATACGAGGAGGATTCAGACCCGAACTTTGAAGGCAAGCTCTACTTCTCTTTGATCATGATTGATCCTACTGTTTTCGCATGCACCTATATGGCCGTCTGAAATATTATGCATTTACTTGTTATTTTACTGATTGAGTAGCTATTATCCTACTTGCTTAGTGATATTCATGCAAAGTATTTAGGTATGAATATCTAATCCTTGATTACCCTTAATTTACCATTACCTTGATAACCTTAGGATACATCGTCGTTTAAATGCTCTTATTTAAATGATGGCATAATTTACCTTGCTACTAGTATGCTTAGGACCCCTTGCAATGTTTTCATATTGCCACACCTTTACTCACATATTTACTTTTATAAATGCGTTAAAATGAGTTTGGTGGTGTGTGTTAATATATGGGGATGGGAGTAGCAAAACTAGTGTTAGGTGATGGAGATGATAATGGGATGGGTCGGACTGCGAGTAAGGCTACTAGTGAATTGTTGATGGTGTGATAGACCCCTAGTGTGAAACATGGTGCTTGCTCGGTCATATAAGGACCGATTCTTGTGACTGCAAACATAATGATTTCCGTACAACCACAGAACCTGTCTTAGGCAGGACTTCTTCCTACTTTCTTGGTACTCCTGCAAGTAAGTTTCACCTGGTGGCTGGTAGTGGCAGCGGACTGGTCAGGGGAAACACATCAAGTATTGAAACTCGTTGCCGGCTATTTGGGAGTGAAATTCCCGCACATTGTGACCCTAGTGTCATGCTTAATCCTTAGCCCCTGACCCTCTGTAGTGAGCTTGTGGGACTACTCGGAGAAGATGATTGAGGCGTTATGTACTCTCCGATTAAGAGTGCATAGCCTGTGGGAAAAGTGTACAACCTCTGCAGAGTGTAAAATTCAATCGATTGGACGTTGTCACGGCATATGACACTTACTGTTGCGTCACATTGATTAGCCACCCTCTGATATCCCTTGGCGTGTGAGTGGGTGTATTAGACGCCCATGTTTTGGAAGTGTTGGCAAGGGTGCCGGGTCGATATGACATTGAGTCAGAAGGTCCAACTAAAATTTGGGAACTGGCGGGATTGAATCACTCTCCTGTAGGGCCAACCAACTAAAATATGACAATCAAATTTTCCTGTTTTCATCTATGATTCTCGAATTGCTGAACCTTGCATAAAAAGCGTTTTTCGCAAATGTACCATATGCCCTACTTCTTTGCTAAGACCAAATATGCATGTATACATACCCTTGAGTAGTGCAGAACTTGCTGAGTACCTTATGTACTCACTCTTACTGGTATCATTCAGAAGAAGAAGAAAAAGTCGTTGGAGACGATAATGACGAATAGGGTCGACGTCTGCTCAAGTTTGCCTGTGGTGTTTAGTAGTGTTTTCACCTCTAAGTTTGTTGTATCTAGACTAGTATGCTAGCCTCTATCTGATTTGTAACTTAAGACTATGATTTGAACCCTATAGGATGTAATCATTATCCGTGTATGTACAATGAAACATTTTATTTGTGTGTACCAATTACTGATCCAGTGATTGGTACGGTAAACACGTGGATTCCAAAAATAAAGTCCGACAGACACACAAGCCAGGGCTTTGAATAAAAGTACTTAACAGTTTCCATGCGTTAGTAGGCAAGATCTGTGAAAACAGAGGCCAAGGCCTGTTCTCCGTAATCGCGGGTTTTAACTTTTTTTTTTTTGTTGACAGTGAATGGCGTAGGTGCGTGAACATTCCAACACTACCGGAACCGCTCAGGATTGTTCCTGTTCATGTGGCACAGGCACGGCGGAGCGCGCCGTTCGTCCTAGTCTCTCTGAATTCCCGTTCTTAGAGAGAATGAAGAAAAATTGGCTTAAGCACCAATAGAAATGCAAACCAATAATTTTAGAGTGCCATAATTTATGAAAACTAAAAAAAAACCGAGAAGATCAGATGAAGGACATTTCACACAAACAGCTAGCTACATGCAGATGGTAAGCTCAGTCCAATTTTCCGTTTATGCATTCTACCCAGTACATATAAACACATGGGCAGTACCAACTAGTACATAGTTCCGGAGTTCCGGCTACATTGGCGATGGCACGAGGCTACCTAGCTAGTCAATTTCGATAGGGCTGGTCGAGGTGTACCCGCCGGCCTTCTCCCGGATCGCCGCGGGGATGTCGGCGTGGAGGACCTGCACCCTGAACTTGACCGTGCCACCCTCTGCTGCGCCGTCGACGAGCTCGAATACGCACCCGTCGCCGAGCCTCAGGCCGTTGTCCAGCGCGAAGCCCCGCCAACCGGCCTCTAGCCGCTGGATCTGGCGGCCGCCGGTGAACCGCATGTCCCAGGATCGGCCACACCAGCTGGTCAGTGTCGCCGGCGCCGTGCTCGATGGGAGGAACGGTGCCAGTGACCTTGGAACCACCTGTTTCAGTCACAAAATGTTGCTTTGTTGGTTGTGTGGGATACATATAAACATATAGAGAGTTCATGCAACATGCTGGTTTCTTAATTCGTACAGCAGTTTGGTTCCATGTGCGGTTTGAGAGTCCTTTAGTTGTGAAAGAAAACGAATAACTTTTTATCAGACCACTTTTGCTAAATCTGTCGACAGATAAAAATGTACTACTTCTATGCAAACTCAGGCACCGGGGTTCCATTCACAAAGCAACATGTTTTCAGATACTTCATCCATTGCTAACATGCTCACTGCGGAACCCAGAGCCCTTGTCATTTCAGAGTCTTCTGGAACCGTTTCATAGATAGGCTTCCACAGAACAGGGCACAATGCTTAGTTCAAGCTTATGGAATTGTGTAGCTGAATTCTTTGGTCCATAGTTTTCCAGAAATCAAAGACAAAGTTTCTTTTTCCCAAAATAAGAATATGATTAGCAGCTGCATACCACTTGAAACGGCGGCCGGACATGGGACTTGCACATGATGCATGTGAAGTATGGCTTCCCCAATAGGGGTTGAATCCGCTCCCCGCATGTCTCCTCGGACACCACTGCCTTATCCTTGGTGCCTGCATTGCAACTTATTGCTTTGTTTTAGCCAAAAAAAAAAAGAACAAAAAGATACATGATTGCAGAGTGCATCAAAGACATCCTCTAAAGTCACAATGGAATACCTGTCATGCTGCAAGATTTCCCAGAGCTGGGGTTTGCGTTGTTAGAGGCACTTGCCATTGGCTCTATCTGAAGATGATAAGATCGTTGCACAAATCAGGAGCTGAACACCATTCACCTCAAATTACCATATCCTGGTTTCTGCAAAACATGGTTTCGTCAGCTATTCAGAATAGGGGAAATAAAACCACTCTTCCTCAATTTTGAAAGCCTGTACACTAGATATACTGAACAACAAATGTGCAGATTTTTACAGTGAGACAAACAAATCAAGGACCAAGGTCCGAAAATCACCAACGACATGACCATCAGATTAAGACCAAGAGCACGCATAATGCATCGATACACCACAAAATATTGCGAAGGTCTCCAAGAAATGGGAGACGATTCAAGTCCAGGAATCAAGAAGGCACATCAGCGAAAGAAGAAGGATGCACGGCGGCAGAGCAGAGTAACTTTCCTGGGAGGACGATGATGGTGGGATGAAACCAAAGCCTTGCTGTTTGTGCAGTGGCAGCTGCTATCTATTCTGGCCGCAATGATGCCGCACTTATTTCGAGACCACAGTGAGCCCGTGTGGGGAAAAGAAGCGTAGGACATGAAACAATTGTTCCCGGGTGTTGAGCAAACAGCCAAACACCCTGGTTTACTACAGGACGATGAGTGTGTTCCGAGGCGTTGAGCCCGTGTTACGGTTACATCTCAAATCATTTTGTGGCCTCACACATATGTGTGTGTGCAGAACTAGGAATTCAGAGGCACGAACCAGGCGGCCTGCTCGATGACGACTTGACGAGACGGTACGTCGGTGCTACGGCACATTCTAACGAGGCGCGCGAAAGTGGGACAAGAGGACGGCACCACGAGTCCCGGGGGTGGGCGGCTGCTCACAGGAATGGGCTTTTCCAGAGCGGCGCACAACGGCGCGGGAATTGGAGGCACCAGCCGCCAGCGGCGTCCTCCCATTTTTTCTATCTCGAGGGGAGGAGGTGAGTGGAACAGGATGACGATCCGAAAATCATGAATTTGTTTAGTTATAGTAATGCTTCTTCCTTACATTGTTTGAATTAAAAAAGAAATACTATTTTTGGTAGAGAAATTATGGAATAAATCAAATTAAAATCCATAAAAATCACATGGGTAGGGAACATAACGTTCTATCTATACGCTAAGTTATAAATTTTAACACATTATTGAGATTGAAAAAGTCAAAATATTCTATTTTCATGCTATAGTGTGTTGTGGACAAATATCACAATTTATTAGTCTAAGAGACAAAATCGAGTTATGTAGTGTCTATTAGACAAAACCACACTTTAGCTGTGTCCTGTAGACAAAAATCCTCAAAAACATGAGTCGATAATTGAAGCACATAGTGGACATGGAATCCGTGGTGCCAACTATAGAACTCAATCTTCTGGCGTCTGCAAACATAATACCATCTCACAAAAATGGGCTTTTTTGTGCCAGAAAAAAGAAACGTATCTCGCATTTGACACGGGCATCATGATGGTTGAGTATTGGCATGTTGTAATCCTCAACATATCACTCACGGTCAACGACCCCGTAGGGGTTCATCTCAGGACTCAGAAAATAGAAAATAAGCCACATTCAAACAAGGAAGAGGAACAATGCAGTTAAAAACCGGTTATACTGAACTTCATCATCATCATAAGTAACAAAAAAAACTTCACTAGTAAATACCAGAAAGTAAGCATTTATAACCCAAAGAAATAAGTTGGACCACGGAAATGGATTGCAATAAAATCTAGTAAGACTTAAAACAACAGATGGAACTCTAGTGACCACGGAAATGGATTGCCATCCGTGCTGCCGTTCCACTCTACCATCTATTTAGCATCTTCATCACAGCAAACATAATTCAAGTGTGTCACTAGAGTTGGGTGTGCACATAATTAAGAAGATGGAGAGGGAAATGAAGGTGTGGCGCTAGTGCATACCGCTCTGCAGAGCTGCCTGGAGCATCGCTCTTTCCTATGCATTCCCAAGTGTTTTCTGTGAGAAGAGGAAAATAGTTAAATCTTATATTATATTCCAACTCATACATGAAGCAAACACGAAACAACAAAGGTTCCTTTAAACATCTTCTTCTAATATAGATGAATATAATGTGGTCTTGTTTCCCAGGCTCTATCACCAAGAGTTTTTAGATTTTGTCATAAATCCTTGGATCTAGAACTGTCAGCAGATTGAGGCTCCTTGGTTGAGTCAGCTTGTTGTTATTTTTGGACCTTAAATAGATGTTTAGACCAATTTTTTGTGTCCTACAAACTTTACTTAGATCCATCATGTACCTTAAAAATGGAGCCCTACTAAACATGGCTTATGTATCCCGAAATGATACTGAGGTAGGGGTTCATTACAACATTAGCTAGTTACTATGACTTTATTCTTATTGGGGTATTTCAGATGACAAGTAATGTTTAGGAAAATCCTAACAAAAACTTGCGAGGCACACAATCGGTTACTATATCACTAATAGTGAATCCCGTGTCTCATATTACTGATATCATCTCAAGGCCACAAATAAAATATAATTAGCAAAAGTATTCATAAGAAAATGCTAGTTCAATCATGGGTTCCACTTGCTTCCAAACATGGATATAATACTAGCGAATATGGAGATAAATAAGCATGCATGGAGCTCAACCAACTCATATGATAGTTAACAGGATTTCAAATAAAACAACAATTAACATATCTGGTATTACCTGCATCGAGATCCATGTTTGAGTCGCTTGGAGGGCCACTCCTTTCTGTGCCTTCTTGAATGCATTCTGTGATAGGAACAACAGATAAATGTTACATTCCAACTCAACCGCAGCAACATGAAACAAGAAAAGTTTCAGGTGGAGAACACCTCGCCATATGAACACACTCCTGAAATTATGTTGCCATAAGGCTTTACTATAACATTACTACTACTTTGTCATTCCTATTCATTTTTTACATGAGAATAACTATAGGCAACTCTTGAGAACAGTTAATGGGTACAGAAATTTTGCTATATTAATAACTGTAGGCTATTCTTAAGACCAGTTCATGGGAACTTTCAATAAAATTTATCATCAAAATGGCAGAAGCAAAGCACAATGAAAGGCCTGTTTGGATCCACCTAGATTTTAAGAACACTACAAGATTTGAATTTTTCTCCGATAGTTGACTAGCAACAAGTGGCCTACAGTTCTAGTGTATTTTGTTAATTACTTTGGATTACTGTGGGTGATGATGTTGTGGGGAATGAGTTTGTAGGGGATTGGGACAAAACTGCCGGCCATTCATGCAACTGCACTTAATAACAGTTGGTCACATTGTTAAAAATGTTAACGATTAGCTAAACTGTCGCCCACTGCAAAAGAACTGTCGGGAAAGATTTCAAATCTTGTAGTGGAATCCATATTTTAGAAGCTATATGGGATCCAAAAATGCTAGATTATGCACCAGATTTTGGACTCTAGATTATGAGATTTTAAGAATCATATAATCTGACCTAACCCAGATTTTAGGTGATTTTATTTGTCAAAAGACCCACTGCCCTTGAATGCTTTTGATAATTACAGCTTGTGCCACCGCTCATAAAAAATATAGGAAGGGCAAACTAGTCATTAACCACCTAAAAAACTAGATTATAGATTTTAAGAATCCAGGATTCAAACACCCCCACCCGAATTTTTTTTAGAAGTCAGATTATATAAACTACATCTAGAATCTAGATTCTTAGAAGTTATAGGGAATCCAAACACCACCTAAGGCCAGCCTCAATGCACGATTTCATTGCACTCTCCCAAGACTAATTTTTAGAAAAGTGAGCCAGCTTCCTTTCATGGGATGAAAGGTCTCTCACAAAAGATGAAGGTTTCTCTTCTCTCTTCTCTCTTCTCATAATTAACTTACCAAATCAACAAAAATGCATATGTGACATAGAATTTAATGCTTATGAAAAGTTGCATTGAGACTGGCCTAATATAAGATATCAATTAGGAAATTTCTTTTATCAGTGTGGCATTTTGCTCGCCTTATGATGACTGATATTCTCAGTGATTGTATTAAGTTGTAACTTTCTTTTGAGAGCCAAGGCTAGGTCTAATATAATCATCCCATTATCTTAAAAACAATCAACTATGAAATGAAAGTTCAAGGAACTAAGTACAAGATGGAATTCTCTTTCTGCCACAAACTTTGATACTCCATCGTTTTTAGGGAATATAGTAATGAATATAGCATAATCAACTCATAAGACATGTACTAGCATCTTGAAAAATGCAAAAGTTTAGCTGGCATTACCTGCATCAACGTCGTCCATATTTGGATTCAAGTTCCAAAGTACAAGGTTATAACCCAGAAGTTGTAGGATCACTTACTATCGTTGTAGGAGTAACCATCAAGTAAGCAAAGGTTTGGAATAGCATCTTCAACAGCTTGCTTTGCAAGTTGATGAGCCCTGCGGTTCAAGTATATAGACAAGATCATTCATAAATGTTATCCATTACCTACATATAAGACAATACGAAAAATTGAACAATAAAATACCTATCAGGCAAATCCAAGATCTCATGATAGAAAACAGAAACATTCAAGGCAAGACCAAGGCTGACAGGATGTGCTGGAGACAGATTTATCTTTGCTATGTTAGAAGCATTCTGTGGATCGGAAACATGCAGCCAAAATGTTAGCAGGTACAGAATATTTGTAATACAATAAATCTTATGTCAATGCTAGAGGTAAAAATAATATCTTTGACATGCTATGGCAGATTAAAGGTTTCAGAAGGACAATAATCTGGGATCGCAGAAGGAAGAAGAAAGAGCACAAATAAGTGGGGACTGGGTGTGCCGTGTACTCGAGAGTCGAGACCATGGTGATGGATGCCTTTGGCTGGCTTATGATAATTGACAGCTATATTAATCATTAATGGAGAGGTAGAATATTGATAAATATATTTAGTCTCTTTTCCGAAAGCAAATAAGAGGGGAAAAATATAATTGTATGGCTACACTCATCATGAAGATATGGACGATGCAAGGTGTGTAGCATGATGTATATGGGCTACACACGTAATTAAACAGAGCACACACTCTCATAAATATGGCCTACGTACACACACTGGATGTATATGGGCTACACACACTTAGGAGGTG
This sequence comes from Eragrostis curvula, assembly GCA_007726485.1. Taxonomy (NCBI): domain Eukaryota; kingdom Viridiplantae; phylum Streptophyta; class Magnoliopsida; order Poales; family Poaceae; genus Eragrostis; species Eragrostis curvula. The sequence goes on from RWGY01000031.1 coordinate 6,070,888, forward strand.
TGTCAAATGTGGGCTACACTTAACCTAATTAAACAGAGCATACTTAATGATAAATATAGGTTGCACACACTTACAAGATGTGTTACATGAATAGTGTGCTTACTTAATAACGTATAGTGCAATCATGCATATATATGTGCTACACAATGTGCTCAGCATTTCTAATACAATGAATTATGAAACTAGGTCTAGTCAATTATGTATTTGTAACTCTACTACATCGGTGTCATTTATGCTAGAACTACTACAACGGAAAAGGTACATGCGCAATGTAAAATTCACATATTTTAATGTAGCTGATGCAAGATAACATAAAACCATAAATTTCATAAACATGTCTCGTCACTACTACAAAATGGGTCTTTAGTGACTCAGGTCTTTTTACAGTAGTGGCGGACACCTTTTCATCTGTCACTGCAGGCTGGCATGAAGTACTGTAGCAATTAGTTGTGACGGACAGGATGACGTCATCGAAGCTACAGTACATGGAGCACCAAACAGTGACCGGCAAGATGACATCAGCATTGTTCGCCACTAGATAAGCTACAGCAATGGCGGACAAGCTGACATGACAGAGGCATCCAATGGCGGACTGACCCATTTCGGCCCGTGTGAGCCCAAATCACCGACATCATATATAAGCAATGCTAGGGTTAGCTAAGTACCGCGTTGCGTGCTGGTCCTGCTTCCCCTTATCCTCTTCGCCTCCTTTCCCTCACCCTCACCACTACCGTGTCACTCTGGCGCCTCCCCTCTCGTGCACAGCGCAGCCACCACGGAGCCTTCCCTCCCGTGCTTCCTCTCTGGCGGTGTGGCGGCGTGGATGGCGCGGCGGATCTAGGCGAGGCGGTGCCGTGGCGACGGATCGACAATGAGCGTACTTCCACGACGGCGGATCGGCGATGAGCGGACTACTTTCACGACGGCACGGCAACCTTGAGCTGCCGCTTATCTCCCCTTGTACACTGCACCGACGCAGCGGGGCCGCATCCCTCCACCGCATCGCTGCCTCCCCTCACCTTCTCCCTCCTCGGCGGCGCGGGGGTGGGCAGATCGATCTGGTCGGGGCGGCGCGTAGAGGCAGGCCTGCACTGCGGGACGACCTCCCTCGCCTCCCCCCTCCTCGGCGGCGCGTTTGTGAGTGGATCAAGTTGAGGCGTCGGCGTCAAGGTGCGCCAGTGCGGCGGGGTGGCCACCCTCCCCTTCCCCTTTCTCGGCGGCGCGGGGATGAGATGGTCGAGGCGTCGACGTCAAGGCGGGCCAGCGCGGCGGGGCGGCCTACCTCCCCTTCCCCTTCCTTGGCGGCGCGGGGACGAGCGGATCTGGTCGAGGCAGCGGCTCCATGACGATGGATCCGGGTGCTGCGGCGGGTCCATGATGATGACGGTGCAGGGGATTCGAGGGCGGCAGCTCCACGACGATGGATCCGGGTGCTGCGGGTGGTCCACCACGACGACGGCGCAGCGGATTGGAGGACGGAGGCGCGGCGCGGGCTGCCATCGGTGGCGACGCGTTGCTGGCCTGGGCTGGTTGGCTTTTTTTTTATTTGACTTACCACTAGCAGTGGCGGACGGATGAACCGCCACTGCTATTTGACTAATTTTAGTGGCGGAGCCGGAGTGGCGGACGAAACGTCGGCCACCGAAGGCTCATTTTGCCCGCCAGCAAAGGCTGGTTTTGTAGTAGTGCGTAAGCCTTCAGTGACTGATCAACAACTTCAGAATACTCAGGCTGCATCTTGAACTCGGCGAGGTACCTGTAATAATCTCCCTTCCTAAAATCAAAAGGAAGGACATGAATCAGATTTTGGGATCAACTAAATTATTATCACATGTATTGATTAAGCAAGGATAATTGGGGCATCACATTTGGTAGTAGAAGGCTTTGTTCTCAGCATCAGAAGAGTATGGAAGAAGGTGGTTATCAATAGTGTCTATCACATTAATGCAGAGCTTATCTAGCTCAGCCTCACACTTTTTGACGAAGCTCTGTTGCCATCTTCAGACGACTCTCACTACGTTCTTCCTCCTCCACTTCCATATATATGAGGGCCCTCACCGATGCGTGCTTTTCAGCGGACACCTTTTTATAGCCCAATGAAAGAAGGTTCCTCTCGTGCAATGTCAGCTCCATGTCCAACATTGCTATACGGTTCATTGCATCCACCACCTCTGCTCAAAACAGATAGTAAAACGATAAATCCAAGATAAGAAATGGATGATTAATATAAGAATATTTGGAGCCAAACATGGTACATTTTATATTCTTGGATAACATGTCTCACTATAAATAATAATAGGGAGAGAGAGAGAGAGAGAGAGAGAGAGAGAGAGAGAGAGAGAGAGAGAGAGAGAGAGAGAGAGAGAGAGAGAGAGAGAGAGAATCCATATGAGACTTTGTACAAAGAGGTCACTGAAATTGAAAAGACTTAAATTTCTGAAACCACACCCTTCAGCCATAAATTCGTTTCAACCTAAAATCAATGCCACTATTCTATCCCAGGAATCGTAGGTGATTCTTCCATGTAAAGTGAAATGAATGTAGCTGCAAATCTTGTTTGATATTATCGAGTCCAAACAATTTTGATGAATCACAAAAGCATTGTTGTGTTGCAACTTAGTGTAAAAAAATTATGTAACACGACAAGGCATGCACCCATATATAAAACGAACTATATCCAGTACAAAGCTCAAAACAAAACACAATTAAAAAGGTCTATAAAGCAATATATGGTGAGACAAGGCTCCATATAAAGTCTACAGGTGAAAAGGTGGAAAGGCTCGTATAACTGCACGAATTATGTATTTTCATTGCGAACAATTTCTGGGTAGAAAAACAATGAGCTAGATCATATATAATACACTAAATTGAAATCAGTAAAAAACATGAATTCTTTCCTAATTCCAAGAAAACTGCACTGTATTAATTAATCACTAATATAAATGGTTCTCTACATAATGATTATAGCATGCATAAATACTAGGTGACAGAGTGAAACAAAAATTATATTTCTCTCTCCATTCTCTTTCACTCCAAACATCACCATCGATCTTAATACTAAAACTCTGTAATAGAGTGCACCTGCTTATCCCCCCCCCCCCCTCTCTCTCTCTCTCTCTCTCTCTCTCTAGGAAAGCATTTGGGAAAAGGTTACGGATGATACTTTTTTGAGAAACATTTTGCAAGAAATAATTCTGGGGGATAGTTTTGTCAAGAAATTTTAGGGACAAATTTAAAACTTTGTAAAAAAAATTGGGAAAGATTGGAGATTTGATTCAATATAAAGGGAAAGATGGGTTGCAAGAAGCTTAACAGAGAAGTATGATGGCAGTTTCACCCGTGGGTGGCACCCGCCCCCAACCCGTGAATATTGGGGGCGACACGTGTTTCATTTCCCACCCACTGGTGCCCCATTGGGGCCCAAAATAGCACGGTAGCCCAGTGTGCAATGAAACCGCTATCTCCTCAGACCTAATCGATTGATCCCCAATTCCCCTCACTCCGCTCCCACACCACCAGCCGTCACCAACAAGTTGTCCCATGTAGCTGCACCTCCATCCATAGACATGGCGCGCACCAATACCACTAAAACGTATGGCGCAGCCCACGTCCCCGGCTCCCTGCCTGTCAGTATCATTGTCACACCCCTATTTTTGTCCATGGTTCAATTTCACTAAAAATTTGAAATTTTTCAAATTTAGAACAACTTAAAATGAAGTGTGTGATTAAAGTTAGCCAAACCTCAATTTTAAAAAATTTCATTTTGAAAACAAGCACAAAACTCATCCTATGCATTTCTGGATTTTATTGTCTTTATCTTGAATGCTTGATTGCTTTTTGTTTCTGTCCGAATTTGAATTGCCTTCAAATTCAAATTCTAGAAAAGTTTGAATCATTTTCCTTTCTCTAAACCATTTCGGGCCGAATCCTCAGCCGGCCCATGTTCTTTCTCTTTTTTTTCTTTGCTTCTCCTTTTCTTCTCCCGCGCCAAGCCATCCGGTCCAACTTTTCCCCGGCCCAGCCTTCCCGGCCCGTCTCCCACTCCCCTCTCGCTGACATGCGGGTCCCGCCACCCCATCGTCTACCTCCAGCGCGTCGGCGTGAATCCCGGCCGCGCCCATCCCGCGCTGTCCCCTCCACCGCCTCCGTCCCGTCAAGCTCCAGGAGCACCACGCGGACCACGTGCCCGCGCATCCACCGCCTCTTACTACCTCCCGTCCCGTCAAGGCCCCACTGCCCATTCCCCATTCTGGCGCGCCCGTCAAGTCCGGCGACCACCGCCATTGACCGCGCCACCGCCTTCCCCTCCTTTCTTGACGCACTCGCCAAGTCTGTGAGCTCCACCGCCTTGCCTCGTCGATAAATGGGCACCGAGACCACCCTCTCCGGGCCATTCCCCACTTCTCCCCCTTCCCCCTCTCTCTCTCTCTCTTTTTCCGGCGAGCAACTCCAGCCGAGCCCTCCTCACCGCCGGTGAGTCCCGCTCCCCACTTGCTCGTACTACTGCTTCGTCGTGCCGCACTCAACCCTGGCATGCCCTCCTTTCCCGCAGCTGTGCCTCGCGCGAGGAGATCGACGGCGACCTAGCCGCTGTCTTCTTCTCCATCGCTGACCGCCTCTCATCACTCCCCAGCTCGATCGAGCACATGGTGAGCTTCCCCATGTTCTCCTCTCCCTCCTGCGCCCCTTCTTCCTCTCTTTTTCCATCAGCACGAGCACCTGCGTCTTGCGCCGCCGCTCCGCTCCCTTCTTCTCCGGCGCCGGCCACGCTCCCGGCCTAGCCCAGTCACGCCGAGGCCACCCACGGCCTCACCTCACATGCGCGCACGCCAGCCCTCGCTCAAACACGCGCTCGCACGCGCGCACCTCGTCTTCCCCTCGCGCACTGGCGCGCCGCCAAGGTCCGGTGAGCTTGCACCGCCGCCCTAGCCTCTGCCCTCGTCGACGTGTAGCGCCACTAGGTCCGTCGCGCCACGTAGAACCTCTAGGTTAACACCTCGTCGTGCTCCGCCCTCTATAGCTGCCGCCGAGGAGCTACCCGGCGAGCCGCCGCCGCGCGCAACCTTTCCCGGCCGCGTTGACCAGCCGCGCCGCCGTCCGATGTGGCGCGCCACGTCAGCGCCGTGACCCCACATGACCCCGTCGCCCCTGCACAGTCAGCACCAGGTCCACGCGCTCGGTGCAAGGTGGACCGCAGACACATGGTTGCCCAGTGCATCACACTCGTGGACCGAGTCCACAAAACAGTGCCGCACAGCACCCTGGCCCCAGTGGCCCACATGTCAGCCTCACACCCGCACCGAAAATTGTTAAGTGCACCCAGTTTTGTACACAGAAATCTATTTCGAGCACATTTCCTATATCAGAAAAATCCCAGAAAATTCAAAAAAATCCTATATTCCTTGCTAATCATTTTCCAACCCTTGTTAGCCTCTGATTAATTGTGTATCTCTCATACAAAATTAATCAAGCTAAAATCCTTTGAATCAATTCATTCAAACTTCAAAAATTCATATCTTTTTCATCTTAACTCCAATTTTGGCGAATCTTGCGCCAAAATTCATCTAAAATCCTATTCTATCCAGTGCCACCAAAATCAACTTCCCTCTGATCTTATTTTCATTCTATTTGATTTATTGCTTGTTTAATTGTTTGTTAAGCGGTAGTTTTATTTTCCTTTATCGTTAGACAATCAAGCTTTCGAGGAAGAGCTCGAGGATCCAGATTACGAGGACATAGAAGAAGAAGACTTTGGTGAAGGCAAGTTCTAACTCCCTTTGATCATGTTGATCCTATGATTGCAAAATAATCCTATCTAGGGCCTGTTTTTTTAAATAAACATGCATGGTATTTAAAGGTGATTTAACTGCTAGAATGTCCTAAGTATTATTTGATTGCCATACCTTGATCTTGATTATCCTGATTCCTTGTTAACCCTAGGACCCAGCATCATTAAATTACTTAATGATGTGTTTGATTGCTTTGCCGCTTAGGACTTTCACCATGTATTTAATTAATCTTGCTCACATGATTTTCGTTTAAAATGCGTGTGTCTTGGTGGTGTGTGTAAATGTGAAAATTGGGTGGTTTAATGAAAAGTGCAACCCTAGTGGGGGAATGTTTTGGCGGGATCAGGCGAGGTAGTCCTCAGTGGGGAGGCTATCTCCAGGGCGCCTTTCCTCGTGAGGATTGGCTATTGAAGATGCCTGGTTCGGTCGTATAAAGACCGGTTCTTGTGCCGCCTTTTCCTAGCACCTTACGCGCATCCACAAGCCATGAATGGGCATGAGATTGGAACCACACCCTACTAGTACTCACCCGGTACCCCCCGGAGGCAGGAGATTGCAACGGAATCCCAGGAGAAGACTCGTTCGTTGGTGGGTGTTCGAGATCCGGTATTTGTGAATCTGGCCATATTATTGATTTATGAAGCCCCTGGTGATGTCCGTGGGGGATGCCTTGGTGGTACCAAGTAGGTACAGAACCTTTAGTGGGACAGTCCAAACTATGACGATAGGGCGGACTGGACCACCTTGTGGGTAAAGTTGTGCACCCTTGGCCGAGGTTATGAATCTATCCGGATAGCCGTGTTCCACGGAATTGGACAACGCGAAAGCATTGGCCACACTATGATTAGTCTTTCCTACGTGAGTAATCCTTTACGTGTTTTTGGAAAACACCGGTTTGGAGCCGTGTGCTGGTTGTCGGCCAGTGATAAAACTTGAGGCACTGGCGGGATGAATGCATCTCCCCCAGGGCCGCCCAACCCCACTAAACTTATGATCATACCTGACTTAGAATTGCGAACTATTTTGTTTTCAAAACAACCTTGCATAAAGTTGGCTTTCCGCTGATGCGACAAAAACCTCAGTCTTGCCCTTGTGAACACCCTTGCATATCTTACCCCTCGTGTTAGGGCTTGCTGAGTACCTTATGTACTCACTCTTGCTTCAATCATTCAGAAGATGAGCCAGAGTTTGATTTCCAAGCCGATGGAGATGAAGAGTAGGGTTCAACCTGCACGCAAGTCTGCCTGTTGGAGTGGTGTCGCTTTCGTCTTCCGCTGGAGTAGAGTCTAGAGCTGTTGCTGTAGCAGCTAGTCAGTGTGTTGTCTGTTCTTGTAGTCAGGCCTCTGGCCATTGTGTAAGACCTTTATGTAAGATAAAGGCTTGTATGAGACTTGGTACTATAATAAAGGATATGCAGCTGTGAAGCATTTTGTGAAAGTGTCGTATCAGCTACTGATCCAGGGACTGATACGGTAAGCACTAGTGCTCCAGAAATGGGGTACGACAATCATTGGCCTTCATGCCGCGTTCTAAGATGAGAGAAGAGGCTAGACATGAGGACAAACGGAGCCCCAGGCAGGCCCCCCCCCCCCCCCCCCCCCACTTTTTTTTGGCTTGTTTGTCTAGATATCAATAAATTGAGTGTGACTTGATTTTGGCATGTTTGGATCACTTTCCCCTTCCTCTGTATTTTCTCGAAAAGGAAAAAGTTTTCCTTTCCATTGCTGCTTGAAGTAGTCCCTGTGATCATTTGCTAAACTATGCTGGACCCAAAAGGGGGCCCGAGACCCACCCGAAACCTTACAAGTGCAGCTGCCAATTTTCACCCATAGCCTCCTCCCACATCGCGAGCTTGTTTTTTTCTCCATCTGGCCCGTTGCCATCCCTACTTCGAAGAATGATTACAAATATGTGTGCATCAGGGCCTACTTGCACTACGTGGCCAATTTAACGGCTCTTCTTACCATGTCCAATTCACATATTCAAGAACATGTGAATAACCAAGTAAAAAAGTCGAGAGTACATCCTATGCCATATTCGGATTTCAAAACTAGCAAATCGAAACATCTAGAACAGATCAAGATAACCACATAAACACCAACATATCTGCATATAAACAATGAATAGAATCGCGCGTAACAAACAGATCTAAGAGATGGGAGATGTGGGGCAAAGCGACGGGGATCTAATACCTTCGTAGTGCTTGGTTTTATCCGCGAGCGTAGCACGAAACATTACCTCTTGGCGCGGATCCATCACTGTAGATCCCAAATGAGATCTAAGGTTCTCCCCTTTGTTGAAACTAGGGTTTCCAAATGAGAACAGAGGCAATGAATGAGAGAGGTGTGGGAGGAGCAAAGTGGGTAATTATATGGGCCTAGGAGTAGCCCTGGCAACGGGGCAGGACGGGGCGGGGGAACAAGAACCATCCCCGCACCTTTAAGGATCACCCCCGAATCCACCCCGTCCCCGATAGCTTAACGGGGCGAAAGGTCGCCCAGTCCCCATCCCCGGCGGATCCCCGATCCCCGCAGGGGCTCCACGGGGTTCGCAAGACGACGGCCATCTGCTGTTGCTGCTTGCCGTTGAGTCGCGAAGCCGCCGCCGTCGAGCCATCGCGCACTGCAGTTGCGAAGCAATCGTCGTCGAGGAACCGTCGCGCCATGCGCGTTGTTGCGCAGACCCCACCTGCATTGCCCTCGCAAAGCTGCCACGGAGCCCTAGCCTATGTCGCCGTCACGCGCCCTGCTTGAGTGCTTGTCATGCGCCGTAGCAGCAGCTTGATTTGGCGATTTGGGGACGGTAGGGCACAGGCGGCGGTGGGCGAGTTCACGATTGGAACGGCGTGCGTGAAAGAGAGTTCACGATAGGGTGAGAAGGTGGGCTGTCCTGATTGGGGAAGTTGGGATGAGCTGCTGGGCTGAGGCATTGCTTGTTGGGCCAATTTGTTGACTGACTATTCAGGAGTTTCAGCCCAGTATTGGGTCTCGACAGGCCTCCCCGGAGGAACTTCCATCCCCATTCCCGCCCGGCCCAATTCGGGGCCCGCCCCTTTATCCCCACGGGGAAATTTCCTGCCCCATCCCTGCCCCGTTCGGGGCCGATCCCCACGGGGCCCCGCCTTCACGGGGGCGATTGCCAGGCCGACCTAGGAGACACAACTCAATCCCAACCATTTGTTATGTGATGTGTGTTTCATCTAGCCCTCCATTTAATTCCTCATATTTCTACTCACTTCTTCTCACCAATGGAATCAATTTTTTTAATCTCTTCAATCACGTGATCTTGACTTAATGATCCTCAATCCGTAGTCTTCATCGAGTAGTGTTTGTGATGTCTTCTATTCTTACTTTCTCCTAGCACTTGGGTTGAAGTATGCAGAGGTAAGCCTCCGATTGTAATTAATTTTGTCTCGTTAGTGTCACTTATTGTTCCACCTTTCATTTTATTGAATCATCCTCTAGTATTGATTTCTTGAACCATACAAAACATTTCTTTTACTAAGAATTACCCTTTGTTAGCAACTCCAACAAGATAGGCAAAACATGTTTTGTTTTCCCTCTAAATATGGCTAGTACCATTGAAAATGGCTCTGTAACAGTGACTTCAAATCCCTCTCCAAAATAGCTAACTCTTCATTCCAGTTTTCTAGCTCTAGCAATATTTAGCTAGGGGCCTTCACTCTCTCTTTTTTCTTCCCGCAGACATAGTGATTATTTTGTTGGTTTTGAGAGTTTGTTGGTTTACTCCAAGAGCCTGGTTACAAAATAATTGTTTAATTTTTTACAGTGTGATATAGTGATTCCAGATGGGTTAGCTTCTTCCCAAGTTTCTAGAAACTAGCTAACTAACTTTTAAGAAACCAATAATTCTGGCCTTGCCCAGCTAATAGCAGATTTTGCTCTGATTAATGGGCAAGCTGGTCATTAATAATAAAAATTCCAGTTTCTAGTTTCTAATAAACCAGGATCCAAACTGACCCATCAATTTTTATTTAGAAACCAGAGTTTAAAACCATGTCAAAAAACCAGTTCCGAAGAAACTTAAAATGATCCAAACAGGCCTTAAAGATTTATTTTGTTCCGTATAGGCTGCTATGTGTTTTTATCTTTCTGACATATGTTTTTCTACCTAATGCTGCTCAGTCTTGTTAATAATTTATCTGGGATTTCTCTTATGCATGTAAAATCATACTATATGTTAACATGTGTTTTCAAGACATCATCTAAAAGGAAAACTATACTTCACTTTTTGTGAATAAAAACAACAACACTTGTGTCCGACCAGATTCTGGTGTAAACTTGGAGAGTGTTACACATCACATACTATACGTACGTACACCGGTACAAACCTCGCCTAAGTTACGAAGTGAACACAGCAGCGTCACTCAACTAGCTACGGACACTTTCATCGGCTGCAGTGGTGTATATGTCAGTAGTACTTCCTCCAGTCCTCGTTCATGCGCTCGCGCCGGAGCCGCTCCTGCACCCTCGATATGTACAAGGCCGCGCGGCGGTCCACGTCGTCGCCGGCGGTGGGCGCCCCGCCGTTGCCGATGACCTCAACGGTGACAGCTGACGGTGGTGGCGCCGGTGCTGGCCATGGTGCGGCGACAGGTTTCGCCTTGCCGCCGGCCTGTGCTGGCGCGGTGGGTGTCGCCGCGGGGGGCCGGGGGTAGAAGGGCACGGCAGCCTTGTGCTTGATGCCTCTGGCACGCTTGTAGCTGAACAGACCAATGTCCATGTCGCACTTTGCACAAGAGAGACCTTTGGTATATTGTGCTAGGTGTGTTCTGGTGTAGGCTCGATGAACACCGTGTTCTTGACTATTTATAGTGGTTTCCACGTTGCAAAAGGGTCCATATACCTAGTCTGCCGGCCACGTCTGCAGCGCACTTGTCGAGTGTAGAACTGAGGTAGGCCGGGCTTCAAGTGTAGCTAGTGTGCAGGATCAATTCTGAATTTCTTTTGTCCTATGGCATCTGGATTTGCCCTGTATCAGACTGGACCTTACCTCCAGCACAAATCTGATCCTCTCTTCATAAGGTCGTGCACGTAGCGAACTTGTACGCTCTACGTACAAACTGAAAAGATCTCACATCTTTGCCTGAAATATCTACGAGATATGCAGATTCCTTTCCCTTCCACATGGAGTCTGAAATGGACTTCATCGTCATGGTTTCTTTTACCAGGCCATATTGCAAAGGTTTAGAGAAAGATTTGCGTAATTAATTACCTACTTTTTTACATGTCGTTTTGATCGAACTTTTTTCAGAACCTAACTAATTTGTATATTATTATGGTATGCAATTATATGTACTAATACTAGAATTTTATCATCAAATGGTCACCATCAATGTCTGATTCGTATACAAACTTGCTCGTGTAAAAATCTATCCAAAGACAACCGAATCTCTTATTTGGAACCATTCTAACTTTTCCACTTACAACTTGCTGCATTAACATCCTTAAATAGGATCCACAATATATGCTTATATTCCTCCCCAAATCATTGAGGTCTCCTTTATACTATCTACTAGTTGGCCTGTCCGATAATCTAATTCACTTACAAAGAAGTGCCTCTAATCAACAAGTGTCACATTGTCTTGATCCATGTTACCATACCTACCTACATAACCAATCGATTTATTTACTTTGGGACTGAACCAGGAACTCAAAGATAAGATTGATGTCCTTGTAGTAGGGAATAAAGGGACAAGATAGATAGGAACAACACGTCCAGCGCTGATGGTCTTTCGAGGAAAGAAGGGCATCGTTCCCACAGAAATGTGGCATCTACCTCGATGTGATCTCTTGCATTTCCGTCTTGCCATTATGAGAATCTGTTAAAGAAAAGCGAGCAAGGTGTTGCGTGCGAGCATATCCTATCCTGTTGGCCTGTCCACAGTATTTTACAGTAGCATGTTGGATATGGAGATGTCTGGATCCGGAATACTTGAATGTAGTCGGAATTCCAAATCTTCTATTTCTCTAGGATCCCTTGAGACCTTATTCTGGTGGCTTGAATCCTAGGCCCATCCAAATGTGTCCGTAAAGGTTGTTTCCCACTGGGAAATGGGAATTTCTTCTATTCCCACTGTTGCTCATCAGAAAAAGGTGTCTCAGCTCAGCTCTCGATCACAAGAACGAGTACCATCAGAATATGGAATTCATCCATATATCCCGTTGTGCAATTGATCTGCAAAACCAGGTTTAGCTTTCCTCCAAAAAGGAAAGAGGGTGCAAGCTTCATCGTCTCGTTCATGTTCGTGTTACGCATAACCAAATCATCTGGACCAGCATCACTGAGCGGGCCTAGTGCCAACATTATGGAATTGGGCCTCTCTGGCCGATCCAGGTTCACTATGGTTTGTTTCATTCAGTCTGTTCGTCTTGCTACGATGCAGCCGTTTTACTGTAGCTGCTGCTGAAGAAATAACTGCGAATACTGTAGCTGCTGCTGAAGAAATAACTGGAACACTGTAGCTGCTGCAAAACAGCTGCTGCAAAGCAGCGAAGCGAACAGGCTAATTATTCTTGCTGTGTGTGCCATCGACAGGCATCTCGTCGCTGGCAACACGATTTTCAATCCCTCCCATGTGAGGTCCAGGCGTCCAGATGCACACCGTATGTTGGATATATGAGCATTTTTAGGTTTAATTTAATTCAGAAATAAAACATAAATATGATGAACAGATTGCAGATTAAACTAGACAAGTCTACGCAAGATCTAGACAAGTCTAAAAACATAGAAAACAGAGCAAGATCTACCATACTTCGCAGTACTACTGTACAAGCATGGATCATGTAGGCATATAGGAAAGACATAGTTCCAAAGGGTACGTACTGATCGTTAAGAGGAGACGAGAAAAAAGCCGTGGCAGTTGTCGATGCAGCAGGCGTGGCGACGACGAAAGTTGATGCAGCGGCGACGGAGCGGGTCACAAGTCGTTGTAGACGACGACGAGCAGCTCCGTCGGAACTTTGAGGAAGACGAGCCGTGGTGGAAGTGGTCGGAGCAGTCGCGCAGAGCGCTTCCAAAAACCTTATTCGCCCTCTCCCGGTGCAGGAGCGCAGAGGATGACGGTTCCGGAGACCTGCTCTCCCGTTCGCCGGTGCACACCGATGATCAGGATAGGGCAGACTACAAGCGGCGGCGCAGCAGGAGGAAGAGGCAAAACCCTAACTCTTGTTGAGATATGTTCTGGTGGGCGGCGGCCGTACGTATTTATAGAGGGAGAACCGCTAGGGTTAAAGCGTCCCAAAACCGAGTCGGTTTCTATATAAAAACGTATTGGACACGAAAAAGAAAAACTGCAAAAGGAAGCCGCACACTCGCAAGGCATCGGACCGGATTTTGGCGGACCATTCACGCAGGTGATGCGCGCCCACGCCCGGCGAGGCGAGGCGAGCGAGCGCGTGTGTTTTTCCTTTATTCCTCTCATCCACACACTTGCAAGAATAAGTAGAGCAACCTTCTATTTAAGTTGGTCCTCCTCCACCTAAACTAGCAATGTGGGACTAAAAGTTTACACTCCTACCACTCATGAATGGGCCTTTGAGATTTTTAAAAATTATTGAGAATTTTCTCATAAGCCTCGAGTGGCAGCCACTAATTCCAACACCGTATGTGGCGTGTGTGGCATGCCGGCACAGGCTGGTCACCGTGATCTAGCCCTGGGCGCGCGCGGACAAGGAACTTTTGAAACGCTCGACCAGCCAACAGGAACCGCCTCCCTTGTTGTCAAGTTCGCTCAAAAGCTCCGTCCGGTCAGCTCCAAGCACGAGGTGCGCGCGCGTGCTCGTTCACGTATGGCGTGATTGGTTTCGGTCAGGGCGTGACCACGCTCGTACGTAGGGAGCCAGGCCCCCGGTGGCCAGCAGCGCCAAACGAGATTCGTATTCATTCCCCGCGAGCCAGGCTCAGCGACGGTTTTTGCATCCAGCGAGTCCGGCACATACACACGTACAGACAACCAATCAACTGGTCATTGCATCACACTGGCCTGGCTAGCTCAGATTCAGACAACCAAACAATGGGCTCATATACACCCAACCAATCATGCTTGTAGAGACGGCAGCCGACTGTCACATTATCTGCCTGAGCGTTTCTTCACCCCCTCCCTCCTCCGATCCATCTTGAAGTATCGTCACGGATCAGTTACCGAAGATATGCTCCTGGTTTGTAAGCTCATCAAGGCATGGCCAGGCCATGGTCGAAGATATGCTGCAGCCATATGTTCCTTAACATGCGGGTGCTTGGTTATCCTCCAATATCTGACCATATCTCCTTTTGTTTCTTTTACAGATATATTGTAAACCTATGCTTGAATCATATTTCTAACATACTTTACTTCAATATTTTGTTGACTCCCAACTTTGATCTCTCAAATGCATGTTATTTATAAGCCAATTTGTGCATTTTTTAAAAGAAAATAGTTGTGTTGTATGTCATTAATAAACCAATATTTTTGTATCTTGACAAATGATTCTGTAATTGTAACGATGGGAAATTTATGATCATGTATAGGTTATTCTAGGTAAATTATTTTTAGGACAATATTGGGGTTTTTCCCCACTTCCTTTAGTCATCCGACTAATTCATGTAGTAATTTTTAGGGTCCTTTTGTTGCACAAATGTTACTCCATCCAGAGTATACGAAACTAAAGATCCCTAGTATACGAAACTAAAGATCCCTAGCTAGTTCTTGGGTCGAAGGGGGCTAAATAGGTTTCCTTGTATTGGGCCACATTAGATCTTCTACATACGGTTGCTTACGTGGACTATACTAGGGGAAATCGGCTATATGCCGAGTGTTCCCAGGTTTGCCGAGTGCCTTTTATCGGGCACTCGGCAAACAGCTACCTTGCCGAGTGCCAGAGGCAAAACTTTCGGCCAACTCCCGGCACCCGGCACAAAGGTACTTTGCCAAGTGCCAGGAGGATGGGCACTCGGCAAACCCATAATTTGACGAGTGCCAACAATTAGGCTCTCGGCAAACGTTAAACACCCGGTAAAACCCAATATTTGCCGAGTGCTGCGTGGCCGGGCTCTCGCCAAACGGATCGCGTGCCCCGCACATGCCCCAACCGTTAGAAAACAGGACAGGGCCGTCAACATTTGCTGAGTGTCAGTGGTTGGCACTCGGCAAAGTCACTATTTGCCGAGTGCCCTACACTGGCTCTCGGTGAACTCCATCATTTGCTGAGTGCCTGTGCTGGGCACTCGGCATATTTTTTTTTTTTTTTTTTGCCTCCACTTTTTTCATCCATCAATGTATGTATGAATGTTATTTCACGTCAAAATTTTGTATATTTAAGTTATTTATTTCATTTAAAGTATTTATTAAAGATAATTCAAATTTGAACTACAAGTGATTCAAACATTGAAATGTAGTGACTCGAAAAATGATATTCGTGTTCGTCCAATGTGAGGCCGTAACCATGAAATGGACGTAAAAATCGCGCATCTATCTATCTATCTATCTATCTATCTATCTATCTATCTATCTTGTCTAGCTAGCTTGTTTGCTCTTGCTTGTTCTCTAGCTAGCTGACTTGTTCCTTTACCTTGTTCTAACTAGAGACCCTACCTTTGTTAACATAGTGTGAATTGCTATCCTTGAACACTACCTTTTGTTACTGAGTACTACCGAAGGAAATTTATAGTGACCCGATTTAACCCCTCCCCTCCTCTCAGTCACACAGTCCTTTCATTTACCTTTTGCGTGCTCATAAATTGATAAAGCTTCGCTTGAGGTTTATTCAGAAAACTTTCAATAATATATATTTTGAAACTTTAATTTAAATTCCTACTTGCAAATGAGGTTTTGAAACAAAAACAAACAACTTCATCCAAGACTTAAATATTTAATTAGGCTTTCATATAAGGCAACGTATCCTATGAGAACCAGGTTCATGTGAGAACTATGAGAACTCCAATCTGGGCCACATGATTTTGATCCAATGGGACACATGAATTCAGGTGGGAGGGGGGATTTGCAAAATCACCGCCCACTTAATCATACTTTTGCAAATTCCCCCTCCAACTCTCCCTATGTGCCTCCCTTGGATCAAGATCATGTGGCTCAGATTGCAGTTCTCATAGTACTCACACAAACCTGGTTCTCATATGATACGCTGCCTTCATATAAAGCGTGCTAAAAATGTGTATTTTTTCACACCTTATAATGTGAATTCAGTTTCAAACTTCTAGTACAGCATCACACGAATTGAGATTGATTTCAACTTTAAAACAACAAATAGAAAATTTCTCAAGGGAGAGATGAAGCACTTAGTAATAATGATAAATTGTCAACAAAAAAAAAAACTCTACTTTCCCCCAACTATGGCATGTGTCCCTCTCAACTTTTTTTTGGTCTACTTAACCCCTATGGTTTATGAAATTAGTTCATTTTTCACCTTTTGGCCAAATCAATTCTAATTTTTTATTAGATGGTCCGGATTTTGATGGTTGTGTGTGCTGCTGCTGCCACGACAAGACGAAGCTGTACTGAACTTTGTGAAGGAGTACATATGTCTAATGTTGAGATATATTTTAGTTATAACTAGCCTAAAGAAGTTACTTTGTAATAAAGTTCTTTTGCAAGCTCAGTGCATCAGGTGAGCTCAATATCCCCTTTTCACTTGCTGGCAATGACGAAAAGTTGCTAAAAGAGAAATAATTACCATACATCATTTAATATATTAATGCAATATAAGAAGTCAATATCACTCACTTCCATAGAATTACACTACAAGAAAACGGAATTTTCCTGAGAGTGAGGTATTTTCGTGAGAGGAAATACGAACCCACACGGTAATTGTCTATTATCGTGAGTGTGTCACTAAACCGTCACGGTAATGAAATTTCCTGGCGGGTACGCGAACCGCCACGAAAACAGGCATTTTCCTGGCGGCCCCCTGCATTTTTCTGGCGGCCCACCGCCGAGGAAAGGGCAAAGACACAGCACGCGGTTTGATTTTTGAATAGTCTGGGCGCAATGTGAAGAAAAGTCCCAAACCGTTCCCAGCCTTAAGTTCCAACCTTATCTCCTACGGACTGCAGCAGCCGCATTCCCCAATCTCCTCCGCCTCATTCTCCCTCTCTCTCAACCACGGGCAAATCCTTCCCTGAGATTGAGAGCAAGCTCGCGAACTCGGCCTCGGCTCGGAAGTCAGCGGCCAAGCGCGGTCTCCGACGAGCTGCTGCTGGGCGCAACCTCGGCCACGGCGGGTGCAGGCTCGGCGACAACGGCCTTGACGGGTGCGGGCTTCGACGGGGAGCCTTGGCCCCGGGGGCTCGGCGACCTCGAGCTCGGATGGCAGCAGTTGATTGCAGCCTCCGACAAGCTGCTGTTGGCGCAACCTCGGCACTCGACGGGCGTCCTTGGTGGCCGGGGCCTCGTCATCCTCAACCTCGGCGGGCGACGGCTGAGCGTGACCTCGCCCAAGACGGGCGACGGCTGGCGACCTCGGCCTC
Organism: Eragrostis curvula; assembly: GCA_007726485.1. Lineage (NCBI taxonomy): Eukaryota > Viridiplantae > Streptophyta > Magnoliopsida > Poales > Poaceae > Eragrostis > Eragrostis curvula. Next base: position 6,088,158 of record RWGY01000031.1, read on the forward strand.
GACGGCTCGATGGGCGCAGGCTTTGACGGGCAGCAGGCGCAAGCTTCTTTCTTTCCTATCAATTTGTATTGCTAGTGTTACGCATTGTTGTATTTGGGTTACGAATGTGGGAATCATGTTTCCATGTGTAAATCGAGTATATGTGGAACCTTTGTTTTCTTTAAGCATGTGAAATTGGTGCAAAAATGGTCGGAATGAATCACCTTTGTTCTCGTTTTAAGCAACTAATATTCATTTGGTTTCCCACAATTTTTGTTTGGGATTGAATATTCTTCAGGAAACGAACTACCGTGAGGGCCAGCCGCCAGGAAAATTGGCTGAATAAACCTGGCGTGGACATAATTTTCGTGAGAGTGGCCGCCACGGACTGCCGCCACGAAAAATTTTCCTGTCGGTCCACCTCCAGGAAAATGTAGTTTTAGTGGCGACGTATTCGTGGGGATATTTGCGTGACGGTTCACCCTCATGAATCATTTCCGTGACGGTTTTTGGTATTTTCGTGACGGTTTGAAGCTCACAGGAAAAATCGAGTCTGTTGTAGTGTTAGGATCATGTATCAACAAATCACTACACCATGGCAGACCTACGCCGACACTTAGTACTGTCAGCGTAGGGTACTTTTGCCAACACTTGGACTGTAGGCACAGGTTCTGGAGTGCAGGGACTGGAGTGCAGGGGCGGACAGAAACTGCAGGGCGCGGCCGTGCAGGGTGAACGGCACAGAGCTAGGCAGTTGGGCGAGTCGCGGCCATGGTCGAGCGCGCGAATTGGTTTTGGGGAGGTGAAAGTGCATGTGCACCCTTAGTGGGTTTTGGTGTATTGTATGACAACATGATTAAAGGTCTAATATTCTTTGTGAGTATATGGACAGATTGCAAGCAATATACGTACAATGTTTCTCATGTATACACTCTTGTATGTACAATTGTTTGAAGCAAATGAAGACCATGTGACCAATGTATGATGTAAAGAAATGAATTATTTCAAATACAAGATTCTATATCTAGAGGCTTTCTCAAGGTCAAGATGAAGAATGATCAAGTGCTATATGTCATTTATGGTAATATGTTTGGAAGCAACTTGATCAATCAATAAATCAATCATCAACACAAAATTGGATGCTTAAGGATGATGCAAAGCAATGTATAGCTTAAATAGCAAGAAGGTGAAGGGTTGACATGACTTGGTCACGATGAACCATAGTTAGGAGAAGGGCAAGCAGGAGTCTTGGCGCCGAGGCACTTAAAGTATGGTGAAGGGCAAGTGGAGTCGATTTTGATGGACCGTTCAACCTATATGGAGTATATGTTGAATCATAAAGAATTGAAGTGACTAGGAATTGCAAGAATGGATATTGCTTATTTGGTTTGAAAAATTCCAAGTCACAAGCTCAAGATGGTGATGCTCAAGAGAAACTCATGTGGCTGCCCTCATGGAACAAATTTGAAGAGAAATGGCAATATTAAGTCTCTAATATGCTCAAGTTGTAAAAGTTATTCTATATTTGATCTTGAGTATAGGTATGCCGCTCTATCAAGAGGGATGCTACATGGATAGCTAGCAAGTCTCAGTGCTCAAGAAAAACCCAAGTGAGAAGAGTGAAACACTATAGCCAACACTTGCACTCAGCATCTTGTGAGCCTGGCAAAACAGGAAGTTCCGGTTTGCCAAACCGGAAGTTCCGGTTTTTAGCAGTTTTTGAATCCTAACGGCTAGTCCTGGGAAACCGGAAGTTCCGGTTTGTACTGGCTAGTTTCCAACGGCTAGTTTCGGGGGGATGAGTATAAATACCCCACCACACCCTCTCTTGGAGGGTGCTGACTACATCCACGAATATATCCAAAGCCATAGTGTCCTAGAGCTCTCCCCAACCTCTCTTTGTGAGATTTATGAGATTATAGCTAAATCCTTTGGATTGGGTTGAGAGAATTTAAATTAGAGAGCACAAGAGAGCATCCTCATACTTGAGCATTTGAGCACTTCGCCTTGAATCCGTGAAGCATTTGTTACTCTTAGAGGTGAAGCCTCCTAGACGGCTAGGTGTCGTCCCTAGAGATCCCAAGCTTGTGGTGAGCTTTGGGAAAGTTTGTGCAAGGCCCGTTTCGCCTCCGCAAGGAAAGAAACAAATAGTGGAAAGGAGGAAAGTGGTTGAAAGAGACCCGGCTCTTGAGTAGAGCTTCCTCAACGGAGACGTAGGCAGCTTGGAGAGCAAGCTGCTGAACTTCGGGAAACAACTCCTTGCGTGCTTCATTCAGTTTGCATTTGCTTTACACGTTCTTATCTTTTATATGCAAATCTTGATCTACTAGGTAGCTTGTGTAGTTGAGCTCTTATTCTCTGTGTATACTGTTGCTAGAGCTCTTTTACATATCCTAGTTGTTTACTTTCAACCTAGAGGGAACCGGGGATCGAAAGATCTGAACTTCTGTTTTTCTGTCCCGAGAAAACCGGAAGTTCCGGTTTGCCAAACCGGAAGTTCCGGTTTTGGCAGTTTTATTTTCCACTGCAGTTTTAATTGCTTATTTTCGTATATCGCCTATTCACCCCCCCCCTCTCTAGGCGACATCAAGGGACTTTCAGGAGGGCGGCGAGCAGAGGGATGCGAGCTGGGGCTTGGCAACGGGGGCGCAGTGAGCTGGGAGAAGAGGGATTGAGGATTTGGGCGCCGGAATTTGGGATTTAGGTTTGCTGCTCCGTGGGAGAGAAGTTGCGAAATGTTTTCCCTTGGCGCCGGGGACTTGTACGTGCGTCCGCGCATAAACTTTTCGGGAATCTTTTCACTCTGCGCGCCTGGAGGTACCTACCAATGCCGACACATAGTATGCCATCAATAGCTACGCCGACATATTATCTGTTGCTTACCAACACTGACACTTAGCTGCCAGCCAACGTAGCCATTGCCGACACTTCGTATGTGTGTGAATGTATTTCCTTTTACCTACAGATTATGGGATACTGATTGAATGGCTTTCCCTACACTTTACAGTGGCTAAAGGTCTGCAATGGTGTAGTGTCATTATTTTATTGAACAAGACTACACTAACACAACATAGGTTTGCTTTGCAATAACAAATGCTTACGTACAAGCTAGCTCACTGTTGCACCATCTAAGAGAACATAGCTTATGTTTGCAATAACAAAAGGTGAAAGAGCTAGCATAATTGTTGCACATGTATGATAACACGGTACGAGTGAAATAATTCTTGAAGTTTCATAAAGCATTTAACAAAAGAAAAAGGCCCCATGTGTTCTGCACAACTTATGATAGTGTCAAATAGATAGTGTGACCAAAGTACTATGTAAAAGGGACACAAATTTCAAATGTACCTTAAATATCTTCACTGATATTTCACCGACGAATTAACCCTTAAATATCTATACTTATACTATGCGCTCTCAAAATTTCTTGAAGAATACACTCAACTATGACAATTGACAGCCTATCGTCAGCCTATAGATTGTCATTCGTCATCAGCATGCCACTTGTCCGACAAGAAGAAACCATGTCGTTCAAGTCCTAGACACACATATTATCTTCGAGGTTCCTTAGTACCAGCAAGATTGTCTCCGCAATGTGAAGCCTGTACATTGTCATCCAAATATTGAAATGTTCCTGAGTCCAATGTGAGGCCGTAACCATAAAATGAACGGAAAAATCATGTATCTTGTACGTAAACTCGGCAAACTAACCATTGTTTGCCGAGTGCTATAGGCCAGGCACTCGGCAAACAGTTGATGTTTGCCGAGTGCCTGCCGTCAGGACACTCGGCCAACATATTTGACGGTTGTTTCCCACCGTCACGTTACTTTATTTTGCCGAGTACCTTCCTAACACTCGGCAAAATCTTTGCCGAGTGCCCGATAAAAAGCTCTCAGCAAAGTCCTCTGGCAAATGAGGGCTTTCCCGTAGTGCTACCTCCTGATATCGGTCAACTTTCATAGGCCATCCATAAAATCAATTTTAAGTAGAAATGGAGTTTTACGTACTAGGAGTTTTTGACTATACCCGCCCGATGTACTCTAATGGATGTTTTGACTCTTATTGAAGGAGGGTGTCGGAGAAATCATTTCTGTTGTAGTGCCTATCTTTTTTGGTGGATGGCTCCATGTGCATGGCGGGTGCGGGCAGATCAATCGAGCTTGCGTGCAGAGAGAAGTCGCAGACATTTTAATTTACTATAAGAGAAGACGAAGGGAATGCACACATTTATTATTTACTTATAGCAGGCCAGGAGTCACATTTACATTGGAATATAGTAGAAATACAATAACACATAATTTGATGGTCCTTCCTTGTGTTTAGATGGAAGAAGGTGGGCCGAGTGGCTAGGTATACATACATACCCTAAAGTAAACCCTCGTTTATTGGAAGGAAGCTGGAAGAGGCAAAATACAACAACGAGACTGACTGCGCCTGGTACGTAGAGGCAGCATGCGCAGATGGACGTGCTCAAGAAGAGCAGCCAACCCTGCACAAGTCCACAGTCATTATACTCACCAGTACCGGGCTTGTACCTCCGCACTGCAGTCATCTGGACATTTGCTGGTGCACTCACAGTTAGTATTAGTTCCACACACCAGTACATAACAGACTACTAAGAAGCGTCCACCACTATATTTCCGCCATTAAAAGCTCGAAATAAGGAAGAATAGTGGCGGACAGAGTAACGTCACCGTCCGCCACTGTAGACGAGTTGAACAGTGACGGGCTAGGTGACATCATGTATGTCCGCCACTATAAGCTTTTTTTAAAAATAAAAAAAACTACTATTACCTCTAATCTGCTATGATCCCAGTCCATTGTTGCTCTGAAGCAAAATTGAACGTAAGATTATAGCAGAGTAGAAGCAACAGAGACTTAACAGCGACCAAACTCAATTAGTTACCATGTGAAATCTAGGATTTAAATGTACAATGACAAAAACCAAGCAAAATCAATTAGCCTCGGCATGATATACACCATATAAAGAAACAAAAAAAAATGGTTGGAAGGCCAGTGGTACTTGAGCAGTGAGCACAACTGCACTAACAATTCTGAATGGTCTTCTAATCCCCATCGCTACCGATCGACATTATGATAACAACCTGCCAAATCAAAAGAACAGATAAAAGTCAGACAGATGGAATTGGAGCACTTCTGAACTAGGCAAAACAGCAAACACCTTGCGGGCCACCTCACCGAGGATCCGCACCGGTTCTGAGCAGCTGCGAAGCTGCCCACCACCAGATCCTATGAGGAGAGAGGCTGGCCACGCGCCGTCGCGCCTTCCTGCGCAAGATCCTTCGCCCGCGCCGCCGGATCCTTGCCTGCACCGCCGCGGGATCCTCCTCCGCGCCGTGCCACCGGATCTGCCCGTGGAGGAGGGAGGAGGGAACCACGGGCGGGGAGACGAAATGGAGGAGGGAGGATGTGAGAGAGAGAAGGGAGGAGAAAGGGCGGTGGCGGCGTCTCGAAGAAGAGAGGAGGAGAATGGAGTGGAAGAAAACCTGAGGGTTGTTAATATATGAACTCGAAAACTCGAGCTAAACGGGCCCGAATTGGCCTGATGATATGCATTGGCAGATGGGCCGACGCCAGCAGTCCGCCATTGAAACAAAAAACACTGAGGGACGGTAGTGACATCAACACCGTCCGCCACTGGTAATCTTCTCGGTTCTTGTAGCAGCGATGACATCAGCATTTTGTGGGAATGTTGTGAAATGTTTTTGTAGATGTAGCACTGCCCGATCCGGGGGCCGGGCGCGCGGACGAGAAACTGTCTCCGTTGTTTGTGTACTCGTGCTCACCAGCACGCGCTTACTTTTGCTTGTTCACACAGCCAACTCATCGCTCGCTCAGTCGCTCGGCCCGCACACACACCCGAATCTCCTCACCTCTCAAATGGCGACAAAATGCTGAGGCTAGCCCCGCACCCGCGCGCGCGCACAGCCCCGTCGTCGCGCGATCCCGCGCTCCCGCGCGACCGATCGCGGCAGAGACTTTCCACTTCATGATGGCTTCAGACTGGATGCCTGGCCCGAACACAGCCCGATGGACGAGGCAGCATGACTGCAATCCACATTTTTTGGGGAAAAAGTTGAACTGGAGGCAGAGAAAGTTTCAAGTGCAGCAGGCCAGGAATCACATTTACATTGGAATATAGCAGAAATACAGTAACACACAATTCGATGGTCTTTCGTCGTGCTTAGATGGAAGACGGTGGGCCGAGTGGCTAGGTATACATACGTACCCTTAACCCTCCTTTATTGGAACGAAGCTGGAAGACGCAAAATACAACAACGAGATACATACAATGAAATCAATCCGACTGGTTGGCCGGTACGTCGAGGCAGCATGCGTGGATAGACGTGCTCAAGCAGGGCAGTTGGCTTTGGCACAAGGCAACACAGTCATCATAGTCACTAGTACCAAACTTTTTCCCCTCAGCAGCGCAGTTGTCTGGACATTTGCTGATGCACGCACAGTTGGTATTACTTCCACAGTGACTACCTAGAATTGGCGGCAGCTGCTGCACAGCCTGCCCCTCCACAGCCAGTTGGTAGTCGTACGCCTGCTTCAATGCTTCCGTAGGATCAAGTCCACAATTGCTGGCGTAGCCATCAGCAGCTGTCCGGCGAGCAGGATCATCATGCAGAAAACTGCCGTTTTAGGAAGCCATTTTCTTGAGCTAGAGGCAGAGAGAAAGCTGTGGCGACGGCTTTAAAAGTGCTTACAAGCTAGAGAAGGAAGAAAGGATGGTGTGTGTATGTTGCTGGCTTGCCATGACACAGGAGCTGGCCCTATTTATAGACCCTGCAGGCAAAAACGCTTGGAGATTATGGCTCACCTAGAGTTAGTTCGTGAAGGATCGTGGAAGATTATGGAATAATATGTATGAGCCATGCATTGCATTTAGAAATAATTAGAGCATGCGTTCGTGACCATCGTGCATGTCTCACATGGCTTGCTCTGTATTTGGCCGGTGCATCAAACTGATGACGTGGAATGCATTAATCATTGATTGGTTAGATGCTAATCTTACTTTATCCAAGCCAACTGATCAAGTGCGATCTCACAACAATGGCCTGTTGACTTAACTGGTTATGATGTATACATTCAACACAAAACTAAGACTTCCCAAAGTGCTTGATCCACGAAATATCATAAAGAAATTCCATGCTTGTGTTAAACTACTCGCAAGTTAGTATAAGAAGATGCCTATCGAAACAATTGAGTTCTTAAATTAAACAGAAGTAGAGTGGACCGATGATGCATTTCCCCTAGTAGCTTCTGAACTATAGCATAGAACTGAACTCAGATTTAAGAAGCACACGAGGACACCTCACAAACAACGAGCTTTGTTTGGATGGAGTACTCGATTGTTATTCTCCTTGGCTTCCCATTGTTTTGTCGCTGCTGTAACTGACTAGGGAGGCTGGTGCCCTACACTGAGCCCATCGAATTCTGAAATTATTCAGGGGATTAAATGAAATTTGAAGAGCTTAAAATATGTTTGATTTATTTCAGCATAAATACGTACTCCCCTAAAAAAAAACTTGAGGGGCCCTATGAGAAATGGACATAGACTTTCCAAAGCCGGACTAATGGTCTAAAGCCTCGAAAGCCATCCGGGGCCATTTGGCCTATTCCGGTGCTTATTATAAAAAAAAAAAAATCGGGAGGATAGGTGGGATTAGAGTTACATCACCTTTTCCTCCTCCACGCCACCCAACCTGGCCTCCTTGATTGGTTCACTTTCCAACCCTACTTAGCTCGGTTCTAGGGAGCCAGGCTCCGGCTGACCTGCAACATAAGAGCCTGGCCCGTGAGAAACGAAATTCCATTCCGTTCCCCGCGAGAAACGAAATCCAACCCTACTTAGCGTGGTTCACTTTCTCATGTTTTTGGCCGTTGCACACCTGGGTCTGCTTCGGCAAAACATCCTCCGCAGTAGCCACCCTTGGTCCTTGCTGTTGGACCTCACCACCATGCGCCTGCGTTTTGCCAACGAAGGGCCTGGCAAGGCGAGGATCCTATATGTAGCCTGCCCGACGGGATCTTTTTATTCGAACGATGTGTGATTCGTGTGGATCAAAAACTATACCGTGCACTGCAGCTTGAGAAGGAGAGAACAAGGTTCCACCATGCATCGTGCTCTGATTGCGGTGGTCAGTAGTGGGGGAAAAGAAACGATTTACAAACTTTAAACACATGTTTCTCCTAAACCGTGAGTTCATTTTCAAATCTATATGAACCTACGTGTTTGTTACAACGAATTCTTTAAAATGAGATCCAATATGAATATTTTTTGATTTTTTTAAATTCAAATTTTCCGTCAATGTTTGAATGTGCTATGTCAACATTTTATTTGTATCATGTCAAAAAAATTTGTTACCACAAAATGATGATTTCAATTTAAAAATATTGAAATAAAACTACAAAAATGTTAATTCTTGTGTTTCCAAATGTTGATTCTCTGACTTGGGTTGGGCTCCTCAGATTTTTTTTTATGGGATTGGCTCCTCAGATTTGATGGGCCATTAAGCCGACCTATCAATTGTTAATCATAGGACGCCCTACCTATAGGAGGTCCCTACTTCTTAGGTTCTTGAAATGTCATACATCTCAAATAAATTTTGAAACACTGATTTTTCGAAATACTGGTTCACCCTTTTCTGTTTGCCCACTTGGGGGATAATAAACAATATTTCTGTGCAAAGAAACTTTCAGAGAAGTGAATGAGGAAGGCCACGCAATTTGAAAATGTTTTCCATAAGAGACAATTATGTTTTTACCTCCACTTTGAACTCTAATTCTGATTTCACCCTTACTTTTCTCACTTTGTGATTTTACCCCTGATTTTCTAACATGAAGCTAGAATTTACTCCTACTGGGGGTAAATTCATAATAATTCTATTCTGATTTTATCCCTACTGAGGGTAGGCTCTGGCTTCAGGTTGAAAAATTAAGGGTAAAATCACAAAGTGAAAAAAATGAGGGTAAAATCAGAATTAGAACTCAACGTGAGGGTAAAAACACAATTGCCCCTGTCATAAAGGCACTTGAAACATCAGTAATAGCAAAAGAGTGAGCCGGTGGAATGAATTGATTGTACTTGGTCACGTTTCAAAAAAAAATTGTACTTGGTCAGTCTATCCACCACTACCAAGACAACATCTTTTCTTGCTGTTGGACTGCACCACGGTATGCCTATGTTTCGCCAAGGAAGGGCCTCGCAAGGAGAGGAGGCTCAGCCACCGGTCAACCTCGTCAAACACACCTCGCCATGGGCTCTGCCGCTGGTCGACAATGCCCAGTATCCTCTCCTCTCCTTTCAAATCGCGACAAAAGGGTGGGGCTAGGTCCCTCTTCACGCACGCACAACCCACGTCACGCTATCTTTCTCCTGAGTGACCGATCGCGATAGGGACTTTCCAATTGACGAAGCGGGTATGCATGGTTGCAATCTTTGGTGGGTTTGATGCTTAGCCCGTATGCGTCGGCTCTTCAAGATGGGTTCATAGTGGATAGGGATGAAAACGGACGGTATGCCACCATTGACCCACCCAAATCACGAAGAATGGTGGCATACCTTATCCTACAGATGCTTCGTGTGGGTCAACATGCGGAATGGCCTGGTTCTTTTCTCCTGTTTGTGGCCTGCTCTTGCGTGGTAGGATTGAGGCACATATTATCGGCTTGTGGTCACTGACAGCATTCAAGTCTCTCTGTTTCTTGAGTTCCGTTCCCCTCATGAGTTTCTCTCTCCTCTCCCTCTCCTGCTCCTCCCCATGTTCTCTCTCTCTAAGAGATGTTCCGCACCACCCTTCGCTGAGCTCTAGCTCCGCCACTGGTAAAGCAGGGGACTAAAAGTATGCTATTGCAAATAGCGTACAAATATTATTTACATGCAATTAATGGTTAATGCTCAAATTTGTTCTAATGTTGATTTTGTGCTAAATAAATGTCTCAAACTCTGTACTCTACTCTTGCTTTCGGAGAAAGCTGCCGCATACTTGCTCACCGGGGACCACTTCTTGAGTTGCGTGCTAGAGAGAGAATGGTAGAAACGAAAAGAAAGCAAGAGAGCGCGCAGCGTAAGCCTCCCCAAACACATGGCGACAAAGAAAGTGAGGCAAATATGAGGCGCATGGTCAACCTCCGTGTGGTATGTGGGGGCCAGATTTCTGAATATTGAGGCATGTCATGCGGCGGGTGATAAGGTATGCCCATGCATGCCGTTGTCATGAGGAATAACCGGAATGGTGGTCTCCCTTTCTGAGCAGCAAGCCAAAGTTTCAAATAACCATTTGCGAGACAACCCCAAGAACTTTATTTGATTAGCCTCCACCATTGGCGCCCCAACATTGCTTGATTAAAAAGTTCGATGTCCCTAACACCCAATCCGCCCATGAATTTTGCAGCCTTCAGGCAATCCCAGGATCGCCAGTGCGCATCTTCTTTGTTCTCCCTTCAAAGCCCCACGAATGGTTTGAGATTATGGCCTTCATCTTATGACAAATACCATCAGGCAGTTGAAAGAAGCTCATAACATATGTCGAAGTGGCTTGTGCTATTGATTCAACATTATTTCTTTCCAAGCTCTGGACATTGGCCTGTCGCTCTATCCCTGGACACGCTTCAACACACTCTCAGGAATAAAATTAGTGGTACTCATCCTCGATTGACCAACAAATGTTGGCATGCCAAGATAACTGGTTTGGAGAGTTTCATTGTGCATGTACAGGGAGTTCATTACCTTTTTTTCTTTACATCAGCATGGCAATGCTGGCCAAAAAACAGGGAAGATTTCTGCAAGTTAATCTTTTGGGACTGATCCTTGGCGTATGTCTATAAAACATATTTCAAAGTATTAACACTTCTATCATCAGCTCGTGTAAAAAAGATACTATCACCTGCAAATAAAAGGTGCGATATAGCCTGCCCCTGACACCATTTCTCACCCCTTTGAGATGACCAACATGTTCCACGGAACAACAGCCCACAGTGAACCCGGCCCCGCTGGCCCATCTGGCAGCCTCACACACTCCCCTTAATTGCTAAGTTCACACAGAGAAGTACACAGAAACGTATTTCCGAGCATTTCCTCCATCTGAAAAATTCCACAAAATTTCTATAAGTACTAGATTTTATTATAATCACTGTACAACCTTTATATACTCCATAGTAATTAGTATTATGTCTATGCTTAATTACTTAGCTTAATCCTAATTAATTCCTTCTCGCAAATTTGTAAAATCAATATCTCCTTTGTTTGAACTCCAATTTTGGCGATTCTTTCATCAAAATTTATCTAAAATCATTCTCTGTCCAGATCCACAAGAACTATCTGTTTTTTTACCTTAATTTAGCTTCTATTTGTTTTATTGCATGTTTAGTTAATTGTTTGTGTGGTAGATTTATTTGTTGTATTTACTTTTAATCGATAGACTATCAAGCTTGTGAGGAAGAATTGAAGACCCTGATTAAAAAGACTTGAAGAAGAAGACTTTGTTGAAGGCAAGTCCTAACCTCTTTGATCATGTTGATCCTATGATTGCAAATGATCCAATTTAGAGCCCATTTTATAAATAAATGTGCAATTTACAGTCAAAGTTTACAAAGTTTGATTTTGACCAAACCCAGAACACCCTATATTTAGGGATGGAGGGTGTATGTAAAAAGACATCAGTTCCATTGTGGGAAATGCAGGAATTTAGCATGTAAATCCCTCCCGTGATGTTTGCCAGCATAAAGACTAATGCGCTACTAGGTTAGACAGATGCTGCAATATAATAGATGTGTGTTTGTTATTTAGGCCCAGAACGAGTTGATGAGGCTTTAGAGATCTGTGGGTGATGCTTGCCAGGTAAGCCATGTTGTAGAATTGTTGTGTTTCAGACTGAAAAGAATGTGTGCCACCTTGTTTTCATATAATTAACTGATACTATCGGGGCAGAGATGTTCGCATTGTAGACTTGTAGACTATAAAAAGCCATTGTCATATATTTTTGAAATGCTTACCATTGTAATCATTGGATAAGATCATTGTTTAAAACTTACATGTGCTCATATTTCTTAACTTTTTGCAAATACAGTTTGGCCATTATCCAAGAATCATCTATTTTATTATTTTTGTATTTGAATAATATATTTACTCATAAGTTACACTTTCTTTAACAATGATGTGACACAACAAGGTCGGAATATATGTAGGGTGGTCACTTAAAAGGTTGGCTAAGCTTCAGTATGAAAATATATTCCAACTTAGATACAAAGAGAATGTTGTTTTTAGACATAATGCTCATGTCACTCACGTGCATTGGTACTAGTTTATTATAAGAGAAGACAAAGAGAAACATTTATCATTTACTTATAGCAGGCCAGGAATCACATTTACATTGGAATATAGCAGAAATACAGTACACACAATTCGATGGTCCTTCGTCGTGCTTAGATGGAAGACGGTGGGCCGAGTGGCTAGGTATACATACGTACCCTTAACCCTCGTTTATTGGAAGGAAGCTGGAAGACGCAAAATACAACAACGAGATGCATACAATGAAATAAATGTGACTGGCTTGGCTGGAACATAGAGGCAGCATGCGTGGACAGACGTGCTCAAGCAGGGCAGTTGGCTTGGCACAAGGCAACACAGTCATTATAGTCACTAGTACCAAACTTTTTCCCCTGAGCAGCGCAGTTGTCTGGACATTTGCTGATGCACGCACAGTTTGTATTACCTCCACAGCCACTACCTAGAATTGGCGGCAGCTGCTGCACAGCCTGCCCCTGCACAGCCTGTTGGTAGTCGTACGCCTGCTTCAATGCTTCCGTAAGATCAAGATCCGCAATCGCTGGTGTAGCCATCAGCAACTGTCCGGCGAGCAGGATTATCACGCAGACAGCTGCAGTTTTAGGTGCGGTCACGGCATGGGAAGCCATTTTCTTGAGCTAGAGGCAGAGAGAAAGCTGTGGCGACGGCTTTAAAAATGCTTACAAGCTAGAGAAGGAAGAAAGGATGGTGTGTGTGTGTGTGTGTGTGTGTGTGTGTGTGTGTGTGTGTGTGTGTGTGGCTGGCTGGCTTGCCATGACACAGGAACTGGCCCTATTTATAGGCCCTGCAGGCAAAAACGTTTGGAGATTATGGCTCATCTAGAGTTAGTTCGTGAAGGATCGTGGAAGATTATGGAATAATATGTATGAGCCATGCATTGCATTTAGAAATAATTAGAGCATGGGTTCGTGACCATCGTGCATGTCTCACATGGCTTGCTCTGTATTTGGCTGGTGCATCAAACGGATGACGTGGAATGCATTAATCATTGATTGGTTAGTTGCTAATCTTACTTTATCCAAGCCAACTGATCAAGTGCGATCTCACAACAATGGCCTGTTGACTTAACTGGTTATGATGTATACATTCAACACAAAACTAAGACTTCCCAAAGTGCTTGATCCACGAAATATCATAAAGAAATTCCATGCTTGTGTTAAACTACTCGCAAATTAGTATAAGAAGATGCCTATCGAAACAATTGAGTTCTTAAATTAAACAGAAGTAGAGTGGACCGATGATGCATTTCCCCTAGTAGCTTCTTAACTATAGCATAGAACTGAACTCAGATTTAATTAAGAAACACACGAGGACACCTCACAAACAACGAGCTTTGTTTGGATGGAGTACTCGGTTGTTATTCTCCTTGGCTTACCCTTGTTTTGTCGCTGCTGTAACTGACTAGGGAGGCTGGTGCCCTACACTGAGCCCATCGAATTCTGAAATTATTCAGGGGATTAAATGAAATTTTGAAGAGCTTAAAATATGTTTGATTTGTTTCAGCATAAATACGTACTCCCCTAAAAAAAACTTGAGGGGCGCTATGAGAAATGGACGTAAACTTTCCAGAGCTGGCCAATGGTCTAAAGCCTCGAAAGCCATCCGGGGCCATTTGGCCTAGTTAGGTGCTTATTATAAAAAAAACCGGGAGGATAGGTGGGATTAGAGTTACATCACCTCTTCCTCCTCCCCTTCGGTGTCTGTCACCGCCACCCAACCTGGCCCCCTTGATTGGTTCACTTTCCAACCCTACTTAGCACGGTTCTGGGGAGCCAGGCTCCGGCTGGCTTGCAGCATAAGAGCCTGGCCCGGGAGAAACGAAATCCAATTCCGTGCCCCGCGAGAAACGAAATACAACCCTACTTAGCTTGGTTCACTTTCTCATGTTTTTGGCCGTTGCACTCCTGGGTCTGCTTCGGCAAACGTCGTTCGCAGTAGCCACCCGTGGTCCTCGATGTTGGACCTCACCACCATGCGCCTGTGTTTCGCCAACGAAGGGCCTGGCAAGGCGAGGATCCTCGGCCACCTATCGACCTCGTCATGAGGGCGGCTCCTATATGTAGCATGCCAGACGGGATCTTTTTATTCGAATGATGTGTGATTGGCGGATAAAAATCTATACCGTGCGCTGCAGCTTGAGAGGGAGAGAACCAGGTTCCACTACCCGTCGTGCTCTGATTAGGGTGGTGGGTAGGGGGGGGGGGGGGGGGGGAGAAATGATTTACAAACTTTAAACGCATTTTTCTCCTAAATCGCAAGTCCATTTTCAAATTCGTTAGAACATACGTGTTTGTTACAATGAATTCTTTAAAACGGGATCCAATATGAATATTTTTGAATTTTTTAAAATTCAAAATTTCCGTCAACATTTTGAATGTACTATGTCAACATTTTGTTTGTATCATGTCAACAATTTTTTGTTACAGCCAAATGTTGATTTCAATTTAAAAATATTGAAATAAAACTAAAAAAATATTAATTCTTGTATTTCCAAATGTTGATTCTCTAACTTGGGTTGGGCTCCTCAGATTTTTTTTTTTATTTATGGGAACGGCTCCTCAGATTTGATGGACCATTAGGCCGACCTATCAATTGTTAACCATAGGACGCCGTACCTATAGGAGGTCCCTACTTCTTAGGTTCCTGAAATGTCGTATATCTCAAATAAATTTCGAAACACTGGTTCACCCATTTCTGTTTGTCCACTTTGGGGATGATAAACAATACTTCTGTGCAAAGAAACTTTCAGAGAAGTGAATGAGGAAGGTCATGCAGTTTGAAAATGTTTTCCATAAAGGCCCTTGAAACATCACTAACAGCAAAAGTGTGAGCCGATGGAATGAATTGATTGTACTTGGTCAGTCTATCCACCACTACCACTTAAGATAACATCTTTGCTCGTTGTGTTTCGCCAACGAAGGGCCTGGCAAGGAGAGGAGGCTCGGCCACCGGTCGACCTCGTCAAACACACATCACCATGGGCTCAGCCGCTGGTCAACCACGCCCAATATCCTCTCCTCTCCTCTCAAATCACGACAAAGGGGTGGGGCTAGGCCCCCCTGCACGCACGCACAACCCGCGTCATGCTATCTTGCTCCTGAGCGACCAATTGCGTTGGGGACTTTCCAATTGATGAAGCGGGTTTGCATGGTTGCAATATGTGGTGGGTTTGATGCTTAGCCCGTATGCGTCGGCTCTTCAAGATGGGTTCATACTGGAGGCCTGGCCCAAACACTTGGAACTCCAAGATTAGGGTAGCGCTCGTCAGGCAAGCTCTACTTCTCCTTGATCATGATTGATCCTATGGTTTTGTAATGCAGCTATTGGCCTGCTCTAGTAATATGCATTACTTGTCATTTTATTGCTTGAGTAGTTAATACCCTACTAGCTTAGTATTATTTATGCGAAAGTATATAGGCATAAATAATGATCCTTGACCTACCCTTGAATACTAATCCCCTTGTTAACCCTAGATTGATCCATCATTTCTATGATGGCTTAAATTTACCTTGCTACTAGAACTGCTTAGGACCCTGCAATGTTTCTACAACTGTGTTAAATGAGTTTGGTAGTATGAGTAATATGTGGGTTGGGAGTAGCAACAAACTAGGGTGATGATGAAGTTGGAGGTGATGATGATGGGTTGGGTTGGATCGCGAGCAAGGCCACAAGTGAAGGTGATGTTTGTGTGGATGTTCCATAGTAAGGAACCTTGGCGCTTGCTCGGCCATATAAGGACCGGTTCAAGTGACTATATACAAAATGATTCTCGTACAACCACGGAACCTGAATAGGCAGGACTTATCCTACCTTCTTGGTACTCTTGCAATTATCACCTGGAGGCTGGTAGATGCAACGAAAGCTCAGGAGAATCCGCTATCAGTTACGGGAATCCCGCTATTAGTTACTGGAATATTGCATGTCCTGGTATTTGTTACAGGATCCTGCTATTTTTTACAGGAGCACAATGTACCCTGCAATTTGTTACAGGTGTATTGTGCCTTAATGTGACCTTCATGTCATAAGCCCCTGAGTGATTTCGTGGTGGAGTTGTGAGACTACTCGGAGAAGATGGACTAAGCGTTATGTACTCTCTGATCAAGAGTGCATAGCTCATGAGAAAAGATGTACAACCTTTGCAGAGTGTAAAATTCATCCGGATGGACGTTGTCACAGCATATGACACATTCTTGTGTGTCACATTGATTAGCCACCTCTATGATTCCTTGACGAGTGAGTGGGTGTATAGTCGCCCGTGTTTTGGAAGAGATGGCTGGTGAGCCGGATCGTTATGACATTCGTGTCGAAAGACCCAACTAAAATATAGGAACTGGCGAGATTGAATCATTCTTTCCCAGGGTCAACCAACTAAAATATTGACTATATAAATTATGGTTTTACTTCTCTACAATTCATTGAATTTCTGTCTAAGCCTTGCATAAAGTTTGCTCTCCGCTAAAATGAACCATGACGTCCACTCCTTGATAATGCCATATATGCATGTATCTATACTCTTGTGTAGTGTAGGACTTGCGGAGTACCTTATGTACTCACGTGGTTGAAGACTTCGTAGGAGAAGACTTCGTAGATGAAGACGACGATTGGGTTTTCGGTTTTGCTTCCCAAGTCTGCTTGTGATTATGGGCCATGGTTTTCCGTTGTCTGCTTCACCATTAGTTGGTCGGATGCACTTGGATGATTATACATCCTTGTCGTACCGCCACTAAAGGTGTCATCTATCAGGTATACTACTTATTTACTAATTCGAAGTATGCTTTTGATTATCATAGCTGTGTTCTTGTGCGTATCAGCTACTGATCCAGGGACTGATACATGATGCACATCAAATTCCAGAAATAGGGTCTGACAAAGTGGTATGAGAGCAATACTTGGCCGTAGAACGAAAACCTAGGATTTGTCACGCTTGGAAATGACTATTTTCAAAACTATTTACAAAAATCTTCCATAGTACCTCTCCTCTATCTTTTAAAATCTCTTGTTCTCTTCCCTGTCCTATCGCAGAAGTCGTACCTAAACTTATCATGTCTCCAACAGGAAAATATCAACCAGATCGACAGCCCTGACTATGTGACCATAGAAGTGGACAATACATCATACCAAGTTTACCGCGTACCGGATTTGGTTTCTAAACAAAAGAAGAATGCCAATGCCGCTAAGGGCAATATATCACGAAAGATATGTTACAATTGTCACAACCTCGGACATAAGGTTGCCAATTGCCCTTACAACTAACCAAGCATTGACGCAAGAGTTACAATGGCCAACATGGAAAATGACGTGCCTCAGTTACCAGCACCACTGAGAGAGACGCGATCTGTAGCACAGGAAAAGTGTCATGAACAAGAAGCTTGGAATACCCTGGCTAAGGCATACGCGACATCAACTACTGCCATCGTAAGCATGCTTCAGAGGATGGACACTTGGAAGAGTCGATGCAAAGCATAAGTAAGGAAGTCGCCACCCTTACGAAAGCTTTGCAGCTCAGGAACACTAGCGAGAGCCACAACTCGAAAAGAAAGGACAACACTCAAGACGCTACTCAGGATATGTTTGAAAAGCTCAAGAAGCCAAGGTACCCAACAGAAGTATCTACCCTTCACTAGTTGAGCAATGTAAAGGAAGAACCACGCAATATAAATATGTCACCAGAAATATATCAAAAGGCAATCTTGAGCAGCACTGCCAACAAGCCAAGACTATGCTTCCACTGTCAGGACCCTGGCCACATGATCGCCCAGTGCCCTTTCTACAAGAATCCCGGATAACCACTGCCCGCCAGCTCTAGAGAGAACCACAACCAGAAAAGGAAGAATGATAGTCGAACATTTCCTTTCAAGAATGATAGTCAAACACTGCCCGCCAGCTCTTAAGAAGCCAAAGCACAACACGATGGGACATACCTTTCATCACACAATTAACATACCCAATCATCAAGTAATGAAAGTCTTCCACCCAAGGTTTACCCAAAAGCAACCCCAAGCAAGAGTATTATGAAGACAAGACTTTGTTACCACTGCTGGCAAGAAGGACACCTGAAAACAAGACACCCTCAGTACCAGTACGAGAAACTCAATAGGGCACAAACCAACCAAGGAAAAAGAAAAGAAGGCATAGTTGGTGTCGAAGATGTCATACTTTAAGCTTCTAAATAATTAGGAATCTATTCCAAGGTACCTCAAGAGTGCAGACGTGCTACCTAGGCCAAAAGCATCAACATAAGCATCTCATGAAGGATCACCTTGGAGCCCCGCTTAATGCTTCAAAGAAGTTTCACTCCTAGCAACAATAATGGAAGCCTCACAAGTTGTGCTACTAGTTGTAAGATACCTTGTAATCAAGACAAACGGATATGTAGTATGAGATGTAATCCTGACTATGAGAAAAAAAAGTATCGTGTTACTATCAAGAATGTGGAATGATGTCATGAGCTACCCTCAAGAAAAGTTGAGTACAATGACCGTGAGATGACGAACTTGGATAACACTAAAGCAAGAAGTCAGCGAAGCCATTCCAATGATGAAGGCTAGTAACAGTTTTTCTTTAACCGACCAAGTCATACGACCTCCTGGATTCCTTTTGGTCATGGACTAATGGTCGAGATATGATAGTCTGAAGAAATCGATAGTCAGTTTCCTACAACCTTGGACCACGTTGTAGTACGCTCACACACCCGACAACCTCAACTAAAATACATTGTTTGTGTGAATCGTTGTTTTTATTTTGGTTCTTTGATTGAATGATTGAGTGTGTGCTCTTAACAACTAAACATCACAATAATAACAAGTACAACAGCTTAATAGTAGCCTAAAGCCAAAACCTTTTCCTAACCCATGCCTAAACCTCAGTTGTTGAAACCAGGTCGCCGCCAAAGAAGACCATCCAAGTTCAAACTCGCTAACAGCACAAGGCAAAGGCAGTTGAAGATCATGACCTTGCTAAACAAACAACAAGAGGTGGAACTAACAAGAGGAAGAAGCCAAGCAATCAACAATATGGCAAGCAAAGCAAAAGAAGACCCTCCGAAGCCCATAATAATGATCGTGAGTTAGCTCACCACAGCGAAGAAGAATGCAACCAAGGTACCAACAATAACAACAACCAAGATAGTAATGAGATGTCGCACCCACCTGCCAACCTCACAGGAGTAATGGTCAAGCAGACTCAAATTCTGGAAGTAATTTCTCAGGAACAGAGCAACCATGGACATGGAATCAATTTTAAGATAACAGAATTTATGAAGCTCAGACCACCTATCTTCGACAGCCAGATGATCACCCGTTAGCTGCCGATGATTGGCTCAGAAATATTACCAAGAAGCTCGATGTAGTCGCAACCAATGATCAAGAGAAAGTATTGTTATGCACTCACCAACTAGTTGGAGTTTTTGGGGAATGGTGGGATAACTTCAAGGAAATAGTTGCTGAACAAGATGGTATTACATGGGATGAATTCCAGCAAGCTTTTCGTGAATATCATATCCCTACGGGAATCATGGACATGAAAGCAGATATAATTTCGTGCTCTTAAGCAAGGATCTATGACAGTGAATGAGTACATTCAGAAATTTATGAAGTTAGCATGATATGCACCAGATGAGGTCAACACTAATAAGAAGAAGCAAGATTGTTTCAGGAAAGGTCTTAACCATAATCTGAACATACAGCTGGTTACCCAGATCTATCCAAATTTCACCACACTCATGAATCAGATCATCTTACTTGAAGGAGCACTGATAGATCAAGAAAATGTTAGAAGCCATGAGACTCAGCCATGTAAACCAATGGAGAAATGTGAAGTACATGAATGGAAGTCTTCACAGAAGCAAGAATATCAAAAGAAGAAAAGAAATAAAATGTGCATAAGATCTTCTGGTTTTAAAAGACCTAATACCCATACACAGAGCAGTGAAGGATAACCACAAGGAAAGAGAGTACCACGAGCAAATCAGAAGTGCTACTTGTGTCGGAAGCATGGGCACTTTGCAATAGACTGTCCCGGAACAGTTAGACAAGAGAATGAATGACAACCCTGATCAAACGCCAATCTAATACATCAAAAGATTGGGCATCGATGAATACAAGCTCTATGTAAGAGTGTTGTAGTATGAGTAACTTGATGTACTATGTACCTTGAAATATCAATAAAGCACTGTATTCAGACCTATCAAGAATTTTCAGTTTTATGGAATATGGTGATAAGGTATACAAACTGCTAGTCTTGTTCAAGAACAGACCCTCTACATCAGTGGAGATGGTTTATCCCCAAAGCCGGGGAAAAAAAAAGTCTTAGTACACTCACATTGAGACTAATTGGAAATAAGGATATTTGGAAAAGGCCACCCTTGGAGCAATGAGAAAAGCTTAATTTCTCGGATAAGATAAGTGAAGCAACCATGAAAAGTTTTCCTTGGTACTCGAAGATAAATCCTTTTAAGTGGGGTAGGACCCCATACGACCTTGAAGAAAGGATCTGTGCTACATGAATCTACAGTATCGAAGGCCTAAACAAGAAGCGACAAATGAGTTCCACAACAACCGTTGGATCGTTTGAATCTCGAGGACGAGATTCCTTTAAGTGGGGTAGGTTTGTAACATCCCAAGTTTCAAGGAAATTTAAAACAAAGCAAAAATCACTATAAATTTAAAGTTTTGTCCTACACTTGCCTTTCAATTGAATTTTCAAAATAAAATGCACCAAAATAGTTCAAACCTAAATAGAATGAAAATTTCTAAAATATAAAATTTAGTGCTCAAGTGTTTGACTTTCTTTGCCATAATTTAAATTTAGCATTTTTGAAAAATAATGCTTCCAATTAAAGTAGCACAAGAGTATATAGAAATTGAAATTTCATAAAATAATTAAAAATGGGACTTGTCAACATGGTTGTTAGATTTTAGGATTTGAGTTTGTGGATTTATTTGAATTTATTCGAGTTGGTTTGGATTTCATTTGAAGCTTGTTCGAATTTACCGACATTTGAAAAGTTTAAACCTCTTTCCCTCCCTTTCCCGCTTGTGGGCCGTTTCTGGCCAGCCCAACCCCCTATTTTCCTCTCTGGGCCGCGCGCCTCCCTTTCTCTCTTCTCCTCCGGCCCAACCCAGCCTGGCTCATCCTGCAACCCATTCGGCCCGGTCCAGCCTGCGCGGAAGCGCGTCTTCCTCCCCGCGTCGTCGACGCTGCCGCTGCCCTCTGAAGCTGCGTGGCGCCCGCCGCTCCCCGTCGTGCCATGCCTCGCCGAGACGTCGCCCTTCAGCAACGCCACCTCGCCACAGTTCCGACGCGCGTCATCGCCAAGCTACGTGGACGCGCCGCCGCCCAAGCTCCCGGCCCCGCGCACCATCCAGGTCGCCCGTAGTCAGCCGTTCACACCAAGACGGCCTCGGCCTTTCCCTGTCCGCTCCGCCTACAAAAACAAGCGCACAACCTTCTCTTCTCACTCACTGAACTCCTCTCACCCTGCCTCGACCACTAGCCATTCCCAATCGGGACTTTTCCTAAAATCTTCCCAAAGCATGCTGCCGATCGATTAGCCGCCCCCAAGCACCGTCTGCCCTCCTTCGCACGCACAACAGCTTCGCGTGTGTGCCCCGGTCCGGACGCATCCCTTTCGGCAATCCGAGGAGCGCCAGAACACTCGCCCCATCGAACGCAGTCGTCACAAGCCGCCCCTCACCGGTGCTAGCTCGTATCTGCCTCGCGCGACGTTGATACGTCCCCTGGGTGAGCTCTCTACCCCGATCTCTCTCTCCCGGACCCTTTCCCTTCTCGTCTGACCCACCGGAGCGCCGAAACGACGAGCTCCGGCGAGCCGCCCATGGTGCTGCCGCCTCTGTCGACTCCAGCCGCCGCATGGCGCTCCCGGCCATCCTCAACTGTCCCTTCCTGAGCCAACGGTCGAGATTAGATCTCGAGATAACCCTTCGATTCATAAAATCTCAGCCCTCCATTCCTAATCTAACAGCCCAGATCGCTCCGGTCCACGATGGACCGTGAACCAGAGCCCAATCCCGGTCCACAGAAGCTGTGGACTCGGTCCATACCTTTTCCGGAACAAAAATAATTCCATAAATCTCAGAAATTCCAGGACCCTGATCTTTTTCAGATAACCCCCTGAGCTTTGCCATAAATCTGTTTAGGTCCTGTCTTTTTACAGAAACCCCCTTGTAGTTTCTTGTAATTATGTTTAGGTTCCCATCTTTTCACACCGAAGCCCCTATACTTTCTTGTAATTACAAATAGGTCCCTAGAACCTTTCTACAATTGCAGTTAAGCCCCTAAAACCTTCAAATAGCCATAACTCCTTAATCGTAACTCCGTTTTGAGTGATTCTTGCACTCACGCGTGCACAGAATTGTGTAGTACCCACTAGTACTACAACACCAACCTTTCAGAACACTTTTCATACATACACATCCGTAATAAACACTTTCCTAATCGTCCGTAAGTCATATCTTCACTATTCCAACTCCGAATCCGACGAATCTCATTCCGTTCATCCATAACCCAACCATATCCTCTGAACTCTCTCTCGTATTTTATCTGATTCATATTTGGTTTTACTTAGCTTATTTTATTTATGTGTTAGTATTTATTATAGCATTATCGCGTGTAGAAAATGAGAAGCACGAGGACAAGCTTCGAGAAGAAGCTACAAGATCCGAGCCACGAAGATCTGATTTCAAGGAAGTACTTGAAGACATCAACTTCGATAGAGGAACGTGAAGACTTGGAACTCCAAGATTAGGGTAGCGCTCGTCAGGCAAGCTATACTTCTCCTTGACCATGATTGATCCGATGGTTTTGCAACGCACCTATTGGCCTGCTCTAGTAATATGAATTACTTGTTATTTTACTGCTTGAGTAGTTAATGCCCTACTTGCTTAGTATTATTTATGCGACAATATATAGGCATAAATAATGACCCTTGACCTACCCTTAAATACTAATCACCTTGTTAACCCTAGATTGATCCATCATTTCTATGATGGCATAAATTTACCTTGCTACTAGAATTGCTTAGGACCCTGCAATGTTTCTACAACTGTGTTAAATGAGTTTGGTGGTGTGAGTAATATGTGGGTTGGGAGTAGCAACAAACTAGGGTGATGATGAAGTTGGAGGTGATGATGATGGGTTGGGTTGGATCGCGAGCAAGGCCACAAGTGAAGGTGATGTTTGTGTGGATGTTCATAGTAAGGAACCTTGGTGCTTACTCAGCCATGTAAGGACCGGTTCAAGTGACTGTATACAAAATGATTCTCGTACAACCACGGAACCTGAATGGGCAAGACTTATCCTACCTTCTTGGTACTCTTGCAATTACCACCTGGAGGCTGGTAGATGCAACGAAAGCTCAGGAGAACCCGCTATCAGTTACGGGAATCCCGCTATTAGTTACTGGAATACTGCATGTCCTGGTATTTGTTACAGGATCCTGCTATTTGTAACTGGAGCACAATGTACCCTGCTATTTGTTACAGGTGTACTGTGCCTTAATGTGACCTTCATGTCATAACCTCCTGAGTGATTTTGTGGTGGACTTGTGAGACTACTCGGAGAAGATGGACTAAGCCTTATGTACTCTCCGATCAAGAGTGCATAGCTCGTGGGAGAAGATGTACAACCTCTGCAGAGTGTAAAATTCATCCGGATAGACGTTGTCACGGCATATGACACATTCTTGTGCGTCACATTGATTAGCCACCTCTACGATTCCTTGGCGAGTGAGTGGGTGTATAGTCGCCCGTGTTTTGGAAGAGATGGCTGGTGAGCCAGGTCGTTATGACATTCGTGTCGGAAGGCCCAACTAAAATATGGGAACTGGCGGGATTGAATCATTCTCTCCCAGGGTCAACCAACTAAAATATTGACTATATAAACTATGGTTTTACTTCTCTATAATTCATTGAATTTCTTTCTATGCCCTGCATAAAGTTTGCTTTCCGCTAAAATTAACCATGAAGCCTACTCCTTGATAATGCCATATATGCATGGATCTATACCTTTGTGTAGTGTAGGGCTTGTGGAGTACCTTATGTACTCACGTGTTTGCAATTATTGGTTTAGTAGGAGAAGACTTCGTAGATGAAGACGACGGTTGGGTTTTCGGTTCTGCTTCTCAAGTCTGCTTGTGATTATGGGCCATGGTTTTCCGCTGTCTGCTTCACCATTAGTTGGTCCGGATGCACTTGGATAATTATACATCCTTGTCGTACCGCCACTAAAGGTGTCATCTATCAGGTGTACTACTTATTTACTAATTCGAAGTATGCTTTTGATTATCATATCTGTGTTCTTGTGCGTATCAGCTACTGATTAAAAGACTGATACATGATGCATATTATATTCCAGAAATGGGGTATGACATTACTACATCCCGACAACAAGATTAGTATTTGCTTCCTGCTGGGTTCCACCAAAGATTCTTGGGAAAATTCTTTTCTGGCCATCAAAAGAAATACTTGTTCCTTTCTGGCCATCAAAAATGTTCATCTTCCTTGTTGGCCATCACATCATCTTTTTTCCCTAAATGGCCACTATCATCCAATCCAAGGTCTAACAGTGTTAAGTGGTAGAAGAAAAGACTAAAATGCCCCTAGGAGTAAAATTTGCAAGTTTCCTTACTGGCAACATATTTGGACATGTAGTTGATATTGGGTATGTAATTTTCTTCTAATGTGAAAATGGATGGAAATTGTAAACTTTTGGCAGCATGAAAATGAATTTTTGATAAGAAAAAAATAGATGAGAGTGGGTGCTCACAGATTGACCATCTCATGGACTGAATAAATCCTCAATGTTCATACGGCTCATTCACAAGGCTAAATAACATGTCATCAGTATCCCAGTTACATGAATTTGACAATTGGCCAAGTCGCCATCACGTATATTACAAAAGCACCATGTTCGTTAACAACTGCTAAGCACCATGGAAGTCGCAAACATACTAAGGCACCACGGTAGGACCAGACAGAAGCATGACAAACTACAAAAGCCAAGGACTCGTTCCCCTCTGCAGGTTGAGCTTTAAAGGAACGAGGATTTTTTTTTTCCATGGCCGAGCGGTGCTTCCACAGCAGCTGGCGCGCTCGTCCGGTCGTCCTCTGCCCTCGCGCGCGCCAATCCCCGCCCGCTCCCGCGTGCCTCTCCCGCAGCGGCCGTGCTCCCGCGCTCGTGGCCCGCAGCAGCCACGCCTCGCCCACCCGCATGCCCGCGCGCCTGCCTGCGCTCTCCCGGCCCCCGCGCAGCAACTGCGCCCTCCGTGGAGAAAAGGATTGCGCCCACATTGATATGGGATTGCAATGGCTCACCGAGGAGATGAATTGATGAAATATGGTACACGGTCAACATTGATCGGGATACAAAGGGGCATCCGTAGTCAGTTTCGAAATATCAGATAGGTCTAAACATAGAGCACATAACGGAAGTTAACAGAGTGGCCATTTGGGCAAAAAAGATAGGTGTGATGGCCAAGGAAGATGAAAAATTTTGATGGCCGGAAAGGAACGAGGATTTTTTTTCAATGGCCAGAAAGGAATTTTCCCAAGATTCTTGCCCTACCGAAATCTGATATCTCAAGGCTCGTTTTTGCATCCAACAATATGTTGCTTGGTTTCAGATCTCTATGAACTATAGTCAACCTTGAATCCTGATGGAGATAAAGAAGTCCCCTTGATATTCCTTTAGCCTGTTCGTTTGGATGTTTTGCAGCAGCTACAGTGTTTACAGTTATTTCTTCAGCAGCAGCTACAGTGTTTCAGCAGCAACTACAGTGTTCGCAGTTATTTTTCTGCAGCCGCAGCTGCAGCCTGCCGAACAGGCTGAATGATCTTGAACCTTGTAGGCCAGTCGAGGACCCTTTTACCGGTAGCATCAACAATGGTGACACAAAATAAGAACGAATATTCCACTGGAATTAGTGAATTTTCTTTTTTATTCACGAAATTTAGGTTCAAGCATACCAAAAATGAAGGAATCAAAGCTTTTGTTTGGCGAATATTCATAAATCAGCAGCTTCTCATCTCCATGGATGCATGCAGCAACCAAGAAGTCTAACAAGGTTTTCCAGTGCTGCAGTTTGGCAATTAAAACAACTTCAGTTCTGAATTCCTCTAACAAGGTTTCCTAGCATCATTTTCTTCTGGCGTAATTCAGACTTGGGTAATTAATTGCACCCGTCTGTCGTCGTTGTCCTGTCGCCGCCGCAGTCCGGTGGCACGTCCCTCCGGCACCCGGCAAAGGACCGCCCACCATGGCGGCGGCACGGGGCCGAATTAACCCATCCAGGCAGTTGCAGAACAGCGCCTGCCTGCGCTCTCCCGGCTCCAGCGCAGCAACCGCGCCCTCCGTGGAGATAAGGATTGCGCCCACATTGATATGGGATTGCAATGGCTCACCGAGGAGATGAATTGATGAAATATGGTACACTGTCAACATTGATCGGGATACAAAGGGGCATCCGTAGTCAGTTTCGAAATATCAGATAGGTCTAAACTGAGAGCACATAACGGAAGTTAACAGAGTGGCCATTTGGGCAAAAAAGATAGGTGTGATGGCCAATAAGGAAGATGAAAAATTTTGATGGCCAGAAAGGAACGAGGATTTTTTTCAATGGCCAGAAAGAAATTTTCCCAAGATTCTTGCCATACCGAAATCTGATATCTCAAGGCTCGTTTTTGCATCCAACAATATGTTGCTTGGTTTCAGATCTCTGTGAACTATAGTCAACCTTGAATCCTGATGGAGATAAAGAAGTCCCCTTGATATTCCTTTAGCCTGTTCGTTTGGATGTTTTACAGCAGCAGCTGCAGCAGCTACAGTGTTTACAGTTATTTCTTCAGCAGCAGCTACAGTGTTTCAGCAGCAGCTACAGTATTCGTAGTTATTTTCTGAATGATCTTGAACCTTGTAGGCCAGTCGAGGACCCTTTTACTGGTAGCATCAACAATGGTGACACAAAATAAGAACGAATATTCCACTGGAATTAGTGAATTTTTCTTTTTTATTCACGAAATTTAGGTTCAAGCATACCAAAAATGAAGGAATCAAAGCTTTTGTTTGGCAAATATTCATAAATCAGCAGCTTCTCATCTCCATGGATGCATGCAGCAACCAAGAAGTCTAAAAAGGTTTTTCAGTGCTGCAGTTTGGCAATTAAAACAACTTCAGTTCTGAATTCCTCTAACAAGGTTTCCTAGCATCATTTTCTTCTGGCGTAATTCAGACTTGGGTAATTAATTGCACCCGTCTGTCGTCATTGTCCCGTCGCCGCCGCAGTCCAGCGGCACGTCCCTCCGGCACCCGGCAAAGGACCGCCCACCGTGGCGGCGGCACGGGGCTGAATTAACCCATCCAGGCAGTTGCAGAACAGCCTGGACACGGTGTTCACGTTGCACAGCCCGAACGCGCCGCACATGGCGTACGTAGTCGTCGCAGACGTCCCTGGGCGCCTGCGCGAGGAGGGTCTCCACGCCCGGCTACCGGACGGGTCTCAGGCCAGCCGCTGCAGCTCGTACGCCGACCTCGTTCAGCACGAGGCGGTGAAGACGTAGTCGACCTCGTCGGGGGTGGGATGGGGGGGAGGAAGGTGCACCACCTGGTTGGAGAACATCTCCGAGTACGTGCGACGACATCTCGGCGCCGCCCTGCCACGACACGCCGTTGGGGAGGACCTCGGTGTCCAACGCGCCGCGGAATGCACCCGGCGTCGTCGGGTCGTTGGGCGTGCGCCACGACGTGAGAGACCACTCGGCCCCAGGACGCCGTCGCCGCTGCCCTGCTGCTCGCGCACGACCAGGTTGCCGGACTCGAGCAGCTGCAACACCTCGGCGGAGGCAGAGGCGCCGCCGGTGGTGTTCGACGTCGACGACGACCACGCGGTCTGGCCGGATCCGTCGAGGAGGCGAAGGCTCCCCGCGCTGCTGATCGCGAGCCAGTACGCCGGTGGTGGTGTCGAGCGGGGCGTCGCGGTTGGCCACCCAGCAGACAGCCTCAACGGCGGACGCGGTGAACCATATGCCGATCGAGGTATCTGACTCTTGGCTTGCACCCCCGTCGTGGAGAAGAACCCCAGCGTGAAGGAGCCGCCTGAGGACATCAGTGTCTCGCCGTCAGTGACGATTGCCGCCGGTGCTGAGCGTGTCAGTTACGGTACTGATGACACGTGGTCCAAGAAAAAGAATGAGCATGGAGACGACCAGCGCGTCAAGGTTCAGAGAAATGTGGCATCGATCTACCTAGATGTCATCTCTTGCATTTCCGTATCCGCCATTATGAGAATCTGTTAAAAGAATTAAAGCGAGCAAAGTGTTGCATGCGAGCATATCCTATCCTGTCGGCCTGTCCTCAGTATTTTACAGTAGCATGTTGGATCTCTGGATTCCGGAATACTTGAACGTAGTCGGAATTCCAAATCTCCTATTTTTCTAGGGTCCTTTTTTTTTGTTTGAAAGAACTGGAGGGGCAAGCCCCTACAGATTAATATATTGATTAACCCTTTTTTTTTTGAAACAGGAAGGGCTCGAGCACCTACTGATTGTAATTTATATTAAAAGTAGATCAAAAGTCACATACAAACTCTTGGGAGGAAAGAAGAAAAGTAAAAGAACAGAAAATCAGGAAAAATTACAGGTATCCATTGTAAGTTCGCTGGGAAGTACTTTCTTTTTGCACGATGGACAACCTTCTGCATTTCTTGCATGAACACTTGCCAACAACCTTCAATTGTTGGATCAATATTGTTGAAGACCCAGTTGTTTCTTGTTTTCCATATACTCCATGCCATGAGTATGATGACCTCCACATAAAAGGGGATATTTAATTGCCTTTTCAGTCTTTTGACCGTTTCAGACATTGTAGCCGTTGCTGAGATTTGTAATCCAATGGTGTTCTAGCATGCCCTTGCAAAATTGCACCGCATAAACAAGTGCCTCAATGTCTCTTCTCAGGATACACAGATCACAGGCATAAGAGTCTAGGGCCATGTTTCTCCTCCGAAGTAAGCCTCTAGTATTAAGTAGCCAGAAAAGGATTTTATGCTTCATTTGGCCGGAGGATTTCCATATCCATTTGATGGGCGCCGGAACGTGAACATGTCCCATTGCTTTTATGCTTTTGAAATGGAGTAATTAGACGATCTCTATATATACGTCCAGATATCCTTTTCTTGACTGAAGTCCACATGCTGATTCACTCCATGCAATTCTTGGTATTGATTGAATGCTACCTCAGACATTGGTAGCTGGAAAATCTGGTGTAATGTCTCCAATTGGGTAGCTTCATGCAAGCTAATGTGAGGCTTATTTGTAAAAGAGTGCAATTGCTGAAACTGTTGTATAGGATGATGTTTGCCCACATGTCTTCCCGAAAAGCACAGTTCGACCATCTCTAACCACCACTGATGAGATTCCTTTGTAAAGATCAAGTAACTTTAAGATGTCTCTCCACCAAAAAAAAAAGAAAAAACCCTTCCTCATTGCATTTGGTAACTGACCACTTGTGTAGTAGCTATCCTAGATTAACTGTACCCAGGGCAAAGGAGATATGTTAAAGAATTTATGTAGGAACTTCACGAGGATAGCATCATTCTGTACAAATAGCTTTTTTATTCCCAATCCATCTTCATTTTTAATTAGGTCTGGTTACCATCTCCCATGCTGCCATTGATGATTTTTTTTATTTTTTTTTGCATTTATATATGAGCCCCTCCATAGGCAATGCTTCAAGTGTTATTGTTCAATATGCTTGATCAAAGTTTTATGCACCTTGATTGAACACATGAGGGAGATGGGCATAGAAACCAAGACAGAGTTCAACATTTCTAGTTTCCCTCCCTGGGTGAGAAAGATTGATGCAGAGATTAACCTTCTTCCAATCCTTTGCACAAAGGAAAGAAAATCCTAAGGTTTGCTGGTACCCAGAGGCAGCCCTAGATATGGTTCCTAGCTGACAACTGAAATTTCCTACCTAGATTTGCATTTTCTCCTCACTGACATTAATAGGTATCATCATAGTTCTATTATAATTTACTTTCAATCCCGTAGAGTCTGGAAAAGAGTTTAATAGAGCCTTGAGAACAAATGGTTGTCTTGGGCAAGCCTCCATAATAAGAAGAGTGTCATCAGCATATTGGACAATTGGGAAGTCATTTCCTGCTCTTGTGATTGGCAGCTTGAGTAATCCTTGATCTTTGTTTTTGTTGATAATTGATTGTAACAGATCCGCGACAAGCACAAATAGTACTGGTGAGAGAGGATGTCCCTGATGCACATCCCTTCTACAGTTGTTCACCTTGCTAGACACTCCATTAAGCAGCATTGAAGAAGTCGTAGATATCAGTATGCCCTGTATCCAAGAAATCCATCGATCTCCAAAACCTTTGTGCCTCAAGATGTCAATGATAACCTGGTATTCAATTTTATCAAAGCCTTCTCAAGGTCCAACTTCAAAAATGAAAATCTCCTTCTTCTTTTTTATTTGTGACAGATATGTAGATATTCAAAGGACCAAGCAAGGCAGTCTTGGATTGTTCTTGTTTGATGAATCCATATTGATTCTTGCGAGTAAGATCCACACTTGCAACCTATCAGCCAGCAGTTTTGTGAGACGTTTGATTCTTGAGTTCAAGAGTGAGATTGACCTATAGTCTTCCACCTCCTCTGGATAGTCTTTCTTTGGAACCAGAGTTATATAAGAACCATTGGGACCTATTGAAAGGTAAGTTGTCTATAACTCTATCGATCTCCTCTTTAGTGAAAGGCTCTTCTAGACATCCCATGTTTTCTGCCTGGTTTAAGAGAGAATCAAGATCAAAGTACATATTCTGGAACTTAGAAGTGCCTAATATCCCTTTGTATGCCCCCAACGAAGATCTTCATGCTTAGTCAATACATTACAAGCTTCATCCTTCAAACTGGTTATTAGATTTATTCTATGCATAATTGAGGCATTTGCCTGAAAAAATCCCGTTGGTTCATCACCAAATCTAACCCATTCTATTGTTCCCCGCTATTTCCAATAGATGTCCTGCTGTTTTAGATGATTTTCTAGATGGATTTGTAGTAGATCTAAAAAATTCCATTCCTCAAGAGATAGGTCTCTAGATTCCTCTATTATGTCAAGAAAAGAGATTACTAATTTCACATTTGCAATTGTAGAATCTAGGTTGGGTAGTTGAGCATGCCAGGCTCTAAAGACTCGTCTTGAGTTCTTCAATTTTGCCACTATAATTTTAGCTTTGTCATTTTGATATGTCAGCAAAGTCCACATGCATGGTTGGAAACTTGATGGAATTGATCATGCTCCAATCAGTAGTGTTCGAATTGAACACTTCTGATTCAGCAGTGTTCAAATTTAACACTGATGAATTTACTAATATGATGCATGGAACATGCTCGGACGTGTCCCTTGTTAAGGTTTTGGCCAAGGTCCCAGGATACTCAATTGTCCAGGCAGAGGTAAAAAACTGATCAAACCTCTCTAGAAATGGGTTGTCATGTTTGTTAGATCAAGTATACTTCTGTCCCCTCAGAGGTATTTTCACCCATGTGAGTTGACTGATAGCAGCATTGAAAGCTAGCATCTCACCAATGTTACCCCTGGCTTATTTCTGTTACTCGGTAATCTTGTTAGATTAAAATCCCCCACAATCATCCAATCAATAGCATCGCTCATTCCACATTTTTAAACCAGTTCAAGAAGGCTCGTTTTCCTTTCGGAGTGCATGGGCCATAAATATTAGTGAGAACCCATTGCTTAACTTTTAAGATATTTTGAAATTCCACTAACTCAGCATATTCATTCTGAAAAATAAGCTGCCCATGAAACTTAGCACTTTGCCAAATAATTATAGTACCATCAGGATTTCTATTCCCATTAATTGTTGCTCATCACAGGAAAGGGTGACTCAGCTCTCGATCACAAGAACAGGTACAATTAGAATACGGAATTCATCCACATATCTCCCGTTATGGTATGTTACATTAATTTTAACCTGATACATATCGTACGTCTCATTTGTCAGAAGACTAAATACCATGTTTAGCTTTCCTGCAAATAGGGTGCAAGCTTCATCATCTCCTTCATGTTTGTTTCATCTTCTTCTGTTGCTTTGCTTGCCTGATACGCAAAACCAAATCATCTGGATCAGCATCACTAGGCGGGCCTAGGGCCAAGATTATTGGGCCTCTTGCAATCCAGGTTCACTTTGGGTTGTTTGGTTATCCTTTTCGTGTGTGCCCTCATCGACACTCATCTTGTAGCCGTTAGCACAAATCGGAGTGGCAAAATGGCAACACAATTTTTTCTCCCTGCCATGTGGGGTCTAGCCTGGTCACCATGATTTGACCCCAAGTGCGTGCAGACAAGGAATTTCTAAAACCACTCGGTGTCATGACCAAAGGTATGAGGATAGATTTTCCAGAGCTGGGGAAGAGAAGAGGAGAGCAAAAGTAGAGAGAGGGACGCAAAAGAGGAGGCGAGATTCTATTTCACTTCTCGATGCCAATTCTATTACAGCCAGCTAATATTTGTAGTCCAACAAATGCAAGCCACGCAGGGATGCTTACCCACACACAGGCCTAAAGCCCATGCAACCTTTTTCACTAATACGACGGCCCAACTGCCAAGACATCTCCGCAACTTGCTTCTCAATTTCATCTTTCTACAGAGGGTTGCATCTATAAGGTCCGGTAAACAGGAGCAACATTTGGTAGCAGATGAATAGCATGATCAAATTTTCTATGAGGTGGCAAGGTAGTTGTCTTCTAAGAAAGATTTTGATTCTCATCAACTAGTTTCTGAATTTCAAGTGGCAGAGCTTCAGTTTGGGTGTCTGATTTGGCAGACAGTAAGACTATAGCCCAAATATCATTGCCCTTGTCCCATTTAAAGAGTTGCTCAACAGAAGAAAACAATTGAGATTATAACCCTGTTGTTTCTTGTTTCATATTACTCAATGGTTGTCGACAATGCCCTACAGTTTAATAGTTTTACCCTCATATTGAAACTCAACCCACTTTTCAGCAAATTGGCAGTTCATGAGACCCCATTGCTCAAGCCAATCCATGCCTAATATGGCATCATATCCATCAAGTGGTAGTACTTTCATTGATTGTTGCAGAAATGTATAATCGGGGACCCACCAAGTGAAATCTGGTATTTCTCGATTACACACCAGAATGTCACCATTAGCCACTTCGACATATCTAGACTGGATAGGTTGTGACTGAAAGCCAAGTCTGTTAACAATTGACTGACTCAAGAAACTGTAGGAGCTACCAGAATCCAATAACATTACCATAACATGGTTAATTCTTCACAAGAGTCTTGAATCTTATCATTTTGGGGCTTTCATAGCCAGATATTGCATTAATAGAGATATGCATGTCCTCATCATGTGTATCACTGACTGCAAAAAGATCAAGAATATCATCAGGTATGATCTCAGTTACTCCACCCATCTCAATTGCCTTCAGTTGAGCCTACGTAAGATTGGGGCATTTGTGACCAAGAACATACTTATCCCCACATTTATAACAGAGATTGTTAGCTTTTCTATATTCATGTAATTGACGAGCCTTCCATACTTCACCAGGTGCAAATGTTGATTTGGACTCTGCTTTTGATGAATGAGAGAGAGCTGCTTTGGAACAGGAAAATTTGGCATGGTCTTTCTTTACGTGGTCATAGACACCTTCCTGTACTCCAGCCAAATGAGCAGCTCTGCAGATAGAGTCAGGAACCTGCATTTCAACAACTCCACGCAAATCGTCTTTGAGGCCGATAATGAACTTTGTAACCAACATAATTTCACTGATATGGTTATCGTAAAGCTTCACATGATACATAAGTTGCTCAAATTGCTTTTTGTACTCTTCAACCGAACCAGTTTGGCACCAGTGTGCAATAGTGTCAATCAGATGCATAGATGCAACCTGAACCCTAAAACCAGTAGGGATTTGATAGAGTTTGAAATATGACAGACACTTGTCTAACCACATACGAACATCAAATCCATCAAACACAGGGAAATCCATCTTAGGCATCCAAGGTCTACGAGCACTACTCTCCACATGATCTAAGGCAGTAAATATGTGGGAGGAGGGGAAAGATTGGACCTGAGGTGTAGATGTCAACATGTTGATCTGCAGTACTGATGCGCAGTTGGGCAACACGCAAGATCCACCAGGAGCTGGTCCCATGAGCCCATCTCCATCATGTGCAGGTAGCTTCAGTACTGGAGGTTTCATTGACGGTGGCTGCAGCGGCGACGGTGATGTTGGTTGCGGTGCCGCCAGCAGAGACTGCAACAAATGTGCTTGCTCTTGTTGTACCTTCCCTAGCAAGGTCGTAGATAGGTCAACCTTTGTTTGCAGCAGCTCGATCTTCGCCGCTTGCGCCTCCAGCTTTGTGTTCATCTCGATAAGTTGCTTTCTCCATGACAGTTAATGACTCCAGTTTTTCCATAATCCGCTCCTCCAGGATCTTGACCTTCAAATCCATGGCTTCCAACTTGGCGCAACAGCAGAATTTCTGGGAGGCGGCGTGTTGGACCTGACTCCAAATCAAACCAACCAATTAAGAATTTATTGAATAAACAGAAAGATTCAACTAAGCATGGAATTACAGTTCAAGACCGAGAGAATCAGGAACCAACTATGGATCGGACGAGTCTCTAATACTAGTATGCCATGACCCGGGGTAGGATGATAGATCTGCCGGAGCTGGGGAAGAGAGGAGAGCAGAAGGTAGCAGGCAGAGGATCGCAAGAGAGGAGGAAAGATTCTATTTCATTTGTTTCCTTGATGCCAATTTTGTTACAACCAGTTACTATTTGTAGTCCAGCACACGCCAGCCACACATAGGCCTAAAACCTACTAAACCTTTCGCTAAAACGACGGCCCAATGCCAAGACACGAGAACAACAGCGCGCCAATTTACTTTCCTTTTCCCGCCTTCTTCTTCTTGGTGGACAAATGAGGCAACATGCCCATGGCCGCCAGTACAACTGTTACACTTGGCCAGCAAACAGGAACCATCTCGTTGTTGTCGCTTTCACACAAAAGCGCCGCCCTGCTGGCCCTAGTGAATGAGGTGCGCGCAAGTGCTTGTTCACGGAGAGATGGCGCTACAGTCGGCTGTCACATTATCTGTCCAAGCATTTCTCCATCCCCTCCCTCTCCTCCTATCACTATTTGTGGGCAAAGATGTTACGTCAATGAAACCACATGTGCTGCAGCCATGAACAAGCGGGGTGCTTGGCTATTCTCAAATTTGTGTTATGTATACCAAATTGGTGCATTTTTTGAAGAAAATTGTTGTATAGTATGCAATTAATAAATCAATATTTTTGTATCTTGACAAATTCTATTGTGATGGTAATGATGGGAAATTGATGAACATGTCTAGAATATTCTAGGCAAATTATTTTTATGACAATATTGGATTTTTAATTTCTTTATTCATCCGACTAATGTAGTAATTTCTATATTTTGAGAGTCCTTTTGTTGCACAAATGTTATTCCGTCCAATCATATATAACCGTAGTTAGGGATATTGAAGCATTCAAATTTTGCACGAGAATAGTTCCCATGATAACATATGCTAAAATAATTTTAATTAATTTTTGAGATCATTTGTTTGCATATTGGTAATTGTAATTAACTATGTAAAACAGTATCACAAAAATATGTCTTAACTATTGTAAATTATGTCGTCAAACTGCATTTTTTAAAACTGGCCAAACACTTTTACACAGTTGTCCCTAAAGCCATATATGCACTTTTTAAAAGTGCTTGGCCTGGTTTTCCATGCATGTTTTAAACTACTCACAAATTAGTACAAGATTATATTTTTATCGACATAACTGAGTTATTAAATTAAACACAAGTAGAGTGGACCGGTGATGTGTTTCCCCTAGTAGCTTCTGAACTACGGGCATCGAAGTGAACTCGGATTTAAAGAGGCATCTCTATCGTTTATTTAGCTTCAGGTGCTTATTTCTCACTCCAAAATCCTCACATGCTGCTGCCCGCCATAGACAATTAAAATTCTCAAACGCTGCTGGAGTGCTGGTATAGGTCAGGAGAGAGAAGAAGAGGCCTTGGGCCCAGATTAATCTTCATTTTTGTTTCGTGATAACGAGGCCTTCGAAGGCGGCGTGGCGGCCGCTCGCGTGTTGAACGGCGGCGGCGCGGCGGTTGTGTGCGACATGGCGAGGCTCGGATGCGTACTGCAGCGGCAGGCAGAGGAGCCGGGCATGGTCATGGTCGACGACAATGAGTAGGGAAGCAAGGTGTGGACGATGGCGGCATGCAGACAGGTCGCCTTCTTCAGCTTTGAGGATTGTTCACGCAGCTCGCGTACATCGGGTACCATGCGCTCGAAACTCCTTGCCCCCATCGTCTTCCTGCGCGAGAGGTAATCCATCCCTGTTCTGAACCTAATCCTCTCCTCAGACTCCTCTCCCACCTAATTCCACTCCAATTTCCCTCTGCCGCAACCAAAAAGTAGAGTAAATCGCTTCTTTTTTAAGCTCTGCAACCCAATTTGATGGAGCTGGGTGTGTTCGTGGACGCCGTCGACCGTCTCCATCGCCGCCTGGGGGCGACACGTAGAAATCCTTCTACCAGGACCCCACCGCCGTTGTAAGCTTCTCCACTGTCACGTCGGGCGTCTTCACCATCATCAGCGCTGGGAACGGCGGTCCGGACGCCGCCACAGTCACCAACTGCGCACCGTGGGTGCTCACCGTCGCCGCGAGCACGGCCGCCGCATGTGTCCAGGGTCAAGCTCGGCGTCTACCCGTGAGCACCATGGGTCGCTGCATCGCCCGTGAGCCGCAGTGCCTGCGCGTTTGCCGTCCCAAACCCCAGCTCTCCGCTCTCGCTCCCCACGAAGCAAGGCAGCGTGTTGTCGGCAATGGAGGGCGGGGAGCGAGAGAGGAAAGGAGGTGGCAATGGAGAGGGAGAAGAAAAAAGAAAAAAAAAGAAAAAGAAAATGACATGGCGGCTGACATGTGAGACCCACTGCACCACGTAGGACAAAACCACTCTTAAAACCGCTCAGGGAGGTAAATTGAAGTGAGAGAAGAAGTTAAAGAGGTCAGGCTACCCGGTTTTGTAATTGGAGGTAAAAGTTGCACCTCCTGTAAGAATTGAGGGAGGCAAATAGGACTTTTTTCTTTTGTTTTCGTGATAACTAGAGGCCTTGGGCCTAGATTATTAGGCATTCCCAGATACACGCCAGTTTGGTTTGTACGGTCCAAGAAGAATACGGCCCGAACAAGACGGCTCCACTGCTATCTTTTACAGCTGCACGGTTTTTTTCGATTCTACATTGTTTGTTTTCTATTCCGTGTGCCCTCCTCGTCAAGATTTCGCTGAATGCCAGGTGGGGCCCAGATGGCCGCGGGTGGCCCCCCGTTCACGCAGGCTGTTCGTTCACTGTGATCCGGCGCCGGGCGCGCGGACGCGAAACCGTCTCCGTTGTTGTGTAGTCGTTGCTCACGAGGAGCGCGCGCGCACTTGCTTGTGCACAGAGCTCGTGCATTCCTCCGTCCCTCCTCTATATTAGGCAACGGAGCGGCTATCCTCCGAAATCCGGAGTAAACGCTGTCTGATCACCGTCGTCGTCGCCATGGACGGCATCAAGGTACGTGCATGTGATTCCTCGTCGTTGCCATGTATCTGCTTGTGGTGCTCGCGTCGCACAGGTTTCTCATGCATGTTTTGGCCGCCTGGAACTGTTGGATGCAGGTGGTGGTGCCGGCGCACCCGCTGGTGAAGCACTGGGTCTCTGTCCTGCGCAACCGCGACACCCCAACCGCTGCCTTCAGTCAGTACCGCGACCTCACTTCTTTCCTGAATCTGGGAGCAATATATGCTTGTTTTTTATTTATTACTGACGTTAGCTGCAAGTAGATTTTTACATCAAGTTTCTGTGATTATTTACCGTGGATGGTGTACACACAGAGACCGGCGTGGCGGAGCTCGGAAGGACGCTCACCTACGAAGCGACCAAAGATTGGCT
Source organism: Eragrostis curvula (assembly GCA_007726485.1). NCBI lineage: Eukaryota > Viridiplantae > Streptophyta > Magnoliopsida > Poales > Poaceae > Eragrostis > Eragrostis curvula. Next base: position 6,126,524 of record RWGY01000031.1, read on the forward strand.
GGTAAATCAATTACGGCTTCTCTGATCGGCGCGGTGATTTTATTAGGCCAGTCTCAATGAGTTTTTTATTTGCATTAAATTTTATGCTATGTGTGTATCTTTTATTGATGTGACAAGTTAATTATGATGAGAGAGATGAGAAACTTTCATATTTTGTGAGAGGTCATCCAAATGAAAGGAAACTGGCTCTCTTTCCTAAAACTAGTGTTGGAAAGAGTGCAATGAAAGACCCCATTAAAACTGGCCTTATTGTACTAGCTTGGCAGTTGGCTCGGAACTCTTTCGTGCAGTCATCACACTTTCTTTGTTGGACATATATAGCTGCGTGCTTCTTTACAGTTCTGAATAATCCGAGTCTGTGATTTTGATTTCGATCGAACAAAAAAAATGTGTCCTGCACTCACAAAATACGGATCATCCTGTACAAACTAGCTCAGATTAGTGCCACTTTGCTTAAATAAATGTACGCAAGCCTCACTAAATGTTTTGCACACGGTTTTAGATGTACCATGCTCATTTGATCGGTTCATTTATATCCTGTCTGGCTGGCTGGCAGCCAACGGTGACAAAGGAGGTGCAGTCCCCTCTCGGCGCTTGCTTTGTCGAATCCATCGACGAGACACAGCCTATCATGGTCTGAACGAAATTCTCTTCAATCACGTATCAGTTTCTTCGCCTAGCATGGTTGTTCCCAACTCATTTCTTGCATGCTGCTTCTCTGTGTGGTTTCTACCAGATTGTTCCTATTCTCCGAGCCGGCCTTGCTTTCGCAGAGCACGCGACATCCCTCCTCCCATCAACAAAGACATTTCATCTAGGTGAGAAAGAAAAATCCCGTTTTGACATCTAAATTAAGCAACCGTTTATGCTGATAAAATCTGTACTTCGAGATGGGCCTAATTATTTTCCTCCCGTCCAAGTAATAAATACTCTGACATTATTATCAAATACATGCTCTGCTGATGATGACTCTTCTTGCTTTGTTGTTCATGAAGGCATGGCCAGAGACGAGAAGACGCTGCAGCCTTCTGTTTACCTGAACAAGTAGGTGCAACTGGTGTCTTTCTCCACTGCTGTTCCTAACTATAATGTGTCATCTGTTCTGCTGCCCTCTATAATAGAGAACTTATTCTTGATTGCCTAGCTATCATTTTGTTACATTGTCTCTGTTCCTGGCTGGTCAAGTGCTCAAAGTTTGTAAATTTCACCTAATCATTGCTTCTCATTCTTGAATGCAGGCTGCCTGATCAATTCCCAGATGGATGCCGCATCCTCCTCATGGATCCTATGCTTGCGACGAGTACGTTTTCTTTGTCACTTTATACAACGCACAATGATTATCTAATGCATCCAGAAGTTATATGACAAAAAGGTAAAATAGTACGCAAAATAACATGTATTGTAGACGCATATGAATTGTTTTGTTACTGTGATATGTGATTGGATCGCCTTTGTTGTGTGACACTATGGGCGTGGCAATGATACAGTTTTGTCTCTTACCCTGTCTGTGCATCAGGTGGAACAATGGCTGCAGCGATCGAGCTAATCAAGGATCGTGGTGCTGATGTTGAGCAAATAAGAATTGTAAGTTCCTTGATTCTGCCAAGTAGTTTTTCTTAACTCTCAGACGGTTGCATGAGGCATAATAGTTGCTATTTTTCAGATATCTGCAATAACTTGCCCTCCTGCCATTGAAAGGCTCAGGAAGAAATTCCCCGGGTATGTTGCTCTATACTACTGAAAGTCTGAAACCCCGTGCTACTTAACTCATTACTTCTAAAGCCCTGACTATAATTTTACCTCGAACTGTCGTTGTGACACTGTAACCGCAACCTGTGCGCAGGATTAGCGTGTACGTCGCTGCAGTGGATCCTGTCCTGAATGAGAAGGGGTAAGCAGACCACCCTTGAACTAGTACATACAAAATTGCCGTGCTTTGCTCGCTCTAAATCCATGTGTGATTTTGTAGGTTCATGATCCCAGGCCTCGGAGATGCTGGAGACCGCATCTACGGAACATGATCAGTTGGGGGAGGGCTCGAGATATGCAGCTGGAGCTATGGCTTATTCAAAGCTGAACTGAACTGAAGATCTTGTGGGGCGGAGAGTCTGAAAGGCCAGCTGCTAGTTGTGTACACCATCATGCTTACTGCCCTGTGACGGCATCCAAATAAGATGGGATTTTCTCATCGCCAGAAACTAAATAAAGCTGGGTTTCTGGAAGCAGAAAAACAAAAATAGGCGCGAGATGCAGTCCTTGAATAATAGGCGAAGTACTAGTACTCTAGTAGCATCACTCTTTGTCAAGAAATGTCGGTGATGAAAATGAAGTCCTAACTACTTGCACCAGATGGATCTGTAGTGCGTTTCAGTTGGGTCTGCAAGTAGAAACAGGGGACCGTACAAATTGGGCAGATGGGGAAATTTTTGCAAAAAAAAAAAAAAATCGTTTGTCTGAGCCCAGGTTCGAACTGGGGACCTTTAGTGTGTGAGACTAACGTGATAACCAACTACACCACCCAGACGAAGTGGATAAGCTGATGGTTAAGATTATACTTATTTATAGTTCTTCACTCACTGGCCCCAGTAATAAACAACTCTACCGTTCGAAAAAAAAAAAAACCCATTCTACATTGTGGTCACAGACTCACAGTTCCTCAGTCATGTGCATAAAATAGTGTCGTGATTCAGTACGCAGTCTCGAGTGGTTTTGGCGTCTTCATCGGACACAAGCAAGCACGCACATGCCGTGACACCCAATGGTCACTCGCAAATGTGCCCGCAAATGCTGGTGTATCGTGAGATCCAGGCGGAAAGCACCGAGGAGCCAGAACTCATACTACCACACGCTAAACCAGCGCGCCCATAGATTTTGCCAGGAAGTCATCTTTCCGTTGTTTTCGATGATGAGCGCCCGGAATATAGTGGAGTCGATGGATCCACTAACCAAAAAAGGGGGGAGCAAACAGTGAACACAAGGCACACAGGTATGTAATAACCAATCAATCGGAAAAGAAAGGCTCGATGGACGATGGTGGAGCGCATCAACGCATTGCATATTCATTATTAAAAAAAAAAAGGAGAAAGGAACGCTCGACTCAACACCGATTGCTGATGATGATGCTCATGGCAAGATTGCATTAAGATACTCGTTCATTACAATCACAGATCATAAATCATTCCACCGGACAACCGGCGTAACAATCAGACATAGACGAGGGAACGAGTAGGAATACACGGATCTTGATTTGCTTGTAACCAAACCAAACAACCAATTAGCCCAGCAGAGCAGGAGCAGCTGGCTCCGCCGCCAGGTGCATGAACGGGGAGATGCGCAACACGCTAGCCGGCGTAGATGTGGATTCCGATGGCGATGAGGAAGATGGTGATGAGGGCGAAGTAGAGGATGGCGTGGACGAGGATGGCGAGCGCGCTGGTGTGCATGCTCCCGAACTCCGCCACCCGCCCCCGCCCCGGCAGCGTGCACAGCAGCCCCGGCGTGAGCAGCACGAACAGCGCCGTCGCCACGATCACAGGGCCCCAGTCCGCCATCGACGCCTCCCTCTCTCTCTCTTTGTTCCTCTCGGCGCTGCTTCACTGATCTTTTTTGGCGTTCTGGAACCCTCTGCAAGGGGAGGAAAGGTAGAGAAGGATGCGTGCGCTTCCGTTCCGCCAGTAATCACACGCATTTAGCACGGGCAGCCTGGCCGCGGAGCCGGTGCGTGGCGGGGCCCAAGCTCGGCTAGCACGGCGCTGGTGGCTGTCTGGCTCGAGCGCGCTCGATGCCTGGTGGGCCTGGAGGGGCGCGACAAAGACGTCCGGGCCCACGCGTCATTGGCGTTGCGCGCGGGCAAGGGATCCTGTGCCGTCGTTGTTGCTTTGCGTGCCCTGAGCAGAGCACGGGTGACGAGCAACGGATCGGAGCGTGCGGGCCCTACCGGCGCACCGCGCACGGGAGGGACGGGAATCAGGCGGCGAGAGGGGGTTGGTGGGGGAAAGAGCGCCGACGAGACGTTGACATGGTGGGCTGCGACTTGCGCTGATGACTCGGTGCAGCCCGCGATTTGCGCAGAGTTTGCGGCCCGCTTTATGTTTACTTACCTTTCAAACCCAATGCAAGCTCAATGCATTTTTATGAGAACAAAAAAAAGCAAGCCCAATCTAACAATATCAAATCAAAAGCAAGCCCAATTATTCTCATCATCCAAATACTTTCTTCTTCCATTTCGGCTCTCTCACCCTTGGCGCCACGGAAGCAGTGCATGGCTGTCCATGTCCTATCCCTCAATAATTTCCTCCCTTTTCCGTTCCATCTATTTCTACTTTTCCGTTCCTCATCATCAAAGCATCTTCTTGTATATGCAAAGCATGTCGTATATACGCACGCTCGTGCTATACATATCTAGCTTTTCCATTTTTTTTCTGTCTTCTGAACTCCAGGGGAACACTCAGTAGCTGACAGAGCAGAAACACGCCAACGTGCAGGCGCGAGCAACGTGCTGCTTCGCCATGTTGGACTGGGCGCCGGTGCTGGTGGGCGTGGTGCTGTTCGTGGTGCTCTCGCCGGGGCTGCTCTTCGAGCTGCCCGGCCTGCACCGCTGGGTCGACTTCGGCAGCCTCCGCGTCACCGGCAGGGCCGCCACCATCCACACCATCCTCTTCTTCTCCATCTTCACCATCATCATCGTCGTCTGCGATGTCCACATCTACAGCGGCGCCTAGGTGCGAGTGTGCACGCCTCGATCGTCCATTTTCTTCAGTTCACTAGCACCACTACAGAGATATGTCCTGATCCTTTTCCGGTGTTCTTCTTTGCTTTTGTTTTTCTCTGTTTCCTTAGTATGATGTACACTTAGGTTGTTTCTATCATAATAATGAATGGAGCTCCTGCCAATTTATATGCTCTCATCAGCTCGTCTTCTCTAGCTTGCTGCAGTGGACTTGCGCCCGTCTAGCCCTTGATTAGCATTTCGATCTTAATCCTTGTATGTTTAGTCTTTTGTGAATTCCTTGTATGTTTACTCTTTGTGGATTTCTTGAAAATTTACCTTTTGCCACAAAGAAATATCATGTATAATAGAGGACTAAAATTCACAAGAGCATTTGTAGACCAAGCAGATGGAAATTCGGAGAAAATAGACTGTTTCTCTCCTTTTCGTTCCTTTTTTTATAAATCATAAAATAGACTGTTTCTCTCCTTTTCGTTCCTTTTTTTATAAATCATATTCGTATTTGTAGGGATGGAACGAATTTTTCACTCGAACAGAACATGTCATGTCAGGGTTTTCGCATATGTTGTATCATCTTTGCTAGAATTTTTCACTCGCTATTGTAGGGATGGAACGGATTTTTCACTCGAACAGAACATGGTCAGCTGTTGTGCGTCATGGCTTTCCTCGAGAAGTGGTTGCTGTCCAGATTCATGCATTTAGTGCAGTCATCTTTAAGATGTTGATCGGAGACTCAAACATGGTTTCATCATCACCAAGCTTGGTGAGATCATTCGACACTCAAAGTACTCAAAGTACTTCTCTTTTGTTTAGCAGAACTTATTGGTGTTTCTAAACAAACTTGTTGGTGTTTCTAAACAAAATAGAGTACTTTGAGTGTCGAATGATCTCACCAAGAGCTAGAAAAGAGAAGTACTCTATTTTATCTTCTCTTTTCTAGCTCTTGTTCTATTAAGGTTTTAGCGACCTTGTTGGTGTTTCTACTGTTGTGGTGTGTCTTTAGAAATTATAGAGAAGACTGGTTCTATCCATCCATCTCTTTATAGTGAATAAGGTTGGAAGTGGATTGTTTGCTCCGTGGTTTTTACTCCTCTCGTTTAGAGGAGGTTTTCAACGTAAATCAATGTGCCATTTTATTTTTATTCCGTTGTAGGCAGGGGCGGGCCTACCTTGATGCATGGGTATTCAGTTGAGTAGCCATTTTTTGACAATTTTTTATATATAATGTATATTACCTATATGCTTGCAAAAAATCAAAAATAACACATACCCAGCCTCTAAAACAACCTACCCGCTCGTTGAAAGGGATTCTTCTTGCAAATTAATATGATAAGGGAACTATTACTCATTTTCAAAGCATGAAAAATCGAAAAGTTGTCATGTAGTTTGTAAGTTTTCTTCTCATTTTGTTGTTTTATACTACCTCCATTTCAAATTAGATGACGTTTTTTACTTCTGGATTTCCGTTTGACCGATGGTCTTATTCAAAACATTTATGCAAATGTAAAAACAAATAAATCACATGCTTAAAGTATCTCTAATGATAAAACAAACCATAATAAGATAAATGATATTTGCACAAATTTTTCAAATAAGACGATCCGTCAAATGTGATTTTCAAAAGTCAAAAACATCATCTAATTTGAAATGGAGGGAGTATCTTCTAGCAAATATTACCACTTTAATATGTTGAAAGATTAGTGCTTCGCTGCTTCCCTATGCTCAATTTCAAGTTTGGGTTAATTTTGCACTTGTCTTCGTTATATTTTTGACACGACTTATCTTAAATTTAGGCTAGATCGAATGCTGTTTTTTCCTGCAATTAATTTTTTTTTTTTTTGAATACCCATACTTCAACCTCTGGTCCTGCCACTGGTTGTAGGGCTTAAGGTATTAGAAGCTATCCTCATTTATTTCACAAGATAAGGGATTTTTAGCGTTATTAATGGTTACCGTTTTCCCATTATACCGGTGTTATTACATTGTGCACATAAAGTTGTTATCATAGAGTATGTTAAAGTTTTTACATGGTAGCAACATAAAGTTACTATCACAAAATATACTAAAATTATTAAATGTTGTGCACATAATTTTGTTATAATAAAATATGCTAAAGTTATTACACTGTTGTAATCATAAAATATATTAAATTTTTACCTGGTGCACACGTACAGTTACTATCACAAAATATACGAAAATTATTATATATTGTGCACATAAAGTTGTTATCATGAAATATGTAAAATTTATTACATGATGCACACATAAGTTGCTATCATAAAATATATTCAAATTATTATATGATGTTGACATAAAGTTGCTATAATAAAATACTAATTTTGGCACACGAGACACACACGCAAATTGGTACAATGAAAACAATACTAAATGTATTATGGGAGTACTACTACTAGTTTCTTGGCACTAATGAAATGTTAAAAAAAAAGTTTCAACTGGTTTGATGAGCATAAAGACATCAGTGAAACCTATGCAGTAGCAAATTTCATGATTGAAAGACGCAACATTTCATTAATAAACCGGTGGAAGGAAGGATCGAAAGCTACCAGATAAGCATGAAAGGGGTCTTGGCCTAGTGGTTAAGGCACCCGAATAGCACTTTTGAGGTCTTGGGTTCGACTCCCTGTGGGAGCGAATTTTCTAGGATTTAAAGGCTTTGTGCTTTCAGCGGTAGGCGACGTGACCATCGACAGCGAGGCGTCAGTGGTGACTTCGTCAATCTCGAGGATTTGGCCGACTCAGTCTTCGAAGATGCTCACATGAAATTTCTCCTAAGTTAAATATTAAAACAAATAAATATTAAAAAAACAAAATTTCTCCTAAGTTATAAAATAGGAAGGGCAATGATTTTTGGACAAGATATGGTTATACTAGTACTTTGTAATTTCTCTTAAGTACTTTGCAATTTCTTGTTGTACCTATTAGCATGTGGGATGACGTTTTACCTATCAGCTTTGGAGAATGGTCAAGCAATCAGTTTGGAAAAAGCAAAGTAAGTTTGATCAATCTCCTACCGTCTAAACTTAACAAATATAAAGTAAGAGCGAACTAGGAGGGATTTCATGTGATTCAAAAAAAAAAAAAAAACGAGCTTTTGGTGGCCTATGGTACACCTATGATTGCAGCATCTCGCCGACTTCCTGCCGTATGCCATCTTAATGTCATTGCTTTGTAACATAATATTCTAATTGCCGGCTCCTGAAATTTTTGGTAATAGAACTTTTTTGGGTAGATTGTATTGTCCAGAACGCTTGCACGGATGATTCGGTGCTAGCTAACTGAGTGGCATGTATGTACTGTCAAAGCATGATAGAATTTGCTGTGATTAATTATTTAATTTGCGGACTAATAATTTTTTTTAGAAAAAAATACAGCTTCAATTGGGGTTCTAACCCTGACCAACGCTGCTGAAACAGAGCGCTCTAACCGCTGGGCCAACACGGAACAACTACATAAATTGGTCGAATGTTATCTATTTATCTAGCGAGGACCTCCTGGCACTAGGTCCGCTCCACGTCATCCACCTCCAACGCCAGACCTTCCGACGCGTCTCTATTCAACTTCCACGTCAGTTTCGCTGGCGCGGACCCTAAGGTGGTGTTTGGATTGTTGGAAATGGGAAGTGGGATAGGGAAATGAGGAGGTCGGGTTGGCATTTCCAATGTTTAGGTAGTTGGAAAGGGAAATGTAATGGGTTTGGGTTTGGGAAATAGAGGTCTCATTTCCCACAAATCTCAACCCACCGGAGGAGGTGGGTTTGGCCGGGAAATGAGCTGCTCGCTTTCTCCGATCGCTGGCGGCTCCTGCATCTATCTCTTCTCTGTCCGATTGGTAGCTGCTTCTGCATCTGCCTCTGCTAGATGGACGCCATGAATACGATCTCCATTTGCGCCTGCCGCCTCTCCGCTGCCAGGACGCCGTGAATCTTCTTCGCTAGGCGGGTGCCTCCACAAAGTCCAGGCGAGACGGCGTTGCGGAGCAAGCCACTCCGGCCATACAGGCTCCGGCCGTGCGTAGGTGCACCACGATGCCACCATGGACGGTTCATCCGGGTTTGATTTGGATTTGGCTGCTACTGTCATTCGGTCCTTCGCGAAAGAGAGAGAACGCAGGAAAGCAACAGATGAGAACAGAGATGACCGTGCTGCAAAATAATTATGTGGGGCCCACACTTATTTCCTTATCCCAGATTGAAGCATCCGAACATGGCATTGGGAACTAAAGTTCGTAACCCCAACCCAAACCCACCCCATCATTTTCCACCTCATTTCCGTTTCCCTAACCTATGTCCATCCAAACGCCACCTAAGGGTCAAAATTGAAAATAATTTTATTAGTGGTTTATACCTGAAAATAGTTTAAAAAATGGTCAAAAAAATTCGTGGAGTAGCTTGTTGCACATCATGCCAATTCGACCTTATTAAACAAAGTTAAAAATTGTTTAAAAGAAATATCCATAGCTTGTTGCACATCATGCCAATTCGACCTTATTAAACAAAGTTAAAAATTGTTTAAAAGAAATATCCACTTCACGTCCGCACATGCGCAGCTTACCCACCTGCACAAGTAGCGCCCCACACTTGCAGCGCCCCACAAGAATGTAACCAGGATAATTAATTAAGCCATGATTAACCGATAGTTACTGCAACATCATTATACTAAAATATAAATTAATTAAGTTTATTAGATTTATCTTGTAAATTAGCACTCTGTAAAAAAAATTATCATTAAATTTTATTTAATGCTCTTAAATAACAAAAAAAATTTAATGTTACAGGCCTAAAGTTTAGAGGCCATGAAATGAACAGGCACTATGCCGCGACAATGCTAATCTGAGAAGTGTCCAGCACAGGCCCTAGGGCAAATGTGGTCCTTCCTACATATAACCGCCGCTGTTCTTTGTCTGGGCCCTTAGGCTAGTCTCAATGCATCATTTCATAAGCATTAAATCTTATGCCACATATGCATATTTTGTTGACTTAGCTTGGCAAGGTAATTATGAAGAGAGAGAAGGAAAACTTTCATCTCTTGTGAGAGGTCTTTTATCTTTTTTTTTTTTTGAAAAGGGAATTTCATTAATATTGAAGCAAATTACATCCTCGGATTACAAAAGCATCCCAATCAACGCCAACTCCATTGATGGAAGACAAGAAACCTTGAAAGAGCCGTAAATTCCACCATCTAGGATCACCATCCTAAATGGATATGTCACGGACGAAATTTCCGATCTGAAAGAACACGGCCATCTCACCATCTACCACCGCCATCCTCATCTCCGACGGGGGAAAACTGAAACCTAACCCTTTCGCAAAAGAGAGGTAGACTGATATTCCACATGCAAGTACGAAGAACTCACCGCCGTCGAGCCCGTAGCTGAGCCCACCGTCGCCTCCTTCACCATATTCGCAATGGAAAAACACAAATCCGACCAACATCCAGTTGAATGTCACCGGAAATCAAACTCTCACTAGCCCACCGCCACAGCCGTGAAGAACCATGACGAGACAAAGGAAGGCCCGAAGTACCTTATTCTTTATCGATGATGGCGCCTTCGACTCGCCACCACCGTCGAGACGCATCCTCCTCCAGTGTTTCATGCCGACGAACTTGACGACGTCGCGCCGCCGCCGCCACCTTCTTCGACTGAACCACTAGAGAAACCCTAACCCTAACAACCGTTGTGGTCACCACCAAGAACGACCACCGCGGGAAGACCTACCTATCTAAACTTATGAGGGAAGAAAGCCGACGTCGGGATGCCGGGCCTCCCTCCTCCGCCGACGGCACGGCCGCCGGAGACGAGGGGGCCGGCGTTGTCTTTTTCTGAGTCGCCGCCGCTCATGCGGGCGTGCGTGTCTTTTCTTTTCTCAGAGGTCTTTTATCTTAATAAAAATAAATTAGTTTTCTTTTCTAAAATTTGTTTTAAAAACAATAAAATAAAAATTTGCATTGAGAATGGCCTTATCGATCAAGGCTGTTGCTTGCCTGGCCCTTCGATCAATGTTGTTCGTTGCCTGGATGAAGAGAGTGTACTGTGTACGCATGGCACTCCCAAGATCCCGGCTGGTGTGATTTCCCACCCAGCGTTGGCTGCTGGCTGTTGACTGTTTGCTGTTAGCAGCAGCCGCAGACCAGCCAAAAACAAACCAGCGAACAGGGCCTGTTAAAGAGATGAAACTAACCCCACGCGGTAAGTTCAAATGAATAGTGTGTTGGGCTCGTTTGTAACCTTTGCATGCCGGACACTGTTTTGCCTTGCTGTACGAGGACATGTAGTGTTTGCTATAGATGAAGAAAAAAACATATGCTTTCTCAAGCAGGTTTTGCTCTGCTCAGTAAGGATTTGTATCTTGCCCGAGCATGCTATCCAAATCGGTTTTCTTGCACGGGCAAGGTTCCTCTTGCTCTCGCAGTTCTTATTGGAGTCGAGGTGGTTGGCAGTGAGCCCTGCCAAACACACTCTGAATTTGGAGAGAGAGAGAGAGAGAGGCAAAATAGTACTCTCTTTGTTTTTAATTATATGACGTTATTTATTTATTTTTAACTTTGACCAACAATATATAGGAAAATAATTAGTTGCTTAACGTAAAATGTATATTACTGGATCTATCTTAAAAGCACTTTAAGATTACCTTATACATTTAGCTATTTGTATAAATATTTATGAATAAGACGAAGGGTCAAAGTAACGAAAAAAGTCAAAGGCGTCATATAATTAAGAGTGAATTGCACAAAACACTAGGTTTTGTGACCATACTTTCACTCCAAACCAGGTTATAGATCTCTTTTCACAAAACTCTAGGTTCTAGCTCAAGATTTCTCAGTTTACACAACCTTTTACTCTTCTCACTTAGGCCCAAGGATTACAATTTCGTTTATCTCGGTAAAACCGCTCGCCACTGGGAAGTCCGGTTTTCGGAAAAACCGGAAATCCGGACAAAAACTGATCCAAAATGCGTTTGATGAAATTTGAACCAAAAACTACCGAAATCATCGGTAAACCGGACCGGTAATTCGGTAAACTGGACGAATTTGTCGGTAAACCGGACCAAATTTCAAAAAAACGTTTAAAAAGAAAAATGCAAAAAAAAAAAGTCGAAAAATGAAAATTTGACAAAATTGAAACAAAAACTTTGTAAAAAAACTAGATCAAATTTGCAGCCAAATGGTGGAAACTAAACATGAAAATTCAATAGTTTGCTTGGTCAAAAAAATCGAGAAAGATTGCTGGTGCATTAAAAAAAGGTTTTTCTTTTTTTTCCTTCCTTTTTTCTACACTGAAACTTCCTCGATTTTTTTGACATACTAAACGATTGAATCTACATGTTTTGTTTACACCATTGAGCTCCAAATTTGATCTAGTTTTTTTTTACATATTTTTGTTTCAAATTTCTTCAAATTTTCAAAAAAAATTTAAAATTTGAAATGAAAAACTGGAGTACCGGGTAAACTGGACCGGACCGGTTTCTCCGGTTTGCGCAAAAACCGGTCCGGTTTACTGTGGTAATGTAAACCTTGCTTAGGCCCACTTGTCAATGTAACAAGCAAATTGATGATCTTGCCACATTTGCATCTGATTTTTATTTTGGTAGGAGTAAAAATGGTAAGTTTCAAAAACATTATTGTTTATAAGGGATTTACAAAACTAATGACCAAATCCACAATTTCAAAACAAATACCTTGCCGTATGTTCAATGTGCAAAATGGAATACTAAAAACACTATAAATTGAATAATTAACATTAAAAACATATTTTTCGTACTTTGAGCATATGAAATATTGAATTTTGGCACATCAAAATACTGTAGGGTGGGCCTAAGAGTGAAAGAAGTAAAAGGTAGTATAAATATCAGCATAGTTTGTGAAATTTTTCATATTAGGATATTATTTTTATAAATTGAATAAACTAGCATTATTTTATAAAAAATCACTTTTCCTCCTATGCTAAGATAATTAACATGCATGTTAGATTGACAGGTGGGCCTAAAGATGAAAGTAGTAAAATGTAGTGTAAAATAAGAAAGCTTGTTCTAAAACCTAGTGTTTTGTGGAAAAAAAGCAACCTAGTGTGAAGTGAGAGTATGGTCATAAAACCTAGTGTTTTGTGCAATTCACTCTATAATTAAAAACAGAGAGAGTATTAACAAAATAGAAATGGTTGCCATCGAAGCGCATCACGCGCAAAGACAAGTCAAGTCAGCTGACTTAGAACAACGTGCAAACTATAGTAAAAGGAAGCAGTTGAGCCACTACAAATTTTGTCAGTTAGTTGAAATTTTATATATACTAGCAAAGATTGAATCACGGATTGACAGATTGTTCGCTTTGATAATAATGTATGCAAAACCAGAAAAATAAAGATGAACATTAACAATCTATATGATACGTACGATGCTAGCAACAACATAATACACTCGTGATAGAAATCCGTGATACTATGACAACCAGATAGCTCACAATACCCAGAGTATTTGAATTTCAAATGGTTGATGGTTTTAATCATCTGTTATATACTTTTCTGATTGTTAAAAGTTATGTTAGTAAATGTTAATCGGTGATTTTTATTGGTAGTTTGCGTGGGAGATCCAAGAACGCTCGATGCCAATGTGAGAGGCATCTGAATTGCTGATTTGCTTCACATCCCTGCTTGCCGATTGGCCGTGTCGTCCACTCTCTTAAGCTCCTAACTAGCCAAGCGCCCAAGCCCACATAGAGACGAGACCACGAGAGACTCATCGGCCCTCGTCCTCAATCTCCGTAGCAAGCCAGCAAGTCTTGCATTAGCCGCGCCCTGGCCGGCGTTGGGATCTATGGAGCCTTCCTATTGTTCAAGCACGTATTCGACAAAGGAGGGCAGGGAGGAAAAAGGGGAGCTGGCTGGGGAGGCAGCGTCCTCCTTGACCTCGATTTCTACTGCAACTTCAGCATCCGCGTCGAGTATGGCTCTCAGCTCGGGCGATGGCTCCGGGGCGATGGGGAGCGGCGGCGGGAACGACGACGTGGAGGGGATGGAGAAGGAGCACATGTTCGACAAGGTGGTGACGCCGAGCGACGTGCGGAAGCTGAACCGGCTGGTGATCCCGAAGCATCACGCGGAGAAGTACTTCCCGCTGGACGCGGCGGCCAACGAGAAGGGCGTCGTGCTCAGCTTCGAGGACCGCGCCGGCAAGCTCTGGCGCTTCCGCTACACCTACTGGAACAGCAGCCAGAGCTATGTCATGACCAAGGGCTGGAGCCGCTTCGTCAGGGAGAAGCGACTCGTCGCCGGGGACACCGTCTCTTTCTCCCGTGCAGCCGCCGAGACTGTGCGCAGCCGCCTCTTCATCGACTGGAAGCGCCGCGCCAACGTCCGCTTCACGCCGCGGATCCCGCTCCCCGCCGCCTCGCCCTACGGCTCCTCGGGCGGCGGCGCGAGCGGGTTCTGCCGCAACGTCATCAACGCCGTCGCGCCGGCCAGGCAGCTTGTCTTCGGCGGCTGCGCAGATATGCGCCCGCCCGTGTTACCGCCGTCGATGCACGTTACTGTGCAACCTGCCCCCCCTGTTGTCGTCCTGCCCAGGGGTCTCGACTCGGTGCCGCTCCCGAAGGCAGCGTCCGCGAAGCGACTGCGCCTGTTCGGAATCGATGGCGAGTCAAAGCCACTACCCTAACGAATGTTCGCTGCGGATGCCGGGATGGCAAACGCCTAGAAAAGTGTCCAGGTGCAAAAGTCCCGATTATTTTGGTTTTGACAGCTCTACTAGCTCGCCGGTAAGTAGCACTACTGCATTTATTTTAGACTTTAGAGAACATGAACATATATAGGTCATTAATTGTAGAACTATACTCGTCAGTTTTGAGACAATCCACTCTATCCATGTCTCTCCATCCTCACTGACACTAAATCCGGTCCATCCATTCATCCCGCAGGGCTCATACACAGGATCGTCATTAACTGCTGAAGGGCAGTACGGTTCACGGCATGACCTCTTAATGCTGCCGTACCAAATGGACCCATGGGATAAGTTCAAGTTTTGTCTCCACGTAATCAAGTTTATTGTAAGAATAAAGGTAATGGAGGCATCTGCTGTGTAATTGAATTGGATTTCTAGTCTTGAAGGATTCTTGCAGTGAACAAAGCCTCTCCAATGGACATGTGTAACGCTAAGTGTTCCACATAATTATAGTGTGTTTTTTTTAGATAATGAGGAAATGAGTCCCGGCCTTGACCCCCCTGTTAGGGGTGATAATTATAGTGTTATATATGTGTGACATGTAAACTACCATCTTTCCTTGGTGTATACTATGTTATTAACTTCTCATTTAACTGATTTAACAGGAAAGAGTTAGACTTCGTCAGGAAGGGAATCAAATCTTGAATCATGGAAGTGCTTCTACCGATGAGCTTGGAAAGGCAGCAGAAAGATGGTCTGCAAAACGCATTGCACCGAGAAGATTCTCTAAACTAGAAGCCTGGACACAGGACCAACAGAGTGATATGTTTCAACTGACAAAAGTGACCAAGAGGCAAAGGATTGCAAGCAATCAGCTTTGTGATATTACACCATGGGGAAAACTGAAAAAATATCTCACTGCAATCAAGTTTATTGCTATAATGAAGGTAATGGAGCCATTTAGAGTGTTATTGAATTGTATGTTTAGTTTGAAGGATTCATCTTGGGCAAAGGCCTTGTGTCCTAACTTAATATATTCCTGTACTGAATACATAGCCTCCATTAGACATATTGTACCTCAAAGGGTTCCACAAAATACAGTGTTATTTATGTAACATGTTATCTGCCATGCATCTTTCCGTGTATATTATTTTTTAATTACACAATTTATCTTATTTAATAGGCTGGAGTTAAAATCCATTAGGTAAGGAAGCAAAACTGGAATCATGTAAGCGCTTCTACTTCTCAACTCGGAAAGGAAGCAGAAAGATTGCCTGCAAAAGGCGTTGCTCTGGAAGGATTCTTTCAACCAGAAATGTGGCGGGGGACAAAAGATCTACTGGAGAATGATTTTTCTGAATTAACAGAGGTGGTCAAGATCCCCAGGCTGCTTGCAAACAAATAGTTTTGCGATATTACACCAAGGGAAAAACTGAAAAAATGTCTCAACGCAGTCAAGTTTGTTATGAGAATACAGGTAATGAAGCCATCCAAAGTGCTATCGAATTGGATGTTTAGGTTTTATTTGAGGAATTGGACTTGGACAAATTCCTTGTGGTTAATTATCACCTCTGATATTTTTATATTCGTTATTTTAACTTTGAAGGGACAAATGTTAACATCTCATATACAAATGCTCGGTTCGAGTGCATTTTTCCACTATACAAAGAACCAATAGAACCAGGATGATGTTCTGCCATTATTATTGTATATAACTATAAGATATGTTCATCGTCAAGGAGGCTGTGTCCAGTTTAGACTCTACTTTCTCCATCAGTGGCGGAGCTGAGATTTGTTGGTTGGGTATTCATATTAGACGACGATGACAAAAAAAAATTCGAAAACAGTACGGAACATGAAATGAACAGTGCCAAACTCAATAATACATTACAAATTGTTCAAATTTAAGGTAAAATAAAATGGATTGGAGAAATTACACCCAAGTCTAATGCATCCAAAACCTGTTGTGCTTGAGCCACCCGAAGCATTAATGAGGTCCTTCTGAATTGTTGGAGAAGTCATTATGGTTGCATTTCGTTCATTGACATAATAGGCATTGAGAAGAGGCCTCAACCCAGGATCATGCTCAAGCAAATCAATATCATATAAGCGAGGGCTACTTAGAGGTGAGAAGAGAGAACTCCTTACCAAAAGATCCTTTATGCAATTCTGCTCCAAACGATAGTGGCGCGGTGCTGTGGCTCCGTGTCGATGGCCGGCGGGGGCGGGTGCTGCTAGCCCAGCGCGATGGCGAGTGGGCACGGCAGACGCAGCTGACGGCGCGCCAATCGGTTGGAAAGGGCAGGCTGGCTCTCGATGGAATAGCACAAGTAGACGGTGGATTTTGCGGATTTAGGGATTTGGAGGCAAGGTATTCGGGAAAAAGTTGCCGCTGCCGCCTTCTCGATGCAAAACGAACGAATTGCTGCTGCCTCCCGCTGATTGTTGTGCGCACTAGCTTGTGGGCCGTGGGTTACTGGGCTGCTGGTGAATGAATACCGATCAGGGAAGATGGTTTCTGGCCCAAGCACATATACAGAATACAAGTAATTTTTTTTTGTTCAGAAAATTTGGGTATTCATATGAATGCCCATGACTCGAATGAGCTCCGCCAATGTTCTCCATGTTCATTGACACTATCCATATTCATCCCTCAGGGTTCATACACAAGGCCATTATTGGAGCCATGGAGAAAATTCAAGTTTTGTCTCAATGTAGTGAAGTTTGTTGTTAGAATGAAGGTAATATAATGGAGGAACCAAAAGTATTGTTTAATTGGATGTTTAGTTTGATGGATTCATCCTTTTACTTTGCTCAAGTACTTGTGTCATACTATATATTTTTGCACTGAACCAAGATTCTTTCCATTAGACATGTGGCAATATAAATGTTGGAAGTTCATTAATTAGAATTATTGTTATATACTCCCTCTGTCCACTAGCATAACTTATTTAATTAGTGACACGCGTGTAACAGAAAAACATTAGACTCATATATTAATAAAATACATACTTATTATTATAATCCTGCATCACGGAATGACACATATTAATGGACTAAGCACCGTTCAAATTGTTTTCCTAACGAAATAAACCATTTTTATATTGTTGGACAGCAAATCACCAATTACAAACATCATAACAAGTTACTTCCTTGTTATGTTTTGACTTTACCAAAAATATTTATATTTAATAGGCTGGAGTTAGAGGTCATCAGGGACAGAAGCACTACTCAACAACCCACGGAAGTGCTGCTACTGATGAGCTCGCACCTTCAAAAGGAATTGGTTTGGAAGTCTTTTGCGAACCAGAAGCATGGTCAAGAGACGTAGAGACTGATGGTTACGAAGTGACAAAGGTGGCCAGGAGGGAAAGATTGCTCAAAAATGTGCAGAGCTCCACATTTAACAAGGTAGATTATTTTTCCAGACATTTATATAGCAAGGCAGAAGTTAACAATTTAAAATTTTGCTTCTTTTAGCAATATCAAAAGTTCACGTATCGAGAGAACACAAGGATAATAAAATTGTTATCAGCAGTATTGGGACTCCTGTAAACTAGACATCCGCAAGTGTTGATTTTTATTTTCCAGAATTAGACTATAGTCTAGCCATTATATTGTGTTCTATGAGGTGAATTTAGCTACGTGGAAGTATATATATCTGAAATTGTATGGCCATTTGATCCAATAGAGAAATATTGCAACAGCACCGCCGTCCCTCATAAACAAATACGCTGGGCAAAATTATACTTTTTGTTCAGTATAAATATGAAACTTTATAGCCCTTTAACATTGCCATGTTGACTACTTCTATCGCCGTTTTATTTATATTAGAAAACTATATCATATATACATAGTGTACTCCATTCTATGTTTTAAGAATGTCTAACAAAATCATTGAAATACATGAAACTTCCCAAAACTTCAATACCTTTCCAAAACATGAATTTTGTTAAAACATTTCTGCAAGTTACATGAAACTCTCTGCATCTTGGTCTGCCTTCAAATAACACATATCTGAAACTTTAATAAATTGTTTGGCTGAAAACTTTGATATACTTATACATGGGATTCGAATCTCCTGTGATGCCGTTTTACTTGGCACTGACATATCTATACAGAGAAACATGTAGCGCTTGACACTACGAATATCAATCTGAACTTTTTTTCTCGGATACAATATCAATCTGAACTTATTTATATACTAGCCGATGTGCCTGTGCTTTGATGCGACTTCTAATTGTAGGGATCTTCGGTTCCTGAAGTATGATTTTCTCTACAAGATATGAATTCCATGATAATGCATATTTTTTGTGTAAAAAATGCACCGTAATTTGTGCAACCATTGACTAATCTCTCTCTCTTTTTGTTTTTGCAAACGCAACCATAGACTAATCTGGCAAAATAAGAAACTTTAGGGCACTCGATTCTGACACCAATGCATAGAAACAAAAGGTGCAATGCCCAGATCGATTCACAACAGAACATTTGTATTTGTTTCAAGACTCATTTATCATGCTAGTTCATTAGGTATTTAGTACAATCCCGTTTGCAATAGTCTCAAAAAATAGGATTGCCAACAAATCAAAGTATGGACCATTGTTAGCAACTAAATGACGCGAAAGAAATCTCAGTGATTCCTGCAGCTACTGCATGCTAGGACGAATTTTTTTGGTACAACGCCCTTTTCCATGCAATTTCTGGCATGGGTCCCACGTCAAATGAATGACGAGCCTCCAGATGTCAGCTCATGCCTGTGATCCGTCTTCTCTTCCCGTGCTTTCTCTCCCCAAAGATCTATCGCGACGGGAGCTAAAAACATTCTAGCGATGGGAAGGTCTACTCGCGCGTGGCCGAATGCTTACTGCAGATAAGTTGGCCCTTCTGTCGGCGCCAAATGACTGGCCACCCACCATCACTACCACCAACTCCAAATTTTATGTATGAGTAATCCAAATTTTCTGATCGAATCCAATCAAACAAAAAGGAGACAGACACTCATCACATCATTTGTAAGTTTGTTTCCATTCCACTGCCTCTGTTTTCCATGGGTCCGGTTGGCTGTTTCTCCGCTGCCCAGGCTCGGCGCATGCAACTTTCATTTGTTCGGTTGCCTGCGCACGTTCGGCCGGGTCCGGCATATGCAAGTCGTGTCTGTTCGGTTGCCTGTGCAGGTTGTCTCGCTTGCACGTCCACATGCAAGAATTGTCGCTCAGCCAGGCTCGCGGGAAACGGAATCCAGTTTCGTTTCTTCCGGGCCTGGCTCGCGCGGTGCTGGCCAGCAGCGGCCTGGCTCCGGAGCGTCGAGCCAGAAACGAACCAATCACGCCCATTTCCTGTGTCTTCGGTAACATAACCATTTCCCATTACGACAAGTACATATGAAAATAAAAATGGTTTATGAAATTTTACCATCATTCATTTCCGACTGTTTTCATCCAGCTATTTTTCTTTAATGTGAGTATCTTGTGTTTTTTTTTCTTTGGGTCCTGGCATTGATCTCTTTTTATTGGTATTAGATCGGTACATAGACTGTTGCCAGCATATTACAGTGTTTAATGTTTTACCTCTGAGGCAGGTTGAGGAGATGCATTCCACTCTTCATGAGGATATAAAGGCGAGGATTAATATGAAAAAACAGTATGGAGGCGACCTCCATCATACATGTGTGCAGGTACTTCTTTTTCCAACAAGCATGTTTAGCCTAATATAATTATAATGCATATCTTTCATCATTTGTTGAGGGATCATATCTTTTACCATTTTAATTGGCTGCTGTGACGCCCTTTATTATTTTAGGTTGGCTCTAAAGTTCTTGGAAGAAACGATATCAAACAACTGATTACAGAAAATATATTACTGGTTAACAATGGTGGAAACAAATGTACAGTTATTTGCATAAATGGTGGGAGCGGTCATGGCAAAGACTTCACTGCTCCGTGTCCTTTACAATGACCAACAACTGATAAATGCTTTTGACAAAAGGATATGGATACAGATGTCTGATAAATTAGACATATCAATGTTATTTAGGAAAATTATTGAGTTTGCCACGAATGACCATTGCAGCATTACAAACCTAAGGTATCTTCAACAAATGGTAGAGGAGGAAATCACAGATAAGAAATTTATACTTTTCTTGGATGATGCGGATATAGAAGATCGACAGTTTTGGAATATTGTCCTAAAAGTTCTTAATGTCTGTGCCAGCGGAAGTGTTGTTGTCATGGCTACAAGGACTGCCACTGTTGCTACCCTTAGTGGTCTAGCAACACATTCATATTCCTTAAATCCTTTATCTGAAGAAAACAATCTGATGCTTCTCCAACAATATGCCACAGTGGGCACTGATATCCAGAGCAATCCTGATTTAGCGATTGTGGCTAAGAGGTTCATTTCGAGATTTGGAGGTAATCTACTAAAACTGAAGGCCATTGGTGGCCTTCTATGCCATACAGACACTACTTCATTAGGAAACGTTAAGCTTGAGGGAAGTGCTATGCCTTTACAGCTCTGCCATGATGTTTTACCAATCCATCTAAAAAAGTGCCTTGCATTATGTTCATTGTTCCCTGAAGGATACATCTTTGATAGACATCAGATAATCCTCCTCTGGATTTCTCATGGTTGTATCAGACCCGTTGAAGGATGTGAACTTGAAGATGTGGCAGCTGAATATTTCAGTGATTTGCTGTCCAGATCCTTCTTTCAGCATTCACCTTTTCACAATGATAATGATGAAAAGTTTGTAATGCATGAACTCATCTACAAGGTGGTAAAATCTGTATCCCGAAACCGATACTTCAAGTCTGAGGATCTCATGGACAGCGTACCTGAAAATATTCTTCATCTGTCGCTAGTTTCCTCTCAAATTCAGAGGGTTCAACTGATGCTCAGAACAGAAAAGCTCAAGGATTTGCAGACATTTCTGGTCCTGCAACCTGAGGGGCAACAGTACAATATTTCTGTCCCCACCTTAAATCTTGTCGGTTTGGATGATTTCTTTCTGAAATTCACATCTTTGGAGACTTTGGATTTGAGTCATACTGACATAGAAGAGCTCCCTGGCTCCATTGTGAGCATGAGAAACTTGCAGTACTTGTCTATGACCAACACAAGCATCAGAGCGCTTCCGTCTGAGTTGTGTATCCTCAGCAATTTGCAGACACTTAAAGTGAAAGATGTATGCAACTTGACTCTAGGTGTGAGATCTAGCAGGTAGTAATCACTTAGATAATCAAAACATGACTCGTACACTCGACCGAGAGAGAGCTACCTAGAGGGAGTGAGGGAGAGACATTACCGCCGGGCATCGGGTTGGGGGCAGCAGAGGAGGAAGAGGCCATGGCGTTGAGGACGTTGTCGCGGTCCTGCGGCGAGGTCCCGACGTCGGTGGCGAGTCCGGGCGTCGACGATGTAGTCGTACCCGGTGGCGGCGGAGTCGTCGCAGTGGCGGCGCGGAGGCGGAGCTTCCCGTCGCTTCTGCGTAACCCTAGATCGGCGGGTTTGTAGGTGGAGTGAGTGGCAGCGACGAACCTTGGCGTATGTGCCCCCGGCCCCCACCATTTCCTTTTATATGCGCAGCGCGACGGGGGCCCACCAACCATGAGTTGGTTGTGCGCCCCCGATCAGGGCGCGGATCAGGAGAACGGCTCGCTCGTTGGAGCGAGCCGTGTGGAGATCAACCTAACATTCTCCCCCTTGATCGCAACTTTCCTCGAACTTATACTTTAACTTAAACTTAACTTAGATAATCATCTCATTGCAGATAGGCGCATAGAGCATGCCTCGTCATGATAGAATATACTACCAGATTAACATCCACAATGCGCTTTCTCCACTTTGAAACAGTTCTTTTCTAGGCCCTTATTATCCAGTGATCATAGGCTTTCCCTTAAACCCATGCCGGCTAAGTGTTCTCTGAACACATTGGGTGGTAAACCTTTTGTGAGCGGATCCGCTATCATTTCCTCTGAAGGTATATGCTCAAGACTTATAAGATCATCCTGGATATACTCTTTCACAATATAATACTTCCGGTCAATGTGCTTGGAAGCCTCACTTGACCTATTGTTGTGAGCATAAAACACTGCGGGCTCATTGTCGCAGTACATCTTGAGTGGTCTTTCAATGCTGTCTACCACTTTCAACCCGGGTATAAATTTTCTTAACCACTTTGCCTGCCCCGAGGCCTCAAAACATGCTATAAACTCTACATACATCGTGGATGGAGTAGTAATACTTTGCTTTGAGCTTTTCCACGAGATAGCTCCACCTGCTAGTGTGAAAACATAGCATGTTGTGGATTTAAGATCACCCACACTACCTCCAAAATCTGAATCTGAATACCCTTTAATCTCTAGGGAATCAGTTCTTCTATACGTTAGCATGAGGCCTTTAGTGCCCTGCAAATATCGCAAAGCCTTCTTAACCATTTTCTAGTGATCTAATCCTAGATTACTCTGGAATCTTCCAAGTACCCCGGTAACAAATGCTAAGTCAGGGCGAGTACATACTTGAGCATACTGTAAGCTTCCGACAGCTGAAGCATATGGAACCGTTTTCATTTGATCGATCTCATACTGGTTCCTGGGACATTGAAATTTCCCAAATCTATCGCCCTTGACTATAGGAGCAGGCGTAGGTTTACTCGTATGCATACCATATTTTCTTATAATCTTTTCTAGGTATGTCTTCTGCGAGAGTCCTAATACCCCCTTTCTTCTATCTCGGTGAATCTCAATTCCTAAAACGAATGATGCTTCACCAAGATCTTTCATGTCAAAATGTGAGGACAAAAACTTTTTCGTCTCCAGAAGTAGATTCAAGTCACTACTAGCTAGTAGGATATCATCCACATACAGGATAAGGAAAATGAATTTCCCATTCTTAAGCTTTGCATAAATGCAATCGTCCTCTACATTCTTACTAAACCCAAACTTACTTATAGTTTCGTGGAACTTTAAGTACCACATTCTTGCTGCTTGCTTCAGCCCATAAATGGACTTGTTTAGGCGGCATCCCATATTTTCTTTTCCTTCCACAACAAAACCCTTGGGTTGAGCCATGTAAACATTTTCTTTTAAATCCCCATTTAGGAACGCCGTCTTTACATCCATCTGATGTAACTCCAAATCGTAATGCGCCACCAATGCCATTATGATTCTAAGAGAGTCCTTGCATGAGCCCGGAGAATAAGTCTCATTAAAGTCTATTCCCTCTCTTTGAGTGAAACCTTTTGCCACAAGACGTTCCTTATATCTGTGTATCTTCCCTTGGGAGTCATATTTAATCTTGTAGACCCATTTGCAGCCTACTGTTTTGGCTTCTTTAGGAATTTCTTCTAAGTCCCAAACCTTGTTGGTACTCATGGATTTCATTTCATCTTCCATGGCTTTGTTGGGGATCCGCAGAGCAGGCTTCGATCCCGGACGCCCTTCCTCCTTTAACCCGAAGGGTTTAGCAATGCTAACGAATGACCCTTCGTGTGTCGTCTGTCTTTCCCTCCGCAGGACTTGATGCTGGGTGCGAAGGGCGGATCGAGCGCCCGAAGGGTCGCTGCCACGCGAAGGCTTAGGGCTTCGGGCGAAGCTCGGCAGGGCGCCTCGCGCATGCCCGAAGATCCGCGGGACTTGATGCTGGGCGCGAAGGGCGGATCGAGCGCCCGAAGGGTCGCTGCCACGCGAAGGCTTAGGGCTTCGGGCAAAGCTCGGCAGGGCGCCTCGCGCATGCCCGAAGATCCGCGGGTGGGCCCGGAGCGGCACGGAGGATGAGTACGTCAGCGGCTAGGGTTTCTGGTGTACCCTCGACGGGAAGATGGCAAAAGTCGATTGTGCCCTCCGGACGTTTTTGTACTGAATATCCTGTACATTACTCTCCGTGATCAGGGGTAGTTTAGGCTTTGATTTGTAATCCCTGATCACGGTATAAATACCCCCTCCCGTGCACTGGAGAGGGGGTCGATTCCCTGCTGTATTACATAACTTTTAATGCAATGGCCTAGGCTTCGTGTGATGAATATTTCCTCTCATTCACGAAGCCTTTCCCTATCTCTCTCGCTTTCCCTCCGTGCTTCACCCGGTGCTGGGTTTTCTTCACGAAGAATCCCAATATTTGGCGTCCACCGTGGTTCTAGCACGAAGAACAAGCCCTAATGCCACAACTACCCACCGGGCCAACAACAAGATCAAACGCGGCGAGGACATCCCAAGGAGAAATCCCGCTCCGCATCGGGGAAACCCAAGCCAACACCAACACCAATGCCCCTTGCGGCGAAGACAACCGCACAAGAGAGGCAGCCAACAAGCAAATCATCCCGGCGGAACAACCAACCTTCGCACAAGATACTGACACCGATACGGACGAAGACTGGGATCAGTTCGACAATACAAGAAGGGCCAATTTTGATAACCCGGAGACCAGTAATGCCCAGCAAGAGCGAGCAAGATGCGAAGACCAAGAGCAAGAGTATAGAGCCCTCCTTAAGTTGCAGAAACAGTTGAAAAGGCTCCGAGAAATACGAAGCGCTCGTCTCGAAGAGGTCAACCAACATTCAAAAACAAGACTCCAAAGCAGAATTGAAGAAGCGAAGGCCTCAATCGCTCAGCTGGAAGAAGAATTGCGGGAAATGCAAGAACAAGGTACTGAACAACAAGATCAAATGTTTAGAAGGGTAGCAAGACCAAGCTATAACACCACAAGACCCGAAGGGATAATCAGCAAGTTTGACAAAAGTTCACCATTGTCCGAAGGCATTCAACTCACGCGATGGCCCACGTCGTACAAGCCAATACCACTCCCGAGATATAATGGCCATTTCGACCCAAGACAATTTCTCCTGAGCTACGAAGCCGCAATCTCCTCTGCCGACGGAAACGACATCGTTCTGGCCAAAAAGCTCATCACCGCACTCGAAGGCCCAGCGTTGGATTGGTACTCAACCCTTCGCCCAGGTACAATATACTCGTGGGAAAATCTAAGGGACAAGTTAACTCAAAACTTTCAAGGCTTCTTGCGCAAAACCGTCTCAGCTCAAGAGCTGCGGGCTTGCGTACAAGGAGAGCGGGAGCCCCTTCAAGATTATTTCCGAAGATTCGTAGAACTAAGATCTCAGGCCCCAGAAGTGGAAGACAGCTCAGCAATTGATGCAGCAATCGCGGGGCTTCGGGCCGGACCCTGTTCAACGCATTTGACAATGAACACTCCAGCGACTATCGAAGACCTATACACAGAGCTAGCGAAATACAGCAAAGCTGACTCTGACTATCGAAGACGAAAAGCAACAGAAAACAGCCAAAAGCAAGCGGCGAAGTCAAACAACCAACGAAGCCAACCAGACTGGAATACCTCGAGAAGGCGAAACAAAGACGAACAACAAGCTCAATACATCAACCAGATTGACAGCCAGAAGACGGAAACACCTTCAGAGTCTAACAGTTACAGAGGGGGAAGAAGCGGAAGAGGAAGAGGACGAGGCAAAGGGAGAAACCAAGAACCTCGCAAACCATATTGCATTTTCCATGGACCCGACCAAGGACACACCTCAAAAGAGTGTCCCGAAACCAAAACAGTCCTGGAAAGAATGAAGACAAAAGAACAACCCACACCTCCACCGCGAGTTGTTAACAACACTTCCGGAAACCCCAACTGGCAACCATCTCCGCAATATAATCCTGCATATCCGCAACTCACTCCAGTTTACCATCAACACTATCAAGGCACAATGCCTCAGCCTTCGAGTTTCCACCCAAACAACTTCTCGCCAATGCCTCAAGTGAACCACATCCCGAAGATGCTACCACCACCTTCACACAGTTATACAACACGCGAAGAGCTACCACCACCAGCGTCCACGGCAAGAATTCCACCAAAGACCGAGTCAAGCCATCAAACTACCGCAGATCCACTGCCATCCTTCGGCACCATATTACCAATCACTGGAGGATCTTCAACGAACTTCGAGTCAAAGAGACAATGAAGAGAATATTTCAGAGCAGCAAACACAATCTTTAACGCAGCTCCAGTCAGAAATACGAAATGGTCTCACGTGCCAATCACTTTTACCGAAGAAGACCTATCACGTTGTGAACTCAAGAAACACCCGCACAATGACGCCATGGTCATCAAAACAAACATCTACGGATGGGACGTCACCTAAATATTGGTTGACAATGGGGCTTCCTCGGACATCATCTTCGCCAGTACCTTCGACCGTCTAAAGCTAGACAGGAAACTCCTTGAACCTACGGACACACCTTTGTACAGCTTCAGGGGAAAAAGAATCAACCCGCTTGGAAAAATCTCTCTGCCAGTGTCTTTCGGAGATACGTCAAACCCCAGAACCGAACATATAACTTTCGATGTGGTGGAAATGAACTACCCATACAACGCCATCTTCGGCAGAGGCGTTATTAACACCTTCGATATTATCATCAGGAATTCATTTTTAGTCATGAAAATGCCCTCGCCGAAGGGAGTCATTACAGTCTTCGGGGACTAGCAAGAAGCCAGGAACATTGAGAAGGGAATAACCCTAGGGCAAAATAATGTGTATGTCGTAAGCGAAGATCCAGACAAAAAAGAAAGGCACAAGCACTTAGTACCAGAAAAGTTGGTCGACAAAGAAGACCCTCGCATCACCCACAAGGACGGAACAAGAAGAGTACTGCTCGACAACCTCATCCTAGATCAAGCAGTGATAATAAGTGATCTCCTCCCGAAGAATGAAGAAGAAGAACTCATAGAGCTGCTCCGCAAAAACAAAGACGTCTACGCATGGTCATCAAAGGACCTCCAAGGCATAAGCTGGACATCGATCCAAAGATCAAACCGAAGAAGCAGAAGCTAAGAAAAATGTCAGACGACAGAGTCGCAGCTGTAAAAGCCGAAGTCCAAAGGCTCCTCGATGCTGGAGTCATCAGAGAAGTCAAGTACCCCACCTGGCTAGCAAATACAGTCCCGGTGAAGAAGAAGAACGGGAAATGGAGAATGTGCGTAGATTTCACCGACTTAAACAAGGCATGCCTAAAAGATGATTTCCCTCTGCCTCGCATCGACAAGATAGTAGATGCCGCAGCCGAAGCCGAGTTGCTTTCCTTGCTGGACTGTTTCTCCGGCTATCATCAAATCTTCATTAGAAAAGAAGACGAAGAGAAAACAAGTTTCATCACCCCCTTCGGAACCTTTTGTTTCGTGAGAATGCCCGAAGGGTTGAAAAACGCAGGACCAACATTCTGTAGAATGACTACCGAAGTACTGCAAAAAATGGAAGGAACAATAGTACTTGTATACGTCGACGACATCGTCGTAAAAAGCGACAAGCGAAGCAATCATATATCTCACTTGGCTCAGACCTTCGCCAAGTTCAGACAAGCAACCCTCAAGCTAAACCCAGAGAAATGCGTCTTCAGAGTTTCCAAGGGCAAAGTACTCGGTTGCCTGGTATCCATCAAGGGTATAGAGGCTAACCCCGACAAGATAGACGCCATCCTCAACATGAAAGAGCCCACTTCCATCAAGGATGTGCAAAAGCTTACCGGAAGAATTGCAGCGCTCAACAGGTTCATTTCAAGATCAGTCGAGAGAAGTCTCCCTTTCTTTCAAGTGCTAAAAGGCTCCGGAAAATTCGAATGGGGAGAAACTCAAAGAAAAGCCTTCGCTGACCTGAAGAAGTATCTGAAAGAAATGACAGCCTTCGCCAGTCCGAAGGCAAAAGAAACCCTGTACATGTATGTCGCCGCATCTCACAGAGCAGTGAGCGCGGCCCTGGTCCAATCCCAAGCGAAGACAAACAACAAGGGAATCGAAGTAAAGATTCAAGTCCCAATTTATTATGTCTCTGAAGCCCTATCTGGCTCAAAATTGTTCTATTCAGAGCTAGAAAAGATCGCCTATGCAGTAGTCATGGCTTCAAGAAAGCTGAGGCACTATTTCGAAACTCATACAATAAAAGTGCTCACAAACCAGCCTTTGTCAGCAATGTTCGGCAACAGAGAAGCATCGGGAAGAATCACCAAATGGGCAGCGGAACTATCTGAACACGTTGTCGACTTCGAAAGCCGAAGTGCCATCAATGGGCAAGTCCTTGCCGATTTCATCGCAGACTGGACTGAGCCCAGCTCCTACACCGAGGGCCCAGTTTTCGAGCAACCCTGGCAAATCAGATGTGACGGAGCATGGGGTCACCTAGGGGCTGGGGCTTCGGCAATCCTCATCTCCCCTTCGGGCATTAAACTGAGATATGCAGTCAGACTTGAATTCAGCAAAGAAAATGACAAGTGCACAAACAACATCGCAGAATACGAAGCAGTATTGCTAGCACTGAGAAAGCTAAGAGCTTTGGGCGTCCTCAACTTCGTCATCCACACCGACTCCAAAGTCATCCAGAGCCACATTGACAAAACTTTCACGGCCCGAGACCCAGAGCTGATCAAGTACCTGGACTTAATCCGGAGCACCGAGAAGCATTTCAGAGGCTACTCTTGCGTCCATCTTGAACGAAGCGATAATCATGAAGCAGATGCCTTAGCAAGAGCAGCTTCAAGAAAAGAACCCCTGCCGCCAGACGTTTTCTTCGAGACATTAACTTCGCCATCTATAAAAACTCCTGAGAAGGAAATCAAGCTCGTAAACATCATACAGAGCGAAGGCTGGAGATTACCGATAATGGCTTACCTTCGGGATTACTACGAACCTCTTGACGAAACCGAAGAAAAAGAATGAAAGCAAGAGCAAGAAACTATGTTATACTCAATGATCAGCTGTACAGATCCAGCATCAGCAAACCCCTGCTAAAGTGCATCAGCCGCGAAGAAGGGAATCAAGTGCTCCGCGATATTCATGAAGGAATCTGCGGAGCCCACGCCGGAATAAAATCAATCTGCGCCAAAGCCCTTCGCCAGGGATTCTTTTGGCCCACTGCCTTCACAGATGCCCAAGACCTAGTCAGAAAATGCGAAGCCTGTCAAAAGTTCGCAAACAAACCCTTCGGCATTTCCCAGCCAAAACAAGTAATCCAACCATCATGGCCCCTCCAGAGATGGGGTATCGACATTGTCGGGCCGTTACCCGCAGCACAAGGGAACTACACCTTTGCAGTAGTCGCTCTGGAATATTTCACAAAATGGATCGAAGCAAAACCAATCGTCAACATCACAGCGTCAACCATACGCAAGTTCTTTTGGCAAAATATAGTGTGTCGCTTCGGGGTACCTCAAGAAATAACAGTTGACAATGGCAAGCAGTTCGACAACTACGAGTTCAAAGAGTATTGCCGAAGCATCGGAACAACCGCACACTTCGCCTCTGTGTATCACCCGGAGTCAAACGGAGCTGTCGAAAATGCGAACAAGCAAATCTTCACAGGAGTCAAAAAATGCCTTCTCAACCAGAAAAAAGGCAAATGGGCAGATGAACTGCCGAAGATCATCTGGTCCCATAATACCTCAGAATCAAGGGCAACAAAATTTTCCCCTTTCAAGCTACTCTTCGGAGACGAAGCCATGACTCCTGAAGAGATCAAATACAAAGGCCCAAGAGCCGAAGCCCATGAGAGAAGCCCCGAAGATATAGCAATATCGAAAGACATGATGGAAATGGACAGAGTCAGTGCCATCCAAAATTTGGAAAGCTATCAAACCGAAACAAAAAAATGGAGAGACCGCAAGGTGATAAACAAATCCTTCTCACCAGGAGATCTAGTACTCCTCCGGAGCCCAAAAACAGAGGGCAAGGGAAAACTAGAGCCAAAATGGCAAGGACCTTACATCATCACCAAGAGCAACAGGCCCGGAGCCTATCATCTCAATGACGAGGATGGAAACGAACTCCCGCATCCATGGAATGCGGACAACCTCAAGAGATACTTTGCATAGCAAGTGTACCAGGGCTTCGCGGTAACATAAGCGAAGTCTTTCTTCTACTTTTGTCGTAGCCTAGATTTAAATTCCGCAACTAAGGGCTCATACTCTTTTCCTCACAGGGGAACCCCATCCAGGGGGTGAGGTTTTTAACGAGGTGAGACCCAATGTAATCCCTGCAAATGAATGCAGCTCCTTTCCCCTATTTGTCTCTCAAGCATCACAATTTCGATGCAAACTCCATCGAGAGTTTGCCACATCTCAAGGGCAAAAACGCCCGAAGCGTAAACCTACGCTATTACGCAGAAACACGTATCTCTCCGGCTTATCAGGGTAAAGAAATCCCGAGCCATTCCTCAAGCAGGAAAAATTACAATCGCCCAGTAAAGCGAGAACATTCTTCGAGAAGAATGAAATGCCCAAGCGGCAAAAAACCTCCGACACGCAGTAGTGCGCCTCATGGCTTCATGGCCCAGCCTGTACGAAGAATCTAGCTCATCACAAACAGCAGCCTACGATTAAAGCTGCATAGTTTCACCACTACCGACTGTACCCACAGTAAAAGCCACCTGACTCTTTGGCACCGCGAAGAGCAACAACAACCCCTATATAAACCACACCTCTCAAGCAAATTAGCAAAGCACACTGGCAACATCGCAAAATGAGCGACGAAGGCGCAACCAGAAAGAACATAGAAAAATACCTACAAGCAATGAAGAACCTGAGGGTATCAGAGAGCTCTTCGCAGCGAAACCAAAGCCAAAACCAGCACCCGCAAAATCAAAACTTAGAGCAAAGGCTAGAGATTCAACAATACCAACAAGACCCGGAGCCGCTGGAGGTCGTTCCGCCAAACGAAGAGGCACTACCAGAATTCATCAACATCTCTTCAGGCGAAGAAGAACAAGGGCGCCCAAGAAAGAGGTACCTACCCAACAATCTGCAACCATGGGAACCAGTAAACGCCGGAGTCACAAGCAGGACCAGGAGCCGTACCCGCAGAGACGAAGTGTAACAAAGCCGAACTACGGTTGTAACAACCCGCGTCCCAGATTAATAAAGGGGGAGGGAAGTATTTCTGAAGCAAAAGGCTTCGCGTTAGCAACCTCGCCCTCGTTTGCCAGGGGGGAGGGAAGTTTTTCCGAAGCAAAAGGCTTCGCGTTAGCAACCTCGCCCTCGTTTGCCAGGGGGGAGGGAAGTTTTTCCGAAGCAAAAGGCTTCGCGTTAGCAACCTCGCCCTCGTTTGCCAGGGGGGAGGGAAGTTTTTCCGAAGCAAAAGGCTTCGCGTTAGCAACCTCGCCCTCGTTTGCCAGGGGGGAGGGAAGTTTTCCCGAAGCAAAAGGCTTCGCGCTAGCAACCTCGCCCTCGTTTGCCAGGGGGGAGGGAAGTTTTTCCGAAGCAAAAGGCTTCGCGTTAGCAACCTCGCCCTCGTTTGCCAGGGGGGAGGGAAGTTTTAGGGGGAGGGAAGTTTTTCCAAAGCAAAAGGCTTCGCGTTAGCAACCTGCCCTCGTTTGCCAGGGGGGAGGGAAGTTTTTCCGAAGCAAAAGGCTTCGTGTTAGCAACCTCGCCCTCGTTTGCTAGGGGGGAGGGAAGTTTTTCCGAAGCAAAAGGCTTCGCGCTAGCAACCTCGCCCTCGTTTGCCAGGGGGGAGGGAAGTTTTTCCGAAGCAAAAGGCTTCGCGTTAGCAACCTCGCCCTCGTTTGCTAGGGGGGAGGGAAGTTTTTCCGAATCAAAAGGCTTCGCGTCAGCGACCTCGCCCTCGTTTGCCAGGGGGAGGGAAGCTTTTTCGAAGGCTCACAACCAATATAGGAATTGCATCATCGCTAACAACAAAGAAACACAACGACCAATACTTAGTCAAGCCTAAAGCACGAAAACGACAACATAAATTCAGAGTTCAAGACACATCCCAGGTAGCCCATCCCCACGGATATCGTCATACACCCACGAAACGTCATAAATATCTTCAGACTCCGTAGCCTCGGCCTTCGGAACAACCAGCGGAGGCCCACGAAGCATCCGGCGCCTCCCCCTCTGAAATAACTAAGTCACTTCAGCCCGAGCGCCAAAGTACTCTTTGAGAACGTAGCCCCAGAAGCGACCAAAACCGTCATTGCCAACAATCTTCGTAACCAAACGATAGGTAGCGCGCGTAGCAAAAATCCTACCGTTCTGATAGCACAAAGGTTCAACAGCAGCCTCCTCTTCGGAGACCTGCACACAGTACCGCGTCTCTGAATTACAGCCCATTAAAGTTACAAAACAAAAACAAAATCCAGTAGCCCCGAGGATCTAAGCATCTTCGCTTGCAGCAACCTTCACGGCGGGCTCCGATGGGGTAGCAGAGCGAGAACGAGCAGCGGAGGAAGCTTCGGCAACAACAGCGCTTTTGGCCTTCTTCGCTTTCCCCTGCTCGTCGGCCGAAGAAGGATTCGAAGACGAAACAGGACCTCCAGCCTGGACAGCGGGCCCTTCCAGCTTCGAAGTACCCCCTCTCAACGTACATGGCGAGCTCGGCTTCGTCAACCCGAGAACGGTTCAAACGATAAGACTTGTCAATAACTGAAGGAGTCCGAATCCGGGAGTCAGTAACCTTCGAAGAATGACCACAACCAGAAGTACCCTGCCCCTCTGCAGCCGAAGATCCAGCGTCAACGCCGGCCTTAAAGCGTTTTCTCCCGAAGTCCCCAGCATAAGCGCTCTCGATATAAATCGCGTAATCCCTATTCGCCCCAAGATCCTTACCTTTAACCGGAGCCGAAACGTCCGCATCGTCCGCCGAGGGATTCTCAACCGGAACGTCTTCCGGAGCTTTTTGGCCTCCGGATTTGCCTCCTTCGGCAGCTTCCGGGACCCCGGGCTCGCGCCTGCCGGAGACATCCTCCGGATCACGAAGACCAGTTTCGCCTCGGGGCAAGGAGTCCAACAACTCCTCTGACCCATCACCATCAAGGGACATAGCCCCCTCCTGGCTGAAAGCCGCCTCTTCGCCAGACATCGCCGGCTCTTCGTCGACGAGACCAGCAGTCTGCTTTGCTCTAGCCATCAAAATCACCTAAAAGCTGTACGAAGACAAAACTTATAGTAAGAATCGTCGTGAGTGCACCTATCCGGAAACCCAAAGAGCGATCACCAACGAACCTCAAGACGATGACGAAGACAAAAAGGCAAAAGCGACGAAAAACGAAACCACGAAAGCAACAGTAGAAACCCGAAGATCACAAAGAAACTGAGAGGTGAGCGCGGAAAATGACCGGCCCTCTCCCCTCCTTATATAGGGGGGTAAAAACCTGGGCAGTTAATGCGCCCTCGAAAACCGCGAGTGCAGATAAGATCCTCATTTTCTTACCACGGCTGTTGCATTCACCGCGTTTTCGACCTTCGGACAATACAAAATCATCTTCGCACTCTACAGCCAGCATCAACCCCAATGAGCGAGGGAAGTTTTTCCGGGATCGGCTCCGATCGCATCCGGTTATTCTTCGAGGGTTCGGCTCATCGGCGTTGAACCTCGCCCGCGAGGGGCTACTGTTGGGGATCCGCGGAGCAGGCTTCGATCCCGGACGCCCTTCCTCCTTTAACCCGAAGGGTTTAGCAATGCTAACGAATGACCCTTCGTGTGTCGTCTGTCTTTCCCTCCGCAGGACTTGATGCTGGGCGCGAAGGGCGGATCGAGCGCCCGAAGGGTCGCTGCCACGCGAAGGCTTAGGGCTTCGGGCGAAGCTCGGCAGGGCGCCTCGCGCATGCCCGAAGATCCGCGGGACTTGATGCTGGGCGCGAAGGGCGGATCGAGCGCCCGAAGGGTCGCTGCCACGCGAAGGCTTAGGGCTTCGGGCGAAGCTCGGCAGGGCGCCTCGCGCATGCCCGAAGATCCGCGGGTGGGCCCGGAGCGGCACGGAGGATGAGTACGTCAGCGGCTAGGGTTTCTGGTGTACCCTCGACGGGAAGATGGCAAAAGTCGATTGTGCCCTCCGAACGTTTTTGTACCGAATATCCTGTACATTACTCTCCGTGATCAGAGGTAGTTTAGGCATTGATTTGTAATCCCTGATCACGGTATAAATACCCCCTCCCGTGCACTGGAGAGGGGGTCGATTCCCTGTTGTATTACATAACTGTTAATGCAATGGCCTAGGCTTCGTGTGATGCATATTTCCTCTCATTCACGAAGCCTTTCCCTATCTCTCTCGCTTTCCCTCCGTGCTTCACCCGGTGCTGGGTTTTCTTCACGAAGAATCCCAACAGGCTTCACGCCACTTCGATGCATCAGCACTTCTCATGGCTTCTTCAAATGTAGTGGGATCATCTCCCATTTGTTCTTCTTCACATTCATAG
This sequence comes from Eragrostis curvula, assembly GCA_007726485.1. Classification (NCBI taxonomy): domain Eukaryota; kingdom Viridiplantae; phylum Streptophyta; class Magnoliopsida; order Poales; family Poaceae; genus Eragrostis; species Eragrostis curvula. The sequence continues at coordinate 6,161,115 of RWGY01000031.1, forward strand.
ACTTCATAGTCGTCAGAAATGGCTGGTTTCCTTACTCTTTGAGACCTTCTAGGGGCCTCTATGGCAGGCGCTACTTGGGGCTGTTGCAGCTCCTCCTCTTGTGGTGCAACATTTTCTATAGGCTCCTGAAGGATAGGTTCCTCATTTGCATTTGTTGGCGCCACATGAGAACTAACAACAGGTGTTGTCACCACAGTGTCACGCACCGATGGTGCAGCAGCAACAGGCAGTGAGAAGAAGGGCTCTTGAGTCATAGGAGTAGGTGCAAACATCCGCTTCTCTTCAAGATTAACTTCTCGTGCTGCCATGCTCCCCCTAACCATGTCATCTTCTAAGAAGACAGCATGTCTCGTTTCTACAAACTTAGTATGTCTGTCAGGACAATAGAAACGATAACCTTTAGACTTTTCTGGATAGCCAATGAAATGGCAACTTACTGTCTTGGGATCTAGCTTCCCAATGTTTGGGTTAAACAATTTAGCCTCAGCTGGACAGCCCCACACACGCAAATAGCTCAATGAGGGTTGTCTCCCAGTCCATAACTCATATGGTGTCTTTTCTACAGACTTACTGGGAACTCGATTAAGAATATGTATGGCGGTTTTTAAGGCCTCCATCCATAACTCAATCGGTAGAGTGGAATAACTCATCATGCTTCTCACCATATCCATAAGGGTACGGTTTCTTCTTTCTGCTACTCCATTTTGCTGAGGCTCCCCCGGTGTGGAGTACTGAGCAACTATGCCATTTTCCTGTAGGAACCTTGCAAAAGGTCCAGGAACTTGGCCATATGGGGTATGACGACCGTAGTACTCCCCCCCACGGTCGGATCTTACAACTTTAATCTTTAAGTTGTGCTGATTTTCTACTTCAGCCTTGAATATTTTAAACTTATCCAGCGCCTCTGAGCGCTCTTTAATTGGATAAATATAGCCACAACGAGTATGATCATCTGTGAAGGTAATAAAAGAATCAAAACCATCCACTGATCTCTCGGGAAAAGGACCACATATATCGGTGTGGATTATTTCCAAAATCCCCGTGCTTCGTTTGGCATCTTTCTTAATTTTCTTAACGTACTTGCCCTTGATGCAATCGATGCATTGCTCAAAGTTTGAAAATTCTAAGGGCGGTAGAATCGAATGATGAACTAAACGTTCTATTCTCCCCCTTGAAATGTGGCCCAAGCGACAATGCCACAATTTCGAAGATACATCATCAATTCTCTTTCTCTTATTACTCATAGAAGAGGAATCCACATTCTCAATGCACACAACATTCACATTCTCACAAAGTGATAATAAATAAAGCTTATCTTGTCGGAAGGCAAGACCAACACACTTGTCATTAAACTTAATCTCACATTGTGCATTGCCAAAATTACATAAAAATCCATCGCTATCCAAGCGAGATACACTTATTAAATTTCTACGCAAAGAGGGAACATAAAGGACATCTTGAAGACGAAGTATGAAGCCGTTATTCAACTTTAAAGGGAGATCTCCTATGGCTTCAACATCCGCTTCAAGTCCATTAGCAACTCTAATGGTTCTTTCTCCTCTTTGCAGGATCCTCTTCATATGGAGTCCCTGTTTAGAATTAGTAACATGAGTAGTTGCACCAGAATCTATCCACCATGTGGAGTTAGCAAAACTTAAATACAACGACTCATCTACAAATGTAATAATGTCCTCACCAGTCTTAAGCAGGTGCCTCAGAAACTGTGGGCAATCCTTCTGATAATGCCCTTCTTGCTTGCACCACCTGCATTGGTTGCGGTTGACATTCTGAACACGGCTTGGTCCTTGCTGATGATCAGAAGACTGTGGAGCTTTACCCTTAGAGGGAGAGGAGTTGTTCTTAGAGTTGGAGCTTTGCCCTTTGCTAGGGTAAAAACTCCTCTTCTTGTTGTTGTTGTTGTTGTGCTTGAGGTAGTTTAGCTCACCACCTCTTGCACTCTTGTTCCTTTTCTCCTCTTGCACACACTGTGCAATAAGCTCCTCCATAGTCCACTTCTCTTTCTGTTGGTTGTAGTTGACCTCAAAGGCCTCAAACTCCTTGGGCAGCGAAGCAAACACCAAATGGACAACAAAATCAGGAGGCAACGGGATGTCCATGGTGCCAAGCTTAGCTGCCCAGTTACTCATCTTCAAGATGTGCTCTCTTACACCACCACCAGAGTACCTCTCATTAACTATCCTCTTGATAAGAGTGGATGCATAAGACTTTGAAGAGCCAGTGAACTGACTCTCCACTTTCTGGAGGTACTCTACTGCAGTGGCGCATGTTGGGATTGCTCCCCTTATACTCTCCACAATGGAGCTCTTGATCACCATCAAGCACTTGCGGTTCGATTGATCCCACATCATCTTTTCCCCATCATACTTCATTCTCACGGGTGCATGGTCACGCACTCGTGCATTGAATGCATCATCAGTCTCTTCAACTCCCCTTTGAGGGTCAGCAGGTTCAACGGGGTAGGGATCAGTGATTGCCCGATCAATGTTGGACAGCGCCAGCGCCATCTCCAAGTTCTCACGCCACGCCCCGTAGTTGTTGCCGTTGAGGGGTGGAATGGACTTGATGCAAGCCATGGGGTCAAAAACTGAAATAAGACCATAAAATAGTGAGGAACAATAAAACATAATAATTTGAATGTCTCAATTTAACGTTGGTCAAAATTAAAACATACAAATTTCTACTACATTAATTCTACATCACCGTTGGGCAGAAATAGAACAAAAGCATAAAAACTCATGAATAAAACTTTATGACATTGCAATTATCAACTTTGGTCAGAAAATAACAACATCATAATTCAACTTAAATAATCTTCTACTCCCCCAAATTAAAAAAATCCCGTTCGTTCTAAATTAAAATGGGAGATTACTTTACTTTGCAGCGGAAAAACAGTAGCATCACTTGCATAAAAACTTGAACAGAAGCAGAAATACACTTATCTACTCTCTCGGAAAATAATCACGTTGGTTCAAATTTAACCAGAGATCAAAATCATTCAAAATTCATTCAAATCTGCTTCTGGAAATAAATCAAACTAAAGAATAGATGCTACTGTGCATAACTCTGGTCCGGCCCAAAAGCGCGAAAAAATGCGCGGCCCATACCGCGCCGCGCGCGTAACACTCTCCAGCGGCCCGGCCCGTCAGCGCATAAATCATCAGAAAAGAAAAAACCATCTGTGCCCGCAGCCCGCGAGAAAGTGCCCGTTACTGGGCCGGCCTGGCCCGGCGAGAGGTTTTCTCACCCCCGCCTGGATCACTGCCGTCGATCGCGATCAACGGTTGCGCGCGCGTATCGGAGGGAACAAAACCAGCCCCGGCGCGCCGTCTCTCTCAACCCTAGCTCATTCTTTTCTTCCTCCGCCGCTTTCACCCGAGAGAGAGAGAGAGAGAGAGAGAGAGAGAGAGAGAGAGCGGAGTGGCGCCGGACGGAGCTCCGGCGTGCGCGCACGGCGGCGCGCCTGATCTGAGAAGCCGGCGCCGCCACAAGCCCTCTCGCCGGCGGGCGCGTCCACCCGTGGGTGAGCGCGCCGCCGTCGAGCGGCCTTGTGGTGGTGCCCTAACCTGCGCGGCGGCGGTGGTGAGCAGGGTGAGGCTCCACTTCCCAGCGACGATCTCATCGAGATCCACCGCCGGTCAACAGGTAAGTCATGATTAGGGTTAGGAGTTGGCTTCTTTTATTCGAATTCTACCTCCTTCTTCTTCTCTGAGCACGAGTGCCCGTGTCGCCGGCTCATGGGGTCCCGGCGGCACCATAAACTTAGATCAAGAAATTCAAAACCTAACCCTAACAGTCAACTGTTAAACTAATCCTGTCTAGATCCACAACCTAGCCTGGCTCTAGATACCAATGTATGCAACTTGACTCTAGGCGTGAGATCTAGCAGGTAGTAATCACTTAGATAATCAAAACATGACTCGTACACTCGACCGAGAGAGAGCTACCTAGAGGGAGTGAGGGAGAGACATTACCGCCGGGCATCGGGTTGGGGGCAGCAGAGGAGGAAGAGGCCATGGCGTTGAGGACGTGGTCGCGGTCCTGCGGCGAGGTCCCGACGTCGGTGGCGAGTCCGGACGTCGACGATGTAGTCGTACCCGGTGGCGACGTCGTCGCAGTGGCGGCGCGGAGGCGGAGCTTCCCGTCGCTTCTGCGCAACCCTAGATCGGCGGGTTTATAGGTGGAGTGAGTGGCAGCGACGAACCTTGGCGTGCGTGCCCCCGGCCCCCACCATTTCCTTTTATATGCGCAGCGCGACGGGGGCCCACCAACCATGAGTTGGTTGTGCGCCCCCGATCAGGGCGCGGATCAGGAGAACGGCTCGCTCGTTGGAGCGAGCTGTGTGGAGATCAACCTAACAAAAGACTGCCGCTTCCTGACAGAGTTACCTGGAGATACAAAGAACCTGCTCAAGCTGCGCCATCTGGATGTGACAAAAGAACTGGGGCACGTTCACTTGCCACATGGAATTGGGCAGCTGACTGAACTCCGGACACTACCAGTCTTCCATACAAGTAAAGATTCGTCGCATTGCTGCATAACTGAGCTGGGGAGCTTGCACAATCTTAGGGGTTGCCTGAGGCTTTCAGGACTAGATAGTGTCAAAACCAGCAGCAAGGCCCAGGAGGTTAACCTGAGGAGTAAGCAGCAGCTCAAGGATCTAACGCTGCAATGGCACGACGGTGGAGCAGATATTGACGACGACAATGATGACGAGGCAGAAAATGTGGCCGAGCAGGTTCTTGAAGGCTTTCAACCACACGCCAACCTCCAAGAGCTCGCTATTAGAGGCTACGAAGGCAGTGCATTCCCTACTTGGATGCAGAGCTCTTCTTCCTTGCCAAACTTAGTTTCGCTCACACTCGACAGCTGCTGCAATTGTACCCAGTTCCCCGCCATTGATCAGCTGCCGTCACTGAAGTTCCTGAGCATTCGGAAGATGTACTACGTCCAGCAGTTAAGCAGTGACATAAACGGTGCCGGTGGTACCAAGTTTCCATCCCTTGAGCTGCTAAACCTGTGGGAGATGTATGGACTGGAAGAGCTTTTTGAAGCATCTGAAGGCGACTGCCCTCGCCTGCGCAAGATCTGCATCAGCAGGTGCCCTGACCTGAAAAGACTGCCCAGCCTTCCTTCTGTAAATGAGCTGGTTCTCCACTGCGGCCTTCAACTTCCTGACATCCCGGAGCTTGGATCCCTGGCATCACTGAAAATTGAAAGTTTCCACGGCGTCAAATCGTTTAGCCTGACACCTGCAATGCCAGTGCTGAAGAAACTGGAGATCAAGTCTTGCAACGAGCTTTCGTCGGTTGACGGATTGGAGGCCCTCACGACCGTTCAGAGGCTGAAGATAGCAGGGTGTCCCAAGTTTGTTTTGCCAAGAACTAGAAGCCTGCTGGAATCCTGAAAGGAAATAAGCTGGTATTCACCTACCGAAAGCTCGGTGCTTTTTTCCTTGTTTCTTTCTTCCTATTGATTATATGGTGGTCCAACATTGTTTTTGTGGCAGCTGATGTAAATTAAAGCATATACTCACTACTCACTAGAGTCAATTTACTCAAAGAACAGGCATCTGGGACTTGACAGAGCAAATAGGCTAGGTTATTTAACATGCAACTAGGATCAAATTTTGAGTCTGTTGCTGCTGGTGCGTGGGCGCATAACAAAAAGAGTAGTGTGATGAATACATATTCTTCTGCTGTTACGGTGTTCATGGAAAATAAGGAATGCATTGTGTTTTCAGGTGGATGAGTGTGATATGTTGCAGGTGTTGGAGAGCTGGATTGGAAAACGCGGAGAAATTGGAAGCTGCTTTGCAAGGAGGACAACTGCGAGAAGATGGATAGGTGCAGCATCTTTGGATGGCGGAGCCGCGGCCTTGCCAACCCAAGAATTGAAAGGGTACTCTGCCTCAGCCTGATCAAACGTGTCGGTTATATGAGGGCAGTGCTGGGTGCAAGAGAAGAAACAAATCTCAGCCATTGATTTTGTTGAATTAAAAATAATTAGGTGAAATTGAAATTAATAATGCGATCAGATTGGTAAACCCCACGCCCTGAAAATGTGGATCTCTTCCTCCGCAATTGCCTCCCGGAACATATTTTTTTGTTGTGGCATGGCATATTTTGTCGATATTGAAGCGTCTCCGCTTTTCGCAGGATCGAGTCGGTCAAGCGCTGATGAACAGACGCAACAGTACAGCATATAAAAAGCACAAATTAAGTCTTTAAGTAGTTACATTAATCCATTTAAAACACAGAGTCGCACAGCGGAAATAACGATACAAGTTTGGAAATAAAGGTACAAGCGCACGCGCTCACGATACACAAGAACCCGCATCCAAAGCCATGAAGATGCGGACTCGAGAGGAGATCACTCCTCAGTCTCCCAGTGGGCTGTCCAACCATAGGGAAGCTGGCCATCCCACTGTCCACCTCCACCCGTAGAGTCGGGGATAAAGGTGCTACCTGCAATAAAATCATAAAGAGCCAAACCCTGAGCAACTAATACTCAGCAAGACTTACCCGTCAAAAGGCTAACTACAGCCGACTCCTAACATGCAAGGCTACAAAGGGGTGGCTGACGCGATTGCATAAAAGCGCACTAATTACTTGGTCCTTACTTTCAAGTTTTAATTACAATTAAGTACTTAACCAAATAAGCAGTGTTCATATATCTAGAACAGGTATAGTAACAATACATCAACGGTGACAGTATATATATAGCAATGTAAGTGACAACAATATAATAGACTAGCATCATCATCTCATCAATCATGTCACACTACGAGGTGACTCAGTGAGCAAGGTTGCTCTTGACCGAGAGCGGCGGCATCGATGTACATCCTGCAGGAGAAAAACCTGACCATACGCCACACACGCGTAGAGTCGCATGTGGCAACTATTCACGAAGGTCCCCCTAGAGCTGGCTGGGTCTCACACCTCCCGAGAAAGGCCTTCCCGCACGGTCCCCGTCCCAGACGTACGCCCCGATTAGAAAGCATCCCTTCTCTCCCGAATGCCATGATAGAAAGTGCAAGTATCCGCAAGACACCAGGGCAACCTAAGCTACTAAGTTTACTAGGCCCATAAAAACACTAGCATATGATCAGTACGTTCGAACTTGCTCAACAGGGCCAACAACGGACGGTCCTTAACCGACACAGACGCGGCTACCACCGTGAAGGCCCAGCCTTCTCGCACCATCCTACACAAACAAATCCCCGTCCGGTCTCAACAAATCCTAAATCCAGCTAGTACAATCCAGGGTGAATCTACCTCGCGAGTGGGACCTACCACTCGACTTCTACCGTCCGCTAGCCACTAAGCCTAGCAAGTTCTAACGTAACCTAGACCACAGCTACAAAAAAATAGGACACAAGGTAGGATATAGAAGGGTAATCCTGATGCATTTCTAAGGTTTCACATCAACTCCTAATAAACCTAATGCACAAACCTTGACTAGCCCCAATCAAGTGCACAAATAAAAATCCTAAATAGGGAAGCATGCATCGGGGCTTGCCTGGCTCAGGAGCGTAGCTAACAGGGTCAGCGGGGTCAGTGTCCTGCTGCGGCTGCTCCTCCTGCACCTCCTGGGTCTGCTCCTCCGGCAGCTGGAAGTCCAGTGGCTCCGGAGTCGTCTCTGTCACTACACGTTATGACAAGGAAAATAATGCAAAGTTAGATGCAAGAATATGATGCAATTAATGATTTAATTACTTGATAGGACAGTCATTTACACTGTAAGTGCAAATGATTAACTTTGTTAATTAATTTCGTCTGGAGTATTTCCTTCATTAACTTTTAATTAAGTTACAATTAATCAACTTGGCAAGTTAAATGAATAATGTGATTTCGAAAGTTGATTTATGTCCAGTGGCATTTTTCTGGTGAAGAGTGCCACTGGAAGTAATTTATGGTGAAGTTTCATGATTTATTGCAAAGTAGATTATTTATAATAATTTATACAATGCAGAACATGATTTAAATCATAAGAAAATAATTAGGCAACATGTGACAGTGGAAAAATGCTCTGTAGGTGTGTTATCAGATTCTTAACAGGCATGCAAGAGTTCAGGATTTATTGAGCAACAGATAATTTATAAGGAATTAAACAAGATCTGGACAGATGTATTTTCCAGAAAATACACAATCTGCAAAAGTGCATTTTGGTATTTTTGCTGGACAGAGGATGTTACATGGAGTCCAAAGAAATTGGATTTGTATTTTTCTGAGATGTATTCAATTTTCTATCTATTTTACAAATTTCTGTGAATTTCTGGAGATTTAAAGAATTCGATAAAAGAATAAAGATTGGGCCAGCCAATCAGATCTGGGCCACAAACTGGGCCGCAGAGTCGGGGCCGCACCAGATCTGGCGGACCACACGGGATCCAGCCACTCAGATCTGGAAACACACAGTGGGCTACACGGGGCGGCGCACCAGATCCTGTGTTGACACACGGGATCCCGACGCTGTGGCCCTCGATGCGCCTGCCGGAGTCATCGCCGGAAGGCGGCGGCGCGCTCGCCGGAGCTAAGCTTCCGACGGCCAAATGACGAACGGTTAGCGCGGGAAGAGAGAGCGTGGAACGGAGGTTTCACCTCGACGACGAGGAGCAAGCGGGGATGGCCGGAGACTGCTCAACGTCGAGGACGGGCGGGTGGCGAAGGTTCGGCGGTGTCGCTAGCTTGGTGTTGGGGCCCTCCGGCTACGGTCATGGGCGCACGAGCTTCACTGCGTCGAGGGCATCGTCGGCGCGCAACGTGTTGACGTCGAGGCGGCGGAGAGGGTGGAGTTCACCGGAGCGGCATCGCGGCGGCTCGGCGACGACGAAGGGGAAAAGTTGAAAACCAGGGTCTCGAGCTGCGGATTCAAGGGGAAAGGGGGTCAGATGGATGCGCGAGCTTGACCTGCACCTCCAGGAACGAGGAATCGACGACACACTCACCGGAGTAGACGTATTGCTCGGCGAGGCGGCGTCGAGCTCACACGGCCGGGCGCGAGGAAGAAGCTTCGATTCGTGTCGCTTAAGGAGGGAGATGGGGAATGGTGGCCATGCTGAGCTTCAGGGCTTCGCGGAGCGTTAACTTGCGGCTCTGCTCGGCTGAGAGGAGCCCCGACGTGGTGGCGCGGCGAGCTCGAGCTGGCGAACGGCAATGGCGCTAGGGTTTGAGCTGCCGGGGATGTGCGAGTGAGCGAGAGCGACTGAGAGAGGGAGTTCGGACAGGCGAGGGGAGCGTTTTTGACGCCGTCGCCTGGTCGGATGCGGGCCATAGCGCCGCGGAGAAGCGCCGTACGCCGTCGGCGACGTGGCGTCGTCCTTCCGCGCGCGCGCAGTGAGAGAGAGGAGTATGACAGGTGGGCCCTCGGGCATCTTTCGTTTTTCCCGAATTAATTCAAACTGAATTTTCCCCAATCTTTGGCGCGCAATTTGAACTAGCAAACGAACTCCAAAAATTGTGAAACCAGTTGCATTCGAAAGATCATGAAATTCTCTTTCCAGTGGCATAACATGCACATCTCAATTCGAAATAGAATTCAAATGGCAGCTAGTCAAAGTTGGACATTTTTGGAACTTTGGGGATTTATTTGAGCATCGAAATGAATTTCAAAAATCACCAAAAATTCTCCAAAATTCTTATTTCGCAAGGGCTATCTCCAGAAATTTTGGTTGGGTCAAGTTGTTAAAGAAATTTTCGAGTTGCTTCACAGACATGGGTTTGAACTTGTTTAAACTTCAAATTTTGAATTTTGAATTTGGCTTAAGTTCATCTTCACTTCAGTTTGGTTTGCACGATTCTGTAATACAGTGACACGGGGTGTCACAGCCCTCCCCCCTTAAAGAAATCTCGTCCCGAGATTAAAGAGAAGGAGGAAAAACGAATGGCGAAAGAGCGAAGAAAAGATGCAAAAATGGAACAACTAAAATGACGCACCTCGGAGGTAGAAAACCAGGAAAGTGGGAGTTCAAGAACTCCGCTGTCTCCCAAGTGGCCTCGGCCTCAGAGTGGTTGCTCCATTGCACCTTATAGAATCTGGTAGTGCTCTTCCTGGTGACTCGGTCCTTCTGATCGACAATACCAATCGGTTGCTCGGGGTATGTCAAATCTGGCTCAAGCTGATCAACATCACTGACCACTCTGTCACTAGGAACCTTCAAGCACTTTTTCAGCTGCGATACGTGGAACACATTGTGAACACTGGAGAGGTTGGAGGGCAACTCCAATCTATAAGCAACGGGTCCACATCTCTCAATTATCTGGAACGGTCCAACGTATCTTGGGGCTAACTTTCCCCTGACACCAAACCGACGTACACCCTTCATGGGAGAGACACGAAGGTATACGTGGTCGCCAACTGCAAACACCAACGGTCGGCGTCTTCTATCAGCATAGCTCTTCTGTCGAGACTTGGCTGCTCTCAAGTTGGACTGAATGCGGCGAACAGTCTCCTCTGCTGCTGCCACTAAATCTGGTGTGGGAATGACCTCCACATCAGCCACAACTGTCTCCTCTGCTGCAGCTGCGGGCCTTGCCTGGAAGATGACTCTCTTGCCGGCCTCAACCCAATTAAGGGGAGTCCGACAACGACGTCCATACAAAGCCTCAAACGGTGCCATCTTGATGCTCTCCTGATAGCTGTTGTTGTATGAGAACTCTGCAAGGGGTAAGCTCTCATCCCAACACTTGCCATGGTGTATCACACAGGCACGAAGCATATCCTCTAAAATCTGATTCACCCTCTCTGTCTGGCCATCTGTCTGAGGGTGATACGCTGCACTGCGAATCAAAGTGGTGCCCAAAGAAGCATGCAGCTGCTCCCAGAAACGAGAAACAAACTGAGGTCCTCGATCAGAAATAATGGTCTTGGGCACCCCATGCAAACAGAGAATCCGAGCAATATATAACTCAGCATACTTCTTCACAGTGTAGCCGGTCTTCACTGGAATAAAGTGAGCTGACTTAGTCAGTCGATCAACAATCACCCAAATAGAGTCGTGCTTCTGCGATGTGAGAGGTAAGCCAACAATGAAATCCATGCTAATATCCTCCCACTTCCAAGTAGGAATACTCAAAGGCTGAAGCAACCCTGCAGGCTTCATGTATTCTGCCTTGACTCTCCTGCAAGTGTCACACTCAGAAACGTACTGTGTGACCTCCCGCTTCATGCGGGTCCACCAGAAGCGACTCCTCAAATCCTGGTACATCTTGTTGCTACCAGGGTGGATGGAATACTTGGACAAGTGTGCCTCATCAAGAATCTTCCTGCGCAACTCAAAGTCCTTAGGAACTACCAATCTGTCCTTGAACCATAGGACTCCATCCTCATCCTCTCTGAAACACTGGACTCTAGCTTCCCCGAGCTTGAGTCTCCTCCTGAGGTGATTCACCTTCTCATCCTTCTTCTGCGCTGCCACAATCTCATCTCGCAGGGTCGAAACAAGTGATATATTGGCCAAGGAGCCATAAGCATACACTCTAAGACTGGGCTCTGCCTCTGCATAAGGAGCTGCGATGAGATTATTGCAATGAGCCTTGCGACTCAAAGCATCAGCAACCACATTAGCCTTCCCGGGGTGATAGTGAATCTCCAGATCATAGTCCTTGATCAGCTCTAACCATCTCCTCTGGCGCATGTTCAGATCTGACTGCGTGAATATATACTTGAGGCTCTTGTGATCTGTGTAGATATGCACCAGATTTCCCAACAGATAATGCCGCCATACTTTCAAAGCAAGTACGACAGCTGCAAGCTCAAGATCATGAGTGGGGTAATGCTCTTCATGTCGCTTAAGCTGCCGAGAGACATAAGCAATTACCCTGCCATCCTGCATCAGCACACAACCAAGACCAGTACCGGAAGCATCACAATACACATCAAATGGCTTGGTGATATCAGGCTGAGCTAAAACTGGAGCGGTAGTGAGAAGCTTCTTCAGATTCTGGAAAGCATCACCACACTGCGAGCTCCACACAAATCTCATGTTCTTCTTCAGCAACTCAGTGATGGGCTTGGAGATCTTAGAGAAATTCGGAATAAACCGACGGTAATAACCAGCCAAACCCAAGAAACTGCGAATCTGAGAGACAGTCGTAGGTGCATTCCAATCCAGAACATCCTGCACCTTGCTAGGGTCAACAGCAATACCCTCAGCTGATATAACATGGCCAAGAAAAGGCACCTCGCTAAGCCAGAACTCGCACTTGCTGAACTTAGCGTACAGCTGGTGATCCCTCAAACGCTGCAACACAATCCTGAGGTGCTGCTCATGCTCCTCCTCTGTCTCTGAATAGATCAAGATGTCGTCAATGAAAACCACGACAAACTTGTCCAACTCTGGCATGAACACTGAGTTCATCAAGTACATGAAGTAAGCAGGTGCATTGGTCAAACCGAAAGACATCACCAAGTACTCATAGAGTCCATATCTGGTAGAGAAAGCAGTCTTCGGAATGTCCTCTGCACGGATCTTAATCTGATGATACCCAGAACGGAGATCAATCTTGGAGAACACCTTAGCTCTAGCTAGCTGATCGAACAAGATATCAATGCGAGGCAGCGGATACTTGTTCTTAATCGTCACAGCATTAAGTGGCCTATAATCCACACATAGCCTGAGCGCCTGATCCTTCTTCTTCACAAACAAGGCTGGACAACCCCAAGGTGAAGAGCTAGGACGAATGAAACCCTTGTCCAATAGCTCCTTCAGCTGCATCTTCAACTCTGCTAACTCATTAGGGGCCATCTTGTACGGTTTCCTGGAGATAGGTGCTGTGCCTGGCTGCAAGTCAATGCGGAACTCCACATCACGGTCTGGTGGTAAGCCTGGCAAATCATCTGGAAACACATCGGGGTACTCACGCACCACCGGTATCATATCCAGACTCTTGCCAACGGCCTGGTGCACTGACGGTCGCGATGGGGCCAACAAGGATAGCTGAAGGGTGACCTTGCCGTGCATAGGAGAATCCAAGTGAACAAGACGGAGAGAAGTATCAAGAACAGCCTTCTGGACCCTCATCCATCCCATACCAAGTATCACATCTAAACCCTGACCGTCCAACACAATAAGATGGGTCGGGTAGATCTGTCCAGCAAGGTCAATAGGAGCATTACGCACTATCTGCCTCGTCATAATGCGGCCTCCTGGTGTGCTGATCACGTACGGAGTCTCTAAGGAAGAAATCACCAGACCAAGTCGTCGAGTACAAGCTAAACTGACAAACTCATGTGTCGCACCTGAATCAAACAAGATAACCACGGGCTCGTGTCGCATAGAGAACGTACCAGCTAGAACCTGCTCACCCTCTGGAACCTCCTCTGCAGTGGTGTAGTTAACGCGCCCAGTCTTGACTGGCGCGTTCCTGCCCTGCTGGCGCTGCTGTCCTGCTGCCTGAACTGGAGCCCTCTGCGCGTTGTTCTGCCTAGGTGCTGCACGGCAGTCACGCGCAAAGTGCCCCACCTGTCAACAGTTGAAGCACGGAAAGCCTCTGCCTGCCTGCTGCTGCTGCGAGCGCTGTTGCTGCTGCTGTGGCTGTCTCTGAGCAAACTGCTGCTGCTGCTGCTGACGCTGGTACTGTGGAGGTGCAAGGTACCTCTGTCCACTGGGAGCGGTGTACACAAGGCGTGGCCTGGCTGAAGTGCTGCCAGACTGTGGTGCCACAGCCTTCCTCTTCTTCTTGTCCTCCTGGTGGGCCCTGATGGCATCCTCCATCACAATCGCTGCACTGACCAGCTCGTCGAAGGTACCACCGGCATTCAGGACAAGCCGGGACTGAAGCTTGGTAGACAAGCCTCTCAAGAAACACGCCTTCCGCTTGGCGGGCGTGTCTACCTGGTCAGGAGCAAACTGGGCCAGGTGGTTGAACACCTGGGCGTAGTCGAACACGTTCCTGCCTCCCTGCCTGAGGTCCAGGAACTCCCTGAGCTTCCGCTGCATAATGCCAGGCGGAATGTGGAACGAGCGGAAGGCCTCTCTGAACTGTGCCCAAGTCAACTGCTGACCGGCCGGAAGAGTGGCAAGGTGAGCTGCCCACCATCCTCCAGCCGACCCCCAAAGCTGCTGCGCCGCGAACAGTGTCTTCTGCACCTCTGTGCAGGCAGGAAGGAGCCCAAACTTGGACTCCACAGTGCGCAGCCAAGACTCCGCCTCCATCGGGTCAGTGGACCCGGAAAAGACAGGCGGGTGAGTGGCCAGGAAGTCTGCGTAGGTGCAGCCTGGCTGTGGACCCCGACGGTTGCCACCCTCCTGGGTGACGACCTGGACGAGAGTCCTGAGCAGCTCTGTCTGGTTGTGCATCGCCTCCGCCAAATTGTACTGCGGCGGGGGTGGTGGCGGACGACGCGGCGGCATTCTGCCAATTCAAAATCATCACCGTTAGCTCCAAGAAACAAAGATATTCAATATGGCAGAATTGAAAAGCAAGAAAGGCCATAAGCATCCATATAGGGAGAGTTTGCAAGAAAAATCCCACAAACTGCTCCAAACTGAACAACCATGCTAAATAAAAATTAGAACATGGTAAGGAAGTTCTGGAAGGTCGTAGCAAGTAGCTACATTAAGCCTTTCACGCACAAACACAGATGCAACGATCCATCAAAGCAACAGACTGAAATCTGTCTTGACTGCGAGCAGCAGTCACAAAAACAAAAACTGACACTTCTGGAGGCTTCAAACGAGAAAAGTCAGAACACGAAACTTGTATATAACTTCAAGATCTTTCCATCGAGTGCTCAAACGCCCAAAATGGATCAGTAGAACTGGAGATATCAATTTTTGAAGTTGGTGGACATATTCTGGAAAAACTAGTCGAAGCTGAAATTTGGCTTTACTTGGTCGACAGAATTGGGGGTGATACTGACAGAATCGAAAGGTGAACTCTGAAGCAAAGTTTTAGTTCATGTTGTAAGCTTTCCAGCAAGTCTTGGTTCATCGAATTTGGCCAAGCGGTTTTGGAGTTATGAATTTTAAAAATTAGCTTGTCAGTCTGAAATTTTTGAGTGATCTGAAATTCGTTGAAGTATTTTAAATTATGAAGATGCAATGTATGCACGACCTATACGTCCTCACAAAATAAAATTTTGCCCAAATATAGCAGGCCGTAGACAGTGGTGGTAACTACTTCGCACTCACAAACGTTTCTACACGATATACGCGCGAGTTAGTGTACCTGCAAGCACACAACGTCACCTCAACCAACCTACACAGGTGACGTATCTCATAAAAATGTAATACATGGCCCAATGACATATCCTCACCATCCTCAACTCCTCGTGAACTCGATGGCTCACGGAACATAACAAACTCCGCCACCAATATCCAAAACCAGCGCCATGTAGTTCCTTACCTTCTTATCTGGGCGTCGGTGCGTCGTTACAGAAAAATAACAATCAACTCCTATTACCACCTGATTACTCTAACATCCTTATAATGGGCTTTTCGTTCCTCACACGTACGTGGTTAGATTTTCGAAAATAGGCCGTTTATATGATGTACTGTCCCAACACGGCTCTGGTACCAGCTGAAGCGTCTCCGCTTTTCGCAGGATCGAGTCGGTCAAGCGCTGATGAACAGACGCAACAGTACAGCATATAAAAAGCACAAATTAAGTCTTTAAGTAGTTACATTAATCCATTTAAAACACAGAGTCGCACAGCGGAAATAACGATACAAGTTTGGAAATAAAGGTACAAGCGCACGCGCTCACGATACACAAGAACCCGCATCCAAAGCCATGAAGATGCGGACTCGAGAGGAGATCACTCCTCAGTCTCCCAGTGGGCTGTCCAACCATAGGGAAGCTGGCCATCCCACTGTCCACCTCCACCCGTAGAGTCGGGGATAAAGGTGCTACCTGCAATAAAATCATAAAGAGCCAAACCCTGAGCAACTAATACTCAGCAAGACTTACCCGTCAAAAGGCTAACTACAGCCGACTCCTAACATGCAAGGCTACAAAGGGGTGGCTGACGCGATTGCATAAAAGCGCACTAATTACTTGGTCCTTACTTTCAAGTTTTAATTACAATTAAGTACTTAACCAAATAAGCAGTGTTCATATATCTAGAACAGGTATAGTAACAATACATCAACGGTGACAGTATATATATAGCAATGTAAGTGACAACAATATAATAGACTAGCATCATCATCTCATCAATCATGTCACACTACGAGGTGACTCAGTGAGCAAGGTTGCTCTTGACCGAGAGCGGCGGCATCGATGTACATCCTGCAGGAGAAAAACCTGACCATACGCCACACACGCGTAGAGTCGCATGTGGCAACTATTCACGAAGGTCCCCCTAGAGCTGGCTGGGTCTCACACCTCCCGAGAAAGGCCTTCCCGCACGGTCCCCGTCCCAGACGTACGCCCCGATTAGAAAGCATCCCTTCTCTCCCGAATGCCATGATAGAAAGTGCAAGTATCCGCAAGACACCAGGGCAACCTAAGCTACTAAGTTTACTAGGCCCATAAAAACACTAGCATATGATCAGTACGTTCGAACTTGCTCAACAGGGCCAACAACGGACGGTCCTTAACCGACACAGACGCGGCTACCACCGTGAAGGCCCAGCCTTCTCGCACCATCCTACACAAACAAATCCCCGTCCGGTCTCAACAAATCCTAAATCCAGCTAGTACAATCCAGGGTGAATCTACCTCGCGAGTGGGACCTACCACTCGACTTCTACCGTCCGCTAGCCACTAAGCCTAGCAAGTTCTAACGTAACCTAGACCACAGCTACAAAAAAATAGGACACAAGGTAGGATATAGAAGGGTAATCCTGATGCATTTCTAAGGTTTCACATCAACTCCTAATAAACCTAATGCACAAACCTTGACTAGCCCCAATCAAGTGCACAAATAAAAATCCTAAATAGGGAAGCATGCATCGGGGCTTGCCTGGCTCAGGAGCGTAGCTAACAGGGTCAGCGGGGTCAGTGTCCTGCTGCGGCTGCTCCTCCTGCACCTCCTGGGTCTGCTCCTCCGGCAGCTGGAAGTCCAGTGGCTCCGGAGTCGTCTCTGTCACTACACGTTATGACAAGGAAAATAATGCAAAGTTAGATGCAAGAATATGATGCAATTAATGATTTAATTACTTGATAGGACAGTCATTTACACTGTAAGTGCAAATGATTAACTTTGTTAATTAATTTCGTCTGGAGTATTTCCTTCATTAACTTTTAATTAAGTTACAATTAATCAACTTGGCAAGTTAAATGAATAATGTGATTTCGAAAGTTGATTTATGTCCAGTGGCATTTTTCTGGTGAAGAGTGCCACTGGAAGTAATTTATGGTGAAGTTTCATGATTTATTGCAAAGTAGATTATTTATAATAATTTATACAATGCAGAACATGATTTAAATCATAAGAAAATAATTAGGCAACATGTGACAGTGGAAAAATGCTCTGTAGGTGTGTTATCAGATTCTTAACAGGCATGCAAGAGTTCAGGATTTATTGAGCAACAGATAATTTATAAGGAATTAAACAAGATCTGGACAGATGTATTTTCCAGAAAATACACAATCTGCAAAAGTGCATTTTGGTATTTTTGCTGGACAGAGGATGTTACATGGAGTCCAAAGAAATTGGATTTGTATTTTTCTGAGATGTATTCAATTTTCTATCTATTTTACAAATTTCTGTGAATTTCTGGAGATTTAAAGAATTCGATAAAAGAATAAAGATTGGGCCAGCCAATCAGATCTGGGCCACAAACTGGGCCGCAGAGTCGGGGCCGCACCAGATCTGGCGGACCACACGGGATCCAGCCACTCAGATCTGGAAACACACAGTGGGCTACACGGGGCGGCGCACCAGATCCTGTGTTGACACACGGGATCCCGACGCTGTGGCCCTCGATGCGCCTGCCGGAGTCATCGCCGGAAGGCGGCGGCGCGCTCGCCGGAGCTAAGCTTCCGACGGCCAAATGACGAACGGTTAGCGCGGGAAGAGAGAGCGCGGCCAAATGACGTCGAGGCGGCGGAGAGGGTGGAGTTCACCGGAGCGGCATCGCGGCGGCTCGGCGACGACGAAGGGGAAAAGTTGAAAACCAGGGTCTCGAGCTGCGGATTCAAGGGGAAAGGGGGTCAGATGGATGCGCGAGCTTGACCTGCACCTCCAGGAACGAGGAATCGACGACACACTCACCGGAGTAGACGTATTGCTCGGCGAGGCGGCGTCGAGCTCACACGGCCGGGCGCGAGGAAGAAGCTTCGATTCGTGTCGCTTAAGGAGGGAGATGGGGAATGGTGGCCATGCTGAGCTTCAGGGCTTCGCGGAGCGTTGACTTGCGGCTCTGCTCGGCTGAGAGGAGCCCCGACGTGGTGGCGCGGCGAGCTCGAGCTGGCGAACGGCAATGGCGCTAGGGTTTGAGCTGCCAGGGATGTGCGAGTGAGCGAGAGCGACTGAGAGAGGGAGTTCGGACAGGCGAGGGGAGCGTTTTTGACGCCGTCGCCTGGTCGGATGCGGGCCATAGCGCCGCGGAGAAGCGCCGTACGCCGTCGGCGACGTGGCGTCGTCCTTCCGCGCGCGCGCAGTGAGAGAGAGGAGTATGACAGGTGGGCCCTCGGGCATCTTTCGTTTTTCCCGAATTAATTCAAACTGAATTTTCCCCAATCTTTGGCGCGCAATTTGAACTAGCAAACGAACTCCAAAAATTGTGAAACCAGTTGCATTCGAAAGATCATGAAATTCTCTTTCCAGTGGCATAACATGCACATCTCAATTCGAAATAGAATTCAAATGGCAGCTAGTCAAAGTTGGACATTTTTGGAACTTTGGGGATTTATTTGAGCATCGAAATGAATTTCAAAAATCGCCAAAAATTCTCCAAAATTCTTATTTCGCAAGGGCTATCTCCAGAAATTTTGGTTGGGTCAAGTTGTTAAAGAAATTTTCGAGTTGCTTCACAGACATGGGTTTGAACTTGTTTAAACTTCAAATTTTGAATTTTGAATTTGGCTTAAGTTCATCTTCACTTCAGTTTGGTTTGCACGATTCTGTAATACAGTGACACGGGGTGTCACAGATATGTTTTCTTTCTTTTGGCAGCACAACACATTCCACCAAACCATGTCACATTCTTTTTTTTTTTTTTGGTGAACCATAACAAAAAGTCACGTTCTATTTTCTCCCACCATGTAACCTTCTATTCCTAGCATGCTACGTTTTCTGAAAAAAATTTACCAAACCATGGTACGACTGCACATATCTTGCATGTCACGTTCTGTTTTTCTCAAACATGCCACGTTCTTCTCCAAAACATGACATAATATTCTCAAAAAACATGTCACGTTCTTCTTCAAAACATGGCAAGGTTCCTCAAAATTTGGTCACATACGTGGACATGTTTCCAAACAAATCAGCATAAAATCGGCATCACATCTTATAAAACGAACTGGCCTCACATCTTCTAAAACAAACTCAGTAAAAAAAATCACTTCTCATGGGTTTGTTTCTTTTAAAAAAAAATACTTTCCAAAACAGAAAATAGCAAATAACCAAAAATAGTTGTGGGTCAAGTCTTGCACCTTAGGGTGCAAAATTTCATTTTTTGTCTCGAGATCTACTCAAATGGACGGTCCACGGTTATTTGGGACTACCGTAGCGGGAGCCTTAAATGAGAACAAAGGCCTATGGCCGCGTACTCGGTGTCACAGAAAATCTCATGAAGTGAGCACCATCAAAACTCCCGTGCCTACCTTCACCAAATAGTCAAAGAGGAGAAAGAGCATCTCCAGCAGAAGACTTAAAATTGGAAACCAAAAACAAGTTTTAGGTAGAAGAGAGAGAAGATTTTCAGAAAAAAAATTGTGCTCCTCTCCAGCATACTATCTAAAACTGGATACCTATAAAACTATATGAGAATACTCTTCACTTCAAGAAAAACTTTGTAAAAATGTCAAGACACAAAAAAACAGTGAATAATTACACCTTTGTTTGAGGTCTTTTCTGCAAAACCGCGAACCTTATCCAAGCCCACGGTTTCTTCTTCCTTTGCTCTCAGCCAAGCAACTCCAATCACCTGGTCCAGTTCATATCCATGATGACCACGCTTAAGCACGACCGTGCCACTCAAGCTTGCCCTCCAACTTCCCCTCCAGTTCTCCCTCCGCTTTCCCCTCCAGCTCGGCCGTCGTCGCTGCCTCAAGGTTGCCTTCTACCCGCCGCGCGACCCGGCAAGGTGGTTGCGGGCTCGACGCGCTGCAGGCCCCGGCGAGCCTCCACACCGCGCGACTCGACGAGCCGGTCGCGGACCCAAAGCGTCGCACGTCCCGGCGAGATTTGGTGGTGGCGCGGCTTGAGGTTGGGCCCTTTGGCGACAGCTTAAGGCTGGCCAGGGCAGTGGCAAAGGGTACACGAGGCGCGGGAAGGTGGCGAGACCGTCCATGACGGCGCCGGTGGCAGGATTCGCGGCGGCGGGTTGAGATTCAGTGGCGCCGGCGGCCGAATTCATGCCGGCGGTTGGGGGAATTGGGCTGAGAAATGTCCCACGTGAAGTGGTTGGGTGTTCCCGCATGTATGAAGTCGTTTTTGGTTTCCGATGGATGGAAACTCAAATATGAGTTTTGGAGAGAGAAATTTATGTAAAAAGTTTTAGTTTTTAAGTATCCATTTAGGTTCTTTGTTGGAGGGTTTGTTTTTTTAGAATGTTTTGACAGTTTTTAAATTTTGATATCCACTTTAGGTTTTCTGCTAGAGATGCTCTAAATATGCATGCATTGTAGGCTCGTGCCTGTTCCTCTCTCTGTCTCTCACTTGTCCTGCAAAAGAACGACATGAGGGAGCACGTATGCACGCATTGGCACCGGAAAAAAGGACTTTGTGGTATGTCTAGTGGCCGCGCGTCTGTGCCCGAAAGAAAGAAGCAGCAAAAGTCATGTCAACAAGAGAGGTCATACCTCTTTATTTCTGCCTTCCTTAGATTTTTTAGCAAAAATTTAAGCCCCATCATATCAAAGAGATATTGCCATTTAAAAGTATTAAATAAAGTCTAATTACAAAACTAATTACAGAACACCTAGACTAATTCGTGAGACAAATCTAATGAAAGAAATTAAACCGTCATTTGAAGATGATTACTGTAGCATCACTTTAGCAAAACATAGATTAATTAGGCTCATTAGTTTCGTCTCGTAAATTAGCACTCATCTGTCAAAAAGATTTTGTAATTAGACTTTATTTAATACTCCTAAATAACAAGATTCTTTTTTATGTGACTGGGCTAAAAATTTTGCCGCACCCTCTTATTCCCATGTTAAGACGTGCATGTGTGCTCCTTCATGTTGTCCTTTTCACAGAATCACAGGACAAGTCACAAGAGGAATAAGCACATGCTTCACATTGCATATGCATGCACACCTCTTGAGAGCAAGGCCAATAAGACTTGTCTGATGGCAGCATGAGACAAACCCAGGGACCAACACCCACAACAAGCTGTTTGAGGCATGATTGCTAAAAGTAATATTTTATTTTGTATTGGGGAAGAGCACAGACAAGTTAAGGCTACGATGAGGAGAAATGGACCTCAGCACGTGAGTTTGAGCCTCGGTGGCCGTGTTCAGCCGGTCGACGGAAGACGTGACGAAGTTTCCTTTCTTTCTCTTCCACCTCATTTTTCTGCTGACGTGTTGGTCAAATCCACGATTATTGGGCCTGATAGTCCTCACTCTATGGTATTTTCTGTGACGCTGAGTATGCAGCTATGGGTATCTTGGTTATCATATCACCAACAAAATACAATACGCCTACTTCACCACATGGAACAGAGCACCATCCAGAAGCAAGAAATCGACAAATTCCTACCTTTAATAGTCAAATAATGTTATCAATTGATAACCAAAAATTGACTGATACTATCTAAATCTATTATATTAATATTTACCCAAGAAACAAAGCAACAATGTCGCTCTTAACAGCCACACATAACCCTATTGACATTCCAGAAAAAAACCATTATTACTATAGAGAAAATTAGTCTAACTAGCCCTTCACATGTTCTCAAACTTACGCACCATATATTACCATTACAGAAACATAGCCCATAATACCTATATACATGTTTATAAATTACATACTTTCTATTTTAAAAAAATCTGGCAGAAAATAGTGATAGAAAGATAATCTTAAATTAACAATATATTATATATATATATAGGCCTCTTATTTTATAGCTGGCTATAGAGTAGCTTATTCTGTGACCACTTCTGAATTGTAAATTACGACAGTTGACTATAGTGATTTACGATATTTTGCTACGTGATTTACTACAATTTTACCATGGTTGATATTTCGAAACGTGTGTGAACGCTGATGTCATAATGTTTTTCAAATTTATCGTAATTCTGTGATAAAATTATAGTAAAACTGTGTTATCATAATTTACAACATTTAATTATAATAATTTACGATAAATTTGTGATGTGTTTTACTAGACTTTTGTTGAAATTTTGCATGCGACACGTGTCCTTGAACATGATGTCGTAAATTTTGCTCAAATTATTGTAAATTTCATTCAAAACAAAAGTGGCTATAGAATAAGCTATTCTATAGCCGGCTATAGAATATACTCACTCTAACCCTGCGCTATTTAATACCCTGGATACTGAATAGCTTATTCAGTACCCAGACCAGATTAGCACAGACCAGGCCAGCCGGAGCTCCCACCAGCACGGACCCGCCCGGCTTCATTGCACACGGAAGCATATCAAAAGGAAATCCCACCAGCGCGTGCATTAAAAAACCTCCAGCTGTGCATGCATGCGTGCAACTGCAAAGGCTCCCGTGAACCCTTTCATTTACTATTAGTTTATTCCTTTTTATTCGTTTCTACCAACAATGCACACCGGAAGTTCTGCATGTTGATTGCCTGGTCCTATACGACCATAAAAAATCATATTTGCGCAGATTCTTAGGTTGCTGTTACGGTACAACTTTTCTTTCCTTTCTTTATCACTATGTACTCCATAAAGCAAGGTTGTAAACAATATACGATAAATCATAAACACCTTCAATTTGAAGTGATATATCATATTAGTGCCATGTGATATTTAATTTAAATGGAAAAGGATCAATTGAGTAGAACCATAAGAATCTTCAATATTTTATTTTCAAGTATTTTATTTTCAAGTATTTGACCTGTTTTTATGCTTTCATGAAGAAAACATGATCCATAATGAATATTTTGTTCAAAAAAGAATTTTTACTATCGAGACAACAGTTATTATTTTTTCAAAACCAACTCTTTACTATCTGTTTCGGATGCACATACACATCCCATATTCTTCACACAAATTACCTGTTTTATGAACTATTTTTGAAAAAACTATTTTTGACAGTCTCTAAATAACATCTATTCAGAGCATATAAATATTGGCATGAGTAAGAAAGGTTAGTTGGGTTACAACATAAATACTAGTAGGTTTGTAAATAATAAATTTCATGAATTGTAATAGAGGCATTCTTCAAGAGCTCTGAATATATTCAGGTCATAAAGAGTTGCGAGGTTGGATGTCTATGCCATCATGTTTGTCAAGATCCTCGACTGACCTAGTCTCTCGTATTAGATAAAAATGCATCGTCCTTTCTGATAGTGACGAGACACAAGGAACCTAATCATATTTCATTTGCTCCAAGGTGACACATTATATAGGTATATAGGGTCATCATGCATTTTATGTGCATTTTTTTATTTATGATCTAACGTGAAATCATAAGGGTTAGCCTTGTTGAAGCATAAAAACTAGTATTGTGAAACCATCAAGCTCGGGATGTGTAAGTAATCCAAATGTTCAGTTTTTTGCGTAAAATTAGTGATTTGTGATCATAAATATCTCTTATGTGAAATATAGAAACTCCCCGTAAGAGTATAATTCTTAAAACATGTAACTGTGGAAGACTACTATATGGTTTGAATAGTATGGTTTGGCCATAGAAACTAGTTATTTTAGTGTAAAGTTCACTACCGTGAGACAACATGAAAAATAAATTAGCCTGGCCAATAAATAAAAACCAATGTTGTTAAGTCATATATTTCTAATTCTACAATTTCTAAGCTATTCATGTAACACCTAATTTTATAAGTTTTATAGTTACAGTCACAAACCATAAAAATAGTGCTAGTTTTTAAATGCAACATAACAATTTTATGGTCATGGGTTGATGGGCCCATAAAAACCTTTTCATTTAACCATAAAATAGTGCTAGTTTTTACAGTCACAAACATTTTCGCCATGTGTGTGTCTTCAAGTACAAGTATAAAACAAGTCAAGAGCATAAATATCAACATGTCAAGTCATAAAGATTACTTGGCTGGAGTATAAAAAATAGTGATTTGAGTCACACACGTATATGGAGGCATATAAAGTTTTTACGTGAAATCCAAATTTTTAGAGGTGAAACGTTGGAAAAACATCAACTAGTAATATAAATTTTAGCAAGTCAAAATCATAAAAAGTTCATGTTTGTTGTATAAAGTCAATAAAATATTTTGGGTTGGATCATAAAAACTAGTGACGTGAAATATAAAGTCATAAAAATATTTGGTTGGATCATAAAAACTAGTGTCATGAAATCATAAATTTCAAAACGTGTAAGTTGTAAAGCTTTTTTGGCTGGGACATAAAAATTGGTGTTTCAAAATTTTAAATTTCAGACTGTGCAAGTTGTAAAGCTTTTTTCGGGTAGGGTGTAAAACTGTTGATTCGAAATAATAAACATTTTTGTGTCATTTTTACATACCAATGAAGATCCATCGTTGGTACTCTTGTTATGAAATATTATTTGTACTATCAGAGTTTATATTTATAGTTAAAACATAAGCATTTTATATCTTGAGATGCAGTGGCATAACGCTCAGTATGTGTAAGACACAAATATTTGCAGTCCAAGGACATAAAAACTAGAGTACTACTTGGATTCTGACGATGTCGAATCGTAAAAACTTTGCAGTGCTGAAGTATAAAAACTTGGTAGCTCATTTTTGAATGTGAGTCATAAACAATACATTTGTGAGCATAAATCCCAGCATGTGTAATCATAAAAATAGTGATTTTAAATCTTAAGAGGTGGATACAAACATTTTTCCTGTTCAGGACATAATCTTTACACTCTAGAACTACAATTACAATCTGCCCTAAATGACATCCAGATCCTCGTGGAACAGAGCAATGATGAGCACCGTCGTTGTTCCAGCTTGCTGTCCCGTAGCTCTTGCACATCATAAGCATGGTGTCACGATAGAATGTGATGGCCACCGGATTGTTCTCAGCTGCCGTGATGCTTCAACTTCCCATGAGCGGGAGATCATAGCTGGACCAGCCTCCACAAGATCAGATGCTCGGTCAAGCTCGCTGACGAGGGACACACGAAGAGAGCTTCAACAATTGTATCCACAAATTAAATAATAAAATACGGAAAAATACGATGGACTTTGCCGGCCGATACCTGGCACTCCGGATCGAAAGTCACCGGTGTCTGGGAAGGGCGTGGAGGAGGCCGGATGGAGATGGGCACTAGCGATGCGGCAATGGTGTCCGTCATCAGGGAGCACGCTAATGTTTGGATCGCTCTATTGAAAAGAAAAGGAAACTCATGTGAATGAGGGAAGCGAGAGGAAAGATATAATAAGGTGATATGCAGGCAACCGTGCATTCATGGTAACGGTAATTGATACCGTAATTAGTGAGTAGTATTTAAAAGAAAGTTTTCCACGCATGCATGCGGGTGTGTGGTTTGGTTGAACCCAGATGCTTGTGTTGTGTGCGGGTGGCTCCGTTGGCAGGCCTGAGTACTGAATAAGCTATTCAGTACCCAGGGTACAATATAGAAGTTCTATATATATATATTTGGCGAAGAAAAGGCGTTACCATATTCGCTCTTAAAGCTTAAAAAGTTCCACGTTAATTTGATAAAATAAAAAGAAAAAAGTACCTACCACTGCTATTATGAAAAAATAGTTAAAATACCCTTCACCAGTGCTATTATGTAAAAATTAGACTAAAACACTCTTATATTACTTTTTCTATTTTCCATTATTGTCATAATTAGCAATGTGTCTTGAGGGCATGTCGATGTTCTCTTTACTTTTCCACATATTCTACACGTATTATTTGTACCAGAGGAGCCTCCGCTCTCAACTAGAAAATATAAAAAAAATACCTAGCGATGAGCAGGCTAGGTGGATAATGAGCTTAATGGCGAGCAAGCTAGATAACTATATATGGGATGGAAATTAGCCGAGTGACGTGATGATTAGGCAAGCCAGAAAATAGGTTATAACAATGACCAACCAATGATGTGACAAGCAAACAAGAGTGCAAGGAGGTAAGGCATGGCAGTGGACAGCCCATAGCCGAGAGTAAAGGTGAGAGGGCGAGCCGAAAAACAAGTTAGAAGCAAGCAAGAAGATGACGAGAAAAGCTTGGAAAGTAAAGGTGACAAGCAAATGATCTAAACAACAAGATGGCCACTTTAACAGTATGAAGGCGAGAGAGGTGAAACGTGAGGTAATAGCGACGAGTATGAGGGATGAACAACGAGCAGGTAGAATGACCAGTCGAACAATGTGAGTAACAAGTGAGCCGGACAACGGGCCAAGATGACAACCAGCCAACAAACGCCGTGACAAGCAAGCAAGGATGCGACCATGGGAGAGAGAATATATAAATTTATTACAAAATATTATGAACTAATTACGTATAAATTTATAAATTATATACTATTATTTTTATGAAAGCAATCAATTACTCGCCGCACGAGCCATAGTACTAGTTCAATTATTGATAATGCTAGTCACACTAATGTGCGGAGCACCAACTAGCAATTGTTCACGTGACGCAGCCACTGTATGCAACAGGCATGCTACAAAGTATCAAACCCAGACAAGCACCACCGTGGCACGATAAACAGTGCAACATATAATTGAGATTTGCTCAACAGCTGAAGTCTACTTACTAACCCGATGAGATAACTGGGGTCAAGTTACACAACCCAACACAAATTGATACACGCATTTCTGCAAACACCTTGCGTTCTGCAAATTGGGGCCAGGTAAGACCAATTCTGAGATGATATATTCCTGCAGGCTGCAGCCAGGAGAAGAGATGCAATACATCTGTGTACAACAAAATATGAAGAACTGGAGATCGGTGGGGCCTAGGTGGCGATCTCACCTTAGCAGTAGGATAGAGGACGGCACAAGCAGAAACATGCAAAGGTGCTTCAGGTGGCCGGCAAACGGTAGTTCAGTGACGGGATCAAGAAGGCTTCCAGTTATTTGACTACAAGATTTCCAACAATCCCCTACAGTTTTTCTACAAGTGGGTGAGAGTTTTCGGTGTATTTACTAAATGAATTTGAAAACTGTAGGGAATCAATTTGTGGAGATTGAGTTTGTAGAGAATTTGTTAAAATTGTTGGGAACTATGAAATTTTGTACTGCAAAAATGTCAGCCACTACAAATACACTAAACTTCACACATTGTCGGCCATTTTGGCAAGCACTGTCGGCAATTAGTAGTAATCCTGTAGAGTTCTGATAAAAATATGATATTCCTACTTTTATTTACTCTTAACAAATTGCTTTTTGTTGAGATGGAAGTTGGGTCGCGGACTCGCGGTGGCTAGCCTTCTCCATCATCACTGATTTGGCTAGCCTCCTCCATTGTCGGTGCAGTCAGTAGCGCATTGGATTCTTGGGATCCAGCGAACAAGGTCGGCCCTACCGGCAACAGATTAGTCGACAAGTTCCGAGAGATCGATGCAATTTCACTACAGGCTGGATCGACCACTCAACAGTCCATGTTAATACTCATTAGCCAACTTGCCCGTGCAGCCATTTTAATTTATTACTCAATCGCTCATATTATGTAGATAATAGTTTTTTTTTGCGAACCTGATATTATTATTATTATTATTCATTTCTAAACCTGTATTATACTTTTGAGTTTGGTTACATTTTGTGGTCGAAAAAGATAAATACTGTAGATAATGGTTGCCTAATCCAGATTTGTTAACTTTTTGTTTTTACCAATTGAGGTTCTGGATTCACGTTTTGCATAATGTTCTAGTGCTTTGTTATGTTTCAAGGGTTTGTTATGTTTTTCCGCAATTTACTCCAGAGCCTCTTATATGTTATTATTTCAAAAAACTGGCCATCCCCAATGGTACGCTGCAATGTCTACATAGACATATATCTGAAAAGGAATATATATCAACTCTACTCTCAAGTATAGTTAATCCCATATTAAAACCCATCTTAGGTATGTCTACATATTCATTTATTTTTTTAAGTATGTTAGCATATCCATTCTAATATACTCTAAAGCGAACCACATGAAAAAATTACAATGCAACCCATATTATTTTAGCTTATAGTGATATACCTTGTAACTGGCATAAAAAATAATTACGTCAACATACTTCGGGTGTGTGTTTGGTCGCTCGCATGACCCCATGCTAGGATCAGTGGAGCCGTATAAACTCACAAATGAGAGCGTTTAAGATCTTGGATGAGTGGATGTAGACAACATGAGCGGATGCAAAAATATGTTTGCATCTTGCCTCGATGGATACACCCAAATTGACTGCATCCACTCATGCAAGCTCGGTGGTCTTCTTCGGGCCCACTCGTCAGTCTATTATGCAAGGTCATTTGCATCTAACTATGCAATCAACCAAACATCTTCACAAGATTCACTGTACTCTTCATGCAATCAACCAAACAACCTCATTTTGTTGGTCACTGCATCAACTCAGCCTGCTTTTCTCCATCCAGGCTATATGATGCAACCTTATGTGAGCAACCAAACACACCCTTCATGTATGCTTTACATACACATATGTAATATGATCATTTAGATTGTCTAGTATGCACTCATACTCCGTGTGAAATGATATGAACCTAAAAAACCCAAAAACAAAGTCAGAATGACAAATAATGTGCAAATGGAGCCATGCATAGAGGGAGTATTTACTATCAATCTTAAAACCGATAGGAGTAGAGATAAGCCGAATCCCACTTGAAGTTAAAAAAAAAAAAGGTTCGAATGGCCAGGAAGCAAGAGCTAGGCAACTATTGAAGTCATGGGGAGTATACTTTTTATTGTGTGTACTGTAGTAGAGTTATCTTTTATTCCTTACTATATTAGTAGCACTACTATCTCTTCACAATGTATGCAACCGGTTGGCAACCTAGTATTAATTGTTCACTGCCTACTTTCAATCACATTGTAGTTGTCTTTAAGGTGAAAACGGTTGTTGTCTCATAGAACAGTGTGTTATGTGAGGCTTTTGAACACAGTCCTTGTACTACAACCGGGGGATGTGCCGCATTTAATATGGGATGTACATTAATTACAGAGTGAATTACATAGCAAATAGAACTAATTATAATCCTTATGACAAAGGTGAGCTTCAGCCAAATTTACCAAATCTTGGTGCGCTTCTGCATTAGCAAAAAGATTGTTTCTCATGACATGGAACGCTTCTGGGTCAAAGTTGTGCAGTTCCTATGTTGTTGAGCTTGGATTTCATCTTGTAGATTGGCAATCATCACTTTTGCTTGCTCAATCTATTGTTGACCTTCGCTCACATTTACATTCACCCCAAGAGGATAGCTTTCACCTTTCCTTCTTTTAGAATATGAAGTTGGTGCTCCAGCTTCGAGAACTTCTCGAGCTCATCAACATCTTTTCCTTCGAAGTCTTCTTCATCCTGGTTTCCAAAAAAAAAAAATAAGTCTTCTTCATCCTTGAAGGTTTCTTCAGCCATGTTTTCTGCAAAATTTTCTTGGAGATTGGGGTGGATTTTTTTTAATGGATTATTCTGTACAAAAATATCAAAAATACATAATGGGAGTTTACACATTGGTATCAACACTTCTAAAACCCCAGCCCATCGACACTTGTCATATATGTGGGCCAACTGAGGACCTTTAGGCTTCCGAGGGATCCTCTCTAGCCACGATTTGATGTTGGGGTGTGAAGGTGCGAAGCAATGTCTTGCTCGATGGCTGACTCCACCTTTGCAGGTGAAATAACATCAAGTACAGTAGAGATGGGTGAAGCTGGTAACCTCCGGACTCAAAGTTATATTTTGGAATGCCCTAAGGGAACTAAGGCCTTTTCCCGAGGGAACAGGAAAACACAAGGTACTGAACACCTGATAACATAAACGAATACCCCACTAACGACCTGCATGGATCAGGCGTGAGGCGCTACTTCAACCAGGATTCCCATAATCGGGTGGGATGGTTGGTCACCTAACCAGTTCCAAACTCTGCAACAAAGAATTGAGGCAAAGATTCTTGACTTGGAAACTTAGTACTTCTTAGAATGGCATCTAAGAAGAAAAAACGTTATTGATTGCGCATTGCCGTTTCCCTAATACTTGCTCGATCAGCCGAGCATCCCAGGGGACGACGGATAAACCAACTTGAGAAATTAACAGTCCATTGCTGTTAGAGATTTGTACATGCAGGAGTTTCCCTAACCTTTTCTCCACCGTTACTTTCCTACAATGGGCGGTGCTGATGCCGCTCCAGCAGCAGCATAACGACGGCAAGCGAACCAGCACTGTCGTCTCACGTGAGCCGAGCTGAGCAGGAGCAGTGCATCGCACTACCGCTCTTTTCTCCCTTTTGCCTCCTTTTCCAAGGGGGATAACAAAAGAGAAAGCATACCCCAACAAACGAGGCACCAACGGCCGCCTTTTGCCTTATTTTCAAAAACAAAAACTAGACCTGCACGAGGAGACAAACAACCCCGGGTTTTATATTAAGAAGAAAAACCTTCTCATGCAGGACTAGAAAACCTTTGAACTCCTCTCCCACCTTTACATAGGGGCCACCTGTCATTGTGTGAGATCGGTGCGGGTAGGGCTGGACGAAAAGCTCGTGGCTCGTTAGCTCGGCTTAGCTTGTGACTGGCTCGGCTCGACTCGGCTCGGCTCGTTTACTTTTTCTAACGAGCCGAGCCAGGTTTGTAGCTCGTTATGTTTAACGAGCCAGCTCGAGCTGGCTCGTGAGCCGCTCACGAGCCAAACGAGCCAGCAAGTCTCAACAAACCCAGCACTCTTCGGTCCCTTCCTCCTTCTCACACCTTATTCCTTTCTCAAATCGAGACGCCACCACAGCTTGCCTCCTCTCAAGTTTCCATCGTGCGCCTGCCTCGCTCCGCTCGCGAGCCACACCACCTGTCTCGCTGGCCCATCACCCAGCTCCTTCGCCCGTCCACTTGCGAGCTTGCCCGAAAGAGATCCGCGAGGTTATCGGCGCCTCCTTTCTCCCATAGCAGCACCCGCCTCTCCCTTCCCCTCCGTCATCGACGCTGCAGCCATCAACGTCAAAGCTTATGGTGAGCACGAGCTCGTTTTCCTCACCGCTCTTTCTATGATTATGGTGACGACGGAAGGGGACCGAGTCAAGATCCAAGCCGCGGAGAGGCGACCTGATGCGTGGCGGCCGACAGCTCAAGCCGGGCGGTGCCACCCCTCCACCTACTCCCTTTGTGAGATGGTGTCGGATCCTTCATGTCACCAGCCCCTCTCTCTTCTCGGCCGCGACGACCTCCACGACGTGGAGTGCTGGAGCTACCTAGGCTTGACTTGCCTTTCTTCGACTCATCGAAGGAAGAGATGTCAGATCTCAATGACTCACTGGCCGCCGGCTCCACTCCGCCGTCCCCGCGGGCCGACGACTCCGGCGTGTGGTCCTCGTCGGCGGCCGCACTCTTCGACATACACAAAGATACTGCCGCGAGCTGGTTGAACTGCGTGCCCACGGCCCCGCCACCCACCGTTGGCAACGTTGCACCGGTCGGCAGTTCCGCTGTGGCTGCTGCCGCGGTGCCGTCGAAAATGAGCCGGCGCGGGCCGCGGCCGCGCAGCTCGCAGTACCGCGGCGTGACCTTCTACCGGCGGACGGGGCGGTGGGAGTCGCGCATATGGTAAAGTTCCGTTGCCGCCCTTATTTCCTTTTCTCAAACGGAAGGGAGAAAGAAGGTCACTCGCAAGCAAGCGGGGGTTTGCTGCTGGATTCCTCTTGTTTTGGGCATTTCTTGCTCCTGCTTCTTCCGTTGCCTTTCAAATATATAGAGATATAAACTTATATCAAACTTATTCTTAACCGTGTTTCTGTTCTATTCGTGTCTCCTCCTCTCTCTCCCCCCACCCCCATGCTTTTGTGCGGTGCAGGGATTGTGGCAAGCAGTTCTATTTGGGTAAGTTCGATTCATGTCCATCGTGTTCATGCCCATACTTGGGACTGCTACGTTCCCCAGCTCCCCATTATTCACAACGGCTTGTGTCGGCTTGCAGGCGGATTTGACACCGCTCATGCGGCGGCTCGGTAGGCTTCTCTTTCTTCCATCTTAATTTTATTGTTCTCTTACTGCCATGCCCAGTTCTCCGCCAATAGCAACTGGCCGCCAAATTCTATACTATTTGTTTGGTTTCCTTACCAACCTCAGTGCGTACGATCGGGCGGCGATCAAGTTCCGGGGCGTGGAGGCCGACATCAATTTCAGATTGGAGGATTACGAGGAGGACATGAAGCAGGTGCGAACCTACTAGTACTATCTACTAGTATCAAAGAGAAAAAGGAAGGATTTTTCAGGGCCCTGGTTCACTAAACATTTTCATCCGCCAGCAGATGGGCAACCTGAACAAGGAGGAGTTCGTCCACCTGCTCCGGCGGCAGAGCACAGGGATCGCCGGGGGCAGCTCCAAGTACAGAGGCGTGACGCTCCACAAGTGCGGGAGGTGGGAGGCGCGCATGGGCCAGCTCATCGGCAACAAGTATAATGCCTCGCTCTCTCGCTCTTCCTCCCAACTCGTCCTCTTCTGTGTAAATCAGTGTCAGCTGTTCATCCCCTGTCGTTGCTTTGGCTCGATCTCATGGGTGTCATTTCCGGTCCGCCGTCACTGTCTGCAGGTACGTTTACTTGGGCCAGTTCGACACCGAGGAGGAAGCCGCCAGGTAAACAATTATTGCGCTGCACTGTTGGCAAAGCTTGAGCCAGCAGCCTTTGTGAAGTGATGAGTCTGTGGGATTGTCGGGGTGTACAGGGCCTACGACCGTGCTGCCATCAGGT
Source organism: Eragrostis curvula (assembly GCA_007726485.1). Taxonomy (NCBI): domain Eukaryota; kingdom Viridiplantae; phylum Streptophyta; class Magnoliopsida; order Poales; family Poaceae; genus Eragrostis; species Eragrostis curvula. Next base: position 6,194,240 of record RWGY01000031.1, read on the forward strand.
GCAACGGCAAGGACGCGGTGACAAACTTCGATCGAAGCATGTACGCCGAGGAACTGGAGCAGACCTCTGGTTCGTCGTGCTTCCCTAGGCCGTGATCACCTCACAGAGATTCCTTCTTCTCCGTTTACCTCAACGGGAATGCATGGATCGAGAGTCTCAATTTTCACTGTGCGTACGTGCAGCTGCAACGGGCGGCGACGAGCACAACCTGGACCTGTCGCTGGGGAGCTCGGCGGGGAACAAAAGGAAAAGACTTGACGACGGCGGCGAGGAGACCTCGGACCAGAGCGTGCTCATGACCTTCACGAGTCATGACAGCACCGCTGCGTCCTTGCGGTCCGCGTCGGACTCGGGCCTCTGCTCGAGCGACTTGACGACGGAGGAGCACATGTTCGACAAGGTGGTGACACCGCCGAGCGATGTCGGGAAACTCAACCGGCTGGCGGTCAATGAGAACGCGCAACGGGTCATCGAAGAGTCAAGCCACGAGACCGACGCAATGTTGCCGCTGCTGCCGCAGTGGTTTACTGAGGATGATTGGTTTGCTGAGGATGATTTTTCTGATCAGGGTCTTGAATGTTTCGATAGCCAGGCAAGTGTAAGTTCATAAAGCTAGGTTCATCCATTCTTCTTTTATATAGCAACAAAAGCGTACAGTGCATCTTTTGAAAAGATCACAAAAATAGGCCATAGCAAAACTATCGATCCTCACTAATTTTGAAGAAAATTCTATCCTGTTATACGGAATAGATATTCTGCGGGTTTTACTTTAAGTTTCTCTTAGATGAAAGGGCAGATAGTTTTCGTTTCTAAACGTTTTTCATAGCCATAGACTAACCTGTACTACTAGCATTCTAGTACTGGTTTGGTTCATTTGCTTACGCCGCTAAGAGCGTCTCCATCAGTAGCCTCCTAATAAACTTGATTGGGCCTCTAGAAGCAGCCATATGGGGCCGACCCTCAAATATGAGGCTTCACATTTTACTTCTAACGCTCCTGCTGATTCTCAGCCCCTATTCATCTAAGTTCCGCTCGGCAATCGCTCCTCTCACTCCCATTCTCATGGATCACAACCACCACGACTAGGCACCACGGGCGGCACGCATCGAGGTGCCCCGTTGTGGCACCATGGCGTACGTGGGCACAAGCTAGGGTGTGTGCGCGAGCGACGACAGAGGGACCTGCGGTGGTGCGGTTCAACGTGGGGATGCCCGACCTCACTCAGGTCGTCGGGGAGGCCGCAAATGGTGCATGCGATCGGTGGGTAAGGGGTGGACGAGGAGGGGTTGGTCTTGATTGTTTCGTAGTAGGGGGTGGCGAAGGTGACCAGCGATGGGGAGCTAGCGCTGATCGCAGAGGACGGAGGGGAAAATGTTGTCATGCGTTCGGTTTCTGGAATCCCTACGTACAGGGGCGCTGGAGGGGCCTCCCTACTAGATAAGGGGCTGGAGTCAGGTTTGTTTTGGCTTCAGCCCACAAATTCGATGTAGGGGACTTTTTGGGACCTTTGTTGGACATGCTTTAAGATGACAAACATTCCATGCTGTTCTGACCCCTTCCTTTTCTTTGGAGGCAAATAATCTCTTTTGTTCTTTTTGTTTCACCAAATTAAGACAAATGGTAGCTTGAGATGTTACAATATAAGTCTTCGTGGAGGTTGACGTGGTGGCGTGGTGGCAAGAGCACGTGGTTGGCTCCTGGCCGATGCAGCTCGAGCCCTGGGCTCGACTCCCGTACCTCACCGGGGTTTATCCCCAAAACTCTGGCAGGTGCGCGTGGAGCCACAATGGGAGGGGCAACGTCTCCGTCGCGCATCAGATCCGAAGGACTCTGGTGATCTCTCGAAGGAGACATCAATTAATTTCTTGAAATTGGTTTCAGTGAATAAAATAATCATAAGTCCACCACGCCAAATTAAACCTAAATGATGTATTAGTACTATTGGTTGATAAGTTCCATTATTGCACAGAACTAGTATATTATATCATTGAGTTACAGTATTCATTTTATATAACAGGATGGAGTTGAAAGACCTCAGGTACGGAAGCAAAACTGGACTCATGGAAATGTTTCTACTGATGAACTTGGAAAGGCAGCAGGCAAGAGATTGAGAGGCTTTTGTGAGCCAGTAACTTGGAGAAAATTGACAAAATGTCTAAAAGTAGTCATGTTTGTTGCTACAATACAGATTCAGGTAATGAAGCAAGAGCAATCTAATTAGATTTTTAAGTTTCGAAGCATTCCACTTTTACTTGGGCAAAGTCGTCTTTGTGGCCTAGCTTAAAATTATATTGAGCAGCACTATAGGTACGACCTTCGTGGTAGACTGAGGTACAACCCAAGGATATCAGAAAAAAAAAAAAAAAAAGGTACAACCCAAGCATCTAACGGCAAGTAGCGATGAAAATCATTCAGCAAAGGCATCGTACATGTAGATCACCTCAGTCGGAAGGGAGTCGGACCATGGGGGTCAGATATATGCACAGCGTTTCCCAATTGAAGTTTTGCACTGAGCAAAAAGCCATACATAATCGAAGTGATGTTCAGCACTACTGATTGACGGGTTTCACTTTTATTGAATAACAGATTCATTTTTGGGGAATCTATTGAATAAAAAATTCTAGTCATCACTTATACCTTTTTAGGCGACAATATCTAATTTGAAACTCCAAATTATTTTCAATGTGGAGTATCATACACATTAAATGACTATCACACAAGATCTTTGGCACGATTTCTGAGGCTAAGAAATTGTGTTGAACTTATAATTGCTCACAATATGTAGAAATTATATAATCTTTAAAAAGCTTAGGAAACAGTGGACAAGTATCCTTTCATCTGTAAATAGTTTTTTTTTTTCTTTTGGGCTTACAGCCTTTTGTACAGTTTTGTCCTTTTGTGCAGCTTTGGTTACATTAATGGAAAATGAAATCAGTAGGGGCCTCCCCTCCTGTTTTGGTAAAAAAAAAAAGTGAACAAGTATCAACCATTGGACAGATATATTACTCTCTTGTTTACATGGTACTCGTGGATTGTTTATCTCTCGGGGCTTACACATACAATCATTATTTGCTAAGATTCGATAAAAAGATCATTAACAGGTAACGGATCCGAATTGGATGTTTGGACTTGAAGAATTTTACATTTACTTGGTCAAAATCCGTGTTTATTACATACTCCCTCCATGTTTTTTATATTTTACATTGGTTGATTTAATTTTGAAGTAACCAATAGAACCAATAATGATGTATTGGTCTAGCTTCTTGTATTAGACCGATAAGAAATTTTATCAACTCTTATTCTTATACTACCTCCGATTTTAAAATGATGACGTCCGGACATCAATTTCAAGCCAAATTTGAACTGCCTAGATTGTCCGGACGACATCAAATAAAAAATGGAGGTAGTACCCTTTATGCATGTTATGTTGTCAATTTATCCGATTTCTCTTATTTAACAGGTTGGAATTAGAGGTCGTCAGATACGGAGGCACTACTCAACTCATGGAAGGGCTTCTACTGATGAACTTGGAATTTCTGAAGGCACTGGTTTCGGATTCTTTTGCAAACCAGAAACATGCTTAGAAGACAAAGAGAGTGATGCTGCTGAAGTGACAAAGTTGGTCAGGAGGCAAAAATTGGATAAAAATGTGTGGAGCTCCACATTTACAGAGGAAGATACTTTTTATCCCAGGCATAAATATTCATGTAGCAATGTAAAAGTAAGTAAATTTAAAATTTCATTTTATAGCAGAAGCGAAATTTGTGCATTGAGAGAACACAGGCACAATAGAAGACACTCCCCTAAACTAGACATTCCCGAGTTCTTTTTTTATTAGATGAATACTAGCTTTGTTTCAGTTTTTAATGTTTTTACCTCTGAAGCTAAGTTACATTTTGTGCTAAATCTAAGCTGAGTGGAATTGGATTTTCAATGCTATATCTTCAGTCAAAAGGTTGTTAATATTGTACCTAGATGAAATTCATGCACCGCAGAAGAAAGATGTTGTGCACATGTCCAGAGCACCAGGTTTGGGATAATCATTCAATTCTTTGATTTTTTTTTTTCGGTTGAGAAACTACATTCTACTTTTCGTGAGAATGTAAAAGAATGGTTTGCCATCAGAAAACAATATGGAGGAGACCTCCATCATAAATGCGTGCAACAGGTATTCAAAAATTTTATCAAGAAGCATGTTTTCTACTAATATATAGGTTCTTTATATCCCCCCTTTTAATTGCTTGCGGTGATTAATACCTTTCACTGTTGTAGGCTGTTTGTAAACTTATTGGAAGAAATGACATCAAACAAATGATCATGGAAAAGATATTGTCGGAAGAAATGGTGAGGAGTAACTATACTGTTATTTGCATAAATGCAGGGAGAGGTCATGGCAAGACTTCACTGCTCCGTATCCTTTACAATGACCAACAATTGATGGATGCTTTTGATAAAAGGATATGGATACATATGTCCGATAAATTAGACATATTAATGCTATTTAGGAGGATTGTTGAGTTTACCATGAATCACCATTGTAGTATTACCAACCTCGGGTATCTTCACGGAATGGTGAAGGAGGAAATGACTGATAAGAAAGTGGTAATTTTCTTGGATGATGCAGACATAGAAGACCCACAATTTTGGAATAGTGTATTAGAAGTTCTTAATGCTTGCGCTTGAGGAAGTGTTGTTGTCATGGCTACAAGGAGTGCCGCCGCTGCTGATCTTACAGGTGTAACGACAAATTCCTATTTTTTGAACCCTTTATCCGAAGAAAACAATCTGATGCTCCTCCAACAGTATGATGCTTTGGGCACTGATATCCAGAGAAATCCTGATTTAATGATGGTTGCAAAGAGGCTCATTTCCATGTTTGGAGATAATCCACTAAACTTGAAGGCCATTGGTGGTCTTCTATGCCATACGGACAGTATTTCATTACAAAGTGATACGTTTGAAGAAGTGCCTTTACAGCTCTGCCATGATGTTTTACCAATCCATCTGAAGAAGTGCCTTGCGATTTGTTCCTTGTTCCCTGAAGGTTACATCTTTGATAGACATCACATAATCCTACTATGGATTTCTAATGGTTGTATCATACCTGTTGAAGGATGTGAACTTGAAGATGTCGGAGCTAAGTATTTCAATGATTTGTTGTGCAGATCTTTCTTTCAGCATTCACCTTTTCATAATGACAAAGATGAAAAGTTTGTAATGCATGAACTTATCTACAAGGTGGTAGAGTCTGTCTCCCGATACAGATACTTCAAGTCTGAAGATCTCATGAACAGTGTACCTGGAAATATTCTTCATTTGTCACTCGTTTCCTCTCAAATGCAGACGGTTCAACTGATGCCCAGAACAGAAAAGCTCAGGGATTTGCAGACATTTCTTGTGGTGCAACCTGAGGGGCAACAGTACAAGATTTCTGTCCCCACCTTAAATCTTGTCGGTTTAGATGATTTTTTTCTGAAATTCTTATCTTTGGAGACACTGGATTTGAGTCACACCGATACAGAAGATCTCCCCGGGTCCATTGTCATCTTGAGAAACCTGAAGTACTTATCTCTGAACAACACAAGCATCAGGGCGCTTCCGCCTGAGCTCTGCAGCCTTGGCAATATGCATATACTGAAAGCGAAAGACTGCCGCTTCCTCACTTTCCTACCTGGAGACTCAAAGAAGCTGCTCAAGCTGCGCCACCTTGATGTGACGAAAGAACAGGGGTACGTTCACTTGCCACATGGAATTGGTCAGCTAACTGAACTCCGGACACTACCAATCTTCCATGCAACTAGTGACTCGTCACATTGCTGTATAACTGAGCTGGGAAATCTGCAAAATCTGAGGGGTTGCCTCCGGCTTTCTGGACTCTCGAGCGTCAAAACCGGCAGCAAGGCCCAAAAGGTTGACCTGAAGAGTAAGCAGCATCTGGAGGATCTAACACTGCAATGGCAATACGGTAGCGAAGACATTGATGACGATGATGACGAAGTAGAAAATGTAGCTGAGCAAGTTCTTGAAGGCCTTCAACCACACGGCAACCTCCAAGAGCTTGCCATTAGAGGCTACGAAGGCAGTGCATTTCCTTCTTGGATGCAGACCCCTTCTTCCTTGCCAAGCTTAGTCTCACTCACACTCGACGGTTGCTGCAACTGTACCCAGTTCCCCGCCATTGATCAGCTGCCATCACTGAAGTTCCTGAGCATTCGAAAGATGTACTACGTCCAGCAGCTGAGCAGTGACATAAACGGTGCCGGTGGTACCAAGTTTCCATCCCTTGAGCTGCTAAACCTGTGGGAGATGTATGGACTGGAAGAGCTTTTTGAAGCATCTGAAGGCGACTGCCCTCGCCTGCGCAAGATCTGCATCAGCAGGTGCCCTGACCTGAAAAGACTGCCCAGCCTTCCTTCTGTAAATGAGCTGGTTCTCCACTGCGGCCTTCAACTTCCTGACATCCCGGAGCTTGGATCCCTGGCATCACTGAAAATTGAAAGTTTCCACGGCGTCAAATCGTTTAGCCTGACACCTGCAATGCCGGTGCTGAAGAAACTGAGATCAAGTCTTGCAACGAGCTTTCGTCGGTTGACGGATTGGAGGCCCTCACGACCGTTCAGAGGCTGAAGATAGCAGGGTGTCCCAAGTTTGTTTTGCCAAGAACTAGAAGCCTGCTGGAATCCTGAAAGGAAATAAGCTGGTATTCACCTACCGAAAGCTCGGTGCTTTTTTCCTTGTTTCTTTCTTCCTATTGATTATATGGTGGTCCAACATTGTTTTTGTGGCAGCTGATGTAAATTAAAGCATATACTCACTACTCACTAGAGTCAATTTACTCAAAGAACAGGCATCTGGGACTTGACAGAGCAAATAGGCTAGGTTATTTAACATGCAACTAGGATCAAATTTTGAGTCTGTTGCTGCTGGTGCGTGGGCGCATAACAAAAAGAGTAGTGCGATGAATACATATTCTTCTGCTGTTACGGTGTTCATGGAAAATAAGGAATGCATTGTGTTTTCAGGTGGATGAGTGTGATATGTTGCAGGTGTTGGAGAGCTGGATTGGAAAACGCGGAGAAATTGGAAGCTGCTTTGCAAGGAGGACAACTGCGAGAAGATGGATAGGTGCAGCATCTTTGGATGGCGGAGCCGCGGCCTTGCCAACCCAAGAATTGAAACGGTACTCTGCCTCAGCCTGATCAAACGTGTCGGTTAGAGCAACTCCAGCAGTCTCCCAATAAATTGCCTCTCAATATCCTCTTTGGGGAAGCTTTCAATAGGATTTTAAAAATATTGGGAGGTGCAGCTCCAACAGTTTCCCAATAACAATCTCCCAATAAAAAAACACATAAATAGATTTACGCTTTCAAAACACGAAACGCAAAGACATGGCGGGCGCCATCGATTGTTCAGGGAAACGCAAAGACGATAGACGACGACAGCACCGCCGGCAGGGAGGAGCGGGCGTCGTCGTCGCACCGCATCACGGGCTTCAGCAGCTTGCCGTCGCGCAGAGATGGCAGGGCCGCGCCGCCCCCGCCGGTGACAGCCTCGCCTGCGCCTGCGGCTCGAATCGACGCCGGAGGGCAGCGCGTCGCCGTGGCGCAGGAAGGCAGCGCGTCCTCGTGCGCAGGAGAGCGGCGAGGTGTGCAGCGCGTCGGCGTCGCGTCGGAGTTGGGAGCGTTGCCGGGAAGCGGACCTCCATGGCGACATCCATGGCGGCGGCGGGTGGGCACTCCATGGCGTCACGTTGGCGTGGAGCCGACGGTGCGGACGCGTTGTCGCCGCGCGTTGTCGTGCGCCCGCCATTGATGGCCAGATCTAGGGCGTGGTAGCTCAACGGGGGCGGATGGACGGAGCGGCAATGACGGCGGGCTACTCCGAGGGCGTGGGCGACGACAAAGGCAAAGGGGCGACGGCAGCCGGGCTGCAGGCGCGCGACGGCCGACGAGCGGGAAGGGCGGCGGCGCGCGTGAAGAAGCGCGGGAGTGGAGGAACCTACGGGCACGGTTGTGGAATTGGTGGGGCCCGCCAGAAAATGGTATTGGGAGGGGGAGGAGAGGCTCCCACTATAGTGGGAGGGAAGGGCTGTTTTTTGCGAGGGGAGGAAAAGTGGAGAGCTTTTTGGGAGACTGCTGGAGCAGTTTTTGCCTCCCTAAACTCCTAATAAAACAAATTTTTTGCTATTGGAAGGGGAATTAAAAGACTGCTGGAGTTGCACTTATATGAGAACAAAGGCCCATGGCCGCGTACTCGGTGTCACAGAAAATCTCATGAAGTGAGCACCATCAAAACTCCCGTGCCTACCTTCACCAAATAATCAAAGAGGAGAAAGAGCATCTCCAGCAGAAGACTTAAAATTGGAAACCAAAAACAAGTTTTAGGTAGAAGAGAGAGAAGATTTTCAGAAAAAATTTATGCTCCTCTCCAGCATACTATCTAAAACTGGATACCTATAAAACTATATGAGAATACTCTTCACTTCAAGAAAGACTTTGTAAAAATGTCAAGACAAAAAAAAAGTGAATAATTACACCTTTGTTTGAGGTCTTTTCTGGAAAACCGCGAACCTTATCCAAACCCACGGTTTCTTCTTCCTTTGCTCTCAGCCAAGCAACTCCAATCACCAGGTCCAGTTCACATCCATGACGACCACGCTCAAGCACAACCGCGCCACTCAGGCTTGCCCTCCAACTTCCCCTCCAGTTCTCCCTCCGCTTTCCCCTCCAGCTCGGCCGTCGTCGCTGCCTCAAGGTTGCCTTCTACCCGTTGCGCGACCTGGCCAGGTGGTCGCGGGCTCGACGCGCCGCAGGCCCCGGCGAGCCTCCACACCGCGCGACCCTGCGAGCCGGTCACGGACCCGACGCGTCGCACGCCCCGGCGAGATTTGGTGGTGGCGCGGCATGAGGTTGGTCCCTTTGGCGACGGCTTGAGGCTGGCCAGAGCAGTGGCAAAGGGTATACGAGACGCGGGAAGGTGGTGAGACCGTCCATGGCGGCGCTGGTGGCCGGATTCGCGACGGCGGGTTGAGATTCAGTGGCGCCGGCGGCCGAATTCATGCCGGCGGTTGGGGGAATTGGGCTGAGAAATGTCTCACGTGAAGTGGTTGGGTGTTCCCACATGCGTGAAGTCGTTTTTGGTTTCGATGGATGGAAACTCAAATATGAGTTTTGGAGAGAGAAATTTATGTAAAAATTTTAGTTTTTAAATATCCATTTAAGTTTTTTGTTGGAGGAGTTTTTTTAATGTTTTGACAGTTTTTAAATTTTAATATCCACTTTAGGTTTTCTGCTGAAATGCTCTAAACATGCATGCATTGCAGGCTCGTGCCTGTTCCTCTTTGTGTCTCTCACTTGTCCTGCAAAAGAACGACATGAGTGAGGGAGCACGTATGCACCCATTGGCACCGGAAAAAAGGACTTTGTGGTATGTCTAGCGTCCGCTCGTCTGTGCCCGAAAAAAAAGAAGCAGCAAAAGTCATGTCAACAAGAGAGGTCATACCTCTTTATTTCTGCCCTCCTTAGATTTTTTAATAAAAATTTTAGTCCCGTCACATCAAAGAAATATTACCATTTAAAAGTATTAAATAAAGTCTAATTACAAAACTAATTGCAGAACACCTAAACTAATTCGCAAAGACGAATCTAATGAGGGAAATTAAGCCGTGATTTGAAGATGATTACTGTAGTATCACTTTAGCAAAACATAGATTAATTAGGCTCATTAGTTTTGTCTCATAAATTAGCACTTATCTGTCAAAAAAGTTTTATAATTAGACTTTATTTAATACTCATAAATAACAAGATTCTTTTTGATGTGACTCGGCTAAAATTTTTACCGTATGAAACGAACACCCTCTATTCCCCATGTTAAGACGTGCATGTGTGCTCCTTCATGTTGTCCTTTTCACAGGACAAGTCACAAGAGGAATAAGCACATGCTTCACAATGCATATGCATGCACACCTCTTGAGAGCAAGATCAATAAGGTTTGTCTGATGGCAGCGTGAGACAAACCCAGCGACCAACACCCACAACAAGCTATTTGAGGCATGATTGCTAAAAGTAATATTTTATTTTGTATTGGGGGAAGAGCACGGACAAGTTGAAGCTACGATGAGGAGAAATGGACCTCAGCACGTGAGTTTGAGCCTCGGTGGCCGTGTTCAGTCGGTCGACGGCAGACGTGACGAAGTTTTCTTTCTTTCTCTTTCACCTCATTTTTCTGCTGACGTGTTGGTCGAATCCATCAGCATGTTCGCTTCGCTGCAAATTTGCAGCAGCTACAGTGTTCGCAGTTATTTCTTTTGCAGCAACTACAGTGTTCGCAGTTATTTCTTCTACAGCGGCCACAGTAAAACGGCTGCTTCGCAGTGAAGCGAACAGGCTGCACGATTATTGGGCCTGATAGTCCTCACTCTATGATATTTTCTGTGACGCTGAGTATGCAGCTATGGGTATCTTGGTTATCATATCACTGACAAAATGCAATACGCCTACTTCACCACATGGAACAAAGCACCATCCAGAAGCAAGAAATCGACAAATTCCTACCTTTAATAGTCAAATAATGTTATCAATTGATAACCAAAAATTGACTGATAGTTTTTAGCCAACACTGAATACTATCTAAATCTATTATATTAATATTTACCCAAGAAACAAAGCCACAATGTCGCTCTTAACAGCCACACATAACCCTATTGACATTCCAGAAAAAAAAACCATTATTACTATAGAGAAAATTAGTCTAACTAGCCCTTCACATGTTCTCAAACTTACGCACCATATATTACCATTACAGAAACATAACCCATAATACCTATATACATGTTTATAAATTACATACTTTCTATTTAAAAAAATCTGGCAAAAATAGTGATAGAAAGATAATCTTAAATTAACAATATTTTATAACAAGTAATTAGTGGCTAATTTGGAAATTATTAACTGCACCTAATATCAAATGGGTGGTGCGCGGTTCTGGTTTTTTATTTTGGGGAGCGGTTTTTCCTGGTTGGTTCGGTCATGGTTGCACACGAGGGCTCGGTCAGCTGGACTGGGGTGTGAAATATTATTTCACACCCAAGGAGCTATATATATATAAAAATCCATTTTACTCCCGGGTGTAGTTACTCCCACTTCTGAAAAACCACTTTTGGTATGTGTACATACCTATTTATCATTTTTAGTATGTATACATACCCAAAACAACTGAACCATACACATATATATATATATATATATATATATATATATATATATATATATATATATATATATATATATATAGGAAGTCTTTTTCCTACTCCCGGGTGTAGTTACTCCCACATTTGTATCTCACAATCTAAAAGGTATCTGTGCATACTTGAGGTTTCTAAAAAAAGTATGTACACATACTTGATTTTTAAAAGTGGTATGTGGACGTACTCTTTTTTTTATGAGGATATATCAATTATATGGACATACTCCTTTTTCTATACAGAAAACGTGATATATAATAAGGTGCAAAAAAATATGGGTTCCACTAAAATTTTTTTATGGTTATCACTTTGAGAAATCTTATTTTAGGTATGTATACATACTAAAAATGATAAATGGGTATGTACACATACCCAAGATGGTTTTCAGAAGTGGGAGTAACTACACCCGGGAGTAAAATGGATTTTTCACTCCCGGGTGTAGTTGCTCCCACATTCAAAAAACCACCATGGGTATATGTACATACCCATTTATCATTTTGAGTATGTACACATACCAAAAATAAGATTTTTCAAAGTGATAACCATAAAAAATTTTGAGTGGAACTCATATTTTTTTGCACCTTGTTATATATCATGTTTCCTGTATAGAAAAAAGAGTATGTCCATATACTTGATGTATCCTTATAAAAAATAAAAAGTATGTCCACATACCATTTTTAAAAATCAAGTATGTGTACATACTTTTTTTAGAAACCTCAAGTATGAGTAGATGCATCGTTGTTGTGAGATACAAATGTGGGAGTAACTACACCCGGGAGTAGAAAAAAGGCTTCCTATATATATATATATATAGTACTCCTATTTAGCACCTAGGGTGCTAAATAAGTTATTTAGCACCCAACAGCGTCACCCAATTGACTCAAAAGAGCTTTTTATTGACCGGCCACCCCCACAACCATAAAACAATTACAAAACCTCCTAAACAGTAAATCTTAATCCCACAACCATAAAAAGGTTGAAAATTTTGCCCCGCAACAATAAAAATCTCACCACCGTGAGATAAAAAACTGAACCACCCCGCACAGTGCTCATTTTATTCCCAACCATGTTCTCTCTCCTGTTCATCTCTCTCTCTCTCTCTCTCTCTCTCTCTCCCTCCTGATATTATGCGAATCAAGATCTAGATCATAGGGACAGTTTAAGGTCGTGCGAATGAAGGTCAGCAGCCTCATGAAGGTCCAATTTTGCCTCTCGCCATCGTTGATTGCCGTTCCCTGAAGGTATGGCGGCCAGATTTGTTATTTTACTGTCTGTTCTCCATGAGCACGGGTAGCCAATAATGAGATCTGCCATTTTTTTCCCAAAAAAAAGATCTGCCATTTTTTTAGTGTACCCTTGTATCATAAAGGACAGATTGTTTGGTCGATTCGTCAAAGTTCATTTATATCGTTAAATTCCTCCCAAGTTTTTTCAATTCCCCGTTTTTTTTAATCCATGGTTTCTATCAGTTCGAAAAAAAAATCCATGGTTTCTAGGTCACCTTTTTTTTATGAACAACTTCTGGATGGAGTCGATACCCTATGCGATGTGTTGTCAGTTGTTACTGCCATGGATGTATCCTCTTAATTGAATCATTGTATTGGTGGAACTGCTCCGTAATTGGATCCGTGCATCTTTGCCAACCATAGATCTGCCCTATTCCGTCGTGAACCCCTTGTATCAAATGTGTACTGCTTTGCTGATTCATCAAAGTTTATATTGAGTTCCTCCTAATTTTGTTCAATTAATTCCCCTGTTTTTTTAAAAAAAAATCTAATTCATGGTTTCTAGGTTACGTCTTTGATGAATACCTTCTGGATGGAGTTGATAACCTATGCTGATGTGCCGTGACATCAATGGATGTATCCCCTTAATCGGAACATGCTACTGTTGGAACTTCTCCTATGTACTTGGATCTGCGGATCATGGCCAACCATAGAATATATTGGAGAATGCTAACCATATTCAGTTTGCCATGCGATATTCAGTTTGCATGATAATCTAGTCCATGTAGTAGTAAAGTTTATGTTCAGGTGCCACATTATATTCAATTTGCTGATAATCTAGTTCATGTACCACTCCGAGTGGTCAAATAATATTATATTTGTGGATGAAATTAAGCAATATGTATATCTTCCTAGAGGCCAAGGTTGCACTTGTGCATGCCTTTTTTTTTTTTTGGTCTGTTTCAGCTCCAGATTTTTTTTCTCACCGAAGGTGATGTTTTGAATATATAATTTTTTTCATATAATAGTCTGAGTGGTAAAAACCATATGGCTATTTTTTTAACATTTTTACTTCCATTATAATATATTTTTGTAGTATATTACCACGTGTTTATCTAACAGTTCAATAAACTTGTGTGCACTAGGTGCTTAATAGGCATGGTCAAAATGTTGTTCCTATTGCTTCCACACCTCAGGAAGTGAGGAGCTTCTTTGTCACCGGAACCAAAGGATGCCGAGAGAAGCTTGTGCATATGCAGTCTTGGAAACTAGTAATGTATTACGGCCGCAAACGTTGATTAGTGATTCTGCGTAATAATATTTATTTACAAATTGAGCTCACTACTAAACCATGTGCAGAAAATCTATCATTTGAAAGCACAACCGAGATCTACGCTTGTGCCAACATTATCTGTGGATAACCAACATTTACGGTTTAAAGACGCACAATGAGCATGGAATAGAGGGAACTGAATTAAACTTTTATGGTTGCAAAAACACGTAGCCATAGAGCTCGAAGGCACCATCTACCCGATTTTCTATGGTTGAGGATCAACTGTCAGAGCTTAGATCTATTTTAAGGCCAGCGTTAAAAACATTTATGGTTGACAGGAAGAAAGATTTATGGTTGCAAAATGAATTACGGTTGGCAGAAAAGATTATTGTTGTGGGATGCTTCGGCTGGTTGGATCCGTTGTCAGAGAAAATCAGCCTCTGACTTTACATCCGCCGGGAGCTTACGACTCGAATCATTGCTTGTCTATTGATTTTTCATTTGATCAATCCAACGCATCTACTTATAACAGCTGACAAACACCTATCTACTCAAAGTGTAACGGTTTCGTAATAACCCAAAGAAAAGGACTAAACTAAACAATCAAAGTTTTACTTGTGACGTCCATGAGGAAGGCTCGTTCCAGGCAGAAAAAGTCGTGGTTTACGGTTGTGTGTGCAACTGAGGTGAAACCATCAAACTTTTACATAGCAAGGACACGCTAGTTGGTCAAAACAGCAGTGCCGGGAAGTTTTATTGTTGCGGAACCAGCATCTCTGGGATTTTTACGGTCGCGGGATGTTCCCGAGTCTCCGCTGGTGGGGGGCTGACGCACTAAATATAATTTAACGCGCTGCGCGTTAAATAGCGGCAGCCTATATATATATATATATATATATATATATATATATATATATATATATATATATATATGTATAGAACTCTTATTTTATAGCTGGCTATAGAATAGCTTATTCTGTGGCCACTTCTGAGTTGTAATTTACGACATTCGTATATTGTGATTTACGACATTTTGTTACGTGATTTACTACAGTTTTACCTTGAGTCTTCTTTCACAATGTGTGTGAACGCTGATGTTGTAAATTTGTTTAAATTTATCGTAAATTCGTGATAAAATTATCGTAAAACTGTGTTATCGTAATTTACGACATTTGACTATAGTGATTTACGATAAATTTGAGATGTGTTTCACTAGACTTTTGTCGTAATTTTGCATGCGACATGTGTCCTTGAACATGATGTCGTAAATTTCGTTCAAATTGTGGTAAATTTCATTCAAAACAGAAGTGGCTATAGAATAAGCTATTCTATAGCCGGCTATAGAATATAATAGACCTCTTATTTTGTAGCTGGCTATAGAATAACTTATTCTGTGGCCACTTCTGTATCGTAAATTACGACATTCGTGTATAGTGATTTACGATATTTTGCTACCTGATTTACTACATTTTTACCATGGTTGATCTTTCAAAACGTGTGTGAACGTTGATATCGTAAATTTGCTTAAATTTATCGTAAATCCATGATAAAATTATTGTAAAACTGTTTTATCGTAATTTACGACATTTAAATATAGTGATTTACGAAAAAATTGTGATGTGTTTTACTAGACTTTTGTCATAATTTTGCATTTGACACGTGTCCTTGAACATTATGTCGTAAATTTCGTTCAAATTATTGTAAATTTCATTCAAAACAGAAGTGGCTATAGAATATACTCACCCTTATATACCTTCTCTATTTAGAACCCAGCGCTTTAAATATTATTCAGCGCGCTGGCCATTTGGTCCAGTCCAACCAACCCAGACCGCGGTCGTATATCTCGCCCACCAGTAATATATGCCACCTGACAATCCCGAGTGGTATATTGATTGACCTCAACTAGTATATCAAAATGATCACTATAAAAATAACCCGCTGCTCTCTTTCTCTCTCCTCATCCTCATTTTCAACCTTTCCTTCTCTCTCCTCATCTCTCACCTACCACCGAACGCATCCAGATCCAGAACCCGGCAGCCTGCGGTGACGGCGACCGAGTTCGCCAGACGTGGTCCGTGCCGTGTCCTCACGGATGTCGTCGAGCTCCTGCTTACGTGCGGCGAGACGGCTGCGAGGCATGGCTGCTGCTCACGCGCAGTGAGGCAGCGGGAGGGAGCAGCAAGATCCGGTGGGACGCGGCTGGAGCTCTCGCGCGTGGAGGCGGCGGCAGCACATCGGCGGCCGCACGAGCGAGATGGCTGCGGGACGCGTCTGCAGCTCGTGCCGTCCCGTCGAGCTTCATGCGCGGGCACAGCAGCTCCTCGCCCACGGACCCTGTGTCACACTCGCGGGTCCGTTGGATCCTGCTGTTTTCTTCCTCGACGCGGTGTCCCGGCGTCGTTGCAGCTCGACGGAGTAGAGAGAGCAACGAGTACTAGGCAAGAAGCGCATCTTGGTAAATCTTGCACCTGCACTTTGAAATTTTTATTTTATTTTTCGGAAGAAGTTGATGCGGGCTCATTCTTTTTCTTGAAAAATCAACATTTTCCCTTGCAGATCCGGAGCTCTTTAACGCCGGCTACCAACAGTGAGAACTCCGTCGTCAGATCCAGCGAGGAGCCCCATCAGGTGACGGGATGCGGCAGCTCGTGCGAGCCGAGGCGGCGGCAAGGTCGTGGCCACGGCTGCTCGCAAGCGGCGAGGCGGCAACGCTCTGGAGCAGGCAGAGTTGCTGCTCGTCGTCCACTGGCTGGTCGTCTACGCCTCCGTGCGCAGGTGCCGTAGAAGGAACATCCGCATGTGGATTTTCGTCATCATGTTGGTTGCTCTGGCATTCTTTGTTCGGTTCTCTTTCTTTGCCTGAGATTTGGAGATCTGGATGCATCCAGAGAACTCGTTGTGGGAGAAAACTAAGAGGAGCTAGCTTTGAATGTTGTACTTGCGTGTGATTTTTTCCTATTTCCAATCAGATTTTCCTGTTCGCCCAAATGATGTCTAGGATTTGTGCTGAATTTTCTTAAGATACCGCAACCAAGAACCCATAGCCGAATTTTTACGGCATAATCAGTTGAGATGTTGGCTCTAGAAATTCTTGAAAAACCAAGATCTATGTTGCTTCAGCACTTGTATGTCATAGTTGTATATTATGTTTGGCCGAAAGAGTATATGATTGTAATCGTGAGAGTATATCACAATATTCACAAGTCTATTGTATATAGTGTTTAACAGGAGAGTATATCACTGGCAATTGTAAGAGTATATTGTGTTTGTCCTATGATTATATGACTATGTTCATAGTTGTAAATTGTGTGTGGCCGAAGAGTATATGATTGTAATTACAAGGGTTAATGGCCGTAGAATATATCACAATATTTACAAGTCTATCATACATTATGTAACACCCCTACTTTTGGAGCAAAGAGAAAAGAAGAAAAGAAAAATAAAAAGGAATAAAAATCACTCCAAATTAAAAATTTTGTCCAACCTCTCACCTTGAAATGAATTTTCAAAAATAAAATTCACTAAACAAATTAAACTTAGTTTGAATATGAAAATTTTGAAATATAAAATTAGTGCTCAAGTGTTTGTTTCATTTAAAAATGTATTAAAATTTGGAAGCTTTTGAATTTTCAACAAGTAAAATCAAAGTAGGATTAAATCCCAAATTGATTTTCAAAATTTTGAATTTAAACCAGCATCAAAATTTCATCATATGCATTTCTGAGTTTTATTTGATTTATTTTGAGTGTTTGATCAACCTTTGTTTTATTTGATTTCGAAATCCCTTCAAATTTCAAATCCCAGAAAAGAAAAAGCCTTTTTCTTTTCCCTAATTTCCTTGGGCCCAATCCTCTTTCTCTTTTCTTCCGGCCCAACCCACTTCTCCTTTCCTTTTTCTTTTTCCCCTTTTCCTCCCGGGCCACGACCGCTCCGGCCCAGCAGACCCCGAGCCAGCCCAGCCTTCCGGCCCAGCGCGCGCAGCCCACTCCCGCAGCCCACCACCCTCTTCTCTCGCTGACGCGTGGGGCCGCGCTGTCAGCTTCTTCCTCCGTCACGTCCCGTCGCCACCGCGGAATCCGGCGACGCCCATACCGCCGCCGACGTCAGCCACAGCTCCGCCGCCCTGTAGCCACCGCCCTACTGTGCTCCACCGCCTTCATCGTCGATAAAATGGCGTCGCGCTCCTCTCATTTCTCTCTTCCTCGAGTTCGTCTTCCTCTCTCTCACCTCGCTCCGATGACCAGTCCCGGTGCTCTCTCCACTGCATCGGATGCTTTTCCCCTTTTTGTCTTCCGCACCGAGCTCCTCCGCACCCTGCGCCACCCCGGCTTGCCGCTTGCTCGCGGAGCCGAAGCCTCGAAGCCGCGCCGCAAGCAACAGTTAGGGTTCCGGCCACCCTCGTCGATGCCGCAGCACTTCGGGCCACTCCCCGTCCGTCCGAACGCATGGTGAGGTTCACCGTCCCCTCCTCCCTCTCCCGAGATTTTCCCCTCCTTCAATGGCCAACCGGAGCGCCGGAAATCAAACTCCGGCGAACTCCGGTCATGGCACCGCCGCCTTGCCGAGTTCCGGTGACGCCGCATCACCACTCCAGCCGCTCCCCACGTCGACACGTAGGCCACCCTGCACCGTTGACGCGCGCTACACCCCAGCGTCCACTTCCCGTCGCCCCTCTCCCTTCCCTTGCATCGCCGGCGAGCGCTCCGGCCAAGCGCCGCCGCGCGCGACGCCCCGGTCCACCGTGGACCGGTGGACCGCCGCCCCGTCCCGGTCCATGGACCTCGTGGACCCAGTCCACTGGGTTTTGATTTATTTTAAAACCGTTAATCCCTTTATTGCGTCAGCATTACGCAATAAACAATTTCCAATACAAAAATAATTCCTAAAACCCTGAAAATCCCGGGCCCTGTACATTTTGCAGATAAACCCCTGACCTTTTAAATAATCATGTTTAAGCCCTGCCTTTTTACAAAAAAAGTACCTAAACTTTTTTGTAATTATATTTTAGCCCCTGACTTCTTACACCAAGGTCCCTAACCTTTTCTTTAATTACAGAAAGGACCTTAGAACTTTCTGTAATTATCTTTAAGCCCCTAAAACCTTTTTATAATTACAACCAAGCCCCAAAACTTCAAATGTCCATATCTTTTCAACCATAGCTCCGTTTTGGGCGATTCTTGCGCCCACGCGTTCGTAGAAACGCATAGTACCTCATAGTACTATTATTGGAGCACCATCTTTGACCTAGGTGCCATCAATGACCCAAAACCCTCTCACCTATTATATCTTTTCCGACAGTTATGCGATGTCTCACACGTCGCAACTACTATTCACCTAAACCTAACCAATCCTGTGACGCTAGTTACCTAGTACCCTCCACCTCGCGACATACACACCGCTTCATCCTTGTATCATCTATTCACACATTGGTTCGCTAGCTTTAAGCCTAACGATCTTTCATGTCGTTTCACTTCAAAACCTAATAACCTCCTTCTATCACGAACTCAACTCCAAACCTAGCCTTGATCAATCATCGCTCAATCAAACCTAATCCATCAATGCCTGCAACACCTATTCCGAAGCCCTCACCAAATCCTACCAAACCTTATCATTTCGTCGACCTCTGTTACAAGTGCCTTTTTGTTGGATCTTATTGGAGTTATTCATTCGTTGTTATCTTAATTGTCAGTTGTCTTTATTTGATCTTGGTATTTTATCTGCAGTCATGCATGCATGTCATACATGCTCACGTACACGTACCATCGTCGTGCGTCCGACGCATGACGACCAATCAATAATAACATAGTCTTAGTAATTAACCAATCTAGTAAGTAATTAATAGCTAAGTCATCATTAGTTAACGATATAAGGTATAGGAACCCTAAGCGGACACACATCGTACTTCGTACACGTGTTGCATGAACCTTTATATAGGTTACTACCTGTGTGAAGGCTAGTGCCACGAATGTACGAATAACACGTACACACGTTGTCCCCGTCACTTCATACATTCATGCTCTTCTCTTCGTGTTTAGCATCTCGCATTACACCAAAAGCCATAGAGTACGATGCATCACCCCTAATGGCCTTTTTAAGGTAACAAAACCTTGTTAAAGTAAAACTGAATGCATCATCTGTGTCTTGAGTCTTTTGTTCTTCATTTGCTGTCTATCGGTTTTAATTGGAGTTAATTGGATCTTATTCGGCTCTTCTCGCTTTTTATTTTCTTTTGCGGTAGTTTATTTATGCGTAGTATTTCTATGCGTTAGATTACGCGAGAATCGAGGAAGAGCCAGAAGAATCCAAGCACTCGTCGAGGAATCTTATATCGAGACCCGTCGAAAGATACGAGCTTTAAGAAAGGACTCGAAGGCACCAACTACGACAGAAAAGACTGAAGACCCAGAACTTAAATATTAGGAAAGCGAATATCAGGCAAGCCCTAACTCCCCTTTGATCATATTGATCCTATGATTGCAAAGAAAACCCACTTAGAGCCTGCTTTCAAATAAAGTATGCATGGTATTTAAAAGTGATTTACATGCTTAGTATGTCCTAAGTACTTGTTGATTGCCATGCCTTGTTTCTGCTTACCCTGAATCCTTGTTAAACTTAGGAACCCACATCATTAATTCTTTAATGATGTGAAGGATCAAAATGATGCTTAGGACCTGCTACACCGTGTACTTAATTAATCTTGCTCACATGCTTTTGTGTTAAAATGTGTGAGTGATTGGTGGTGTGAGTAAATGTGAAAATGGGTGGGTTTGGTGATAAAGTGTAACTCATAGTGGGGAATGTTTTGGCGGGATCAGGCGAGGTAGTCCTCAGTGGGGAGGCTGTCTCTGGGACGCCCTTCCTCGTGAGGATTGGCTATTGAAGATGCCTGATTCGGTCGTATAAGGACCGGTTCATGTGCCGCCTGGCCTAGCACCTCCCGTCCAACCACAAGCCTTGTATGGGAAAGGTTTGGAACCACACCCTACTATAGCGTTCACCCGGTACCCACCAGGAGGCTGGAGTGGCAAACGGAAGCCAGGAGAAGGCTCGACGAGGTTGGCGTCGTGTCCGGCATGTGGAGACAATTCTGGCCTGTGGCCATTCTATTATATGATGATGGAAGCCCCTGGTTGCAGATTTTCTGTGGTGGTGCCGTGGTGACGCCAAGTAGGTACGGAACCATTAGTATCCAGTCCAAGCCATTGGCCGTGGGGAGGACTGGGTACCTTGTGGGGAAAGTGTACAACCTCTGCAGAGGATAAGAATCTATCTGGATAGCCGTGTTCCACGGTATTGGACAACGCGAAAACTATGGCCACACAATGATTAGTCTTTCATGTGTGAGTTATTCTTGGCGTGTTTTTGGGAAACGCCAGCGTGGAGCCGTGCGCTGGTTTCCTGCCAGCACTTAAAATTTGGGAACTGGCGGGATGGATTGCATCTCCCCCAGGGCCAACCAACCCCACTATATCTAATGACATACCTGACTGTAGTTTGCGAACTGTTTTGGTTTCAAAAACAACCCTTGCATAAAATTGGCTTTCCGCCGATATGATAAACCTCAGCCTCATCCTTGTTTATACCCTTGCATATATTTACCCCTTGTGTTAGGGTTTGCTGAGTACCTTATGTACTCACGCGTTTGCGATTGATGTTTTTAGTAGGAGAAGTCTTCGTAGGAGACGACGAAGCTTTGGTTTTCGGTTATGCTTCTCAAGTCTGCCTGTGGCTTGAGTCGTGCTTTCCGCTGTCTGTGTGTGGTTGCTTCGCCTTTATTTGACGGAAGAACTTAGATACTTCTGCATCCTTGTCGAACCGTCACTAAAGGCTCAATATATCAGGTACTATATCTATTTACCCATTCGAAGTATGCTTTTGATTACCATATCTGTGTTCCTGTGCGTATCAGCTACTGATCCAGGGACTGATACATGATCCACAGAGTGCTCCAGAAATGGGGTACGACAGAGTGGTATCAGAGCAATACTTGACCGTAGAACGAAAACCTAGGATTCGTCGTACTCGAAAAAGACTATTTTCAAAACTAATTGCAAAATCTTCCATATAACCCTCCCTTTTCTATTTAAAAACCCCTTGCTTCCCTCGACCGTAAGGAAAGAGACTCATTCAGAAGTGTCCGAGTGCAGAAGCTCTCAAACTAATGGACAACCACGACTACGTGATCATAGAAGTGGAGAACGTATCGTATCAGGTGTACCGCGCCCCAGACATGGTTCCTAAGCAAGAGAACAAGATCAATGCAACTCAAGGCACTGGATCACGGATGACATGCTTCAACTGTCGAGACCCCGGACACAAGTTTGATGATTGTCCTCCGTATCAACCCAACGGTGAAGCATGAGCTGCGGTGACTGACATGGAAGATGAACTATGTCAACTACCGGCATCACCAGAAAAGATTGGATTTTCAGTGCAGGAAAAGCATGGGATACAGGAAACATGGACTCACGTGGATAACACCAATGTGGCGTCAACTCCTATCATCGTCAGAGTATCTGAAAAGTTGAGTAGCCTGGAAGAGTCAATGAGGAAGATCTGTAAAGAAGTCACCAAACTTAAGAAAGCTCTGCAGCCCAGGAAGGTTAGCAAGAACCGCAACAAGAAAAGAAAGAACAAGCGTCAGGCATCTGGTCAAGTTACATCTAAGAAAACCAAGATGACAAGACTATGTTACTACTGTAGAGAACGTGGACACATGGTAATCAGCTGTCCTTACTACAGACAAGAACCTACCCTTTACCAACTAGACAATGCGCGTCATGACGCAAGCAGTACAGATCTGCCACCCTATATTGAACAAAAAGGGACCATAACCAAGTAATATATGCGCCCCTGAAGTCCCCAGAAAGAGAAACCAAGGTGGTAATGATTATTAATAGAAACTGTAACCCCTAATTCAATAAGACACCTGCGGAAACGCAATTATGCGACTTGTGCCAGAACTTTCCTAAATGAGTCCTTTATGAAGGTTGATTCAGAGATTCACTCACAATCTTGGAAGAATGTCACCTTCATACAAGAATAGTAGCACTCATGTATAATAATGGAAGTACTTGTAAGGTACCTTGAGGTCCCGATCAAAGGGATCGAACTAGAGATGTAAATCTATTTATGAGTAAGGAAAAGGTGTCAGTGCTGTCCTGACAAAATATGGAGGCCAGTTACCACTCATACAAGTTGAGTTGGAAAGATGAAAAACTCAAAAGACTCCAATGACCGTACGACACTTAAACAACATCAAGAGATCGAGGACATGAAGCTCCTTTTTAACGCAGAAATGCAGAGAACAATTTTCCTTTTAATCGACCAAGTCATATGACCCCATCGATTCTTTTTGGTCAAAGACTATTGGTCGAGTTCTGATGTCAGTGGAAGAATCGATAGAATATCCACCCTTAAGCCTTAACCCTCGTTCGTAGCACGTGAACACCTCAGCCCCAACAAATAAATCGTGTTGATTGTGTGATTCGATGATTTTGTTGATCCTTGTTCCGTGATTCTTTGGTTGAGTGCTTCTAATTAAACCAAACATCATAACAACAAAAACTAAAAGTTAATAGCAGCTTAGTGCTAAAATCCCTCTCCTAACCTATACCCAAACCCCTACTCAAGAAAAATCACCGTCAAAGAGGTTTTCAGCAGAGTCGAGACCAATCAAAAGTTTGGCCAACGACAGCTAAGGATCGCGGACAAATAAGAAAGTTTGCATAAGGCAGTGCTAAAAATGGTAAAGACATCAGTTACTTGTCAAACAGACACATTTAAAGAAGAGCCTAACCAAGGAAACGAAGCAAATGACAGTTGAGACAATGACAAGAAGTTTCAGCTGCTATCACAATTGACCAAGCAACAGGAATTAATGGTTGCAAATCATGGAACCCTCACAGCCAGAGAACTTCGCCAGGAATGAAGCTCAAGTCACCTGTCGATGATAACACTGGCAAAGATCTGTTGGTTACAAATGGTAGCCTCGGAATGTCCCTAAAGAAACCCGAGAACAATCGCCAATGACTTGGACTAAAGTGAAATGTGAGCCAAGTGAATCGAAAATTTCCTATATAGCAAGCAACAGGAAAGGTAAACCTTTGGAAAAAGTACTGGTAATACAAGAGTACTCAGATGTTCCTCAGATGAGTAACCCAGAAGACTATCTGATAAAGACAGAGGATGTTCCTCGTTAAGTTAAATTCAGGAAGAATTTTCAATAGCCAAGAGTGCCTATCAGATGGCAGCCAATGAGCTAGCAGAATTGAAGGACCCGTTAGCAAAATTACAAGAGAAACATTTCGTCTGACCAAGCTTTCCTCCTTGGTGATCACCTGTTCTGTTTGTCAAGAGGTCACAGAATGAACCTTGACTACAATTCAATTGATGAGGTCACATCAAGAACAAGTACCCATAGTTCAGGATCGATGGCTTGTTTGACTAGTTAAAGAAAGCCAAGTTTGTCCTCGAGATTGACTTAAGGATTCGAGTACTACCAGTCGAAGATTTGAAGTGGAGACGTACTCGAGATATCCCTTGTCACGCGTTAGGATCTTCAGCACAGATATATGGTATTGGAAGCAACATACCATGAAATTGCAAGGTCAAATGATGACAAAACTCTGTCAAACGAGGACAGCAGTACAAGGAATGGTGACAAAATATATGATCTCTTAGTCCTGACCTGGACGGATCAAGAAAAAGCATTGGAAAAGACCACTAAAGGAATTGCTAAGGGAAGTCTTCAGCCCGTGGAAATTCCGTTGCAGTGATAGATGCATTGGATCGCAGGAATGGAAATCTGAGTTACTGTCGGAGATTCACACAGATAAACATCACTCCATCAAGCCAGGCCAGTTAAACACCTCATGTGTTGAACTATTTCTGGACAGTAAGATATATCAACTTTAAAGAAGAGTCATGAGGCATAAACATATAGTACACAACCTAAAGGATCCCAGTGTTTCACATAAGCAAACCAAGACGACTCTTGGAAAAGAGTTGTGTCGGTAACATCAACGTCAGAATAAGCCAGTGATGCATCTTTTGGAAACAGTCCACTGGCCGTCTTTACAATAAAAATAGAAAGTTCCTGCTAATGGAATATGCACTCAAAAGGTGGTTAAGCCTTGCATACCAACAAAAGTAACCCGAGGTCAAGGATTTTAAGTGGGGCAGGTACCCCCACCTCTAAGGCAACAAAGATGGAAAATCTCTCCTACGATGGACTAAATAAATGCTCCATAATGGTTATTGATTACAGAAGCCTTTGTATTGTTATGATGAGATAGAAGGATTATGGTCCTGTGTATACAGAAAGTGCAAACATATCAGAAAGAGAGACAACACTTCATAGCACATGAAAAGCTTACAAAGTCGATCAACATGCCATACCCCGCTTGGATTCCGGAAACTCCAGAAATTATCGTTTCCTTCACAAGAAAGGCTGAAAAATAAGCTAACAACTTTGCCGCTCAGAATGCCCCAAGACAGCTAAGACCTAGAATGGCTACACGACATCAACAAGAGTAACCTAAGTGAAAATCCTTTTAAGTGGGGTAGGATTTTCTTCTGGATAACCTAAAAGCCTTAAGACCCAAAACCTTAGGCCAGCCATCCTCTGCTAAAGTGACCGGCATCGAAGATCTTCAGAAGTAAGAAGTTTAATCATGATCATCCGCAGTTCGAAGTCCACCCACCTTGAAGAAAATCTGCTATCGAAGCTCGCGACGTCAAGAAGCCTTCGACGAAATTTTGGAGGTTACAACCGCCAAAACAAGAAGACACAAGAGGAGTTCTATGCCATCCAGAAGACCGTTTGAATCTCGAGGACGAGATTCCTTTTAAGTGGGGTAGATCTGTAACACCCCTACTTTTGGAGCAAAGAGAAAAGAAGAAAAGAAAAATAAAAAGGAATAAAAATCACTCCAAATTAAAAATTTTGTCCAACCTCTCACCTTGAAATGAATTTTCAAAAATAAAATTCACTAAACAAATTAAACTTAGTTTGAATATGAAAATTTTGAAATATAAAATTAGTGCTCAAGTGTTTGTTTCATTTAAAAATGTATTAAAATTTGGAAGCTTTTGAATTTTCAACAAGTAAAATCAAAGTAGGATTAAATCCCAAATTGATTTTCAAAATTTTGAATTTAAACCAGCATCAAAATTTCATCATATGCATTTCTGAGTTTTATTTGATTTATTTTGAGTGTTTGATCAACCTTTGTTTTATTTGATTTCGAAATCCCTTCAAATTTCAAATCCCAGAAAAGAAAAAGCCTTTTTCTTTTCCCTAATTTCCTTGGGCCCAATCCTCTTTCTCTTTTCTTCCGGCCCAACCCACTTCTCCTTTCCTTTTTCTTTTTCCCCTTTTCCTCCCGGGCCACGACCGCTCCGGCAGCCCACCACCCTCTTCTCTCGCTGACGCGTGGGGCCGCGCTGTCAGCTTCTTCCTCCGTCACGTCCCGTCGCCACCGCGGAATCCAGCGACGCCCATACCGCCGCCGACGTCAGCCACAGCTCCGCCGCCCTGTAGCCACCGCCCTACTGTGCTCCACCGCCTTCATCGTCGATAAAATGGCGTCGCGCTCCTCTCATTTCTCTCTTCCTCGAGTTCGTCTTCCTCTCTCTCACCTCGCTCCGATGACCAGTCCCGGTGCTCTCTCCACTGCATCGGATGCTTTTCCCCTTTTTGTCTTCCGCACCGAGCTCCTCCGCACCCTGCGCCACCCCGGCTTGCCGCTTGCTCGCGGAGCCGAAGCCTCGAAGCCGCGCCGCAAGCAACAGTTAGGGTTCCGGCCACCCTCGTCGATGCCGCAGCACTTCGGGCCACTCCCCGTCTGTCCGAACGCATGGTGAGGTTCACCGTCCCCTCCTCCCTCTCCCGAGGTTTTCCCCTCCTTCAATGGCCAACCGGAGCGCCGGAAATCAAACTCCGGCGAACTCCGGTCATGGCACCGCCGCCTTGCCGAGTTCCGGTGACGCCGCATCACCACTCTAGCCGCTCCCCACGTCGACACGTAGGCCACCCTGCACCGTTGACGCGCGCTACACCCCAGCGTCCACTTCCCGTCGCCCCTCTCCCTTCCCTTGCATCGCCGGCGAGCGCTCCGGCCAAGCGCCGCCGCGCGCGACGCCCCGGTCCACCGTGGACCGGTGGACCGCCGCCCCGTCCCGGTCCATGGACCTCGTGGACCCAGTCCACTGGGTTTTGATTTATTTTAAAACCGTTAATCCCTTTATTGCGTCAGCACTACGCAATAAACAATTTCCAATACAAAAATAATTCCTAAAACCCTGAAAATCCCGGGCCCTGTACATTTTGCAGATAAACCCCTGACCTTTTAAATAATCATGTTTAAGCCCTGCCTTTTTACAAAAAAGTACCTAAACTTTTCTGTAATTATATTTTAGCCCCTAACTTCTTACACCAAGGTCCCTAACCTTTTCTTTAATTACAGAAAGGACCTTAGAACTTTCTGTAATTATCTTTAAGCCCCTAAAACCTTTTTATAATTACAACCAAGCCCCAGAACTTCAAATGTCCATATCTTTTCAAATGTCCATATCTTTTCAACCATAACTTCAAATGACCCAAAACCCTCTCACCCTCAAACCTAATCCATCAATGCCTGCAACACCTATTCCGAAGCCCTCACCAAATCCTACCAAACCTTATCATTTCGTCGACCTCTGTTACAAGTGCCTTTTTGTTGGATCTTATTGGAGTTATTCATTCGTTGTTATCTTAATTGTCAGTTGTCTTTATTTGATCTTGGTATTTTATCTGCAGTCATGCATGCATGTCATACATGCTCACGTACACGTACCATCGTCGTGCGTCCGACGCATGACGACCAATCAATAATAACATAGTCTTAGTAATTAACCAATCTAGTAAGTAATTAATAGCTAAGTCATCATTAGTTAACGATATAAGGTATAGGAACCCTAAGCGGACACACATCGTACTTCGTACACGTGTTGCATGAACCTTTATATAGGTTACTACCTGTGTGAAGGCTAGTGCCACGAATGTACGAATAACACGTACACACGTTGTCCCCGTCACTTCATACATTCATGCTCTTCTCTTCGTGTTTAGCATCTCGCATTACACCAAAAGCCATAGAGTACGATGCATCACCCCTAATGGCCTTTTTAAGGTAACAAAACCTTGTTAAAGTAAAACTGAATGCATCATCTGTGTCTTGAGTCTTTTGTTCTTCATTTGCTGTCTATCGGTTTTAATTGGAGTTAATTGGATCTTATTCGGCTCTTCTCGCTTTTTATTTTCTTTTGCGATAGTTTATTTATGCGTAGTATTTCTATGCGTTAGATTACGCGAGAATCGAGGAAGAGCCAGAAGAATCCAAGCACTCGTCGAGGAATCTTATATCGAGACCCGTCGAAAGATACGAGCTTTAAGAAAGGACTCGAAGGCACCAACTACGACAGAAAAGACTGAAGACCCAGAACTTAAATATTAGGAAAGCGAATATCAGGCAAGCCCTAACTCCCCTTTGATCATATTGATCCTATGATTGCAAAGAAAACCCACTTAGAGCCTGCTTTCAAATAAAGTATGCATGGTATTTAAAAGTGATTTACATGCTTAGTATGTCCTAAGTACTTGTTGATTGCCATGCCTTGTTTCTGCGTACCCTGAATCCTTGTTAAACCTAGGAACCCACATCATTAATTCTTTAATGATGTGAAGGATCAAAATGCTGCTTAGGACCTGCTACACCGTGTACTTAATTAATCTTGCTCACATGCTTTTGTGTTAAAATGTGAGTGATTGGTGGTGTGAGTAAATGTGAAAATGGGTGGGTTTGGTGATAAAGTGCAACTCATAGTGGGGAATGTTTTGGCGGGATCAGGCGAGGTAGTCCTTAGTGGGGAGGCTATCTCTGGGACGCCCTTCCTCGTAAGGATTGGCTATTGAAGATGCCTGATTCGGTCGTATAAGGACCGGTTCATGTGCCGCCTGGCCTAGCACCTCCCGTACAACCACAAGCCTTCTATGGGAAAGGTTTGGAACCACACCCTACTATAGCGTTTACCCGGTACCCACCAGGAGGCTGGAGTGGCAAACGGAAGCCAGGAGAAGGCTCGACGAGGTTGGCGTCGTGTCCGGCATGTGGAGACAATTCTGGCCTGTGGCCATTCTATTATATGATGATGGAAGCCCCTGGTTGCAGATTTTCCGTGGTGGTGCCGTGGTGACGCCAAGTAGGTACGGAACCATTAGTATCCAGTCCAAGCCATTGGCCGTGGGGAGGACTGGGTACCTTGTGGGGAAAGTGTACAACCTCTGCAGAGGATAAGAATCTATCTGGATAGCCGTGTTCCACGGTATTGGACAACGCGAAAGCTATGGCCACACAATGATTAGTCTTTCATGTGTGAGTTATCCTTGGCGTGTTTTTGGAAAACGCCAGCGTGGAGCCGTGCGCTGGTTTCCTGCCAGCACTTAAAATTTGGGAACTGGCGGGATGGATTGCATCTCCCCCAGGGCCAACCAACCCCACTATATCTAATGACATACCTGACTGTAGTTTGCGAACTGTTTTGGTTTCAAAAACAACCCTTGCATAAAATTGGCTTTCCGCCGATATGATAAACCTCAGCCTCATCCTTGTTTATACCCTTGCATATATTTACCCCTTGTGTTAGGGTTTGCTGAGTACCTTATGTACTCACGCGTTTGCGATTGATGTTTTTAGTAGGAGAAGTCTTCGTAGGAGACGACGAAGCTTTGGTTTTCGGTTCTGCTTCTCAAGTCTGCCTGTGGCTTGGGTCGTGCTTTCCGCTGTCTGTGTGTGGTTGCTTCGCCTTTATTTGACGGAAGGACTTGGATACTTCTGCATCCTTGTCGAACCGTCACTAAAGGCTCAATATATCAGGTATTATATCTATTTACCCATTCGAAGTATGCTTTTGATTACCATATCTGTGTTCCTGTGCGTATCAGCTACTGATCCAGGGACTGATACATGATGCACAGAGTGCTCCAGAAATGGGGTACGACACATTATGTTTGGCTGAAGAGTATATCACTTGCAAACGTAAGAGTATATTGTGTTTGGCCGAAGAGTATATCAAATTTCGACAATATCACTGTATTTGCAAGAGTATATTTTACTCTAGTTTCAACGGCCTGAAAGTGTCGACAACCTGACACCGAGAGTGACATCTTAGATGGTTGGTCTTTTGATTCCCATGATATACTATCTCTAAAGTGTAGATATACTACCCGATGAGAAGACGAGTTGTATTGATGAACCCCCCCCCCCCCCCTCCCCCCAACAAATGTCCCCCCTGCTCCTTACACCTGGTCAGATCTAGACAAATGACGAGTTGTATTTACGAACCCCCTACCCCACACAAACACAAATGTCCCCTATCGCCCCCCCCCCCCCAACCAATCATCTTTGCACCCCCCCCCCCCCCCCCCCCCCCCCCCCCCCCCCCACACATGCCCCCTGCACGTTACACCTGATCAGAGTAGTATCCGGTCAGATGACAAGTTGTATTTCTATGAACCACAAATCATATATTTATATTATACTAAAAAAATTACAGTTCAAAGTCGACAAAAAAATATATCTACGATTCAAATTTGTCCGATGGTATATCACTGCATTCGCAAGAGTATATTAGACTCTAGTGTCCAACGGTGTGAAAATGTCGACATCCTCACCTGACACCGAAAGTGACATCTCACATGTGTGGCCCTCTGATCCCCACGATATACTATCTCCAAAGTGCAGATATACTACCCGATGACCAGATATATACTACACTGACACAAGACTGGCAGAGCTGTTCAGTGGGCTAGCCAGCGCGCTAAATAAGGCAGCAGGTAATTAACAGGTAACGGATCCGAATCGGATGTAGAAATATTCTTCATTTGTCGCTCGTTTCCTCTCAAATGCAGACGGTTCAACTGATGCCCAGAACAGAAAAGCTCAGGGATTTGCAGACATTTCTTGTGGTGCAACCTGAGGGGCAACAGTACAAGATTTCTGTCCCCACCTTAAATCTTGTCGGTTTACATGATTTTTTTCTGAAATTCACATCTTTGGAGACACTGGATTTGAGTCACACCGATACAGAAGATCTCACCGTGTCCATTGTCAGCTTGAGAAACCTGAAGTACTTATCTCTGAACAACACAAGCATCAGAGCGCTTCCGCCTGAGCTCTGCAGCCTTCGCAACATGCATATACTGAAAGCGAAAGACTGCCGCTTCCTCACTGTCCTACCTGGAGACTCAAAGAAGCTGCTCAAGCTGCGCCACCTTGATGTGACGAAAGAACTGGGGTACGTTCACTTGCCACATGGAATTGGTCAGCTAACTGAACTCCGGACACTACCAATCTTCCATGCAACTAGTGACTCATCACATTGCTGTATAACTGAGCTGGGAAATCTGCAAAATCTGAGGGGTTGCCTCCGGCTTTCTGGACTCTCGAGCGTCAAAACCGGCAGCAAGGCCCGGAAGGTTGACCTGAAGAATAAGCAGCATCTGGAGGATCTAACGATGCAATGGCAATACGGTAGCGAAGACATTGATGACGATGATGGCGAAGTAGAAAATGTAGCTGAGCAAGTTCTTGAAGGCCTTCAACCACACGGCAACCTCCAAGAGCTTGCCATTAGAGGCTACGAAAGCAGTGCATTTCCTTCTTGGATGAAAGGCGCGTTCGGCGTTTTAGAGACTAAAATTTAGAGGGGTCTAAACAAAAAGAATCTTGTCTTAAATAAACTTTAATTACAAAACTAACTGCAGAACCCCCCCTCTAAATCGCGAGACGAATTTAACGAGGGTAGTTAAGCTGTGATTAGACGATATTTACTGTAGTATTACTGTAGCATTACTGTAGCATTACATAGATTAATTAGACTCATTAGATTCGTCTCGTAAAGATGTACCCATCTGTAAAAAGGTTTTGTCATTAAACTTTATTTAATACTTCTAAATAATAAGATTCTCTTTAAAGTTAAATTTTAGAGGCTCTAAACACACTGTCCGAACGCGCCCGAAGACCCCTTCTTCCTTGCCAAGCTTACTCTTGCTCACACTCGACGGCTGCTGCAACTGTACCCAGTTCCCCGCCATTGATCAGCTGCCATCACTGAAGTTCCTGAGCATTCGAAAAATGTACTACTACGTCCAGCAGCTCAGCAGTGACATAAACGGTGCCGGTGGTACCAAGTTTCCATCCCTTGAGCTGCTAAACCTGTGGGAGATGTATGGACTGGAAGAGCTTTTTGAAGCATCTGAAGGCGACTGCCCTCGCCTGCGCAAGATCTGCATCAGCAGGTGCCCTGACCTGAAAAGACTGCCCAGCGTTCCTTCTGTAAATGAGCTGGTTCTCCACTGCGGCCTTCAACTTCCTGACATCCCGGAGCTTGGATCCCTGGCATCACTGAAAATTGAAAGTTTCCACGGCGTCAAATCGTTTAGCCTGACCGCTCCTGCTCTGCCGGTGCTGAAGGAACTGGAGATCAAGTCTTGCAACGAGCTTTCGTCGGTTGACGGGTTGGAGTCACTCACGACCGTGCAGAGGCTGAAGATAGAAGGGTGTCCCAAGCTTGTTTTGCCAAGAATCAGTAGCCTGGCATCCTGAAGAGAATAATAAGCTGGTACTCCTGTCCGTCACCTATATCGCTCAGTGCTTCTTTCCTCTATTTTATTTTCATATTGATTATAGGGAAAATTATTCGGTACAGAAAATTTACTCAAGAGAGGAAAAAAAAATCTACCGTGCTTTGTTCTTTCCTGTACACGCCACCTATTCTTTGACTGTTGTGGGGCCAAACATATTACATATATGACTTACATCCAGGGCATGACAGAGCCAATAGTAATTGGCTAGGTGTTTTTAACACGCAAGAGTAGGAGCAAATTGTAAGTCTGGTGTGCGTGTGGGTGGATAAAGGCACTCTGATTGCTACTCGCTCCGCCCCAATATTTAGCATTTAGCATTCTAGTCGTATCAAGTTTTTTCAAAATACTAGGCAAACTCACTTCTCGAGACATTTTTCTCTCTTTTCAATACACGTCTATCTCTATCTCTCTCTCTTTTTCTTATTATCTGTGTACTCATCTTTTACACCTCTTCTTAATCTTCGTGCCGCGCCTACAATGCCAAATAAGTGGAATGGAGGGAGTATTTTTTTAACATTCAGTTGGGCCAGGATGGAGGTAGGATGCAGGCTCAGGCTGGACAGAATGAAGTTATGCATGCCGGCTTGTTTGGTTGCAGTTTCTCAGTCAGGCCAGGCTGCATTGTGCATTGATTGATTGTGCCTGGGTTGCATGAATTGATACAGGCCGGCTTTGTTTGGTTGCCTGCGCGGGCTTGGGTCTGGTCACCTTCGGCTGGTTTGGTGAAGTTACCACCAGATTTGGTGGTCTGCTTGCTTGAAATTTGGCTAAGTCCCAGGAGCGCAACAATGTATAGTGTA
Source organism: Eragrostis curvula (assembly GCA_007726485.1). NCBI lineage: Eukaryota > Viridiplantae > Streptophyta > Magnoliopsida > Poales > Poaceae > Eragrostis > Eragrostis curvula. The sequence goes on from RWGY01000031.1 coordinate 6,227,469, forward strand.
TGACCCATCTGTTTGACAAATTCGTGCGCACAAATTCGACCAAGTCATTAAGAAATAACGTACACTATCAAAGAGAACAATGTAGAATAAAGCAGAATCTTTCATTAACACATAACATTAATTTGTCATGTTACACGTCTGTCACTTTACATGTCGGAACATTTCATCAGTTCATATGATATTGTAGCACAACAACAGGATTACAAATGAATTGAACCCCTATCACTACATCCTTCCAAGTGTAGCCGCTGCCAATCTATCCTTTGTTAGTTCCATTCGCAACGAACTGGGGGTTAATGAATTCTTCATATGCTGCATCTGCCTCCTCCCTTGTCGGATAGCTTTTGTGAGCGCTGCTGCTAAAACCTGCAACTTGCTCATTGCAAATGGACCATGACTCATACACATCGGATTTCTCCCCCGGAAAACAACATAATAAGTCATTTCCCCTTTGCAATGAATCAGGCCATAAGTATTTTCAAGAAAGAATTGAAAGATAAATATATTAGTATAAACTCTAGTTGCCTCGGAAATGGCCAACTCTATATAAGGATTAAGGTTTAGAATCAAGTGACACATGATAGTTTCTTTATCATGAGAATCAGATCTTAAACCCTAAGGCCCCCTTTGGAACGCAGGATTTTCACAGGAATTTCACAGGAATCAGTTGACTGTTCACAGGAAAAACGCAGGAATAGGAAAAAATCCCGCAATCCAAAGGGGCCTAAACCCTTATAGATATAAGGCTTTGTCATCATCGGCATGAAAATTGGGCCTCAGTTAAGTGACATCAATCACTTGATCTTAACCTAGGAGCATTTTATAGAAAAAAAACCCAAAAAAAGGCAAATGCAAACGGCAAGTAAAAGGTTGCAATGACAAGTCAGGTAAACAGTCAAAAATAGATGTAGCAAATAAAAAGAGACAAAGAAATGCTCCTAGCAGATCATCACAAACCTATATAAAAAAAGAGCAGATCTTCACAAACTTGCCACATTTCATCACATGCAATTATTTTCATCAGGTAAATATCAGCAAGCTCAAGCAAATAGCATCAGGTAAATACCAGCAAGATCCAGCATATTTAAGGTCCAATGATCATCCCCGATGCATTCCAGTGGCACACAAACAATCATCGACCAAGGCACATTGCTCAGATAATAAGTATAGACGTCATCGCATCAGAATCAGTGCAGTATGGCATCTAAAGAATAAACAAAACTAACATCCAGTCAAAACCCTAGATCCAATCGAACCATCAACCAACAAAACGAGTCCAGCCTACCATGAATCGATGGATCCAGATACATAGCGCACATGAACAGTTCTACAATGCACGAATCGAAGCATGTACCCATAAATCGAAAAATTCCGAGCCAATCGAAAGATCCATAGCCAAATCGAACGAACAAGCCCAAGAAACGCCGGATCTACAAGCAACGAAGGGGATAGGGTTGGAGGATTTTCACCATTCATATCGTGGAGCAGCGAAAGGAGAGAGGATGGAAGGAGGGACCTCATCGGAGAGGCAAGAGCAACCTCGACGGCGTGGCGAGTCCGCGTCACCAAGGCAGGGGAGAGGTGCGAAGCGGAGAGGGTGGTGAGGCGAGTGAGGCGCGGATGCACTGCATAGGCCAGGCTCGAGTAAGACCAAATCAGCCGCATCGCCTGGGCCAGGCTCCCGAGCCTATTTTGGACGAGTCAAGCATGCCTCTTCCGGTAACCAAACACTGCGACCCTAAATTTTTTTTTAAAAAAAAAAAAAAAAAAACACCACGGACCCTATACAAGTTGGCCTGTCTGGGGCCGGATGCGGGCATCCAAACACGGCCATAGTAACACTTTTGATTCTATTGCTTTTCTCATTTTAATTTATGAAGTAGAAACTTAATTTTATTTTATTTTTATTTTTAGATAACGAGGAAGATTGCATTAATTCTGGTCTTGGCTCTCAAAGAAATTACTGCCCCACTGGCTTTGGCTTCGAAGAAAGTTACAGCCAAATACAACCAGCTATGCGAGTCAGTCCAGATCAGAAGTGCACATGCGCACATTGGTACACATTGCATGGCTAAACAAGAAAATAAAAGACATCTCCATAGCGCAACCTCTACTGTTCCGACACGGTTCTAAGTACGGTCGGCTCTGCAAGCTCCATCATTGAGCTTAGACAATTGCCAATCAATGACGAACAAAATCTCCTGATTAAGGCTAGACCACCCAATGTCGATAGCTGTCGGAGATGACCATGAAGACCACAGGACGACAATCACCCCAGCTGCCCACATCACGGTGAGGAGACTCCAAGATAACACCTCCATTGAGGTCACGATATCCAAGATGTCGCCATCACCCATCCCAATAACAGGACTAGGTTGACACCCGGAGTATTTCAATTTGAGAGGCACCACGACGGGGCCTTCTGTACAGCGGTCGACCACTACTACTAGAATTTGCGGTCAAAAAATCCTCTTAAGACAGTTGCTCCGCTCCATACGCGCGGACTCGTCATGCATCCGGGTCCCCCCAATAGCAAAAGGTTTACTTTTTTTTTTTTGAAAAACTCATAGCTTCTAAATCCGATGTCCGAATTGCAAACTGATTGCACCGTTACATTCGTTGCGACGAAATCTTCAAAACTAGATCCCACTTGACCACATTATAGAATTGAAAAAGGAGCAAAAAAAATTGAAGCAACAAAAGAAAAAGTTAGAGCAATAAATTGTAAAGTTGGACAAACAAACAGGAAAGTTGTAACAACAAATGAAAAAGTTGAACAAACAAACAGGAAAGTTATAGTAACAAATGAAAAAATTGGACAAACAAACAGGAAAGTTGTAGCAACAAATGAAAAAGTTGGGAAACAAAACAAAAAGATCGAAGAACAACTGAAAAAGTTGAATATAAAAATATAACCAAGTGTGGTCTAGTTTTGAAGATCTCATCGCGAGAAACACAATCGTGAAATCGGTTTTTCATTTGGATGCACGGTTTGTTATGTATGACTTTTTTTAATTGGAAACAAAGTGACATAAATGTGTTCACACGTGCTCCTCATCCACTATAGTCCCACAGCCTCACGTATTTTCCCAAAACGGAATCAACCGCAAAGAAAGGTGTTTGTGGTCACCGCTAAATAGGAAAACCCGCTCCAGCGAAGCTAAAAGAAGACGCAAACGGAATCAACCGCAAAGAAAGGTGTTTGTGGTCACCGCTAAATAGGAAAACCCGCTCCAGCGAAGCTAAAAGAAGACGACCGCATCCGCGTCCCAATTGCTATGGTCAAGCGGAGGCAGCCGTATCTACGGGACGACGAGCTGTGGGGAAGGACCCAGCAACCACAACCGTACGAGGCGATCAGGTGGGGAGGGACTAGGGGTGTGTTTGGATGGGGGTCAAGGTGGGATAGGGTAGGGTCAGTCATGTTTTCTGGGGCGAGGCCGCCCCGTTTGCTGTTTGATTGTAAGGATGGGACGAGCCACTTTTTTTGTTTGGTTGAAGGAATGAATGGGGGCGTGGTCGACACAATTTTTGTTTGGACGGATGTATAGGATGGACACATGAATATGATCATCTATCTTCAAATGTTGGTGAGTTTACCTCTATGTCGGCATGAAAGCAATGTATATGTAAAAAATTTCATACACACTTGAATCATTTTGTTCAAATTAGCAAGTTTAGATGGGCCTCGTCTACTGGCATCATTTGGTTCCTCCCCACAGAAATAGAAACAAAACAGAAAAAAGAAAAAGAAAATTAAGAATATGATGGGCTTCACCGGCCCATTATCCAACTCTCTCCGTTACCCTAGCTTCGTTCACGATACAGCAGAGCCGCCGCCATTCTTTCCTCTTCTGTTCCTTTCTTCTTCGCTCATCACCAGCAATCACCGCACAAATTCGCCATTGTCGTCCTTCATCTTCCACCAGAAAATAGCAAAATCGACTACTCTTGTGCTCCTCATCTATTCCGCTCCACCAATTTCGCATTGCTCCTCGTCCATTTTTCTCCATCAATTTCGCGTTGCTAGGCCAATTTCTTCTGCAGCAGCCCCGAACTGGTGCCTGGTAACGATAAGGCGGCGAGAGGTGGGGGTGGTTACTGGACTGGGCGGGAGAGGTCGGGACGACCCCGGACGAGCGCGAGACGAGCGGGGGCGGCGCGGTCCGCTCGTTTTCGGGGGACGGCGTCGCCACTGAATCTGTGCGGATATTCGCTGGGTGGCCGCCCTGCCCCTATGTGACTCCAAAGCAAACACCACCGAAAACGGGGCCGCCCCAACCCAACACTCCTCATACACCCATCCAAACACACCCTAGATGTTGGAGCAGAAAGGAGGCGGAGAGGCCCCACCGCCGCCCTCTCGGGCATCCGGTGGCGGCGAGGAGACGAGGACGGAAGGGTGGCTGCGGCGGCGGTAGCTAGGGTAACGCCCGAGTCCTTTTTGTTCATGTTGTAAATTGCAAATATGAAAGAATACTCATACATGTTAATTTGAGGATTTTAATTCAATTATTTATGAATGTATTATGCTTAATGCATAAAATTCACACAAGGAACATGATAGTCGGCAAACAATGATTAACGCTATGAAATCCAAAATAAGTTCATATTTGAATGGACAGTGCCAGACATATCTCCATCAATATTTCCCCTTCTCATTGTTTTACCTCCCTTATCATCTAGTCGGAACAGGTGCTACTCTTGCATTTTCTGCGTTATTTTTTTTCTATCAGGAAATCTAGTGGAGTAAAATGTAAATTTTGAAAACAGAATGTTCGAATGTAAAACTCTTGCCAATACAAGAATCATGCCGAATATCAGAACATACATACAACATTAAGAGGAAAATAACATGAGTAACCTCTAAACCAACAAAGTATGGTTGATGGTCACCATTCGACATTTGCGATATAAGATTTTTTTTAAAAAAAAAAACTTGGGCGTGGATTATTCACTGTATTAGCTTCTCACCACCCTAATTTGCCCGCTTTTCCAGAATGTCTATCATCTGACTTCAACCCAAACTAATTTTCCAGATACAGCATGGAATGATACTTCATTGCCAATTTCCACTGAAACAGATGAACATAAATGAAAACAACCTCCGTCAAATGTATCAAGTTGACATAAACCAAAAACAATAATACTAACAACCGAATAGATTCTGCCTATAAATGAGACCAAATGTTGGACGCCATTAGTTCATATGTGTGCCAAAACGAAAACAATAGGCCCAAGGACTAATAAAAAGTGGAAGAAGCTACCTTCACAAAGTTGGACATTGGTTCCTCTGAAGCTAAGATCAGCATATGCAACAAAGTTGCAATAACATTGAAGTATTCGTTCAGTACACCTTAAAAATACCCAAGTTTTCTGAAATACATAGCAAACAGAATATGTTTCAGAATCCTCAACATTACATAGCAATCGTCTATGGTATTTTGTTTCGTGAACACATGTACTTGACTATCTTGATCTGAGAGATTCGGGAAAGGCAACACTTGACAACCTGAAAACTTAGTAACTGTTCTTTTTTCAACCTCGAACTGTGAAGAAAGGCAGAATTTTGTATCTTTCTCGCTGATATGAGTTTCTTGTCGGCAGCGTAATTCTAACAGCCCAAGATGAGAAATATAGGGAGCTGCATTATATGGCTCACACTGTATAAACCCTCGACGGAAATGCACTGGAGAGATGGGAAACTTGGCAGGTCAAGCAAATTCTCGCAATTTTTTATCTGAAGATTTTGCAGTATCTGTAATTTGGGTAGCCCCCTTAGTTTGCTACATCTCACAATGGTGAGATGATGAAGACAAAGGGAAATCTGTGGCCTCAACTTCATCCCATTGCTGTATTGCTCCCAAGAATTCATGTTCATGAACTTCAGAGTGTCCAATGTAGGAAAGGCTCTGCTGGTGCTAGATCTACAATCATCACGACTAGTTTTATCATATCCATAAAACATCCGTCTCACATGCTTTATGCGGGTGAGTGAACTGATCAAAAGATGTTTTGAGACATGGCAATTGACCAAGAGATGGTAGCCCTTCACAGTTCTGGCAATCTTTCAGCTCTAAGATGGACAAGTTAAACATATATATTGATTTCCCAGCCATAAAGGAAATGTAACTCCAGTAAACCCGCTTATAGTGAGCTCCTTCAAATCAGGGTGAGGCTGAAGGCTATCCAACACAGATGAAACCTCATCGGCAAACATGGTGTCAATGCAAGACTACTGTAGTGCCAACTTATTCAATTCGCCTTTGTTCTTGATGCTAGCTTCAGGAATAATTTGTTTAGTTCTAACATTCTCTATTCCTGAGAAACACAGTTGTCCCCTAAGCTTATTCAAGCTGACCAATTCATCAATCCTACAGCTGCCAGAATCATTTCCAACCTTAATGGTCTGCATTGTTTGTAGGTTTGTTAATTCACCAATTCCACATGCCATGTACACATTCCGGTTATACATGGATGGCAGTTCGAGATGCCTCAGATTAGTGAGGAATTTGATTCCTTGAGGTAGTTCGCTAAGGCAATTGCAGCGTCTAAGATTCATTGAATGCAACTTAAAGAGAGCACTTATTGACTCAGGCAGGCATTTGATATTGGTGTTCTCGAGACTGAGGTACCTAAGATGGATCAGTTCGCCAACAGAATGCGGCAGGTGCTCCATGTTAGTATTACTCAAGTCAAGAGCCCTCAAAGACCCGAAAAGATTGAACAGGCATCTTGGGAAGTTTATATTCAACGTATTTCCTTCATCCTTGGGTTCATCCTTTTGAACAACCAACAGTGTTCGCAGACGAGGCATATGAGATTCTTTTAGATATTGGTTATGTGCTGGATAGAATTCAATGATTTCATTGCACTGGCCCTCACTTGGTGCTAAAGATAAGTGTCGAGCATCTTCATCTACATTGCTCAATGCAGAAATTTCTATTCTTGAATACTCTTGTCTGACACATAAGCAGCAAGCTCATGGTAGAGATCATGCATGACATACCTGTTGGAAGAAGAGTTAGCGCAGTCTATGAATTATCTTTGAACAAAATAAAATGATGACACGGATATACAACAGGTCATGAAAGACGATATATTTACGTAGATAGGAAAGTCTGTATAACTGAGATAAGGTAACATTCAGATGCCATTCATTTAGTTAAAATAAAGGGTACCCTCCAGGAATAACCACATGAACTAACAAAACCACCCAAAATGTTTAGTTATTAGGTTACTGAGTTCGAGACAACCAAAATCTCGTAGAATGTCAAGGGGGTAGCAGCTGCAACGTTAGTCTCTAAGTCACTGAAGAAACAGTAGTAGAGACAATTCAAGTTTTACAAGGCATAACATGATAACAACATATCACCTCTACTTGCATGACAGCGAGAAGAAAAAAATCACAGTTGAAGTTGAAGATGCATTCACGTTAAGGAAACCTCAACAGGTTGTGAAAAAGGAAAAGCACAAATGAAATGGAGAGTTCAGTAGAAAAAAAAGAGTTGATCATCCTGTTCGTGTAGTAATACAGATATGAAATCTATATTCATTTATAGCATTTTAGCTATACAAATTTTGCAGTCAATACTTTTGTTGTCAATGAATATATATCAACTAGATGTGTCAAGATGTCATTGATGGTGCGTTTTAACTTTTCAACCAAAACTAAAAATATATATGGCAATATACTTTTAATAAGTTCAATTATATACTGGAGGCCATAATGGTATGTTGCAATCTACAGAGCAATGTCGATGAGCTGCTGCATAGCCGTGTTTGTTACCCATGTAAAGTAAGACAGCATTTTTTATCAAGGGAGAAGACTAAGTGACAGCTGTAAGAAGCAGAAAGAAAACTAGCAATAGAGTACCACATTTATCTTCTGTAAGAGAATGCATCATCAAGAACTACTCGCTTTCAAGTTCAGAAGTAGGTTCTCAAGTTTCTGTTTCAGTCGTCAGGATACTAGCATTACCTCATCGTGATATGGTGATCTCTGAAAGAAAAACTTCTCCACTAGGTCATCAAAATACTTGCAAGCAATATCTTCAGGCAGATGTTCTTTGTCCGATTCAACAAAGCGTTGTGCCAACCACAGGCGGACCAGCTTTTCCTTTCTAAACATATACTCTTTTGGAAATAATGAGCAATAAGAAAAGCAACGTTTCAAGTGCTTCTCCAAGCCATTGTAGCTCACCAGAAGAGCAGGAAGAATCTGCTCAACCACTTCACTGTCCCACAAATCGCTCTGCTCAACAGCTTTCCAATGGTTCCTACCAATCGACCTGGACAAAACAATGCCAGCTGCATTTGCAGCCAATGGCAATCCTTTGCACCTTGCAGCAACAGATTGACCAATGGAATCAAGACTTTCGTCAATAATTCTGGAATCACGGCCTCGCAGTGCAGCATCCCGGCACACAAACCAGCAATCGGCATCAGAGAGGTAGTCCAATGAGTGTATCTTCCAACCCATCATTTTGGCAACTTTAGAACTTCTGGTGGTAACTATAATTTTGCTCCCAGGCGCAGCATATTCAAGAGGCGCCTGCAATTTCAACCAGAGGTCTATTCTCTCATCCCATACATCATCAAGAACAAGCAAAAACCGCTTCCCTTTGAGTCGGTCAGTAATGACACGGTGCATCTGGTTCATCTCAGCAAAGTTGCAAGGAGACTCAGTAGCCTCTTCAGCAAGTTTCCGTGTTAGCTTCAACACATCGAACTCTTGGCACACCCATACCCACATCTTGATGTGAAACTTGGATTTGAAATCCTGGTCGTTGTAGATATCCCGAACCAGACTAGTCTTCCCAACACCAGCCGGCCCAACCACAGGAACGACAGAATAGACATCACAGCAGTTAGCTTCGTCAGAAGATAGCAGGTCAACGACTCGCCTCTTGTCAACCTCCCTTCCATGAAGCCGGCATTTCTTCGAGCTGGTGGTCGGCACCATGGGGCTGTCCTCGTGCCGCCTCTCCCCGTCGCAGCTTCTCAGGCGGAGGGCGTCCCTGTCTCTCGCAATCTCGTTGTACCGCTCCATGATCTTGGCGATCTTGCGGTTGAGGCGATCGGGAGCAGAGGAGTACATCGAGCTGACCTCGCGCTTCTGCTTGCCTTTGACTGCGCGGGACCGGAGCAGCTGGGCCTTGAAGGGCTCGAGGCGCCTCGAGCACGTCCTCGGCCGCGTGCTCCACGTCCCGGAGCTCCCGCAGCCAGAGCTTGGAGGATTCGTCAGCCACCACGCGGTCCTCGGCGTCATGGAGCGTGGCGCGGATGCGCTTGAGCTTGGATTTCAGCTTCTCGAGCTCGCCGTCGTCGATGGAGCTCGGCTCGGAAGAAGGCCCGAACGGCTGCAGCACCGAAGCCGCCAGCCGCTTGGCCCTGAGTGCGAAGTCGCCCAGGTCGTCGATGGGCCCGGCCTCGGTGCCGGGCGCCATGGGGGAATCACAGGTGGTGCTGCCACTGCCTTGGTTAGCTCACTCAGATCTGGTTGCGGGAGAAGACTTTGAAGTTGACGAGGACCGCGCAAGGGAGACTGAGGACAATCACCCGACCTGACATGGAAATTCCAAGTGCCGAATTGGCCAAGTGGATTATCTACAATTTCGGATTTTTATAATTTCGGTCCTTCTTTTATCGATAAGTCTAACGCATCGCGCTAGGCTGATAGCGCGCGTCCCCTTCCAAACCACCTTCTCGCTTTTTTTTTTTTTTCTAGCGGGGCCCAACCACATGCAGTCAGATCATCTCCAAAAGACTCTATATCTCTCTTAATTTACAGAAATAAAAATTTTGTTAAAGAAACACTCTCCAACAACCTCTTTAATTGAATATTCAAATATAGACATTCTCTATTCCGAATTTCTAGCTAGTCAAATATGGAGAGCGAGGATGGCTTTCTAGACTGCGCACAAGATATAAAAAAGCTGTTGGAAAGTAAAAAGATACCGAGAGCGATTTTTAAGCAAATGACTCTCTAAATAATAATTTAGAGAGTGAGATTTAGAAAGACTCTTGGAGATACTCTCAGCCGGTGAAAGAGAAAAAATGACGACGCTATCGTCATCATATTAAATACCCGATTTGAAACTTTAAAATGTCATAACTCTTTCGTATGATGTCCGTTTTCACTATTGTATTCTACGCGATGAAACAAACAAAACTAGACCTCACTTGTATATATTTTAAAGAAAAATTTTGCAGACATAAGTTGTTACTGTACATATAACATAAGTTGCTACTGTACATAAACATAAATTGCTACTGTACATATAACATATAAGTTGCTACACATATTTTGTTGTACAAATTAAGATTGCTATATGTTGTTTATATATACAAGTTGCTACATACATTGACGTGGATCAGTAGAAAGTGGTACTAGATTAAGATAAGTTGCTACTAGATTCGAGTCACAATAAATTTTTGCATCTAGTATAATTTCGAAATTATTACTATGCCTATAACTTAAGTTGCTACTATCTCTACTATACAAGTTGTTATTGGTTTTTAAATATACAAGGTAGCAACTTATGTTATAAACCTGATAGCAACTTCTGTGATATTGTAATACATCTAAAAAAAAGTTTAGAACCTATGCAAGTGGGATCTAGTTTTGTTCGTCTTGTCACGTAGAATGCAACGGTGAAAACGAAATTGGAAACGGACATGGTATGAGAGAGTTATGGCATTTTTAAGTTCCTAAATTGGGTATTTAGGCCAGTTTTAATGGGGTCTTTTATTGCACTCTTTCCAAGTCTAGTTTTAGAAAAGAGAGCCAGCTTCCTTTCATTTGGATGAAAGACCTCTCACAAAATATGAAAATTTCTCATCTCTCTCATCATAATTAACTTGCCAAATCAGCAAAAGATGCACACATAGTATAGAATTTAATGCAAATGAAAGACCCCATTGAGACTGGTCTTAATGCGATGACGTGTTGCGCGCGCGGGCTGGTCTTTCTCTCCACTGAGTTAGCTTCTGGTTTGAAGGATTGAGACTGGGACATATGGCAAATGCTGCGACGGCATCGCGCGTCCGTACGCGCTGCAACCTCTCCCTTCTTTTATCATGGTACAAGAAACAAGGGGGGGAGGGGGGAATTTAAGGCTTTTTTTACACCTTTTTAAGAAGATATAACACGAGGATTTCTCATAAAGTCACTCATCCTAGTACTACTCTCGTCTAAGCGCGCGGGGAAAATTAAGGCTTTATTGAAGTTGTCGTGCTATTCCGCGCTCTTCTCAAGAATCTAATTAGTTTGAGAAATATCTGCCATTTGTTAGGTGATTTCTGTTGTAAGTATTTTGTAATAGAGTAAAATGCACTTCAAGTCCTTAAACTATTGGCAGATGGTCATTCAGATCTATAAACTCTTAAAGTGTCCATCTAGATCCTTAAACTATTTTCGAATGGTCATTTAGGTCCATAAACTTTTAAATTACCATATGAGTGCACAAACTATTTATGTTGTGTCAACTAAGTCTATTTTCAAGTGACAAAATAACCTAAGCATGACGACGTGGAGACAGATGGCATGTAGGTCCTTCATTTTTTTTCTCACCATCACACGCCGTTGCAGTAAGTACGTACCCACCTCTCGCACTGCCACATGTGACTATGGTGGATGAGGTAGATGTGAACCATGGAGTCATCTATATAAGACTGACTCTATTTCTATGAGTCAAGGAAGGAAGAAAGTGACCCCATTTATATGAATGACCTCGCGTTAGGGAAAACAGGTTAGAGGCGAGTGCATCAGCAGTGATGTCGCCACCCCTTCGGAGTAATGTTGCAGTGGAAATCCAAATACCTGATCCCATGCATCGTCAATCGCGATGGATACTTCGACGTTGTGTGATGACAATATATAGCTGCTTCAAGCGAGGGTGAGATGCTAGTAAAGAAAAAAAAGTTAAAAGCCTATATGCTTAACATCTCTCTTAAATGTTAAGAGTTTGTAGATCTAATTGACACAACATAAATAGTTGATGGACCCATGTAATTACTAAAGAGTTCGTGAACCTAAATGATCATCCAAAAATAATTTAAGGATCTAAATGGACACATTGAGAGTTCATGGACATGGATGACCATCAATCTGTAATTTACCATTTCTGCTATAAACAACCTGTTCGTTTCGCTGCAGCTGCGGCTGCAGAAAAATAACTGTGAACACTGTAGCTGCTGCTGAAAACACTGTAGCTACTGCTAAAGAAATAACTGCGCTGCTGTAAAGCAGCTAGAGGAACACGCTGTTTCCCTTTGCTTGACCGATGACAAAGTGGAACTTACTTTATTCTTGACCGACTTCTCTTTGCAAAGCTAGCACCCCGGCTTCTCTTTGCTTGACCGATGACAAAGTGGAACTTACTTTATTCTTGCGCCTCTTTCCCTTCCTGTTCTTACGATTCTGCCTAGTTTTCGTTCGTATTTATCTTGAATTAATGTCCTTGCCTGTTTATCTTTATTTCCTTGTCGAGATTAGTCTGATCTTGACAACCCGCTAGCCCCTGGTCCGAGACGCCGGCCGCAGAAGCGCATGCTCCCCAAAGTGAGGTAGCAGCTATGGATTTTTCCTCTTCTTCTTGTGGATTTTCAAGAAAGGAGGACAAGGATGAAGATCTGGAGCTGGAGGATGAGGAGGCGGCCTCCTCATTGACCTCGTTTTCCTCTGCCGCTTCGGCGTCGAGTTGGGCGCTCAGCTCGAGCCATGGCAGGGGGGAGTCAGGGAGCGGCGGCGAAAACGACGAAGTGGAGGGGATGGAGAAGGAGCACATGTTCGACAAGGTATTGACGCATGAGCGACGTTGGGAAGCTCAACCGGCTGCTGATCCCGAAGCAGCACGCGGAGAAGTACTTCCCTACGTGCGCGGCGGCCAACGAGAAGGGCCTCCTGCTCAACTTGGAGGACCGGACCGGCAAGATCTGGCGCTTCCTGTTCTCCTACTGGAACAGCAGCCAGAGCTACGTCATGACCAAGGGATGGAACCGCTTCGTCAGGGAGAAGCAACTCGACTCCGGGGACACCGTCTCCTTCTTCAGTAGCCCTTGCGAGTCCGCGCGCCAACACCGCCTCTTCATCGACTGGAAGCGCCGCGCGGACGTCCGTGACCGGCACCGCCTGTCGCACATTGGCATAAGCGATTGCGACTCCACGGACATGCAACCGAGCTTGACGTCCGCTCTGTCGGACAGCTCGACGACATCCAAGAGGAGCGTGCCCATATTTGGAGTCAACCTCGCTAACCCACAACCGGGCGAGGCTGAGTCCAACCATGATGATTGGTGTGGGGAAAATTATCCGAGCGGCACTATTCTTGCTGAGGTAATTATTTCTATGATAAAGTTTAGTTTACTCAGTTTGTGCACAGTTCATATAACCTCTTAAACTAAAATTTAGTTTGCTTTGCACTTAATATTTGCATCTTTTCTCTACAATCCAAAGCAGTTTCGCTAACGTAGACTTGGGTCTAAGGGATTTTGTTAATGCAATTTAACATATGTTTATTCATACGTGACGCTAGCCTAAGAAAGCAACGATTAAGGCTAACTCTTGGGTGAAGATTGCCGATGAATGGCTATGCCATCGTAGAGGGAGATGCAGAGAGACTGTGAAAAACTCTTGGCTGAAAATCGACAGGGATGGCTAGCACCAACTTGGAATGCATGTATGTGAAATTGGTTTGATATAACTCCACCTCCACGTCAGTGAGTGAACAACATTGGATTTGGAGATGAGCTGCTTGGGCAAATATTGAGGGTAAAGTAAACCAAATTTTAGTTTAGGAGGTTATCTAGACTATGGCTAAATTTGGATGGAGTAAAGTAGATTTTATCCTTATTTTTATCCCATTCATGGATATTTCGACAGCAAGTGTCGTGTCTTCCACTTTTTTCCAAGCATGCGTGTGCACTGAGCGAACACGAACTTAGGCCATAGGCCGCCCCTGGTAGAACATCCAAAACAGTTAGACAGTCCTGATCTGGGTTTGTAGTTTTCATGGAGTACTTAGGAGAAAGTCCTTGTGGCGTAGCTTGTAATCATATTATATGGCACTGATCGAACGCAGAGCCTAATTTGCATTAGACATGTAACACTGCTAAGAGTCATACAGAGTGCTATTTATTCTATCATGTTGCATAGCAGAATTCCTTGCTTGTGTATCATGTTGTTAATTACTCGATTTATCTTGTTTAACAGGCTCCATCTCTGCGCAAAAAAAGAAAACAGGATCCATCTCTGCCTCACTTGACTTTAGAAAAAGGATCCATCTCTGCTGATGAACTTGGAATGGCAGCCGAACGATGTCCGGCAAAACGCACTGGTTTGAGAGGCTTTTATGAAGCAGAAACAGCATCGGCAGATCTTTCCGACACAAGAAAGGCGCGTCTCAGCACCATCCAGCAGACGCTCACGCCGGAGGCGGCGGCGGCGCTGACCCGGGCCATCGACGAGGCGGCCCGCAGGCGCCACGGCCAGACCACGCCGCTCCACGTCGCCGCCGCCCTGCTCGCCGCGCCGGCGGGGCTGCTGTCCCAGGCGTGCGCGCGGGTGGCCGCCGGCACCGGCGCTGGGGCGGGTCAGGGAGGCGAAGCCGCCAGAGCGCTCGAGCTATGCTTCTCCGTCGCGCTCGACAGGCTGCCCGCCGCAGCGGCGGCCGCGGGGCAGGGGATGGCGCCGCCCGTGTCGAACGCGCTCGTCGCAGCGCTCAAGCGCGCGCACGTGCATCAGCAGCGCGGGGGCCCCAAGGCGGCGCAGCAGCCGCTCCTCGCCATCAAGGTGGAGCTCAAGGAGCTCGTGCTCTCCATCCTCGACGACCCCTCCGTTAGCCGCGTCATGCGCGAGGCGTCCTTCTCCTCCGCCGCCGTCAAGTCCACCATCGAGCAGTCGCTCTCTTCGCCCTCGCCGGCGTCCTCCGCCGCCGCCGTCCCCTTCCCCGCGGCCGCGCCTGTGGCCCTCTCTCCATTTTCTTCTCTGTCCCCGCCCCCTTTCCCGCGGGACGGCACCGCCAAGGCCTACCTCAACCCCCGCTTGGCCGACTCCGCCGGCGGCGGCATGGACGCACGCAAGGTGATCGACGTCATGCTCAGGCCGGCGCGCCGCAACCCGGTGCTCGTGGGCGACTCCGGACCGGACGCGGTGCTGGAGGAGGCAATCCGGAGGATCCCCACGGCTGGATCCCCTGCCCTCGTCGGAGCGAAGGTCCTGCCGCTCGAGGCGGAGCTCGCCAAGCTGGCCAGCGACAAAGTCGCGATGGCGGCGAGGATCGTGGAACTGGGCGCGGTGGTTGACATGCTCCTCGTGGAGCACAGCGGCGTGGTTCTTGATCTCGGCGACCTTAAGTGGCTCGTGGGAGGCCCGGCCGCGGCCGCGTCGGAGGGCGGCAAGCTGGTAGTGGCGGAGATGGCGCGACTGCTGAGGCGGTTCGGGGGCGGCAAGGTCTGGGCTGTCGCCACGGCCGCGTGCGCCACCTACCTCCGGTGCAAGGTCTACCACCCGGCGATGGAAGCCGAGTGGGACCTCCAGGCCGTGCCCATCACTCGCGCTCGCGGCGCCGGAGCTGCTTCCAGGTGCGTTGTTCTTGTTATTATTTCAGTTATTATTCAAATTTCGGGGAAAATATTATGTATTATTCTTGAACCAATTGGTATTTGGTCTTTTTTTTTTTTTGCGACTGAAGTATTTGGTCTTCTAGTTGAGCTGAGAGAAGAAATTTGAATAAAAGGAAAAACTTTGATTGGATTATAACCGCAAAAATTTAGCTAACTATGATTGGTGTGCAGCTCCAAAAAGTTTGTTGCTTTTGTAAAATATACTCACTCCATTATTATAGACTTGTAACTTAGCAATTTAATATTAAACTTCTGATGTTCCATTTTTGAAAGTCTGATGAATTATTGAAATTTGTAGACCTGAAGGCACTGGAATTATCGGAAACTCAGTGGGAATGTTACCTCCGATGGTCCGGCCTATGCCGGTGACACCGACGGCACTCCGGTGGCCACCAGGGGCAGGAAGTGACCATAGGCCCCTGGCAGAACTATCCAAAACAGTTAAACAATCCTGATCTGGGTTTTTTAGTTTTCAATAAGTTTACTTTTACTTAAGAAAAAGTCCTTGTGGCGTAGCATCTAGCATGTAATAATCATATTATATGGCATTTATCGAACGCAGAGCCTAATTTGCATTGGACATTAAACACTGCTGAAAGTAATACAGAGTGCTCTTTCTTCGAACATGCTTGCATACCAAAATTCCCTGCTTGTGTATCATGTTGTTAATTACTCGATTTATCTTATTTATCAGGCTCCATCTCTGCCTCACTTCACTTCAGAAAATGCCTCTGCTGATGAATTTGGAATGGCAGCAGAAGGATGTCCGGCAAAAGGCACTGGTTTGAGCGGCTTTTATGAAGCAGAAACAGCATGGGCAGCTCTTTCTGAAATAAGAAAGGCGGATCTCAGCACTATCCAGCAGACGCTCACGCCGGAGGCGGCGGCGGCGCTGGCCCGAGCCATCGACGAGGCGGCCCGCAGGCGCCACGGCCAGACCACGCCGCTCCACGTCGCGGCCGCCCTGCTCGCCGCACCGGCGGGGTTGCTGCGCCAGGCGTGCGCGCGAGCGGCAGCCGCCGACGGCGCGCAACCACTGCAGTGCCGCGCGCTCGAGCTATGCTTCTCCGTCGCGCTCGACAGGCTGCCCGTCGCGGCGGCGGCCGCGCGGCAGGGGGCGGCGCCGCCCGTGTCGAACGCGCTCGTCGCGGCGCTCAAGCGCGCGCAGGCGCAGCAGCTGCGCGGGTGCCCCGAGGCGCCGCAGCAGCCGCTCCTCGCCATTAAGGTGGAGCTCGAGCAGCTCGTGCTCTCCATCCTCGACGACCGATCCGTTAGCCGCGTCATGCGCGAGGCGTCCTTCTCCTCCGCCGCCGTCAAGATCACCATCGAGCAGTCGCTCTCTTCGCCCTCACCGGCGTCCTCCGCTGCAGCCGTCCCCTCCCCCGCGGCTGCGCCTCGCAGGCAGTTTTGTGATATTAAAGCAAGGAGAAGACTGAGAATTTTGATAAATGGAATCATGTTTCTTGTTAAAATACAGGTAACTAAGCCATCAAAAATGCTACGGCATTAGGTGCTTCAATTCTAAATGATTCGACTTGGGCGAAGTTTTTGTGGCCTAGCTTATTAGTAACTCTATGCACTGAAACAATAGCTTTTGCAGTATTTCGGTAAAAAAAAAATAGCTTTTGTCTTATTCTCTGCAACATCTTATCAACCAAAATTCCGCACTTGTATACTATGTTATTGATATTATACTCGATTTTTCTTATTTAACAGGCTACAGTTGGAAGTCGTCAAGTAAGGAAGCAACCATGGACCCATGGAAGTGCGTCTACTGATGAACATGGAAAGGCACAAAAAAGATGGCCTACAAAATGTGCTCCTCAATTGATAGACCTATTTGGAACAGAAATGTGGACGCAAGATCTAGAGAGTAATTTTTCTGACTCGACAAAGGTGGTCAAGAGGCAAAGGCTGGCAAGAAATCAGTTTCATGATATTACACCAAGGGAAAAACTGAAAAGATGTCTCAATGTAGTCCAATTTGTTGTCAAAATACAGGTAACGGAGACATCAAAGTGTTAGCAAATTGGATGTTTATTTAGTTGGGAAGGTTTGGGCTTTTACTTAGGCAATGTCCTTGCAGCCTAGCTTGTAATTGTATTCTTGCACTGAGCAATGTAACTTTGCATTAGCCATGTAACTCTGTGCTAAGAGTTACACAGAATTGCAGTGTTTGTTCTCTTTAACATTGTGTGCCAAAATGTCTTGCTTGTTTTGTATATTATGATGTTAATATTGGGTTGCCTTGTCCGACAGGCTGAAAGTAGGCTTTATAGAAATCATCAGGCACGGAATCAAAACTGGATCCATGGAAGTTCTTCTACTGACGAACTTGGAATGGCACAAAGGTGGCCTGCAGAAGGCATTGACTATTCAAGAGATATTTTCACACAGATGTGGACACAAGACCTAGAGAGTGATTTTTCTGAAGCGACAAAGGTGGTCAAGAGGCAAAGGCTCGCAAGAAATCAGTTTCATGATATTACACCAAGGGAAAAACTGAAAAGATGTCTCAATGTAGTCCAGTTTGTTGTTAAAATACAGGTAATGGAGCCATCCAAAGTGTTACTGGATTGGATGTCGTTTCGAATTCAAATTTTATTTGGGCAAAGTTTTTGCAGGCTAGCAGTTATAGTTAATTATATTTTTGCACTAAAGAAAGAGCCAGATAGAACCAAAATGATGTAATAGTACTGACTGACGAGTTGCACTGTTGAACAAAAGATTTTCATCATCGCTTATACCTGTTTCAGGGCAGCATGCCAGTCTGTAAATTGGATCTATAATATCTCCATCTTCATTAACACTATCCATTCATCCTCAGGGCTTGTACACAAGATCACAAGCTGGTGAGCACTTAATATCTCAGTACCACGACACCGTTGCAAGCAGTCAGGGGCGCATTGGGCAATGGAGACAATTTATGTGTTGTGTCTATGTAGTCAAATTTATTGTTAGAATAAAGGTAATGGATCCATCCAAATTTTGTTATAGTTGGATGTTTAGTTTTGAAGGGTCCATCTTTTGGGCAAAGTACTTGTGTTCTAGTTTATATTCTTCCATTGACTAAAGAGTCTTTTCATTAGACTTGCAGTACAATGCTGGAGTTCAAAAGAAACCTATTTAACATATTATATAGCGAAATTCTGTGTTGTTAATCATCCGATTTGTCTTGTTTAATAGGCGATAGTTAGAGGCAGTCATGCACAGAAGAATTACTCTACTCAGGGAAGTGGTGCTACTCATGAACTTGGAATTGCTAAAGGCACTGGTTTGAGAGTCTATCATGGACTAGAAGCATTCTCATGGCACAAAGAGAGGCAAAGTTTGGATAAACATTTGCAGAGCTCCACACTTATGAAAGAAAGTTCTTTGTATCCAAGGCATAAATATTTACATAGCAAGGCAAAAGTAAGTAGCTTCAAAATTCCATATTTTAGCCACAGCAGTTTTGAGAGTCCCCTAAACTAGACATTCTAGATTCTAAATTCTTTTAGCAAATAAATACTAGCGTGTTTTAATGTTAAACGTTTTACCTCTAAGGCTAAAATTGAGTTTGTATCCAAAACTTAAGCTGATTGGAGTTAGGTTGTCAGTGTCTACAATCTTCAATTAAAAGGTTGTTATGCCTAGATGCAACACATCAAACGCAGAAGAAACGTGTCGTACATGTCTATAGCACCAAGTTTGGGCTAATCGTTGGGTTCTTTGAATTTTCCAAGATTGAGAAGCCGCATTCCACTTTTCATGAGGATGTAAACGCGTGGATTGCCACTAAAAAACAGCATCAAGAAGGCCTCCATCATATATGTGGTCAACAGGTACTCATTCTTTATCTCCAACAAGCATGTTTACCACTTCTATATTCTCCATACCTCCCACTTTTAACTGGTTACTGTTATGTACCCCTTCACTATTGTAGGTTCGCCCTAAACTTCATGGAAGAAACGACATCAAACAAATGATTATGGACAACATATTATTTGATAGAAAAGTAGGAAGTAACTGCACTGTTATTTGCATAAATGCTGGGAGCGGGCATGGCAAGACTTCACTGCTCCGTGTCCTTTACGATGACCAACAATTGATGGATGTGTTTGACAGAAGGATATGGATACAGATGCATGATTATTTAGACATATCAGTGTTATTAAGGAAGATTGTTGAGTTTTCGTTGAATGACCATTGTAGCGTTACAAGCCTCATGTATCTTCAAGAAATGGTTGAGGAGGAAATCACTGACAAGAAAATAGTGCTTTTCTTGGATGATGCAGACATAGAAGATCAACAATTTTGGAACAGTGCGTTAGAAGTTCTTAATGCCAGTGCCAGAGGAAGTATTGTTGTCATGGCTACGAAGCGTGCCACTGTTGCTTCTCTTACAGGTGTAGCCACACATTCTTACTTTTTAAGCCCTTTGTCTGAAGAAAACAATCTGATGCTTCTCCAACAATATGCTCCTCTGGGCACTGATATTCGGAGCAATCCTGATTTAGTGGTGATTGCAAAGAGGCTCATTTCCAGGTTCGGAGCTAATCCACTGAACTTGAAGGCCATTGGTGGTCTTCTATGCCATACAGACATTATTTCGTTACAAAAGGATACATTTGAAGGAAGTGTTATTCCTTTACAGCTCTGCCACGATGTTTTACCAATCCATCTGAAAAAGTGCCTTGCATTTTGTTCTCTGTTCCCAAAAGGTTACATCTTTGATAGACATCACATAATCCTACTCTGGATTTCTCATGGTTGTGTCAAACCTATTGAAGGATGTGAACTTGAAGATGTCGGAGCTGAATATTTCAATGATTTGCTGTGCCGATCCTTCTTTCAGCATTCACCTTTTCATAATGATAAAGATGAAAAGTTTGTAATGCATGAACTCATCTACAAGGTGGTAGAGTCTGTCTCCCAAAACCGATACTTCAATTCTGAGGATCTCATGGGCAGTGTACCTGAAAATATTCTTCATCTGTCGCTAGTTTCCTCTCAAATTCAGACAGTTCAACTGATGCTCAGAACAGAAAAGCTCAAGGATTTGCAGACATTTCTGGTGGTGCAACCTGAGGGGCAACAGTACAAGATTTCTGTCCCCTCCTTAAATCTTGTCGGTTTAGATGATTTCTTTCTGAAATTCACATCTTTGGAGACTCTTGATTTGGGTCACACTGACATAGAAGAGATCCCTGGTTCCATTGTCAGCATGAGAAACTTGCAGTACTTGTCTATGAACAACACAAGCATCAGAGCGCTTCCGTCTGAGTTGTGTATCCTCGGTAATTTGCAGACACTGAAAGCGAAAGACTGCCGCTTCCTGACAGAGTTACCTGGAGACACAAAGAACCTGCTCAAGCTGCGCCATCTGGATGTGACGAAAAAACTGGGGCACGTTGTCTTGCCAAATGGAATTGGGCAGCTGACCGAACTCCGGACACTACCGGTCTTCCATGCCAGTGGAGAGTCGTCGCATTGCTGCATAACTGAGCTGGGGAGCTTGCACAATCTTAGGGGTTGCCTGAGGCTTTCAGGACTTGATAGTGTCAAAACCAGCAGCAAGGCCCAGGAGGTTAACCTGAAGAGTAAGCAGC
This sequence comes from Eragrostis curvula, assembly GCA_007726485.1. Classification (NCBI taxonomy): domain Eukaryota; kingdom Viridiplantae; phylum Streptophyta; class Magnoliopsida; order Poales; family Poaceae; genus Eragrostis; species Eragrostis curvula. The sequence goes on from RWGY01000031.1 coordinate 6,248,687, forward strand.
ACCTCAAGGATCTAACGCTGCAATGGCACGACGGTGGAACAGACATTGACGACGACGATCTAAATGACGAAGTAGAAAATGTGGCTGAGCAAGTTCTTGAAGGCCTTCAACCACACGCCAACCTCCAAGAGCTCGCTATTAGAAGCTACGAAGGCAGTGCATTCCCCGCTTGGATGCAGGGCTCTTCTTCCTTGCCAAACTTAGTCTCCCTAACACTCGACGACTGCTGTAACTGTACCCAGTTCCCCGCCATTTATCAGCTGCCATCACTGAAGTTTCTGAGCATACGAAAGATGTACTACGTCCAGCAGCTGATCAGCGACATAAACGGTGGGACCAAGTTTCCATCTCTTGTGCTGTTAAATCTGTGGGAGATGTATGGACTGGAAGAGCTGTTTGAAGCATCCGAAGGCGACTGCCCTCGCCTGCACAAGATCTGCATCAGCAGGTGCCCTGACCTGAAAAGGCTGCCCAGCGTTCCTTCTGTAAATGAGCTGGTTCTCCACTGCGGCCTTCAGCTTCCTGACATTCCGGAGCTTGGATCCCTGGCATCACTTAAAATTGAAAGTTTCCACGGCGTCAAATCATTTAGCCTGACACCTCCTGCACTGTCAGTGCTGAAGAAACTGGAGATCAAGTCTTGCAACGAGCTTTCGTCGATTGACGGGTTGGAGGCCCTCACGACCGTTCAGAGGCTGAAGATAGCAGGGTGTCCGAAGCTTGTTTTGCCAAGAATCAGGAGCCTAGCGTCCTGAAGAAAATAGTAAGCTGCTACTCGAGTCCATCACCTATACCCCTCAGTGCTTATTTCCTCTATTTTATTTTCCTATTGATTACAGGGAAACTTATTCAGTAGAGAAAATTTACCCGAGGGGAAAATTCTACTCTGCTTGTTCTTTCCGGAGCTAGCAAGTACACACCACCTATTCTTTGACTGTTGTGCGGCCCAAACATATTACATATATGGCTTACATCATGGACTTGACAGAGCCAATAGTAATAGGCTAGGTTTTTAACATGCATGTTGGTTCTAGGGGGTGCTGGACAGCAAGCTTGCAAGTGAGGCCAGTTCTTTACATTGCACACTAGGTGCTATTTATAGTACATTGGGGGCTGGCTGGCTGCCACTACTACAAACTTCCAGAACATGGCAGCAGCTACAATAGGCTGGTGCTACAGTAGGTCGGCGCTACAGTAGGCCGGTGTTACAGTAGCACTTCCACAAGTTTCCGGAACACACTCTACTAGACTCCGGAAACACTCTACCAGCTGCTTCTATAAAATTCCTATTAGCACACTGTTCACTAACTAAGCACACACTTTGTGCTTCACGAATTGATCAGTTTGCTTCACTCGCAAAACTGATCAATACCGGGGCACTGCACTCCTCCCCCTTCTCCCTTGCTTCACTAATCACTTCCTACATGCAAAGCACAACCCTATTTGCATGCAGATCACCACTAACATATGCATATACACACCACTGACACGACTCAAACAAACAACCAACAAGGATTACACTATCAATGCAAGTAAGAGCAAATTGTAAGTCTGTTGCTGTTGGTGCGTGGGTTTATAAAGGCACTCTGAGCTACTTTTATAGTAACGCTATATCTTTGAGTCTAATGGTTTTGATTGTTTTAATTTATTAACTAGAAACATAATTTTCATAACTAATGCTTTTGATTGTTTTTGTCTCTTAGGGCCCGTTTGCGCTGATTCTGAAGCAGAATCTGTGAACCTGTATCAAACGTTGTCTTCAGAGAAGTTGACTCCAAAGGTTGCAAAAAAAAAAAGAGGGGGGGGGGGGGGTCTAGACTGTAATGAACTAAGGTGGGAGCTGAATAAAGTAGATTATCATGATTCTATGATTTTAGGAGTTTATATTAAAGAATTCGTAGAGAATCATTTCTCTTCGAACAATCAGTTTCTCATGAGAATTACTTTAAGAGAATCTCTACCAAACAAGTTTGTAATCGATTATGTTGTAACCGTGAAAGAGAGTATCTAGTTGATGTGTTTAGGACTAGAAGTGTTTTTCTTCATGTTGTAAATTGCAAATATGAAATAAAGAAAATATTCATACTTATACATATAAACGCTATTCAACACCCAGTAATTTTTGTTGAAGAAAACGATCATAGATTACTGAACCAAGTGCACGATGCTAAAATATTCATACTTATACATATAAACGCTATTCAACACCAAGTAAACGGAATTAAACACCGTTTAAACGGCGTCTAAACGCTAAACAGGTGACCATCGTTTATGCCTAAACGGCCGTTTAGCCCGTTTAATCCCGTTTAAACAGCCGTTTAAACAGGTTTAAACGCTGAACGATGGTCGACCGACTGTCTACCGTTTACCGTCTAGGAAAACATTGGAAAATACTGATAATTTGTTCAGTAAATTTAGTAATTACTGATGATTTGTTCAGTAATTATTTGTTAGGTGTAGAATAATTAGTGCATAATAGTGTTGTCGTACTTACATGTTAATTTGAGGATTTTAATTCAATTATTTATGAATATGTGATGCTAGTTATGCGTAAACTCCACACACAGTCGGCAAACAATGATTAACTCTATCGAAACCAAAATAAGTTCACGTTTGATGGACAGTGCCAGACATATCTCTGTCAATATTTTAAATTAAGCATCAAGGCGGTGTCCTTTTTCATTGTTTTACCTCGCATACCATCTATTGGGAACTGGTGCTCCTAGACATCAGGTTGCAACTTCTCTTGCATTTTCTATGTCCTTTTTTTAACAGGAAATTTAGTCGGGTAAAATGTCAATTCAACTGCAATTTCAAAAACAGATCATTCAAATGTAAAATTCTCACCAATACAAGAATCATGCTGAATATCAGAACGTATACAACATTAAGAGGAAATTAACAAAAGTAACCTCTAAACTGACAAAGTATGGTTGATGGTCACCATTCCACATTAGCATACCAGAATTTTGATCTAAGATAGAAAAAACTTGAGTGTGGATTATTCATTGTATTAGCTTCTCAACACCCTAATTTGATCCGCTTTTCCAGATTCTAAGACGTGAGGATCCTGATGTCTGTCATCTGGTTTCATTGGTCAATTAGTCTATGCAAATATGCTTAATCTCCTCCAGCTGGCCCACTTCAACCCAAACTAGTTTTCCGGATACAAGCTCAACGTCTTCATATTGTACAGCATGGAATGATACATCATTGCCGATTTCCACTGAAATAGATGAGCATAAATCAAAACAACCTCCGTCAAATGTATCAAAGTGACATAAACTATAAAACAATAACACTAACAACCAAATAGGTTCTTCCTATAAATGAGACCAAATGTTGGATGCCATTATTTCATATGTCTGCCGAACGAAAACAAGAGGCCTAACAAAGGACAAACAGAAAGCGGACGAAGCTACCTTCAGAAAGCTCGACATTGGTTCCTCTGAAGCTAAGGTCAGCATATGTAACGAAGTTGCAATAACATTCAAGTATTTGTTCGGTGCACCTTAAAAATACCCAAGTTTTCTGAAATACATAGCAAACAGGTAATGTTTCAGAATCCTCAACATTACATAATAATCGTCTATGGTATCTAATTTCGTGAACACATGTACCTGACTATCTTGATATGACAGATTCTGGAAAGGCAACACTTGACAACCTGAAATCTTACGTAGTTGTTCTTTCTTCAACCACGAACTGTGAAGAAGGGCAGAATTTTGTATCTTTTTCACTGATATGAGTTTCTTGTGGCAACGTAATTCTAATGGCCCAAGATGAGAAAATATAGGGAGCTGCAGTATGTGGCTCACACTGTATAAGCCCTCAATGGTAACGCACTGGAGAGATGGGAAACTTGGCAAGTCGAGCAAATTCTCACAATTTTTTATCCGAAGATTTTGCAGTATCTGTAGCTTGGGTAGCACCCTTAGTTTGCTACATCTCACAATGGTGAGATGACGAAGACAAGGGAAATCTGTGGCCTCAACTTCATCCCATTGCTCCCAAGAATTCATGTTCATGAACTTCAGTGTTTCCAATTTAGGAAAGGCTCTGCTGGTGCTAGATCTACAATCATCACAACTAGTTTTGTCATATCCATAAAACATCCGTTTCACATGATTTATGCGGGTGAGTGAACTGATCAAAAGATGTTTGAGACAAGGCAATTCACCAAGAGATGGTAGCTCTTCACAGTTCTGGCAATCTTTCAGCTCTAAGACGGACAAGTTAAACATATATTGATTCCCCAGCCATAAAGGAAATATAACTCCAGTAAACCCGCTTATAGTGAGCTCCTTCAAATCAGGGTGTGGCTGAAGGCTATCCAACACAAATGAAGCCTCATCGGCAAATATGGAGTCAATGCAAGACCACTGTAGTGTCAACTTATGCAGTTCGCCTTTGTTCTTGATGCTAGCTTCAGGAATAATTTGTTTACTTCTTACATTCTCTATTCCTGATATACACAGTTGTCCCCGAAGCTTATTCAAGCTGACCAAGTCATCAATCCGACAGCTGCCAGAATCATTTCCAACCTTGATGGTCTGCATTGTTTGTAGGTTTGTTAATTCACCAATTCCACATGGCATGCACACATTCTGGTTATACATGGATGGCAGTTCGAGATGCCTCAGATTAGTGAGGAATTTGATTCCTTGAGGTACTTCAGTAAGGCAATTGCAGCATCTAAGATTCATTGAATACAACTTGAAGAGAGCACTTATTGACTCAGGCAGGCATTTGATATTGGTATTCTCGAGACTGAGGTACCTAAGGTGGATCAATTCGCCTATAGAATGTGGCAGGTGCTCCATGTTAGTATTACTCAAGTCAAGAGCCCTCAAAGACCCCAGAAGATTAAACAGGCATCTAGGGAAGTCTATGCTCAAAATATTTCCTTCATCCTTGGGTTCATCCTTTTGAACAACCACCAGTGTTCGCAGGCGAGGGATATTAGATTCTTTTAGATATTGGTTATGGGGTGGATAGAATTCAACGATATCATTGCACTGGCCCTCACTTGGTGCTAAAGATAAGTGTCGAACATCTTCGTCTACATTGCTCAATGCAGATTTTTCTATCCTTGAATACTCTTTGGATGACACGTAATCAGCAAGCTCATGGTAGAGATCATGCATGACATACCTGTTCGAAGAAGAGTTAGTGTAGTCTATGAATTATTTTCAAACAAAATAAAATAAACGACACAGATGTACAAGAGGTCAATGCCAAACATGAAATACGATATGATTAGGTAGACAGGAAATTCTGTATAGCTGAGATAAGGTAACATTCAGATGCCATTGATTTAGTTAAATGAAGGCAACCCTCATCACAGGAGCAAAACCATCCCAAATGCTTACTAGGTTACTGGGTTCGGGACAATGACAAACAAAATCTCACAGAATGTCAAGGGGGTAGCAGCTGCAACGTTAGTCTCTAACTCTAAGCACTGAAGAAACAGTAAGAGACTAGAGACAATTCAAGGTTTACAAGGCATAACATGGTAACAACGTATCAGCTTTACTTGAACGACAACGAGAAGAAAAAAAAATTCACAATTAAAGATACATTCACATTAAGGAAACCTCAACAGGTTGTGAAAATGGAAAAACACAAATGAAATGGAGAGTTCATTAAAGGAAAATAGTAGATCATCCTGTTCGGGTAATAATACAGATATCAAATCTATATCCACTTGTAGCATTTTAGCTATGCAAATTTCGCATTCAATACTTTTGTTGTCAATGAATATATATCAACTAGATGTGTCAAAGATACCATCGCTGGAGCGTTTTAACTTTCCAACCAAAACTAAATATATGTATGGCAACACACTTCTGACAACTTTAATGATATACTGGAGGTCAGCATCATTCACTACAGCGATGGCATCATTCACTGCCTTTCTTATTGCTCATTATTTCCAAGGTAGATATGTTGATGCAATCTACAAAGCAATGTTTAGATGCACCATCACCAACTGTCGATGAGCTCCTGTACAACCTATTTTGTCCCCATGAAAAGAAGTCTAAGCATATTTTGTCAAAGGAGACGACTAAGTGACAAGCTGTAATAGGCAAGAAGAAAAGTAGCAAGAGAGTAGCACATTTATCATATGTAAGACAATGTATCGTCAAGAACTACTTGCTTTCAAGTTCAGAAGTAGGTTGTCAAGTTACTATTTCAGTCGTCGGGGAACTAGCATTACCTCTCATCGTGATATGGTGATCTCTGAAAGAAAAACTTCTCCACTAGGTCATCAAAATACTTGCAAGCAATATCTTCAGGCTGATGTTCTTTGTCTGATTCAACGAAGCCTTGCGCCAACCACATGCGGACCAGCTTGTCCTTTCTAAACATATACTCTTTTGGAAATAATGAGCAATAAGAAAAGCAGCGTTTCAAATGCTTCTCCAAGCTATTGTAGCTCACCAGAAGAGCAGGAAGGATCTTCCCAACCACTTCACTGTCCCACGAATCACTCTGCCCAACAGCCTTCCAATGGTTCATATCAATTGCACTGGACAAAACATTGCCAGCTGCAATTGCAGCCAATGGCAACCCTTTGCACCTTGCAGCAACAGATTGACCAATAGAATCAAGACTTTCATCAATAATTCTGGAATCACGGCCTCGCAGGGCAGCATCCCGGCACACAATCCAGCAATCGGTATCAGAGAGGTACCCCAATCGGTGTATCTTCAAAGCCATCATTTTGGCAACTTTAGAACTTCTAGTGGTAACTATAATTTTGCTCCCAGGTGCAGCATATTCAAGAGGCGCCTGCAATTTCAACCAGAAGTCTCGTCTCTCATCCCATACATCATCAAGAACAAGCAAAAACCGCTTCTCCTTGAGTCGGTCAGTAATGACACGTTGCATCTGATTCATCCCAGCAAAGCTGCAAGGAGACTCAATAGCTTCTTCAGCAAGTTTCCGTGTTAGCTTCAAGACATCAAATTCTTGGGACACCCATAACCACATCTTTATGTCAAATTTGGAGCTGAAATCCTGATCGTTGTAGATATCCTGAACCAGACTAGTCTTCCCAACACCGGCCGGCCCAACCACAGGAACGACAGAATAGACATCAGAGCAGCTAGCTTCGTCAGAAGATAGCAGGTCAATGACCCGCCTCTTGTCGACCTCCCTTCCATGAAGCCGGCATTTCTTCGAGCTGGTGGTCGGCATCATGGGGTTGTCCTCGTGCCGCCTCTCCCCATCGCTGCTTCTCAGGCGGAGGGCGTCCCTGTCTCTCGCAATCTCGTTGTACCGCTCCATGATCTTGGCGATCTTGCGGTTGAGGCGATCGGGAGCAGAGGAGTACATCGAGCTGACCTCGCGCTTCTGCTTGCCTTTGACGGCGCGGGACCGGAGCAGCTGGGCCTTGAACGGCTCGAGGCGCGTCGCGCGGAGCGCCTCGAATTCGAGCTCCTCGAGCACGTCCTCGGCCGCGTGCTCCACGTCCCGGAGCTCCCGCAGCCAGAGCTTGGAGGATTCGTCGGCCACCACGCGGTCCTCGGCGTCACGGAGCGTGGCGCGGATGCGCTTGAGCTTGGATTTCAGCTTGTCGAGCTCGCCGTCGTCGATGGAGCTCGGCTCGGAAGAGGGCCCGAACGGCTGCAGCACCGACGCTGCCAGTCGCTTGGCCCTGAGTGCGAAGTCGCCCAGGAAGTCGCGCAGGTCGTCGACGAGCCCGGCCTCGGTGCCGGGTGCCATGGGGGAATCACAGGTGGTGGTGCCACTGCCTTGGTTGGCCTGGCGGAGGAGCAGCTCACTCAGATCTGGTTGCGGGAGAAGACTTTGAAGTTGACGAGGACCGCGCAAGAGAGACTGAGGCCTTCTTTGGTAGAGATTTTAGAAGTGATTCTATTCCAGATTCTGCTTCTCTCTTTAAGAAGCTTGTTAAATAGTTTAAATCAAAACAGATTCTGTTTTTTCATCAAAAAACACTTCTTAAATTTATACTAGAATCCAGAATCCACAAAAACATAGCTTTTTATTATTTTTCTACTCATGTTTGTATTGGAATCTATAAGAGAAACTATTTTGCCAAATATTTTAAAAAATGTTTCTTGCATAAAAGCTGTTTTTTTATAGAAGCTATTTTCTAGAGAAGCTGTTTTGTGAAGAAACTGTTTTCTGAGAATCCATGTCAAACGGGCCCTGAGACTGACTCCAACAATGCATCCAAAGCCTCACTTATATCCAAAATGGGCTATAAACCATGGAAAACAGGCCTCTAACAGATGACCTAAGTAGAAGACCCACTGTGGACTTCGTCCGGGGAGACACCTAGAAGTAGAGCAGTTCCGTCCGCTCCCGAAACGTGCTCGTCCTGGACAGCAGACCGGGCAACGAAGGAGAAAGAAGATAGGGCAAGCAGAGAGAGCGGCAGCTGCGGCGGCGGGCGTTGGCGGCGACAGCAGCGACGGCGATGGCGAGAACCGAAGGTATGTGCCGTCCGCCTCCCCCGTTTCCGTTACTGCCGTCCGCCTCCCCCTTTCCTGCTGTGCAGAGGAACTTGTAGATCTAGAGCAAGAATTTGTGACTGATTGAAAATGAGAGGTAGATCGATGTCAATGTCTTGTGATTGAGTGAGAGGTAGGGTACAAAGGAACGTGTGATTGATAGCAGGAACTAGTATTGAGCGGCAGTGACGCGTTGTGAATTTGCTGCTATTTTGCTTTGAAGTAATACTGCATTAAGGATTTATGGTTTGGAATTTATTTGTTGTGTACAGGATGGATCTGATAGAACATGGTCAAACCGGAGAGGGAGAAGCTCCACAACATTTCTTTTTTGGTGCTTCCATTGAAGAGATAGATAATAGTACTGCGTATCAGGTTCGATTGGCATTTTCTTTACAAGGTACATTCACTAATATTGCAGTGGGTTTGATTACTATTGTTCTTACCTCTGTAGTACGCCATGCACGAAGGCAGTGCCTCGGCTGGGTCTGAAGATTATCATTTGACGGCTGAGGAACCACTGCTGCCATCATCAAAATCAGGGAAGAAAAAAAGCTGGGGAGAAAAGAGTTGCTCACAGAGGTAGTGCATTCACAAAGGAAGAGGATGGCGTCCTTTGCTCGGCCTTCCTCAATGTTAGCAAGGATCCTATTACAGGAGTTAATCAAAATTTGGATGGTTACTACAAGAGAATGCATGATTATTTTCAGGCCCACAAACCAAAAGGCTCAGTACGTAGCTAAATTTCCTTACAGAAAAGGTGGTCCCTTATCACGAGAGGTGTTATAAAATTTTGTGCATTCAAATCTGCTGTGGATAGAAAAAACGAAAGCAGGAAGAATGACTATGTAAGGGTAAATTCTTTGCTGGTTTCGATGCTAGTTTCTTTGCTGGTTTTTACAAATTGTTGGAATATATATTTGCTGACTTGTACTGATTTTAAATCTCAGGTCGAGGATGCAGTGAAGATGTATGAGGAAACTGAGCCATTTCATTATTTGCATTGCTGGAAGTTGTTGCGCGATGAGGCTAAATGGAACGACAAATTATTGGAAGTAAGAAGCACGTCGGTCGCTGCTAAAGGAGGTACAGCTGCAGCCTCTAATCCAGAACATGGCAATGACAGTGCACCCCTAGAAAGGCCTGAAGGTCGTGATAGTGCTAAAAAACGGCAGGCTAAAGAAGAGACTGGATCATCTAGCGCAGCGGTAGAAGTGCTGCAGCAAATAAATGATAGAAATAAAAATGCTGAAGCGAAGCAGGATCAGCAGATGCAAGATATCCTGAACATGAAGGGGGATAAAATTCAGCTTTCTCAGCAGATGTTCGACTTGCAGAAGCAGGACATGGAATCTAGGAGCCAGTTAAAGGAAGAGCAACTCAGTATTAACAAGGAGCCGCTCAGCCTCATTAAGCAAGGCATAGAAGTGAGGGCAAAACAAAGTGAGGCCCAGTTGCTCACTGCAGAAGTTGGCATCATAGGAGCAGATTTAGAGAAGCTTTCTCCTGCAGTCAGGTCGTACTACAGCCTGATGCAGCACCAAATCTTGGTGCGTAGGGATGTCATCACCCCAGAGAACAATGATGAAGCATAAAGTATTGTATGTGTTTGTCCTGTTGGATGTCATCACCCCAGCTCCAGTTGGATGTGTTCTCTAAGACTATTGTATCTAGTGTCCTGTTGACATTTGACAATATGTCGGTGGTGTTTTATTTTTTTTAGTCAAGTTGTATGTGTTTGTTAATCTAGTTGGATGTGTTGTCTCAGAACTATTTTATCTGGTGTCCAATTCGATGTGTTGTCTAAGAACTATTGTATCTGATGTCCTGTTGACAATATCATATATTACATATATTTCTTGTCAATATAGTTCTGGGACTAAAGATGCATCGACAAGCACACACAGAGTTTCAGACTTGATCAGGTCATATATTTGAGGCTGTTACAAAATATTACATATATTTCTGCCAAGATCAGGTCATCATATTTTACATATATGTCTTGGCAAAATATAGTCATCGTATCCTAAAATTACCAGTACCGCTACCTAACAGCAAAATAAATCCATGATATCCTAACATGATCATGGATTCATGGCTATGGAGCAAACGGTCCACTCTTTGACCCAAACAATTCCCACATGTGGTCAATAAGATCCCGTTTGAGCTGTTGAGCAGTGGATTTGTCGCGAATCACAGAGGTTGCCTCCCTGAACTCCTCAATTCCAGGAACTGCCCTTAGTGGAGTTATTGGCGGATTAGCTAGACCTGGCCACTCTGACACATGCACATTTGGAAGACCAACTCCACATTCGTTCTCCAGCACCATGTTGTGTAGGATGACACACGCCCGCATAATGGTATTGATATCGATCTTATTCATAGACGGGCAGCTTGATGCAAAATCTTCCACTTGGCTTGAAGAACGGCAAAGCATCTTTCTACATCCTTGCGGCAACCTTCCTGTTGTTTTGCAAACACGGTCTGTTTGTTACTCACTGAACCACTTACACTCTTGACAATAGTGGCCCAATCAGGATAAATTCCATCACCAAGGTAGTACCCAAAAGTATAGGGGTTGCCATTGACAGTAAAGTCCACTGCTGGTGTATTTCCATTTGCCAGGAGAGCGGTGCAACACATTGATGTCATTGTAAGACCCGGGAAGACCAAAGAATGCATGCCAAATTCGCAAATCCTTCGTTGCAACTGCCTCTACGATGATTGTAGGCTTGCCTTTATGCCTCTTATACATCCCAGCCAAACTAGTAGGGCAGTTTGCCCATTGCCAGTGCATGCAGTCAATACTTTCAATCATGCCAGGGAACCCACGTGCCTCATTCACTGATAAAATGTGTTGTAACTCAGATTCTGAAGGAGGCCTAAGAAACTCATCTCCAAAAACTTCGATGATTGTGGTAACAAACTCCTTGACTGTCTGTAGGATCGTGCTTTCTCCCATACGCAGTCCTTCATCAAGAGAATCTGCAGCTCCTCCATAAGCTAACATTCTCAAAGCCACCGTACATTGTCTAGTGGAGAATCCCAACACACCGGCAGCATTCCTTCGCTGTTTGAAGAAGTCATTCGCAGCCGAGACTTTATCCTCGATCTCCAGCACAAGGGATCTTTGCATACGGAACCTAATGAACAATCGCAGAAGAAGCACTTTCAAAAAATATTTACCTAAATCTAGTTTACCATAGACTATATAACTTGCATTAACATTGTACCTTCTGCAGAAATCTTCAGGGTTGTACAATGGCCTCTCAACAAAGTAGTCATTATTTAGTCGAAGGTGACCACTGATGCGGTCACGTTTTTTCGTCCTATGGCCTACAATAGAACCTCCCCAACGCCGTCTTTGCCTCACCGTTGCAACAACAAGTGCACATGCTTCAATCTCTTCGTAATTGTGCATCGATGCTGCAGCAGAACCACACCAAGTGCTTCTATAGTAGTTAAACACCATTGCCTACATAAATATTAAGAAATAGAAGAGTTGCTGGTGTCAATATCAGTTCAGGCCAAACAATTCAGACTGAAGACCGGCATGATCTAATTGACAAGTGCTTCTATAGTAGTTAAACGCCATTGCCTAGATAAATATTTAAAAATTGGAAGAGCTGCTCGTGTCAATATCAGTTCAGGCCGAACAATTCAGACTGAAGACCGGCATGGACTAGCTACATCAGTTAGCCCAAAACGTGGAGGAGAGTTGCCGCTTAACCCGCTCCAAGCTGCTCTGCATCACCCCCACCAACTGCGCTCCGCGACACAAATCCATGCTTTCGTCAGATTCCAACCCCAAATGAAATCGAATCCCTAATAATCCGATTATCATGCTACCAAACTAGCTCTGTCCAGAGATATGAGAGGAGGAACGGACCTCACCGTCGAGCAGGCGGAGGAGTCGCGCCGTCCACACCAGCAAAAGGCGGGACCTCAACTTCAACCAGCAGAGCCGTCCGCAGGAGCGGGAAACAAGCCAGGCGTTGCTTCTTTTCCCACCTGAAAACGATTGCCCAGGACCCTAGTTAAGGCCTTCTTTTGGAGATAGCTAATTTTAGGTTTCGTAACTTAAAGCCCACCAACACCCATATGGCCTTTTAAGCAGTCTATTTTGAGGTGCATTGTTGGAGTCAGTCAGAGGACAGTCACCCGACCTGACATGGAAACTCCAAGTGCCAAAATGGCCAAGTGGATTATCTACAATTTCGGATTTTTATAATTTCAGTCCTTTTTATCATGGTACAAGAATCCGGGGGGGGGGGGGGGGGGGGGAGGGGGTTGATTTAAGGGTTTTTTTATACACCTTTTTAAAGAGATGCAACACGAAGACTTCTCAGGAGGTCACTCATCCTAGTACTACTCTCGTCCAACAAGCACGCTGGAAAAATTAAGGCTTTATTGAAGTTGTCGTGCTATTCCGCTCTCTTCTCAAGAATCTAATTAGTTTGAGAAATATCTGCCATTTGTTAGGTGATTTCTGTTGTAAGTATTTTGTAAGATGTCCTAAATTAAAATAAAAACCAAAATATAAAATACATAAGCACTTGAAAATATCTGCCTATGTTTGGTTTGTTGTGATTACTTAATATCGTGTCCATTGTCGCGTCAAAAAAGATATCTTGTCAATTGCGATTATCAGGAGTTAGAGTTTAGTCGCACCTTTAGGTTAATCTTCTGACATAAACTGATGGATGAAATTATGAAGTCTACTGCAAGTAGGCTCAAACAAGTTTGGACCTATAACAGTACATATTGTCTCGCAACGTAGACTAGAATAGAGCTAGATTTTATTATTTTCTCTATTATATAAAAATATTATGTGGTACTAGTGATTGGTGAAGTTAACCACATGCTACCTCCGTCCCTGCCAACGAGGATTCCATACAGATTCATTTTATCTTTTTCCAAAATATATTACAGATGAAGCCTTTCACATACAAGCCTCCTTTTTTTTTTTTTTTTGAGGTATACATACAAGCCTCCTTCCTGTCAATGAACATATGCACGCCCTACTCTAGTTGAAGCCTCCAAAGCCGCAGATCAAGTGCCAGTTCAAGGGCGTTCTAATTAATCAAGCAAGCCCGAGACAAATCCCACTCAAACATACAGATTACTATTCAACCCATGATCTCTCATCCTTATCGAAGCATTATACATACTCTCCCTCCATCTCTCCCAGCATCAAGCAGGTACACATGACTGTCATATGTCAATCAGCATCCCATTCCTCAGTAATCCCCCATCCTTTTTCTTTCTCCCATCATTCCCTTTCCTTATATACGCATGTAGTATTGGCTAGCAGCAAGCAGGCACGGGCAACCAAGTGAGAAGGCAGGCGGGATGCTGGACTGGGCGCCGGTGGTTGTAGGCGTGGCTCTGTTCTTGCTCCTCTCGCCGGGACTGCTCTTCGAGCTGCCCGGCACGCATCGGTGGGTCGACTTCGGCAGTCTCCGCGTCACCGGCGTGTCCGCCACGGTCCACACCCTCCTCTTCTTCGTCCTCTTCACTTTCGTCTTCGTCGCCTGCGACTTCCACATCTACAGTGGCGCCTAGCTTGGTACCTGGCGATTGTCGTCTTCCTCGCCTCATCAGTACCACTCCCTCAGCTTTGCTCTCTCGGTCGAATCGGCACGCTATTGTTCATGAGTATGATACCCAAAAAAATGTAGTTTTATGTATTATATGGCCGGGTACTAGCCAGGCTTGATGTACGTGGTGACTTCCCCGGCCCTGTCGAGCTAGAATATATATCGGCTGTCGACAAGTTCAGGCTTTTATCAGTAGTAAACTAGTAATACTCAGGTCCTGTTCGTTTCTTTTAGGTCCTGTTCGTTTCTTTTAGCGCTAAATTTTAGAGGCCTCTAAACAAAGAAAATCTAGTACTAAATAAAGTTTAATGACAAAACTTTTTTACAGATGGGTATATCTTTACGAGACGAATCTAATGAGCCTAATTAATTTATATTTTGCTACAGTAATGCTACAGTAACCATTATCTAATTATGGCGTAATTATCCTTATTAGATTCATCTCGCGAATTAGACCAGGGTTCTGTAGTTAGTTTTGTAACTAAATTTTATTTAATATAGTTTATCTAGAGTTTAGACCCCTCTAAAATTTAGACCCCTATGCGCCGAACAACCCCTCAGTGTTTCAAGCAAATTGTGCTCGACTATTGTATGCGGTTACTCTAGTTAATCTCTGAAAACCTCCTTTCATGATTATTTTTCATGCTTGGGTTAGTTTTTGAGAACTTTTACGGTGCACTATACTACCTTGAGGAAAGAAGTAGTATAAGTTTAATCTAACCGTCTATTTTGGTGGGTAAAATGGTCAGTTCGTCGAATCGTTACGGGAAAAAAGAAATAGAAGCGATCGAGGGAAGGCTGCCGTGGCCGGAGGACGCGCACGGCGCCGCTGCCGATTAACAGGCGCTGAGGTCTCCTGTGCGTCTCCTGCCAGTTCGTCGCCCGTCAGTTTGCAACAGTGTCAATCCATTTGCGACGAGCGGCTGCTGCCTACACCGATCCGTTTGCGGCAGTGCCGATCAATTCGTCACCGCCACCAACGACCAGCGGTACTAAGGCGTGGCGGTTCCGGTCCTCCACCCACAACCGGCCTCATTTATAGGCGCAGATGATGGCGGCGTGACCGTTTTTGGAGTAGAGCGAGACTATCGTGGTTGCCCGTCCGATTCCGATCCAGAAGCATCCTCGATCGTCCAGGCGCCCTCATCGGCGGTGCTTCATCTTCCCCATCAATTCATTTGTGGGAAAATCCGTTGCCCATTCAATGTATCTGCTATCTTCATGCAATTAGCACTGTTAATTAGTTGCTTCGTTGTTCTCTAATCCCTGTACCTTTCCCATTAAATTTCATTGGGATTGTTGGGATTCGTTTGCGGCAGTGCTGATCAAGGAATTCAGTGAACATTCGACAACAATGTTCTCAAGCAGTCATGTAGCCGCCGCCGCTTGCAATCACCCACCGCGGGAGCATGCGAACAGGGGCTTGTACAGGGTTCTGCCAAGAGGGAGAGAGCAATCATGTACGCCCTGTGGCCGCCGCCGCCGTGCCTACCAACACGACGGCGAAGGACTCCCAATGTCGCTGCCGGCCGCCATGCGCTCGTCCCCTTTTCCTGCCTCGTATAAGGGGAAACGAAGAAACAAGAGATGGTGAATCGTTTCTTTTTTTTTATTAATATCCTTTATCTTCTTATACCACTTTAAAATACCACCATACCGCTATAAAGTCTTTAAAGTAGTATAAATGTATCCGAATGGTTAGATTCAAGAAAATAAATGATCCACGTTGATTTAGATGCACCGTAAAGGTTCTCTAGTTTTTCTGTCCACTGCCCCTCCAGTTTTCCTGCAAACTTCCCAGTGGGGAACTCAAATCTACTTTGGTAGCCAGGAACGGCGGCCCAACTCCGATCCATGCCCAAAGTTTCCAAGCTTTGGTCCGGCCCAACTACAGCAGTCAGAGTCACGCATTCATGGGTACCCAGCCGGTGTGCTCGGACTGTCGGCTCAGGCGACCGTTTCAGAGGCTGGACGAAGCAGAGGCCCCAACCCAAAGCTTTGTTTCAACCAGACAACCTTCAGTTAAAAAACAGCACTGCGGGCAACATGCAGAATTTTAATGCGCTAGTATTCAGTTCAAATCATGTAGCAAACGACGAAACAAACCAATACAGTAATTCACTTGCTTCCAAAAAAATAAATCTCATCAATAATAATGGCCACCGTTCAGAAGTTGGACGTAGCAGAATGCCCCCAAAAGCTTGTTTCACCAAGATCAGTAGCAACCTAGAGAATTATAATAACTTGGTATTCAGGCTGTGATCGGAAGAGATTTTTTGTTTGGCTCTCACGGGTACTTGCAAACAGCACTGCACAACCACAACGGTTGTTCCGATCACAGCCTCAGTTCCAATCATGTAGCAATCTATAAAGCGACATTGTTCAATTCTAAAAAAATAAATCTTGTAATTTTTTTAGAGGACACTAAATCTTGTAATTTAACTTGAAGCAGAACACAAGAAGGATTACACGACCACCAGAAGGTCCCCAGAAAAGGTGTTGTGGATGGAGTAACAATCACTCACTCAGAGTCAGTATCCATTTCACTATCACATTGTTCATCATATGTTCCCCACTAAAGCTATGCAGGTAGGCAAAGACAGAGAGTGGAAGGCGACCATGTGGTGCATTGTACATGGCGACCACCGGCCGAAGATTCCTCGTCCACTCCACGTGGCCCGGCAACTCTGCTTTACTTCTTCATCTGATCCGAAGCCGAGAAGATTTGCAACACCCAGAGTCAAGCACGTTTTGGTCATGCCGCTTTTGTTTTTACGCACTTGGTTGGTACATGTCGGGGCATGTGAGGGAGGAGGAAGATGACGTGCACCACAGGCAGCCGACGATACGAGAAAAAAGCATCTATATATCCCTTGCCACATGCTCCCTGACTTCGTGGTTCGTGGATATACCTGAATGGCTTTTGCTTTGTAATCTATTGTTAGCGGGGACACGGTCATGGAGAGGTATGGTTAGGTGGTGTCGTGATCTAGGGTTCCAGGGCAGGAGACACATCACCGGACAATACGTAGGCCACTCGCAAAGAAAAGCAGGGCTAAGCATGATTATCACTTTTTTCCCCCATGTTGTTAGCAGGGGAGGTGGAGCGATCCATGGATCTTCTCTAGTAGTCAACTAAGAACTAAATGTTCAATCGACATGTAAGGACTATGGATTAACAGTTTAGTTTCATGCTTACCTTGGCACTGAACATCTTCACCTCTTACTTTCAGATCTCTCATGTAGGAACTTTTGGTAGGAAAAACGGGCATATGCCAATTGCCATTAGTAGAGTTTGCTGCAGCGCAGTAGTCTTAAGAGGTGGTGAACAAATGAATAACAACAGCTTAAGCAGTACACGTTTATGGGATGGGTTCCCTCACAATCATGTTCTATGGTGCTGTTTGGCAAATGGGAAATAGACATTAGGATAGGGATTGGGAAATGGACTAAAAAATCTAGACCTTTCATTGAACCATTCAAATAAATCTCAACCCTCCATTCCTTCAAAATGTATTTCTCAATCCCAATCCCACCACCCATTTCTCATTACCCAAACAACACCTATGTGAAATCAGGCTTCAAATATCCTGAGCAAGAAGTCACTGTCTGTTGTACTGGGGTGTGGCCATGAGGGTGATATTATGGATGATATAAGTGATTAATTCACCTGAGGGGACTACAACGAAAGGGAGATGATAAAGATGTGGATGTCGGATTTGATCAGCTTTGAAATGATGTACTCCCTCTGTTTTTAATTATACGACGTCGTTGATTTTTTTGTTGAACTTTGACCAACAATATATATAAAAATAATTATTTGCTTAACGTGAAATGTTTATTGTTGGATCTATCATGAAAAGAACTTTACGATTAACTTATACATTTAGCTATTTGCATAAATATTTATGAATAAGACGAATGGTCAAAATAATAGAAAAAGTCAATGTCGTCATATAATTAAAAACGGAGGGAGTAAACTCCAAGAATGCAAACTGACTTCAGCTCAGTTGGTTAGTGCCTCAAGTGGTGAGGCCACCCACCAGGGTTCAAATCCTGGTGTGCACCAATTTATGGAATAAAAAAAATCCCCTCGTTGGCAGCGCCTAAAATATAGTGGCGACGACGCCGACTTGGATCTCTTGAATCCTGACCGTAAGCTGGTTTGGGCTCTCCTACCTGGGGGTAGTTGTAGTAGTCACTAACACGGTCAACGGTGTTCGACCCAAGTATCTGCGCGGCCCTATAAGGTGATGCCGGGATTAGGGGGGGGGGGGGGGGGGGGAGGGGGTTTCTCGACCGGAGAAGGTTGAGCTTCTTTCTATTAAAAGAAAGCCGTGGGGCGGTCTTACCCCCACCGGTCGAGTTTTTTTTTTAAACTCCAAAAATGAAAAAGAAAAAAAACTGATGCTTGATTAGCTTCAGCTCTAGACCCCATAGGTGCATATTAGGTGCAAATGGCCTAAAAGTTAGAAATTTAAAAATTTCATTACAAATCATGCTTACAAGTTCTCAAAAACTTTGAAAAACATTTATCCTTCGCGGTGGATGCACCCAAAATTGCAACATCAAATTTATCATATTTGTGAGAGATAAAAATATGAAATGTTGCACAAATATATGCATTAAAAGGACATAATTAGTTTATTTTGTCCTTTAGTGCATCTAAACTCTAAATTCACATTTTTATACCTCACAATTGATATCTTGCAGTTATATTCACATCGTATGTTAGCAAAGAAAAAAGAACGTGTGTGTTTTTGCTGCAGAGAAATAAAAGAAAAGCCATATTCAATGGATTTGGTCAGTTCAGTCGCTGTCAACAAAAATGGTGGGAATTGTAACATCTTGTATAAATCCAGAGTTTAGGGCTTTAGGCCTACTCACACGTAACTGCCGCATTATGACGACCGAGAGTTGAGCGTGGAAATTTTATTATGATCATCGAATCCCTCAAATATCCTTAAACATCTGTTTACAGTTTATCTCGCGGCGAAAAGAACAAATAATTGCTTTCTCTGTCAGATCAGATGAGTGACCAAAAGCGGTTTCGCCCATCATGTCTTCTCCAAAGTCGTAAACAAGATATAAGGGGGGAAAAAATTCAAAGGCATCAGCAGTTTAAGTCAGCATTTCACAATTGCTCATGGACATATAAAAATTCCATGTGCACTACAAACTAATATTTCAAAAGAATTATTTAGCATTTCTACCTGCACTGTTAATTAATTATGTGGACGGACTAAAGAAGCCGACAAAATGCAGTCTCTGTCTTGAATTGCAGAAGCAACCAACTCAGCTGAACCCCCTCCCACTTCGCATCATTGTCCTCTCACCTTCTCACTTCTCTCCCTCCCCTTGGTACATCTGTGCTGCTTCCTTTGTCGAGGAAAAGGGACAAGGACACAGGAAGACTTCTTGCAAGAAATAGACCTGTGCCTTTGGCTCTTGTTTGTGAGGTGTTTGGGCGACCATTTTCTGGGGCTATTGACCCCTTCTTCCATGGGAGCCTGGAGCCTGCTGGATCTCTGCAAGTGACCATGAGCCAAAGTGAGTGCCTTTAATTTTCCTCCGTTCTTATGGTTTGTTTTGTGATTCTTGATTGCCATGATCTCGTCTCTGCTTCCTGATAGTTGACCTGGGTGCGGGTGAGTCAAGTTCTTGCCTGTGTGTGCTTGATGCCTGATGCTGTTAGGTTTGAGGTACTAGGATGATGCCGCTTTCCCCAAGATTATGTGGAGAATGAAACCTGGATTGCTTATTTCACTCGGATTCGGTTTGTTGGATCCTTTCGAATCTGCGGCGGTTGATTTTTCTTTTGAGGAGCAGGCACCTTTTTTTTTTGGGGCAGGCTAGGGATTATATTTCTTTTCGTACCGTACGAGGTAGCAAACACTGTTTTAGGTGAAGAATGACAGCTCGTGCTCCCATTCTATCTGGGCCTGGGGCTCGAATTCCTCGCCGCTTTCGTTTTAGATTTTTGGTACTTATCAAATTGATAGGATGCTTCTACAAGTACAAGCTCTACCTTTTTAGGCTTTCTTGTGATAACAAATCACTAACCTTATTGCACACCACATAGCTATGCTGGCAACGGCCCTCTTCTGAGAAATCACCACATTTTGTTTAGAAAAGCTTGAAATGAACGTTTTTTTTCTTCCTGTTCCTATCTTTATACGGTGTCTTTGTTCTGAGGGGAGAATGATTGCTTAAACTATGATTACCCATGATGAGATACATGTTAGTGTTACAACTTTAGCGTGGTCAGGAAGAGCCTCTTCTTAGTGCAAAGCCGTGGGGGCAGTCTTTCCCCACCAGCTAGTTCTTTTAGGGTTACAACTTTAGTCTGGTCTTGTACTCTTATGGATTTAATACAAACTACAAAGTTAATTAGTACTTGACATGATCAGCTTATCCTTTTGTTCTTTCTCTGGCTGTAGGTTTTGATATCAATGTGCTTCGTGAAGAAGCGAGGACTAGGTGGTTAAGACCTGCTGAAGTCTACTATATCTTGCAGAATCATGAGAGGTTCCCTATCACCCCTGAACCACCGAAGAAGCCATCCAGTATAGCCCAGATCCCTTGATCGGATAAATTTTCTCAAACTTGTATAGTTCAAATAGATGGCTTAACAGCATTGTTTCTTCTACAGGTGGTTCACTATTCCTTTATAATCGCCGCGTGAATCGGTATTTCCGTAGAGATGGCCATGCATGGCGGAGGAAGAAGGACGGAAGAACTGTGGGCGAGGCTCATGAACGATTGAAGGTTCATTTTGGAAATCTCAGTGTAGCACCAAAGCATTCCATTTATGTCCATGTTTTCTTCATTGGTAAAGTTGTGTTTGTTGTACTTATTTACTGCCAATATTATGGAACGGACATTTTTGGGAAATAACTTATTGTCTGTCAACTTTTGGGAGGGTACAACTGTAAGATATGGAATGGAATATCAGTTGTCATGAACTGCTCCTATCAATAATCTGTTGGTATATCCACAACAGAGGAGATGGATATCAGTGCCCACTAGTTAACTTACTGCATCTTGGTCTATGGGATCCTGATATGAAGTAATACTGGGAGACAGGAAAATGTACACCCATATCGCGTTTTTGGAGTGTGCATTTGCTTTGTTATTTAGAGTTGACACTATTATCCAGCCTCTTCTTCGAATATCAGACTTGAGGCGTAACTCAATGTTTAGCAAATCTGGTTTGATTAGGATACTAGGGTAGTATGCCCATCTTAACTTAATACGCCAAGTGACATTTACATACTGATGACCATACATGCATATACTAATCATAGGATATGTTGTCTTGTCCTATCAAGCAGTTGTTGCTTTAAGTTTTATACTTTCAAAACTAAGTCCACACACAAAAAAGATCATATTATTCTGTGGGGGTATCTTGACAGTAAATTTATGGAATTAAGAATGTTTTATTAATTCATATTTCAAATTAATAAGCAATCTTATTATCAAATGCAGTCATAAACATACATGATTGCATGACTAGGTGCTACACGCCTACACGACTTGTTTTTGTGTGTATGAATATTATGTTTTTACTTCTGTGCAACAATGGCTGCAAGTCCTCTTTAATATACAATTGTAAAAGCTAAATTATAAATTAGATATTTATTTAATCTGTAAAGAAACCATGTCCACCAAATATTTTGTAGGCACTTTCTCTTGATTAGTATGAGATTTTCTAGGAATTAAGAATTGTTATGGGCATTTCTAGGATTGAAAACAAAGGAGATGCCTTTATTTCAATAATTCATTATGGATTCATAAATTTTGGCAGTGGATTAAAGCCTCGTCCGTTTCATTTCTGACATTTTCTCTCTATCACAGGTTGGAAATGTTGATGCCCTAAGTTGCTATTACGCTCATGGAGAACAAAATCCATGTTTCCAGAGGCGGTGCTTCTGGATGCTGGAACCGTAAGATTGTCTTTCCGTTCATTTAGCTCAAATCCTATGAAATCAGTTTCTATGATGCACTTACCTTGTATGCCTTCATTGGCGTCGCAGTTGTGCTGAGTTACTGAGTGCAATTTGTTACTTTTTAGTATATGTTGTATTGTTCGCAAACGTCTATCTGTGTACGAGAAAGAAAACAAGCAGTGGTAACTGATATTTATGTGATACATACTCTCTTTGCAGTGCATATGAACACATTGTGCTGGTACAGTACAGAGAGGTAGCAGAGGTATGTCAAATTTACATTGCCATGCTATACATTGCAGTTGTTGTGATTTGGTATTTCTTCTACTCTAAATACTGGTATGACTTACTCAGATGACGTATTGAGTTATTGGGTCAATTTCTGATTGCCACAATTCAGTACATGTCTCTTATTATTCTTCATCATTGGACAGTTATTCCAAATAAAAATTGTGAAAAATTGAGAGCAGTCCTGAATGAATCAGATTTAATCTCAAGCACTTGTATGATAAATGATTATTTTTTTACTATTTATATATGAAATGCACTTAGCTCTTTCCATAACATAAAATGTGCCTGAAAATTAATTAATTTCATCTCCCAGGGAAGAAATTATTCACCTCAACCGACGAATGCACCATCAGAATCTCTTTCATCCTTGAGCTATCCGAATGCCATCTACGGGAACCAATATCGCAACTCTGCTTCTGGCATTAGTGAGGGCAGTGAATCCCATCAGAGCTATTCTAATTTGAGTTCTTTGACTGAAGTAACTTCCTATTCTGTGAACAAAGAGAGCAATGGAGACGGTGGCACATTACTAAGTATACCAGAGCTTGGACAGACATTTCCAGAACAATATACAGAAGTTTATCGGGCAGATAATGGTAATACGGAAAACAAATCTGGGCTTAATGTGGCTTTGAAGAAGATAGTTGAACAGTTAAGTTTGGGTGATGATGATGAAGATGACTACATTTACTCAAACCATGCGCAACTTTCGGGATATGCAAAAAATGTTGAGGCTGCAGGTGAGGAGTGTAATCACACAAAGAACAGGGAATATTTTCATGTATATCTGCTCTTTTTTTACATCAGGTTCATGTGATACAAAAATTGAACTTTTCTTATTCAAGTTAGTTTAAGGAAAGAATGGCATTTTGACAAGTGCATACATATAATTTAGGACAACTTTGTTACAGCTAAATTTGATGAAAGGAAAAAGAATGGCGTTAACTCTTGTACTTGAGTGAACTCTGTCGGAAGTAGGATTTTTTTTTTCTTGAGGAGCACATCATTATATTAAGAAGATGAAAAGAGGGACAAGAGCCCGTACACCCCTCCCCAGCCACACGCCACGCACGTCACACTATTGCTCTCAGATTACATTTTTGCTTGTAACTCGACACAAGAAACGACCAAGACAATCACAGAAAAAAAACTACTACGAGTCTAAGAGTGAGAGGATGGGACAGTCCAGGAATGAAGGCCCCGTGCTTCTGCTAACTCCCAGGGAGTAGGATTGAGTCGTGCAGTTAAAGTTTCTTTCTTTTCCATTGCTCTATGGGACAGTTGCAACTGTCCACAGTGGTATGTTGTGCTGGGGAAATATCGTTTTGTAATTGCTCTATGTATATTATTGGTTAAGCGATTAGTACTTTATGTTAAAACACGTGTTACTAGATTATTAGAATCTCACATTCCTCTGCAATTAAAAAACATCCGAGCATATGCTAAATTCTTGTTGATGCACAAGTGATGTTCCAACTTGTGGCCTCTTGGCGCACGCCCATACAAAACCATTTAAGATACCAAAAATTAGTTAACTGATAGTTTGTTTGATATATGTTAACATAGTCGAAGTTTGTGCTGCCTTATTCAGGTGACAACCAATTAAAACAAATTCGGCCAGAAGGAATCCAAAATGGTTTAGACAGGAATATAGCGCCATCGTGGGAAGATGTTCTTCATTGCAGTTCTGGTTTGCCAACTTCATCTGTATACCAGGTATGCACCAACTTCATTAGTGGAACACATGATTTACACTAATGTATGAAAAGTTGCAAAGCAGTCTATGATTGTCGTTTCATACATTTTTATTAGGTGGGATATCTATTAGGTTTTCCTCTTTCAATATTGTTGTCACTTCAACTCTCGCTACCTATTTAGGGATATTTGAAGTTCTGTACATTCAGTATATTTTTTTTTATAGTTTTGGTATTTGTGGATAATCTTCCGTGATACTACATAGTATCTATAACTAGATACATTTGAAATTTTTGTTATGTTAATCTCAGAATTGTAATCTTGTGTTCAGAAATCTCTTTGTACAGTAGTACCCTCACCAAAGTATATTGACAACTTGCATTTTGCACGACAGTCGGATTTCCAGCATCAGCAAAATTTGGAATATCAGCAACAAGGAGGCCTGGACAGTAGTGATTTGCGCATACGACTTTCTGCTGCTAAAAGATTTCTTTTAGGACCAGAGGACTCTATTGACTCACCATCTTCGAACTTTTTACTGAGAAACATAGGGAACAATGGAACTGATACTCTTTTAGCTCATGATGGTAGACTTGCTCCAAACTCAGATTGGAAAACAAAAACACCGTTAGGGTTTCAAAGAAATTTGCAGGGCTTTGAATTAACAGAGTTGTTTGACCATGGTCAGTTTGAACCCTACCCTAGAGCAGATACAAGACTTAGCTTGGGACAGAAGCAACTGTTTAACATTCGTGAGATCTCTCCAGAATGGGCATTCTCCTATGAGATCACTAAGGTAAGTTATGATATTCTTAGACTTTTAAATCTTAAAATCAATTGTTGTCACTTGTCATTGTAGTTGTTCTTCTCACTGAGTTCCCGTCTCATTGATGCAGATCATCATTACTGGAGATTTCTTATGTGACCCATTGAATTCATGTTGGGCAGTGATGTTTGGTGACAGTGAGGTACCTGCTGAAATAGTTCAGCCAGGCGTTCTCAGCTGCCACACACCACTGCACAGTAGTGGAAAGCTCACACTCTGCATTACCTCTGGTAATAGAGAAGTTTGCAGTGAAGTCAAAGACTTTGAGTTTCGTGCAAAACCAACGGCATCTAGTTTCACAGACCTTGCATCATCTTCTCGATCTCTCAAGTCCAAGGAAGAGTTACTACTTCTTGCAAAGTTTACAAGAATGCTTTTACGTGAGAATGGAAGCTCTGACGCTTCAGGTGACGATTCGCAGTCTGAACATTGTCCAAAATTAAAGATGAATGAAGAACATTGGGAGCAGTTGATTCATGAACTCGGACTTGGGTGCAAGAATCCAGTAGCCACAGTTGATTGGATTATGGAGGAATTGCTGAAAAGTAGATTACAACAATGGTTATCAGCAAAACTCCAAGTAAGTGATGAAGTACAACAATGTCATCTGTCAAAGCATGATCAGGGTATTATACACTTAATATCTGCACTAGGCTTTGAGTGGGCACTGTCTTCAGTTCTCAGTGCTGGTGTTGGTATAAATTTCCGTGATTCAAATGGATGGACTGCACTTCATTGGGCCGCCTATTTTGGAAGGTAATCAAATATTATTTTGTATAAAAGTGATTCATCAGCTGGAAAAATCTCCTTATTAACTTCTATGGACAGAAGACATACCCTTTTACTATTGACTGCAGCAAACAATTTTCCTGTTATCTGGATACGATCACACAATCAAAGAGTTAAAAGCCAACTGGAGGATCTTAAGCACATAAAATAGATATTCTTCTTAAAAACATAAAAAAGGCTAGACCACTTGCAATAAATAAAGAAATATGAACTGACGATTATATTAAGTTTTGGACTGGTACTGGACTAGACTTTGCTCACAAAATGAAAACTGTCGTGAAGTTATAGTGTGCTGTTTTCAGTTGTTTCTTATTTCTCTTTTCTGCTCCCAAATATTTGAACAAACCGCTATCAATTAGGATGGTACTGGCACTCTTATAAAACGACATTAGTAATCTCAGTTTTTAATGCAGAGAAAAGATGATTGCTACACTTCTTGCTGCTGGTGCATCAGCTACAGCAGTCACCGATCCCACTGCACAAGACCCAGTTGGCAAAACAGCAGCTTTCCTTGCTTCTGAACAAGGGCACATGGGTCTTGCTGGCTATCTTTCAGAAGTTTCGCTAACAAGTCATCTTGCATCCCTCACTATAGAAGAAAGCGATATTTCTAAAGGATCAGCTGTAGTTGAGGCACAGAAAGCAGTGGAAAGCATATCTCAAAGGAGTGCCGAATGGAATGGTGGTACAGAAGATGAACTCTCAATGAAGGACTCTTTGGCAGCAGTAAGAAATGCAGCTCAGGCAGCAGCTCGCATCCAGAATGCTTTCCGTGCCTTTTCATTCAGGAAGAGACAGGAAAAGACAGCTCAACTTAGAGATGAATATGGAATGACCCAAGAAGATATAGATGAACTTGCAGCTGCACAAAGGTTGTATCATCAAACTCATGCTTCAAGTGGTCAGTTTTATGATAAAGCAGCTGTTTCAATTCAGAAGAAATACAAAGGCTGGAAAGGGCGTAAAATTTTTCTGAACATGCGACGAAATGCTGTTAAAATACAGGTAACGGAAACGAGAAATGCTTGGTTCCAATGCTTCTTTCAAGTTGAATTCGTTGGCAAGTTCCAAATTTGATATATAGATTGTCTAATTTAGGACCTTCCTTTGTACAGGCTCATGTAAGAGGTCATCAAGTGAGAAAGAAGTACAAGACTTTTGTAAGCACTGTCAGTGTGCTAGAGAAAGTAATACTAAGGTGGCGCCGGAAAGGACAGGGTTTACGTGGCTTCCGAGCTGAGCAACCTGCAATGATAGACACAGAAGAGGAAGGGGAGGATGCTGATGATGAGTTTGACGATGATGAAGCAACCAAGATTTTCCGTCGGCAGAAGGTTGATGAAGCCTTGAAGGAGGCTGTGTCAAGAGTGCTGTCCATGGTGGACTCTCCTGAAGCAAGGATGCAGTATCGTCGAATGCTTGAGGAGTTCCGCCAGGCAACTGTAAGTAGATATTTTGCTTAAACATTTAAGTGAAGTTCTCATCATATGTTATAGCAACCCAAGGAAACTAGTTCATATTTGAATAAAAATAAAGAGCAATTTACTTGATAAAGATGAAAAAAATCTGAGGCAGTAATCTCTCCAGAGGTGCCACACATAGTAAATAAATAGGTTAATAAATGTGAATTTTTATGTAAGAGACTTCTAAACAGAAAAAAAAAATCATCTTTGGCCCCACCATGTATTGCCATATCTATAGCAACCATTTAGACTCGTGCAGAACAAACATTAGGGTATAATTAAGCATGCTCTTTTTCATCCGAAGTTTAATATCCATGTGTATGACTTGCCGTGCTAGTTGTTACTGCAGGCTGAATCGGGTGGATCAGAAGAAGTAACATCAATATTTAACAGTGAATTATTAGGAATAGACAGCTTCATGCACTGAAAGAAGCGTGGCATGCAACAGTAATTCGGGAGCTGCCTACAACTATAATGAAGCAATTAGATGGATTAGTTTGCAACTAGTCATGACATGTTAGTGTCTAATATGTACAGTGCTTGCTTGATTAATGTAGATGCTGCTTCTGTATAGGGTTCTGTGTGAAATACTTCTTTGGCAAGAATGCTGTTGACAAGCACTGTATTTAGGTGTCTGTAACTTCTGGAAGTCCAGTTAGCGTAGAATTTGATTAGTTCTGTCAGCATTTCATGAATTGTTGACTGTAGTTTGGAAAATCAGTTTCAGGCATATGCATATATATTGTGGATTATGTTTCCTAATGGAGTACTCATTTTCCCCTTTAACACCAGTTATAGACTTAACAGTATTCGAGGACATGCCGCTCATCTGACTTGGGTCGCAAACACCCTCACCATGGCCGTCGCATGGGCCCCTTCAAACTAAACCCAAAAGCGAGCGAGGCGTTATCGCGCGGCACCGTAATCTTTTGCTGACTTTGGTACTCCCAATCTCAGGCCCTGTTCGTTGCTCTAACATTTAGCATTTAGACTTGTCACATCAAAGAAAATCTTATTATTTAAGAGTACTAAATAAGATTCTTCCCTCTAAATTTTAGACCCCGTACAACGAACACCCCCTCATCATCTTCACCCATCTGGCTGACAGGCTGAGGATTGGGACCACCCTACCTTGGACTTGTCGCGTAGATGCTTTAGTACTACTGATTCCTTAACATTGCAGGTTGAAATATGATCCAGTGCCTTAGCATATCTAGTTCACTTGGGAAAGCCAGAGTCTTTCTATACGCAAGTCACAATCTTTCATTTTTATCAGTGAAGGATGTGCATGAGGAAACAAATAGCATTATTGGCCAAAGAACACCGAACAGGGGCTTTGCCACATTGATATGTTGGTTATCAGGTCACGCTGATCCATGAGGAGTTAACCTGCTTGCTTTTGCTTTCATTTTTTTGTCTTGGGTGAAACTGCTTTTGCTTTCAATTGACGAAAGGTAAGCACGAGACATGAAAAATATGTCATGTTACATTAAGAAAGATTCAATTGGATTTCATAAAAAGTTTTATAAACAGTAAATGCTATGCTACATTAACAGTTTTGTGACTAGAGAGAAGTCTCAGTCTTGGTAACATGCAATGAAACCTTGTACTGAGAATGGTCTTTGTATATCAGAAAAGTGTGTGTATCGAAGTCATGATAAATCAGAATTTACGCGCTTGCCACAATTGACGAAGGTTTGAATTAAATTGATCAAGACTTGGGATTAGCTTATTCTAATTGCAACAATGACAGAAAGATTTTTGTAGGAAACCAGCGATGCGATTTGGAAAACCTCTTGTCCCGCGGCAGTAAAACAAAAATGAAACTTAAAATAAGAATAGATAAATTATGCAGATGGAGTGAAATACATCACATGCATACTGGAGCAGATCTTTTATATACTTGCACAGTTGCAGTGAAAAGATGACAAAATCGCCTCGCCGGGCTCATTTCCAGCCCGTCACGGGCAAACGGTGGCACCCACGGAAAAAAAGAAAAGGGGGGCAGAAAAGAAGCTTCTCTCCGTCTCTCGCACAGCTCGCCTCTCTGATCCGCTTCCACTCCTCTTCCCCGCCTCGCCTCCCATCACCGGCGCCTCCTTCCCTCCCAGCCCCGTCCTCTAAAGGTACGCAGAGGTTCCTTCCCGTTCTGCTTCGATTCCTGCGATTTGTCGCCGCTTCCATGTGTTTCTTATTTGAGGCTCAGTTTTCGTTTTCTTGCGGGGACCGATGAGGGAGCTATGCTCATGCAGGCAGCGGTGCTTTTCTCGCATGATTTTCATCGAAAATTTCAGCATTTCGTGTGCTTGATCTGTGCGATTGCAGGCGGTTTGTGTAGTGGAAAGGGGATCTTGTAGGGTGTGGCATTTAGGCAGAAGCATTTTTTCTCCTTGCCGAATTCTTGCATCTTTTGATCGCTCCGTAGAAAAATGGATTTTTCCCAATAAATTTTGTGCGAGCCCCTGATTTTGGGCTGCACAGTACTTCTTTACTCTTCACTCTTTTATTCTCTCGTCGGAGGTTACCTTGCGAACTCTGTTTAACGCTGTACTTTTTTTTTTTCTTGAGGTCTTCCCCCATTCTATACTGTAATTTACTATTCGGATCCTGACTGGTTGACATGTCCTTTCCAGGAACACAGGTGGGATCCTGGGATCCGCGAGGGGAATCTTGCCCAGGTTACTGAGTATGCGACTGAGTGCTACCGAGGGCTAATCAGAAATGACTTCAGCTGGGAGCAGCAGTGGAGGTTCAGGTGGAGGCAGCAGCACCTGGGTGGCGAATGGCGCAATTGCCATCAGCAGCATGAGTGATTATTTGAGGTTCCTCGATTCACAGCAGCATATGGCCGCAGAACAGCATATGGCCGCAGAACCCAGCTCTAATTGTTCATCCTCTTTGTCGAGGACTAACATTGAAACTGACAACTCAGAGGATTGGGAGTTCATCTCAGATGAGTCCCTCAACTATATTAGCCGGATGCTCGAGGAGGATATAGATGAGAAAGTCAGCATGTACCAGGCAGAGTCATCGGCTCTCCGTGCTACTGCAAAGCCATTCTACGACATTCTTGGGCACAAGTTTCCACCGTCTCCTGATCACCAGCCGATCCCTTGGTCACTGGAGAGTCCTACTGAAAGTGGCAGTAGCAATCATGCACAATCCTTGACTAGTACTTTTACTCCCAGCAGCATTGGTGGTGCAGTGGACAGCAATCAGTGCTATTCTGAACAATTGGAAACTTATCGAGGCCTCCATGGTCAGTCTTCTCAGCCATTCATTAGTCCATCAAGTGACTCTTGCAATTCAGATGGTTTGCTAGAAGACCCTTTGATCACAAATGGACGGATCCCTGAGTATTTGTTTGAGAGCCTTCCAACCTGGGATTTCAGGAGAGGTGTTGAGGAAGCGCAGAAGTTTCTCCCGGGTAGTGATAAATTAGTGATTGATTTAGAAGCTGTTGGTGTTGCCAGACCCCAAGAAACATGGAAAGATATTTCTTTTGGTGCCAGAAAGGCAGAGGAGTTGAATTCTAAGAAAAACAGACAGAGTGAGGACCTTGATCTGCTGGAAGGTCGGAATATTAAACAGTCTGCATTTTGTTCTGATGAACCTGACTGGATTGAGATGTTTGATTATTTGCTTCGACAAACAGAGAAGAAGGCAACTGTTCTGCGAGAGATGATGCGCAACGAAGCTTCCAAGAATTCTCAGGTCACTCAAACAAAACCAAGCGGACCACGTCCACGGGGAAGGAAACCAACAAAGAGGGATGTGGTGGACCTTAGGACCATTCTTATACACTGCGCACAGGCTGTGGCAGCAGATGACCGTCGAACTGCTAATGAGTTGTTAAAGCAGATAAGGCAGCATTCCAAGCCAAATGGTGATGGCACCCAGAGGTTGGCACATTGCTTTGCAGATGGTCTTGAGGCTCGGTTGGCTGGGACAGGAAGTCAGCTTTACCATAAGCTTGTGGCAAAACGCACTACTGCTTCCGACATGCTCAAAGCCTACCATCTTTTTCTGGCAGCATGCCCGTTCAAGAGACTCTCACATTTCCTCTCAAATCAAACAATCTTAAGCATGACAAAAAATGCAACGAAGGTACATATCATTGACTTCGGCATTTACTTTGGCTTCCAGTGGCCATGCCTAATCAGACGTCTCTCCAAGAGGGAAGGTGGTCCGCCAATACTGCGTATAACTGGAATTGATGTACCACAGCCAGGTTTTCGGCCTACCGAGCGAATTGAAGAGACTGGACAGAGGCTTGCAGAATATGCTAGGAAGTTTGATGTCCCTTTTGAGTACCAGGGAATAGCATCAAAGTGGGAAACCATTCGTGTTGAGGATCTCAAAGTCGGTAAAGACGAAGTTGTCATTGTTAATTGCCTGTACCGGTTCAGAAACCTTATTGATGAAACGGTTGCTGTAGATAGCCCTAGGAATAGGGTGCTCAACACCATAAGGCAAGTAAACCCAGCTATTTTTATTCATGGAATTGTGAATGGGTCATACAGTGTTCCTTTCTTCATCACACGTTTCCGTGAAGCATTGTTCCATTTCTCTGCATTGTTTGACATGCTGGAGACAACTGTCCCAAGAGATGATCCCCAGCGTGCACTTATAGAGAGGGACCTGTTCGGCCGAGAGGCACTCAATGTCATTGCATGTGAGGGGTCAGACAGAGTTGAGAGACCAGAGACATACAAGCAGTGGCAGGTGAGGAACCTCAGGGCTGGATTTGTTCAAGCTCCACTAAACCATGAAATTGTGATGAAAGCAAAGGACAAAGTGAAAGACATTTATCACAAGGACTTTGTTATAGATGAAGACAGTGGATGGCTCTTGCAAGGCTGGAAAGGAAGGATAATCTATGCTATATCTACATGGAAGCCTAATAAAAATTAGGTTCGTGGTTGCAGGCAGTAAAGCAAATCAATCTGTATGTCACCTATCCCATTGTTGGAGGTGGCTTATTCCCAAGAATGCTATATTATAGCATTTGGAGCTTGACCAACGAACCTGTGTGCTCAACTGCTCAAGGTATGCAACGAGCTAACTTCAGTGTAATGCTATATAAGTTGATTGTTTAATGACAATATATTTCAGTATTGTAGGTCTAATGGACCTGTTCTCATAGCAGCATAGTGACAATAGCCTGAAATGTTTCATCTCCAGGAAATGGCATCAAGAATAAGGGAAGTGGTGGTCAACGTGGGAGCTTTGTCAGAATTCAGCACCAATTATATGGATCTGGTAGTTATCGCAATAAGCTGGAGGAAGGGTGCTGATGTTGACATCTCCCTTGGACTTGGACCCTTGGTACCATCACTTTATTTAACTCATAGTTTTCTTCATTCTAGTTACTTCTATGGCCATCCTATTAGCAATAACCAGATCACAGCTTCTATGTTAGTTAATTAGCTAGCTACCTACCTACCTTTTTATTTTTGACTTTCTTGTACCCATCCATGTTATTATACATGAGTTGGTTTCAGCATCAGCAAATCAAATATTCCCCATGAGTAAGCGTAAAGCTTCTACATTTGTTCTGTGAGAATGGCAGGTGCTGTTTGTGTGGACTTCGGTTAGCGTCTTAGGAAGTGTTTTGCTCCTTGATCTGTGCATAAAGCACATCTAAACTGTGAAGTGTTACCTTGGGTGACTGGAGCATCTCAGATGCCACTCCCATTACCACAGCAGATCGATGTTCAGAGTAAGAAGATTAATTAAGCAAAGACCAAAGCTTAAAAGAGACTGTAGGTCATAGGTGCCTTTCTACAGCAAAGTAGTAAAACTGTTTTACAGCAAAATAGTAGCACACCGAGTGAGGGTCAGGCCTCACCCCTCTTTATGTGTTTGTATCGTTTGAAAACCTATGTAATCAACAACCCCTCACAGCCTGGCCAGGAGCGAGGTGGTGATGTTTGTAAGGGGCTGTTTTTTCCTCTCTATCAATACAAAGATATGCAACTCTCCTGCACATTCGAGAAAAAAAGAAGTAGCACATCAAGTGACAAATTTCTTTCTGAACTTATGTAGGAAGATATCAGCCTATCATCATAGTATCATTGTTTGTCTAACAAAAGGCAGCTGTATCTTTTCATTAAGTCTGTTGTTCAATGTAGCTAAGATACTAACATACGGTCTATTTACAGCAGAATAGCAATAGATTCTGTAACTACTTTCTTGTTGAGGTACGATAGTTGTTGTGAATCTACTGAACAAAAGGTTAGGTACCAACAGATTCAGTGACAGCTACTAAACAAAAGGCATCCGAATCTTCAGATTACTCTATGGTTGTACTTGAGCTGACACCTTCATAAGAACAAAGAAAAAGTAAAACTTTTTAGTGTTAAACATGTGCAACAAACTTTAAAATTATATTATTTATGTATCGAACTATATTATGTTACAACAATTGTTATCAGCAAAACTCCAAGTATATGATGAAGTACAACAATGTCCTCTGTCAAAGCACGATCAGGGTGTTATACACTTAATATCTGCATTAGGCTTTGGGGGTGGCCATTGTCTTCAGTTCTCAGTGCTGTAGTTGGTATGAATTTCCTTGATTCAAATGGATGGACTGCGCTTCATTGGGACACCTATTTTGGAAAGTAATCAAATATTATATTGTACAATAGGTGACTTTGATTCATCAACTGGAAAAATCTCCTTAACAACTTTTATGGATGGAAGACATACCCTTATATTATTAACTGAAGAAAATAATTTTCCTGTTATTTGGATCACACAGTCAAACAGATAAAGCCAACTGGACGATTTCGAGCACATAAAATAGATATTCTTGTCAAAAACATAAAAAATGGCTAAACTTGAGTCCATGAGATTTTTCAGACTGGTATCATTAAACTTTTAGTTAGTTACCTAGATGCTGTTAACTTCGAGATTAAGTTACAGAAAAATGAAGTACCTGAACCTAACAAATATTGGGGAGTCTACTTGCAATAATAAAGAAAAATAAACTGACAATTATATTATGTTTTGGACTGGTGCTAGACTAGACGTTGCTCACAAAGCAGTATCAAAACTGTCATTGTTTTCAGTTATTTGTTATTTCTCTTTTCTGCTCCCAAATATTTGGATATATCGCTATTGATTAGTGTGGTACTAGCACTCTTATAAAATGTTATTAGTAAACCCAATTTTTAATGCAGAGAAAAGATGATTGCTACATTTCTTGCTGCTGGTGCATCAGCTACAGTAGTCACCAATCCCACTGCACAAGAGGCAAAACAGCAGCTTTTCTGGCTTCTGAACGGGGACACATGGTCTTGCAGGCTATCTTTCAAAAGTTTTATGATAAAGCAGCTGTTTCAATTCAGAAGAAAAACAAAGGCTGGAAAGGGCGTAAAAAATTTCTTGACATTCGAAGAATTGCTGTTAACATACAGGTAAGGGAATCGAGAATGCTTGGTTGCAAAGCTTCTTTTAAATTGTATTCATTGGCAAGTTCTAAATTTGGTTTCTACATTGTTTAGTTTGAGACCTTCCTTTGTACAGGCTCATGTAAGAGGTCATCATGTGAGAAAGAAGTAAAAGACTTGGAAGCAAGTCAGTGTGCTAGAGAAAGTGATACTAAGGTGGTGCCGCAAATGACAGGGTCTACGTGGCTTCCAAGCTGAGCAACCCACAATGATAGAAGAGGAAGAGGATGATGACGACGACGACGACTTTGGCGATGATGAAGCAACTAATATTTTTCGTCGGCAGAAGGATGACGCCTTGAAGGAGGCTGTGTCAAGAGTGCCGTCCATGGTGAACTCTTCTGAAGTATCGTCGAATGCTTGAGGAGTTTCGCCAGGCAACTGTAAGAAGTTATTTGACTTGGACATTTAAGTGAAGTTCTCATCACACATTATATGGTGGCCCAAGGAAACTAGTTCATATTTGAAGAAAAATGAAGAGCAATTTAGTTGATGAAGATGAAAAAAAATAAATCTTAGGCAGTAATCTTTCTATAGGTACTACACGCAGTGAATCTTACTCTTCGATGATTATGAAGTAATAAATAGGTTAAATATGACTTTTTATGTGAAAGACTTTTAAACGCAAAAAAAAATCCATTTTTTCCCCCACAATGTATTGTCCTATCTATATCAACCATTTAGAGCTATGCAGAACAAACTTGAGGATACAATTAAGCATGCTCTTTTTCATCCAAAGTCATATATCCATGTGTATGACTTTTTACCGTGCGCTATTTGTTAGAGGCTGAATTGGATGGATCAGAAGAAGTAAAATCAATATTTAACAGTGAAGTTGTAGGAATAGACAGCTTCATGCACTGAAAGAAGCGTAGCATGCAACAGTTATTCAGGAGCTACCTGCAACTATAATGAAGCAATTAGATGGATTTAGTGTGCATGGGTTCTGGGGATCACTTCTTCTGGA
The DNA here is from genome assembly GCA_007726485.1 of Eragrostis curvula. NCBI lineage: Eukaryota > Viridiplantae > Streptophyta > Magnoliopsida > Poales > Poaceae > Eragrostis > Eragrostis curvula. The sequence goes on from RWGY01000031.1 coordinate 6,284,207, forward strand.
TCATATTTCCTGATACACTTCTTTTTTTAAACTCAAGTTCAAGTCTTGGAGGATATGCCGCTCATCTGAGTTGGGCGGGCTTAACGATTGCCTCTCGTGACTCACCCATATGTGGTCTCCTGCGGTTTCTAATCGACTTCTGATTCTTTAACATTGCAGATTGTTTTAATTTTCCTGTTATTTTATTATCCAGTTTCTTAAGGGTTGCACAAAATGTTACCTCAATCGGGCATATCTAGTTCACTTGGGAAAGCCATAGTCATTAACTTTCATTTTCACCAGTGAAGGATGTGCATTTGGAAACAAATAGTATTATTGACCAAAGATAGTCTACAGCTACAACGTCACAAAAGAAAGTTTACAGGAGTTTGAGAAAAGACAGGCATATCCGCATCCAAAAAAAAAACATGTGTCCATTATTCAACATACATATTTTCCGCATGAACATGTCGTAAACCTAGTCCATGTTTGTCATAACTATCAAACTTTTACATCCTTAGAGCATCGTCAGACCGATGGTATCACATATGTTCTTCCTTCAGAGGTCAAAGACCCAACGTACACAGCCTCACCATACACCTAACTGGTGGTCTCTAAGACTTCCAACGAGTGGTTAGCATTAACAGTTCACACCGAGCAGGGGCTCTGCCACATTGATATGTCAGTTATCAGGTCACGAAGCTGATCCATGAGGAGCTTAACCTGCTTGTTTTTGCTTTCAATTTCCTGTATTAGATACCAATGTTGGAAAGGTAAGCACGATATCAAAAGTTGTGATAAATCAGATTTTACGCGCTTACTACAATTGGCGAAAGTTTGAATTAAATTGATCAGAACATGGGATTATCTTATTCTGATTACTGATTGTAGGAAATCAGCGATGCGATTTGGATAACGTTGTCACGTGGCAGTAAAACCAAAATGAATCTTAAAATAAATTAACCTTGTCACGTGGCAGTAAAACCAAAATGAATCTTAAAATAAATTGTGCAGATGGAGCCAAATACATCACATGCATACTGGAGCAGACCTTCTATATACTTGCACTAAAATATGATAACATTTAGCACAGATTATACCATAGTGTTGCCTAGACCTAACAGGAACACAAAGAGGGCATAGTTTTATCCACAGAACACAAAATAGCAACAAATGATGAAGCTAGTTCAAGCCAGCAAGTCAAAAAATCAAGCAAAAATAAAAACATAAAAGCATATGACAAAACTGGTCTGAGCATATTTTGATGAATGAAATTGAATGAACACGGTATACTATACGAATAAGGGAAGAAACATAGCAGCATAGGCCAAAACTAACTATAGATCATCTTCAAGCTAGTACCTTTCTCAAAGAACTTGCATGATCTTCCAATCTCTCGATTTCAGTTTGGTCAGCTTTGACTTCAGTTGATCCCATGTCCTGGAAAATGCAACATCATTATAGAAAAATAAAAAATACAAATTTCTTCTCAATAAAAAGCCTTATTCTAAAGCAGCTGTATGTGGAATGATAAATAAGTCTAGAAGTTCCAGGACCCTCCCTCCCTTGCTATCAGTCAATTGACTCAATTCTGCAGCGCTCAATGTGATCGGTGACTTTGGTTACTGCGGATATTACTATTTGCTTGTCACAGACACATAACAAGCTTCATACAATACTCCTGCTTCCAGGCTTCTTTAGGGCATGTTACGAAATACATGTGTGGCAATAGTCACTTCTCTTTACAGAAATAATGTCTATACTTTTACACACAGCATTTTATGAAATACCGTTCTCACTTACGGCAACCACCATGTTGGTTCAACCGAACTGCAAAATTCGGTCCTGTAAAATCGATTTCTTCCATTGTTCGATCTCTAGTGTGTGTTCGATTTAGTGGGCTCTCTGACAGAGTTGAAAAGTCTTTGGTCTAACAACTTGAAGGTGCAGGGCCACACTCGAAGGCCATCGCCTTTGATTCCAATTTTTTTATTGCCCATGGGTTGAATGCAAGACGCGATCTCTAATGTGCAATGTTCGCTTCATGAATTGCCAGGTAAGATGACGGTTTGATTAGTGCTCTTAGAACCACATATACCGCCAAAAAACAAGGAGTGAACCTTAGCCTTTATAGTTGAGCACCAAATCAGCAAACACTTGTTGGCACCATAACAATTTACACTGCAGCCTAGTCCTCGGCATAAAAAATCATGATCTGCTTGTGTACTTATATCAAGGAAAGAGTGACTAAAAGTTTGTACCAGATGCTTAAGATGAATAACAAGGCAGTTAGATCTATTTAAACAACCATTTGTATTGTAGAAGGTAGGTTTAATGCAAGTTCTTGATTGTAGCAACATTCCCTCTTTTTAAGCACTTGTGCCTAAGCACCGTGATCATGCGCTTAGAACATTACAGAAGTTGTTCATAGTGCGAATAGCCAAAATCAGTCTCCATCTAAGATTAAATCTTTTACTAAGGGGTGGAAACTATTGCCTCCTTATGTTCCAAGGTTCAGAATGTAGAAAAGAAAAAAGAAAAAGTAATTTTATATACCAAAGCCTTTCGGTACATTGTTCTCACCTGAGCGCAGGACGAAACGGCGGCGATGGACGCGCGCAGCGCAGCCACCGCAGACTTGTACCGGTGTCTGGCCTCGTCGAGCGACCCACCGGACCCTGGCGCGGGGCCGGAGCCACCTCCGGCGGGATCTGCGGCGTCGGAGTCGGCGGAATGCAGCGGGGGAGTAGCGGCAGAGTGGTGGCTCGGGTGCTGGCCCTGTGACCCAGCGGCGGCGGCGGAGGCGGAGGACCAGAGCGCGGGGTTGCAGAGCTCGTCGTTCATGGAGGCGAGGATCTGGAACGCGGCGGCGATGGTCTCCTCCAGGTGCCTTTGCCCCTCCGCCGCCAGCTCCTGCCGCTGCCTTGCCACCGCGGAAGACATTGCTCAGGCTAGCCGGAAACCTACCTCAGCTCAGCTCAGCTCAGCCGTGAATTCGTCGCACGCTGGCTTAATTCAGTGAACACTAACCGAGCAGCTTTCGGGCCTAATCTAAATTTCTTAAAAGCCCAATTTTGTGGGCCGGTGCAGGCTATTTCTATCTAGGCTAGGGGCCTGTTTTGTTCAACCAGGAGTAGTGCTAGGAATGTTAAACGACTAGTGCGGATTGACAGTGTGACCCCCAATTTCTCCTGCGCCACAGAATTTCTCCGCGCGCCTCGCTGAATATTTTGTGGTGAACTAAGATATCTTCTTCAACATAATATATCCTATGCCACAGAGAAAAATCGCTTAATTTGTGACTATCGTAGATGCTACATGGGCGCTGTCGTGTGCTGGGCTGACCACTATAATTCTGGGCAACGACTAGCCCCGTTTAAATTGATCGTATTCTTGTTCCACTCAAAAAACGAAAAAAGGAACACTAATGTGATCGATTCAAATTAAAAAATGTAAAATTAATTTTTAATGCAGAATTTTGAAGAAAATTCATCAGATTTTGAAAGAAAGTCACATTCCATTCCAGTGGTGACATAAGATGCAAATCATTTTCCCGTCATTTATCTTCTTTTTTCCCAAAAAAGTGGCACTGTTGGGATAAAATCACCGTTGTTGTACTGGTCTGATCGTCGATTACATTTTTTATTTTGTCAACTTGACGTAATGTAAAAATGTAGCGCTAGCTGACCATGGAAAAATGAAACCTGCTCAAAATTTTTAGTATACATGTGATTTCCAACTCATACGACCTTAATGGTCGGCTTAGCTTTAATTTGTCAACACCAAACTGCACGAAGATATATAATATCTATCGAACATGCTGATTGTGTTCATAACTTCCTGGCCTTTTCGCGCGGCAGCTTGTGCAACACATATGCAGTCCTTTTTTATGTAGCCAAAGAATCATGTGATTATATATCTTAACTGACACGTGATACCCTTATCAAGTGGTGATTGGTTCCTGTCGTTTGGGTTGGCATGCGATGCGACTGGTTTTGAGTTGGTTTGATTCCTGAACCCATGCATGGATCACAAAACTTATCTTAGTTTTCGTCCGATCTAGATCAGGATCATGGAGATTCTGGCCACCTCACAGCATGTTAGGGCAAATAATTCAGTTGGTGCTCGTTTGCATGTTTTACGCGACGCCGACGCCAAGGAACCAAGGGATGGTCGCAACTTGTTGGAGGCAGCATTTGGTTCTTCACTTGCCGCTGCTTTTTTCAATGAATACAGCGGCGGCCAGCTGCTTCCGTTCGTCCCTTGCTATTGCCTATTTCATTTCTCAAGTTCAGAAACCAAACATTATTTGGAATTGGTTTAAGCTGATTTCCATTTCAAAGATTTTATATGCCAACCAAACAACATCATCATCGAATTGGTGTCACGTTTCAGTTTCCATGTGAATTTTGATTAGGGGCCCAAACCAATTCAGCTGATCCAATTCCGAGAACTAAATCGATCCTTTCAAGAATTAGCACTCGTATTGAGCAGAAAAAATAAATAAAGATGAACAGCACTATGTACTTTTTTTTTTGCAAAGTAACACAGTGCAAACGTAAATACTCATAAATACGCAAGTGCACTCGTCTCTATATGAACACATGTACGCACATCTCGCCTCTATGAGCGCCTCAAAAAGAGTAGGCCGGGTTGATTTTGAGATTCACGAAGTCACCTATGCCTATCTATCGACGGGGACATTGTCTCCTTGAAAGGATAATTAGCCATAATGCAACACACCGTGTGCTAAGTCTGAAACAAATATTACCTGTAGTTCCAAATGTGAGTCTATTTAGGTCTAAATGTCCAGAATTAGGTTGATGTTATCAAGGAGAACATTTTCATAATGACATCTCTTTTGAATTATGACAAAATATTTTCATAAGAAACATCTTTAGTCAAAGTTTCATGCAGTAGGGAAACTAGTGATATCCCCTGGTGCATTGCGATCATTTCGATGCCCTACTGAAATTATATTTTGTGACCACATGTATCTCGCTGACTTAACCTATGTTTAGAAAACTATAATGCACCTGCCTTTTCCAGTTGTTGGCCTACAACGTTTCTCCTTTATATAGGCTCGCAGTTCTCGTATCGTTGGCAGGACGACGAACACTAAAAGAACTGTTAAGGTTTTGGGTTTCTAGTCAGTATTTTCCAGTGTGAGCCTAGTTCATAGCTCTCCTCTTGTGATTAGAAGTCTAAAACCTGCATTCGGTTTCCATCCTTTTTGCAGATACTCCTATGCTTCTTAAGCTCTAGGATCAAATACTTCTCGGCCGTATTCCATCATCAAAACCGATCTTTTCTGGTGTATGAATTATTGACACGGTCCGATGGGGAAGATTGAGGAGAAGATCAAGGCCTTCTCCCCGAACCGATGGCTGGTATTCGTGGCCGCAATGTGGCTGCAGTCAATGGCCGGCAACGGGTTCCTCTTCGGCGACATCTCGCTAGTGATCAAGGCCTCCCTTCGCTACAACCAGCGGCAGGTGGCGGCGCTTAGCGTCGCCAAGAACCTCGGAGACTGCGTTGGCTTCCTCGCCGGCTGGGTCTCGGCCATGCTGCCGGCGTGGGGGTTGCTGCTCATCGCCGCCGCGCAGAACTTCATCGGCTACGGATGGCTGTGGCTCGTCGTCACCAAGCACGCGCCGGCGCTGCCCCTTTGGATGGTGAGGTGCCAGCTACCGCCACAACGCGGATTTTTTCAGCCTAGCCAGAGCTCCCCACCCTTATCCAACAGCTAGGAGCCCTTGAGGTGGAAATCTGACGACTCAGATTATGGAAATCTCAACATCTTTACTGGGTTGGAGATCTAACGGCTCAGATCAATAGAGTGTGAATGTTAAAGCAGGAATGAACGGTAGATAATCGTGTGGGGAGTGTAACATCCCTGATTTCTGCATGTTAATAATTTCTCTTAACCCTGTTTAGAAAATGTTAAATAAAAACGCTAACCTAAATTTTCAAGTCTGAAAAGTCAAGCTTCTCCAAATCACATCAAAATTTAAGCTCATACTTGAAACTTCAAATCTTTGCACATAAGTGGCCCCAACAAAAACGTATCTGTGTTCCAGGTGCTAAGATATAATTTCAGGCAATTGTCCGAAATTTTATGAAAAGGGGAAGCCATTCAAATAAATTGAGGAACATTCAAACAATTTCTGCATTCACAGAATTGTATTTCAAATTCTGGGCCGAATTTCAAAATCTTCCAATAATGAAAAATGTTCCTGTAGCTTTGAACTTTCCGTCCCCAATTTTTCAGATATTTCTGAGCTTGGGAAGGTTAGGTTTGCAGCAGTTAAATCTCAGCACGTTGGGAAATTTGTTGAAAAATAAAAAGGACGCTCATATCTGTTTCTGCTCTCTCTGCATCGCCCATGCCGAGCCCTGTGCCTGACGTCAAGCAGCTGCAGAGCAGCTCGCGTGCGCCATAAGTGTGCCATGGACACACGCCACCAGCTCCCCCTTATCCCTTCCCCGTTCGAGTCAAGTCGTCGTCCTCTATGTTCTTCTCCTCTCGCACAACCCCAGCCGCCTCTGCTGCCCCAAGCTCGAGCTCGCTCCCATCGCTTTGCAGCCACCCGAGCTCGAGCTCGCTCCCATCGCTTTGCAGCCACCCGAGCTCGACCCCAATGTAAAAACAGAGCTCCGAGACACCCTTTAGCTGCTCCTCAACTCGATTACTCGCACCCATAGCTTCCTCACATCCCTACGCATCCATTTGTGTCATGCCTCGTGCAATTCCACCACCCAAATCAACGGATTTCAAGGATTTATGGCCGCCCGTTTTCTTCCCCTGTTTTTACTGTCATGACCTAAATTCCGAAAATAGTTAAAAACTTCAATAATTCATATCTGCAAGAATACAAATCAGAAAAATGTGAAACAAAATTTGTTGGTTTCCTTGTGAATCGATCTATCCAGTGGTACAACATAAACATCTGAAATCATCTTGTATAATTTTCTAAACTTCCGAGAAGAGAAACTGAAAATCATTTTTATAAAAATATATACTCATGCAAACATTTTGATTGTTGGCATGCACACTCCTTGTAGGTTCCCTGAACCTTCCACCAAGTGGTTTCTTGAAATTCACCTTAATTTTTGAGTAATCACAGTTTCAAGTCCTTACTTGAATCATTTTTAGTACTTTATTCTCACACCTTTTTGCACCAAATTTTGGATATGTCACTGTGCATAGGAGCAGCTGGGTAAATAAAAATACATCAGTAATTATTGATCTTCCAGGACCATTGTAAGGAAGTTAGAAGAAAATACTTCGTAACCGCCTAAACAACTATTAACTCGGAAACGACGTATGTACATCTTCGAGCACCTATGTACAAAAATCATGTCAATCGCCCTGCAAGCATGTCCTTTTGTACATGGCAACATCATCGTGATATATTTATCAAGAAAGTTCCATTAACCCTCTGTTAACTTTATACATGCTATTGCATTCATTTAGGAACCGACGCCGGACTCGAGGACGTGGAGATCGTGGCCGAGGAGCCCATCACTGACTTGAACGTGCTTGAGTGTGCTAACCACCAGCCCCAAGGCAAGCCCCGGTGCATTCCTATGTTTACAAAGTTTTCGGTCTTCTCATATGTACTTCGAGTCGTGAAATGTGCATTATGTTTAGGAGTTGTATGGAACCTTAGATGCATTAGAAATCTCTATTCCTATGGGTTGGTTCAGTTTGATACAGCCGCCCGTTAGTTGCTATGCTTAATATCGAGTCACCGTTAGAAGCATTCGAGTGGTATGGAGATCACTCGATGTTGGGGAAATGGGATTACTTTATGTTCTCACAGGATGATGATAATGAATTTGAGACCGAACGGGGAAGTTTCATGTGTAGGTTGAGGTGACAAGGCTCGCCTTGTTCGCCATAGCCCCGTTTGTGTCGGTTGAGGACCGTTCGTTGTGGCCCCGCTGAGCAAGTTTGAACAGTACCGGATACATGCTAGGAGAATGGGAACTAGTAAGCTGAGTAGCTCGATGTTGTATTGTTGGACGGGGCCCCACCTCTCTTTTGGTGATGAAGATGGTATGATGGTTGCGGGTATGTGTTTGAAGGGAGGGTACACGGGCTAACCACGGATTGCCCAGCGCGGGGGTCGCGTGGAGGACGTGTGCCCGGGAGAGGTGATACTCGGACCGGCTCTATGGTGTCTTGTGAAAGGTTGCCGTGCGTGACTCCTTCGAGTGTGCGTGCGTCGTGTATTCCGGGTTTCGCCTGTAGGTGTAAATCGATTCGAATCGCCGTCCCTCGCGGTTATTGAGTACCACTTGTTCACTGTGTCACATCGTAGTAAGAAATGCATATGATTATGTATACTTGTTGTTTTGTACTTCAATTAATTGTATTGCAACCATGTATTGCTTAGTGTAGGTTGCTAATATTTACATTGATGCAAGAACCCTTTTAATTTGGCTAAAATTTGAAAGAAAGACCAACTTTTAGTGCTACTTTTATGCAATTTAATCCATTACCCTTGGTCAGCCCCCTGCATACTAGGAATCGGTCTTAGAAGGCCATTTTGACGGGTAAGTCTTGCTGAGTATTAGTTGCTCAGGGTTTGTTGTTTAAATCTTTTTGCAGGAGATGTTTTGACTCAAGAACGAAGCATGTTTATAGGCTGAATATGCTTCATCATAGGATTAATGACGTCGTGTTGTATATCGCTTCCGCTACGCTTTTCAAACTCTTTTATGTAATCAAATTCAACCCAAAGTTGTAATAATTAAGATTTCACTTGCACTCTATTTTATTTATGCTTATGTGTGTGTACTTTTGGACTCTTGCGTCGTCAAGTGTCACCCGATTAAGATCCTGGTTAGCAAACCCCTCATTAATTTGAGGTGGGGTGCTACAGGGAGCTCCGGCGGCGCTGAGAAACTCCTTTTGCGCTACCGCCAGATACGTAGATCGTGTATTCGACTATTCGTTCCTGAGTTTCTCATTACTGACATCCTTTTATTTGTTTATAAATGGATGAAGCATGCATGCATAGATCGAGCCATTCAGTTTAATTAGTTCTATTTGCTTCAGGACATTTTCGAGATAGCATTCAGTTTTATAAGTAATTCTGATTCTTGATATAGCAACTAATTGATACATGCGTCAGTATTCAAGTTGTTCATTCAATATGAGACCATGTACTGCACATTTCCTTTTATTAGTTCAGAATTTGGATGTTCTCATGCAGTTTTGTGCCATGAAACATTCCTTGCTCCTACTTGGTAGTAAAAGTAATTAAGTTTGAAACTTCTGAACTTTGCATGATGTTGTTATTCGAATTTGGCAAAAGTATGAAGCGAAATTGTGCCACATAGTTCTTGGAATCAATATGTTTACATGAAAATGAATATATGCGCACAACAGGGCAGGCTGTGCTTTCAGTTGAAAAAGAAAACTACATGAGAAACATGACTCCCCACCTGAAGAATCATGCAAATAAGAATACAATTAGTTTGTTCAATTCATCATCCTGATTTCAAAAGAATTAAGGATGTTCAAAAAAGTATACCCCGTATTCAAATTTATCGTTTCTGTTTGTTGGCATACAAGTTACATTTGAAGTTCAAATTTTGCACAATGATATATGACACAACAACCTATGTTAAAATAATTATAATATTTTTTCAAAAAAACTATTTATATAAGGCAATAGAAATTAACAATACATGCTTACAAATGATATGATAAAAATATGTTATACTCCCTCCATTCTTATTATATGATGGGGGTAATTATTTTAATATAGGCTGTTGTGTGCTCTATCATCACTTAAAACTTGAGCTTGAAATTCAACTTGTAGCCAAGAAACAAAAAAGACAAATCGCAACAGGGGGTACATTGCACCAACTTGAATTGTTGGGGGAGTCAATCCCAAGATTTTGTTCGAGGGGTTAAACGGATGAAGTGAATTGTTTGGGGGAGTAAAATGATCTTTTTCTATTTGGGAAAAATATAAAACTTTTATTTTCTGCTTCCTGATAATTATTTTAAACACGGTTTGATGAATCAAACATATCTGGTGTTATAATCTGCAGCTTATATGTCTCACTGTTTTGTTATACAGATGTGTGTTCTTCTCTTTGTTGGAACCAACTACTCGACATATTTCAACACAGCGTCACTTGTTACATGTATCCAGAACTTCCCAAAAAGCAGGGGACCAACTGTAGGGATCCTAAAAGCATTTTCTGGCCTTAGCGGTGCAATTCTGATGCAATTTTATGCCACAATGCATGCGGACAATGCCACGCTTGTTTTCATGATTGCAGTCGTCCCACCACTGGTTGCCATTGGCGTCATGTTTGTTTTAAGACCCGTTGGAGGTCGCCAACAGACTGGACAATCCGAAAAGAAGAGCTTCATGTTCATATACACCATTTGCTTGCTCCTGGCTTCTTAGCTTGCCGGTGTCATGCTAGTCCAAGGCTTTCTGCAACTAAGTGACAGCGTGGTTGCCTTCCTCACCGTAATCCTGCTATGCATTTTTGTTTCACCAATTGCAATCCCTGTAGTATTGACACTATGGCCAAAAACTGAACATCCAACTGAAGAGGCTCTAATGTCTGAACCATTGATAGTAGAGGCACAGACTTCACAAGAAAAGGATGATCGACCAGAAAACATTTTAAGTGAGGTGGAAGAGGAGAACCCAAAGGATATCGACTCGTCAAAGCCTCTTTCTGAAAGTAGGAAGTGGATTGCAGAACGGAAGGCCCAGCTACAGCAATCTGCAGCAAGAGGTGGGGTTGGAAACAGGAGGAAACCACACTGGGGGGATAACGTAGCACCTCACCTCAAATTAATGAGGGGTTTGCTAACCAGAATCTTAATCGGGTGACACTTGACGACGCAAGAGTCCAAAAGTACACACACATAAGCATAAATAAAATAAAGTGCAAGTAAAATCTTAATTATTACAACTTTGGGTTGAATTTGATTACATAAAAGAGTTTGAAAAGCGTAGCGGAAGCGATATACAACACGACGTCATTAATCCTATGATGAAGCATATTCAGCCTATAAACATGCTTCGTTCTTGAGTCAAAACATCTCCTGCAAAAAGATTTAAACAACAAACCCTGAGCAACTAATACTCAGCAAGACTTACCCGTCAAAATGGCCTTCTAAGACCGATTCCTAGTATGCAGGGGGCTGACCAAGGGTAATGGATTAAATTGCATAAAAGTAGCACTAAAAGTTGGTCTTTCTTTCAAATTTTAGCCAAATTAAAAGGGTTCTTGCATCAATGTAAATATTAGCAACCTACACTAAGCAATACATGGTTGCAATACAATTAATTGAAGTACAAAACAACAAGTATACATAATCATATGCATTTCTTACTACGATGTGACACAGTGAACAAGTGGTACTCAATAACCGCGAGGGACGGCGATTCGAATCGATTTACACCTACAGGCGAAACCCGGAATACACGACGCACGCACACTCGAAGGAGTCACGCACGGCAACCTTTCACAAGACACCATAGAGCCGGTCCGAGTATCACCTCTCCCGGGCACACGTCCTCCACGCGACCCCCGCGCTGGGCAATCCGTGGTTAGCCCGTGTACCCTCCCTTCAAACACATACCCGCAACCATCATACCATCTTCATCACCAAAAGAGAGGTGGGGCCCCGTCCAACAATACAACATCGAGCTACTCAGCTTACTAGTTCCCATTCTCCTAGCATGTATCCGGTACTGTTCAAACTTGCTCAGCGGGGCCACAACGAACGGTCCTCAACCGACACAAACGGGGCTATGGCGAACAAGGCGAGCCTTGTCACCTCAACCTACACATGAAACTTCCCCGTTCGGTCTCAAATTCATTATCATCATCCTGTGAGAACATAAAGTAATCCCATTTCCCCAACATCGAGTGATCTCCATACCACTCGAATGCTTCTAACGGTGACTCGATATTAAGCATAGCAACTAACGGGCGGCTGTATCAAACTGAACCAACCCATAGGAATAGAGATTTCTAATGCATCTAAGGTTCCATACAACTCCTAAACATAATGCACATTTCACGACTCGAAGTACATATGAGAAGACCGAAAACTTTGTAAACATAGGAATGCACCGGGGCTTGCCTTGGGGCTGGTGGTTAGCACACTCAAGCACGTTCAAGTCAGTGATGGGCTCCTCGGCCACGATCTCCACGTCCTCGAGTCCGGCGTCGGTTCCTAAATGAATGCAATAGCATGTATAAAGTTAACAGAGGGTTCATGGAACTTTCTTGATAAATATATCACGATGATGTTGCCATGTACAAAAGGACATGCTTGCAGGGCGATTGACATGATTTTTGTACATAGGTGATCGAAGATGTACATACGTCGTTTCCGAGTTAATAGTTGTTTAGGCGGTTACGAAGTATTTTCTTCTAACTTCCTTACAATGGTCCTGGAAGATCAATAATTACTGATGTATTTTTATTTACCCAGCTGCTCCTATGCACAGTGACATATCCAAAATTTGGTGCAAAAAGGTGTGAGAATAAAGTACTAAAAATGATTCAAGTAAGGACTTGAAACTGTGATTACTCAAAAATTAAGGTGAATTTCAAGAAACCACTTGGTGGAAGGTTCAGGGAACCTACAAGGAGTGTGCATGCCAACAATCAAAATGTTTGCATGAGTATATATTTTTATAAAAATGATTTTCAGTTTCTCTTCTCGGAAGTTTAGAAAATTATACAAGATGATTTCAGATGTTTATGTTGTACCACTGGATAGATCGATTCACAAGGAAACCAACAAATTTTGTTTCACATTTTTCTGATTTGTATTCTTGCAGATATGAATTATTGAAGTTTTTAACTATTTTCGGAATTTAGGTCATGAACAGTAAAAACAGGGGAAGAAAACGGGCGGCCATAAATCCTTGAAATCCGTTGATTTGGGTGGTGGAATTGCACGAGGCATGACACAAATGGATGCGTAGGGATGTGAGGAAGCTATGGGTGCGAGTAATCGAGTTGAGGAGCAGCTAGAGGGTGTCTCGGAGCTCTGTTTTTACATTGGGGTCGAGCTCGGGTGGCTGCAAAGCGATGGGAGCGAGCTGGAGCTCGGGTGGCTGCAAAGCGATGGGAGCGAGCTCGAGCTTGGGGCAGCAGAGGCGGCTGGGGTTGTGCGAGAGGAGAAGAACATAGAGGACGACGACTTGACTCGAACGGGGAAGGGATAAGGGGGAGCTGGTGGCGTGTGTCCATGGCACACTTGATGGCGCACGCGAGCTGCTCTGCAGCTGCTTGACGTCAGGCACAGGGCTCGGCATGGGCGATGCAGAGAGAGCAGAAACAGAGATGAGCGTCCTTTTTATTTTTCAACAAATTTCCCAACGTGCTGAGATTTAACTGCTGCAAACCTAACCTTCCCAAGCTCAGAAATATCTGAAAAATTGGGGACGGAAAGTTCAAAGCTACAGGAACATTTTTCATTATTGGAAGATTTTGAAATTCGGCCCAGAATTTGAAATACAATTCTGTGAATGCAGAAATTGTTTGAATGTTCCTCAATTTATTTGAATGGCTTCCCCTTTTCATAAAATTTCGGACAATTGCCTGAAATTATATCTTAGCACCTGGAACACAGATACGTTTTTGTTGGGGCCACTTATGTGCAAAGATTTGAAGTTTCAAGTATGAGCTTAAATTTTGATGTGATTTGGAGAAGCTTGACTTTTCAGACTTGAAAATTTAGGTTAGCGTTTTTATTTAACATTTTCTAAACAGGGTTAAGAGAAATTATTAACATGCAGAAATCAGGGATGTTACACTCCCCACACGATTATCTACCGTTCATTCCTGCTTTAACATTCACACTCTATTGATCTGAGCCGTTAGATCTCCAACCCAGTAAAGATGTTGAGATTTCCATAATCTGAGCCGTCAGATTTCCACCTCAAGGGCTCCTAGCTGTTGGATAAGGGTGGGGAGCTCTGGCTAGGCTGAAAAAATCCGCGTTCTGGCGGTAGCTGGCACCTCACCATCCAAAGGGGCAGCGCCGGCGTGTGCTTGGTGACGACGAGCCACAGCCATCCGTAGCCGATGAAGTTCTGCGCGGCGGCGATGAGCAGCAACCCCCACGCCGGCAGCATGGCCGAGACCCAGCCGGCGAGGAAGCCAACGCAGTCTCCGAGGTTCTTGGCGACGCTAAGCGCCGCCACCTGCCGCTGGTTGTAGCGAAGGGAGGCCTTGATCACTAGCGAGATGTCGCCGAAGAGGAACCCGATGCCGGCCATTGACTGCAGCCACATTGCGGCCACGAATACCAGCCATCGGTTCAGGGAGAAGGCCTTGATCTTCTCCGCAATCTTCCCCATCGGACCGTGTCAATAATTCATACACCAGAAAAGATCGGTTTTGATGATGGAATACGACCGAGAAGTATTTGATCCTAGAGCTTAAGAAGCATAGGAGTATCTGCAAAAAGGATGGAAACCGAATGCAGGTTTTAGACTTCTAATCACAAGAGGAGAGCTTTTTTTTTTTTTTTTGCGAATGAAAAGAGAGCTTTATTACTCAGAAATAGAGTTACAGTCCTGAGTAACTAATGATTGAACACACACAGGGGCCCTAAACCTCCACACCGCAGAGTGCTTGGTTCTCTTGGCTAGCTGTGCTAGTTCATGAGCGATACAGTTAAGCTCTCTTCTCACATGGCCAACGACGAAACCGTTGAGGCGTCGTGCCATCTCTAAAACCTCCTCCACCACGAAGTAGACCGGCGACCTTTGGGCTATCTGCTTCTTCAAGTACTTCACCATGGTGATGTTATCAGATTCCAACACCACGGCCTGATCACACCACTCCGCCGCCAATGCTACTCCTTCCTTGCAAGCTAGGGCCTCCACCTCTTCTGGGCTAACAGCGTTGAATATGGTTCTCCAGGAGGTAAGGATAGTCTGACCCGTGTGATCTCTGATGATGACACCCACCCCCGCAGCATGTGTTCGCGGGTCGAATGCACCATCGACATTTATCTTCACCCACCCCTGGGCCGGGGGCGACCAGCGTTGTAGCACACCATTGCTCTTCTGCTTCACCGGTTTGTCACAGAACTTCGGTATTGTCTGCTTGCCTTTGGCATCCGAGAGATCACGTCCTTGCCGGATCATTAACAGTTCATCCCAATATGACTGCAGAAAATGCACAGAAGCCTGGACAGAAGTATACTTGCCTTCGTGCACAATTCTGTTCCTCACATACCAAGTGCGCCAAAGTAGCATGACAAACTTAGAGCCCACTTCCTTCTCTACCGATAGCAGCAGCAGTAAGAGCCACTCCGGGCCAGCTTCAGTGAGCTTCTCCTCCTCCGGTAAATCCCAGAATTCACGCATTGCAACCCTCAGATTGCGTGCATGGTCACAACGAATTAAGGCATGAAAACCCGTCTCCGCTTCCGTCCCACACACTTCACATGTATCAACCAGCACCATTTTCCTGCTCTTCCTGTTGCATTGCGTGGCCAGTCCTTCCTGACAAAGCTTCCATGCAAACAACTTAATTTTCTGTGGCACCGGTAACTTCCAGAAATACTTCCAACACGGCCGGCTTCCATCAGGTGATGAACTGGAACCGACAAGGCCTTCTTCTGTCTTCAGCATTTGTCCCAGCTTATATGCACTCCTCACCGAAAAGATGCCCGTCTTCTCATAATGCCAGGCAATACAGTCCTCCCGAGGTGTGCTTGGCAGCTTGAGATTCAGTATCTCTCTCGCATCATGGTCATGGAAGAACCGGCGCACAACATCTTCCTTCCAGATCCTGCGATCAGCATCTATGAGTTGTGAAACCCATTTTAACCTGCAGGCTCGCCTTTTACCATCCGGTCTGAGAGACAACGGGCGTGGTAGCCATGAGCTGCGCCATATCCGAACCTTCTCCCCAGTGCCTATCCGCCATAAGACACCCTGCTTCAACAGATCAAGCCCATGCACCACAGCTCTCCATGTTACCGATTGGTTCGATGGAAACGCTGTGTCCAGTAGATCGCCATTTGGGTAGTACTTAGCCTTTAACACGCGTGCACACAGACTTTCTGGGAAGGCCAGCAATCGCCATGCTTGTCTAGCAAGTAGAGCCTGATTGAAAATTCTCAGATCTTTAAAACCCAAACCACCTCTACTCTTCGTCCTCAGAAATTTGTTCCATGCAATCCAGTGCACCTTCCTCTTGCCATCCTTTGCACCCCACCAGTAATTACGAATACAGCGGGTAAGTTCTTCGCAGAACGTGTCGGTCAGGTGAAACACACTCATTGTGTATGTAGGAATAGCCTGGGCGACAGATTTAATAAGCACTTCCTTAGCAGCACCCGACAGAAATTTCTCATCCCAGTCCTTGCATCTCTTCATGAGTCTTTCTTTGATGGGTTTAAATTTACCAGAGCTCAATCTACCCTCCGGCGTGGGCAGCCCCAAGTATTTGGCTTCAAAGGCGACAGTTTCAACTCCCAGTACAGCCCGAATATTATCCACTGTGGCTTCATCACATTGGTTGTTGACCAGCAAGGAACATTTATTTTGATTCAACAATTGCCCAGTCCCTTCACTATATATCGCCAGAACCTCCTTCACCTTGGCTGCTTGCTCTTCATTCGCTTTTAGAAATAAGAGGCTATCATCGGCAAACAATAGATGGGATATTTCTGGGGCTCTACGGCTCACCTTGAGCGCTTGTATGTTGCCGCTGCTCACCTCCCTGTTGAGTAACTTCGACAAACCATCAGCAACAAAAAGGAATAGGTAAGGCGACAAAGGATCACCTTGGCGAAGACCGCGAGTAGGTTGGAAGGCATCCAGAAGGACACCATTGAAGCGAACCGAATAGCGTACAGTGGAGACACATTCCATAATCCACTGCACCCACTTTTGATGAAAGCCCAGCTTCACAAGAACACCTTGTAAATAATTCCAATCCACACGGTCATAGGCCTTGGATAAATCCAGCTTGTATGCACAAAACTTACTCCCCATCGATCCTTGCTGCTGAATCGCATGAATGCACTCAAAAGCGATCAACGCATTATCAGTTATCAACCTTCCTGGAATAAACGCGCTCTGACTCTCTGAAATAATATCATGGAGAAGAGGTCGGAGCCGATTTACAAGACATTTTGAGACCACCTTGTAGATCACGTTACAAAGGCTTATTGGCCTAAAATCCTTCAGACCTTGGGGGTGCTTCATCTTCGGGATCAACACAATACATGTATCATTGGCCCCCTCTGGCATCGAGCCTGAATCAAAAAAGTGTTTAACACCGGCCACCACGTCAGTTTTCAGGATACCCCAATTGCGCTGCAAAAATCGTGCTGGGCAGCCATCCGGCCCAGGCGCCTTTAATGGCCCGATCTGGAACAATGCATCTCCAATCTCCTCATCTGAAAACTCCTGTAGTAGGGAGCTATTCATCGCATCAGTGATAACCGGATCAAAACACTCAATTACCTTATCAGGCTCTGTGTCATCCAGGCTCGTATATAGCTCCTTGAAATAATCTGTTGCCATGCGTTGCATCTCCTCCTTTGATGAACACCACTGCCCGTCATCCTTTTTGAGCTTACGAATTTTATTCCTCCTTGACCTCCACACAGATTTGCCATGAAAGAACTTCGTGTTACGATCACCCTCCTTCAGCCACGCCACCCGCGACCGTTGGAGCCAGAGCATCTCCTCCCGGTACAACATTTCATTCATGGCGAAAACTGTTTCTCTAATCTCTCTCTCATCACCCCCAGCCATCCGGAGCTCCGTGAGCTTTGTCCTCAGGGCCTCGAGTTCCTTCCTCACCGAGCCAAAATGTTGCATGCTCCATTGCTTTAGCGAGATCATAACACCTTTGATAGCCTGCGATACAGCGCCAAAGCCCTCCTTGTTCCCCCTCCGCGCCCATTCCTTTGCAATCGTCGGGGCCAACGACGACTCACGCTCCCACATGATTTCATAGCGCACAGTCTGCCGCTGACCCCTCTGCACATCTTCCCTCTCGCAAGTTAGCAATAATGGGCAATGGTCAAATCGCGCCGACACGAGGTGCGTCAGCGAGGCCTCCCCAAACCGCATCATCCAATCCTGATTTGCCACTGCCCGATCAATCCGTACCTTCACATTACGATTTCCAAACTTGCCATTGTCATAAGTCCATGGTAAGCCCGAAAAACCAATATCCTCCAAACCACAAATATTGAGGCAGTCCCGGAAATTCTCCATCTGCCTCTCCCCCCGTAAAGTATCCGAGAAATGCTCATGTTGCCATAACGCTTCATTAAAATCACCCACAACCACCCATGGCGCCGAAGAGCGCGATTTCAGTCTTTGAAGCTTCTCCCACATCTCCTGCCTGTCCTCCACCCGTGGCTCACCATAAACGAAAGTAGCACGCCACGGTTCTGCCAACGGGTCATCCCTCACATGTATGTCTATGAAGCGATTAGAAATTGTGATCAGATCAACATCAAGCGATTCATCCCAAAACAAGGCCAGTCCACCGCTCAGCCCCACACTATCCACTGCCAGACATCCTTTCATCCCTAACCTCCACCTCAGATTCCTCATTCTAACTTCACTTTGTTTCGTCTCCGACAAGAAGACGAACTTGGGGTTATAGGCTCGCACTAAGGCGGCCAACTCTTGAACTGTCCGGGGATTCCCCGCCCCCCGGCAGTTCCAAACGATCGCATTCATTGCTCCTGACGGGGCTCGCCGTGAGCTCCCGTCAGGTTACCAGCCGCAACAGCAGCAGCTGGGTTTGTACCACATTTGCGTCCCTTCTTTGCGACCCCTCCATCAGCCTCTCCCTTCACCTGTCTCGATCCACCACCCTCCAGTCCTCCTGCATTGCCTCTCTTCCCAAGCGGTGACACGGGCAACATGGGCGTGTCATCTTGCACAGAAGCCAAGCAGCCACCATCAGTTTGTTTCTTCTCTCCTCTCGCCAGCGAGTCTTTAATAGTATCAAACACCTTTTGTACTGGTACCACCCTATTGTCCTCCTTCTTTGGCGAGACCACCTCTCCATCTTTTGCCCTCGTCCCATGCTTCCAGTTCTTTTAGTGTTCGTCGTCCTGCCAACGATACGAGAACTGCGAGCCTATATAAAGGAGAAACGTTGTAGGCCAACAACTGGAAAAGGCAGGTGCATTATAGTTTTCTAAACATAGGTTAAGTCAGCGAGATACATGTGGTCACAAAATATAATTTCAGTAGGGCATCGAAATTCCACAATAGATCATCCTTAGATAAACAACAAATTTCTTGTTATATTTTAACTTCATCAAGTTCATTCTTAGATAAATTACTCGAATAATTCCTTTGCAAAACTCTTATTAAACTTGTTTATCCCCCCTTGTTCTCATTTTGTGTGGCAATTCTTTCGATCAGGAAGAGTAGATTGCCAAGACACATAGCACTGGTATTTTGTTAGATTATGATGGCTCTTGGGCATTTCCTCTTTGCAATGGCTTGGCCTGGAACTATGAACATTGGAATCTGCCTGGTCGGACTTGGATATGGAGCTCACTGGGCTATTGGGCCGGCTGCTGTTTCTGAACTCTTCGGCGTAAAACACTTTGGTGCAATGTACAATTTTCTCGCACTAGTAAACCCCACTGGGTCATTCATCTTCTCAGAACTTATTACTGGCTATCTGTATGACTATGAAGCTGAGAAGCAAGATCAGCACCATCAGAGATCAGCGTTGCTATCTCCACAATTGCTTCACAGCGTGGGTTTTCTTGTAGGTGGACCATTAGAGTGTGACGGACAAGTTTGCTTCTTTATCAGCTCATTGATTATGACAACGTTATGTGTTGTGGGAGCGGGCTTGAGCCTCACCGTTGTTCACAGGACGAAAAGGGTATATGCACACCTTTATCGGTCTGTACCGTGATGAAAATATCCATTGATAGAATATGTTCAGATCCTCGTTTTGATGTTCCTTGTATACGTAGTTGTACCCGTTAACTCTCAAAACCTTTGTTGTAACAACAGCCGTTCCAAAATAGAAATTCACTGTCAGATAGTCAGGGCGTGGCGTACTGTCAGCCGTTCCAAAGCTTGGGATTACGAATTTATATGCTTGCAGATCATTCCCACGAACTGTTTACTGCGACTATATGCACGGTTTTGCTTTCCATGGTTTTGGCAAATCAGTTGAAAATTTAAACCCTTTTTGTTGTTGTATGTACTGGCTCTTAACTGACTACTAAGCCCTTTCCGTGTCTGGGTAAGAGTCCTTGTTATGATTAGTGCATCTTGGTATTAGGAGCCTCCAAATACCGTTTTCTCCATATTAGGAATGAGGCTTCTGCAATCTCCTAGTAACCCACTCCCAATAATCCATCCTCTCCTGCGGAAGGGGTCTTGGCTTAGCGGTTAAGACATCGAGTAGCACCTCTCAGGTCCTGTGTTCGACTCCTCGTGGGAGCGAATTTTCTAGGATTTAACGGCTTTGTGCTTTCAGCGATAGGCGACGTGGCCGTCGACAGCGAGGCACCAGTGGTGATTTCGTCAATCTCGAGGATTCGCCGGCTCAGTCTTCGAAGATGCTCATAAAGGTAGGGTTTGCGTATGTGCGTTCATAGTGATAAGTGTGCGTGCGCGTTGTGAGTGTCTGAATTGTATGTAATCCCAAAAAAATAAAATCCATCCTCTCCTTCAGTGCAATTTCAGCGGGTCAAATTCTTAAGTAATGATTGGTTCCCATGATCATCGTTATGCACACATACTGCTAAACTATTGTCATATTTATAAATATCTACTGATTTTGCCTTCTGACCGCGCACATTAGACTATGTTATTTGAGACAGTTTTTTATTCTCCTTCCAAATCAGCACATGATTGGGCGGCATTTCATTTCTTCATACTTGCTTCATGCAGCTGGAAGTCTTCCCTCTCTTTTCTATCTTGGTCCAAATCTGCAAGCGGTTTCCATCCTTTGCCTGTCAAGGATCAAAGTCTGCCTTGGTTCCCGCATCAAATCCCGCACCATAATTATTTTGAAACAGAGGGGGGTATCGATGATTTGTTCTATAACTAATAAAAGATCGCATATCGTTTTCAAATGATAGTGATTGATTCATGTCACCATCTTTGTGCACATGAACAGACACATTAAATTATTTGACTTTGCCTTGGTCATATATTGTCGTGTACCGCACGTATTATTATGCCTTTTTCTTTCATATAAAAAATATAAAAGAGCCTTCTGACATTGCACCCAGAACACCATGATCAGGGCAGTTTTTTCTCTCTTTGTAAATTGGCACACGTCGTTCCTTGCTGCTTCCAACTGGAAATATTCTTTCATTTTGCTCTCCTGCTCCAAATTCCCATCCTCTAGGGATCTGTGGTCAAAGCCTACCTCAGTCCCCGTACCAAAATCTACTCTTTTGTGGTGATTTCTTTGGCCATTCCAATGGGGAAGCTAGCTGAGAGATTGAGTGCCTTCTCCACGAACAGATGGCTGGTGTTCGTCGCCTCCATGTGGCTGCAGTCCGTGGCCGGCGTTGGGTACATCTTCGGTGCCATTTCACCGGTGCTCAAGGCGGCCCTGGGGTACAACCAGCGTCAGGTGGCTGCGCTCGGCGTCGCCAAGAGCCTTGGGGCTTGCCTCGGCTTAGTCGCCGGCGCGCTCTCGGCGACGCTGCCGGCGTGGGCGTTGGTGCTCATTGGCGCCGCGCATAACTTTGTGGGGTACGGGTGGCTGTGGCTCATCGTCACCAAGCAGGCGCCGGCACTGCCCTTCTGGATGGTAAGCAACCAGAATCTTAGGTAAAAAAAAAAGATTCAAATTCACTTATTCACTTAATATAAGCTCAAATTTCCAGTGGGGATGTACAGTTTGTCATACTTGTCAACCACTTGAGAGGTTCATGCCTATTCGAAACCTGAATGTTCAATTGGAATATGTCTTGAATCCAAATCTTTTTTTATACGGTTGCCAATTTGTTTGACTCAACATGAAAATATCTCACCTGCAAGCATTGAGAAGGTAATGGGAAAAACAAAGGGGAGGACGTGCTTACATTGCTGGATTGGACCAGCTCAGGAACAGCGTGGAAGCTATAGCTGTTAGACCAGTTCAACTACAATGATAAGTTTTGAAATCACAGGGTTACTTCTGAAACTGGACAATTGCATATCATGCTAGTATTATTATGTAGGTTGAGAACCCTTTTCAATTTTACAGTTGTGTCACCATCAACGACGTTCTGTCCAATTATATAGTCTTAGACGCTGATTGCCGGGTCTATTCATCAATCAGCATGATGCATTGGAGGCCTTGTTCTTTTAGTTCAGAATTAGAAAACCTTAAACGTTCCACCAGTCATTCGCCAAAAAAAAAAAAACCCCACAAAAAACGTTCCACCAGTATTCCTTTTACCGATTCTATGTTCAAATAAATAAAACTAGAAGGTCTGAGCAGTTATTTGGTTTCATTTTCTCCAGCTAATTATAACATATGGTCGTTTTATTATTCAGATGTGTGCTCTTATCTTTGTTGGAACCAATGGAGACACATACTTCAACACTGCTGCACTTGTTACATGCATCCAGAACTTCCCAATGGACAGGGGACCAATAGTGGGCATCCTGAAAGGATTAAATGGCCTTACCAGTCCAATTTTGACACAACTTTACGCAGTAATGCACACACCAGACCATGCCTCGCTTGTCTTCATGGCTGCCGTCGGCCCATCAGTTGTTGCCATTGCCGTGATGTTTCTTGTTAGGCCAGTTGGAGGTCACCGACAGGTGCGACCGTCTGACAAGAGCAGCTTCTTTTTCATCTATGCCATTTGCTTGCTCCTTGCCTCGTACCTTGTCGGTGTCATGCTAATCCAAGATTTCCTGGAACTGAGTGACCTAGTGGCTATTTTTGTCACCGTGATACTATTAATCCTTCTTATTTCGCCAATAGCAATCCCTGTGATTTTAACCTTATCACCAAAACCTGAACATCCAACTGAAGAGCCTCTCCTGTCAGAACAATCGATGGGAGAGGCAAGCACTTCACAAGAAAACGAGGATCAACCAGAGGGCATTTTAAGTGAGGTGGAAGAGGAGAAGCCTAAGGACGACATTGATTCATCATTGCCTTCATCTGAAAGGAAGAAGAAGATTGCGGACTTGCAGGCCAAGCTAGTGCAAGCTGCAGCATGCGGTGGAGTTAGGATGACTAGACCACGCTTGGGGCAGAGCTTTACCCTTACACAGGCATTGATGAACTATGATTTTTGGCTTATTTGGCTATCACTTTTACTTGGGTCAGGATCTGGGCTGACAGTAATCGACAATCTGGGTCAGATGTGCCAGTCTGTTGGTTTCAAAGACGCACATATCTTCGCGTCATTGACGAGCATATGGAACTTCCTTGGTCGTATCGGAGGGGGCTACTTCTCTGAGATTATTGTCAGGTATGCACAGTTGTACAGTGAGCTATACACATTACGATCGTATCATTCAATTTTACTCAACGGAAATTTGAATAGTTCATTTGCACATCGTATGTTCTTACCTGTTCTAATTCTGTCTGGATATACTTCGAATCAGGAAAAGTACATACCCAAGATACGTAGCACTGATATTTTGTCAGATTATGATGGCTGTTGGACATTTCCTATTTGCAACGGCTTGGCCTGGAACTATGTACATCGGAACCTTCCTGGTTGGACTCGGGTATGGAGGTCACTGGGCTATTGGGCCGGCTGCTGTCTCTGAACTTTTCGGTGTAAAAAACTTTGGTGCAATGTACAATTTTGTGGCCTTAGTAAACCCCACCGGATCACTCATCTTCTCAGAACTTATTACCAGCAACCTGTATGACTACGAAGCTGAGAAACAAGCTCGGCACCATCAGAGCTCAGCATTGCTATCTCCACGATTGCTTCACAGCATGAGTTTTCTTGCAGACAGACCGTTAGAGTGTCATGGGCCTGCTTGCTTCTTTATCAGCTCATTAATCATGACAGCGTTATGTGTTGTGGGAGCTGGCTTGAGCCTCATTGTTGTTTACAGGACGAAAAGGGTCTATGCTCACCTCTATCGATCTGTGCCGACATGAAATTTCTCCATTGATAGAAGATGTTTTTGATCCACCTGTTGTTGCACCTTGTATACATAGTTTTAAATGTAAATTCTCAAAACTTTTCTCTCAAACCCAACCTCTGGTGGATCCCGGGAGCCTGATTTGTAAAACGAGCCGTTCCCAAGTGGAAATTAACTCTCTTGGGTCAGGCAGTCAGGGTGTACTCTGCTTATTGCGATTATCCATGAATCCATCTTGCGATGGTACTTAATTAAGCAGTGATTTCCTTGTATGCACGGCTTCACTCTCCATGATTCTAGCAAAGTAGCTGAAAATTTAAACCTTTTTTGTTGTAATTTCTTGTTGCTAAGGATCCAAACATAGCATAACTACTGAGCACTTTCGGTGTCTGGGTAAGAGTGATTGCTGTGAATATGTACTTTATTTCAGTCGGTCAAATTCTTTTTTTGAACCAATCAGTCGGTCAAATTCTGTTGTCATCTTTATGCATAAGAATATAAGATCATATCTGAACGATCTTTAAATTCATGTTAGTCCTAAACTACTGTCATCATCCAAAAATACTATCACATAGACTGTCGCCGAGCTGGCCCTCTAACACGCGCAAAAATATCACATAGACTGAACGGGCGGCAATTTCAGACCTCCCGTTTCAGCCAAGAAGGTGTCGGTGTGTTCTGCTGCTTGCACCTGGAAGGCTCTCTCTCTCTTCTCCATCCTGCTCCAAATCTGCAATCCGTTACCATCCTTTGCAGATCTAAGATACGACGCCGGCCTCAGTTCCAGCATCAAAATCCAATCTTTTCCAGTTATTTCTTGGCCAATCCGATGGGGACGCTTCCGGAGAAGATGAGGGACTTCTCCAGGAACCGATGGCTGGTGTTCGTCGCCGCGATGTGGCTGGACTCCATGGCCGGCATCGGGTACCTCTTCGGCGCCATCTCTCCGGTGCTCAAGACGGCTCTGGGTACAACCAGCGGCAGGTGGCGGCGCTCGGCGTCGCCAAGAACCTCGGGTCCTGTGTCGGCTTGGTCGCCGGCACGCTCTCGTCCAGGCTGCCGGCGTGGGCATTGGTGCTCATGGGCGCGGCGCATAACGTCGTCGGCTACGGGTGGCTGTGGCTCATCGTCACCAGGCAGGCGCCGGCGCTGCCGCTCTGGATGGTCAGCAACCGAAATCCTTTAACGGAATGCATTTGCAATTTGCCATTCAATAGTCTATTTTATTGTTGTTTTCTGCCATCTGAATTTCAAAATTGTTAGCTCCGTGTTATTGTCCACGAACTCCTCCGCTCAGCCACCAACCTCCTTTCCAATTTTAATTAGTGAGACAAATTTATAAATTATTAAACTATTTTAATGTTATTAATTAAAAATCATTTATGCTATGTTGGGGCATGCTGAAACCGGAAACTATTTTGATTTTCTAAAGGATAAATTAAAAATCACACACACACACGCACGCACACACAGAGAGAGAGAGAGAGAGAGAGTCTTTACATATCTTGCGGGGTAAAAATATTTAGATCATTTATTATACTCGAAGTGATCTTTATTTATTTTTGGGCAAGAGGGTACAGTCGGAATTTTAGGACTGAGGTGCTCCATACTGTGCGAAATACCTACTGAACACACACCTGAACTATCAAGCTCTACTTTGTTTTGATCTCTATTCCCCTTCACTATCCAGTCTTCAATCTTGGAAGAAAGCAGCATGCTGAGATGGATCCTGACAGGGAGATTGTAGCTGAAGAACGCACACTCAATATCCATTGGTCCTTGTCTCCAGTCAGCCTGAACTATCAAGCTCTACTTTGTTTTGATCTCTATTCCCCTTCACTATCCAGTCTTCAATCTTGGATGAGAGCAGCATGCTGAGATGGATCCTGACAGGGAGATTGTAGCTGAAGAACGCACACTCAATATCCATTGGTCCTTGTCTCTAGTCAGCTGTTAGCGTTTGACCTTTCCTACAATCTATGAGGATTACGAAAATTTTCCCTGAAATCAAATCACAAAGCTTGCACTGGTTTGCAGATGCCACTAACTTATGAGGGCAGTCAAAATAATTCTGATATACTTTTTATAGCATGTGCCATGATGTTGATTATCTCGATAAATTTTGAACCTAAATCATACTGCTATAAGGAGAAAATAAAGACATTTGGGTTGAAATGACATGTTCATGTTATATGTCTGAAATGTTTTGTGGTTTTTTTGGGTAGGTTGGATAGCTATAGCAGTAAAACAGGCCTTTCACTTTTTTTTTTCTTTGAAAAACATGTAATATGTGAAAGGGCGAAGGTTTGACAACAATATGAACGTGTATGCTACTGTTAGGTAATTTTGTTATAGGGCACCGTAATGGTGGCTTCATCTCTAACACAATGCAGAACTAGATTTTCTACAAAACAGTTGCTTATATTGTTGGATCTGATCAGTTGAGGAACAGCATGGAGGCTATAGATCTTAGGTCAGATCAAGTGCAGTGATAAGTTTGCAATCACAGGTTTACATCTGAAATTGACCGATCGCACAGGTATAT
Organism: Eragrostis curvula; assembly: GCA_007726485.1. Lineage (NCBI taxonomy): Eukaryota > Viridiplantae > Streptophyta > Magnoliopsida > Poales > Poaceae > Eragrostis > Eragrostis curvula. The sequence continues at coordinate 6,310,829 of RWGY01000031.1, forward strand.
TCCGTTAGTGTTCTTATGTAAGTTTACAACCCTTTTCAATTTTACAGTTGTGTTAATGGACCACGTTCTGTCCAATCATGTAGTCTCAACCACTGATTGCAAGTTTGTATATCATGATGCACCTGAGGTTTCTTCTCTTAGTTCAAAATTAGCAAATCGTTAAGTTATACCAGTATTTCTTTTAACGGTTCGCATATAATACAATCTTAGAAGTTTGAGCAGTTATTTAGCTTTATTTTCTCCAGCTAATGTATAACATATATGGTCCTTTTGTTATTCAGATGTGTGTTCTTATCTTTGTTGGAACCAATGGAGACACGTACTTCAACACTGCCACACTTGTTACATGCATCCAGAACTTCCCAAAGAACAGGGGACCAATAGTGGGCATCCTGAAAGGATTAAACGGCCTTACGAGTCCAATTTTGACACAACTTTATGCAGTAATGCACACACCAGACCGTGGCACGCTTGTCTTCATGGCTGCCGTCGGCCCATCATTTGTTGCCATCACCATGATGTTTCTTATCAGGCCTGTTGGAGGCCACCGTCAGGTGCGACCATCTGATAAGAACAGCTTCATGTTCATCTATGCCATTTGCTTGCTCCTTGCCTTGTACCTTGTCGGTGTCATGCTAATCCAAGGTTTCCTGCAACTGAGCTACCAAATGGCTATTTCTGTCACCATGATTCTATTAATCCTTATTATTTCGCCAATAGCAATCCCTGTGACTTTAACCTTATCACCAAAACCTGAAAATCCAACTGAAGAGCCTCTCCTGTCTGAACAATCGATGGGAGAGGCAAGCACTTCAGAAGAAAACGAGGATCAACCAGAGGTCATTTTAAGTGAGGTGGAAGAGGAGAAGCCCAAGGACATTGATTCATTGCCTTCATCTGAAAGGAGGAAGAAGATTGCGGACTTGCAGGCCAAGCTAGTGCAAGCTGCAGCATGCGGTGGAGTCAGGATCACTAGACCACGCTTGGGGCAGAGCTTTACCCTTACACAGGCATTGATGAACTCTGATTTTTGGCTTATTTGGCCATCACTACTGCTTGGGTCAGGATCTGGGCTGACAGTGATCGATAATCTGGGTCAGATGTGCCAGTCTGTTGGTTTCAAAGACACACATATCTTCGTGTCATTGACGAGCATATGGAACTTCCTTGGTCGTATCGGAGGTGGTTACTTCTCTGAGATTATTGTCAGGTATGCACAGTTGTACAATGAGCGATACACACTATCATTCACATTTACTCATAGGAATTTGAATAGTTTCTTTACATCTTATGTTTTGAAACTTGTTCTTTCCTGTTCTAACTCTGTTTGGCCATTCTTTCAATCAGGAAAAGTACATACCCAAGGTACACAGCACTGATAATTTGTCAGATTATGATGGCTGTTGGACATTTCCTATTTGCAATGGCTTGGCCTGGAACTATGTACATCGGAACCTTCCTGGTTGGACTCGGATATGGAGGTCACTGGGCTATTGGGCCGGCTGCTGTCTCTGAACTTTTCGGTGTAAAAAACTTTGGTGCAATGTACAATTTTGTGGCCTTAGTAAACCCCACCGGATCACTCATCTTCTCAGAACTTATTACCAGCAACCTGTATGACTACGAAGCTGAGAAACAAGCTCGGCACCATCAGAGCTCAGCATTGCTATCTCCACGATTGCTTTACAGCATGAGTTCTCTTGCAGACAGACCGTTAGAGTGTCATGGGCCTGCTTGCTTCTTTATCAGCTCATTAATCATGACAGCGTTATGTGTTGTGGGAGCTGGCTTGAGCCTCATTATTGTTTACAGGACGAAAAGGGTCTATGCTTACCTCTATCGATCTGTGCGGACATGAAATTTCTCCATTGATAGAAGATGTTTTTGATCCACCTGTTATTGTCCCTTGTATACATTGTTTTAAATGTAATTTCTCAAAACTTTTCACTCAAATCCAACCTGTGGTGGATCCCGGGAGCCTGATTTGTAAAAAGAGCCGTTCCCAAGTGGAAATTAACTCTCTTGGGTCAGGCAGTCAGGGTGTACTCTGCTTATTGCGATTATCAATGAATCCATCTTGCGATGGTACTTAATTAAGCAGTGATTTTTTTTTTTGTATGCACGGTCTCACTCTCCATGATTCTACCAAATTAGCTGAAAATTTAAACCTTTTTTGTTGTAATTTCTTGTTGCTGGGGATCCAAACATAGCATAACTAACTACTCCGTACTGAGCACTTACGGTGTCTAGGTAAGAGTGATGCTATGAATATGTACTTTATTTCAGCCGGTCAAATCCATACTAGTGATTTGTTCCTGTTCTCATGTTTTTGCACACGATCAGACCCAAACGATCTTAAATTCGTCTCAGTCCTAATCTATTGACAATAATCTGAAAATATTGCAGAGATTGTCGCCGAGCTGGCCTTCTACAAGATTTTTGTTACTTGAACGGGCGGCTATTTCAGACCTCCCGTTTGGCCGTTTGAGCAAGTGGGTATTCTTTGCTGCTTGCAACTGGAAGACTTTTCTCTATCCTGCTCCAAGTCTGCAATCGATTACCATCCTTTGCAGATCTAAGATCAACGCCTGACTCAGTTCCAGCATCAAAATCCATTCTTTACCGGTGATTTCTTGGCCAATCCGATGGGCACGCTTGCGGAGAAGCTGAGGGACTTCTCCAGGAACCGATGGCTGGTGTTCGTCGCCGCGATGTGGCTGGAGTCCATGGCCGGCATCGGGTACCTCTTCGGAGCCATCTCGCCGGTGCTCAAGGCGGCCCTGGGGTACAACCAGCGGCAGGTGGCGGCGCTCGGCGCCGCCAAGAACCTCGGGTCCTGCGTCGGCTTGGTCGCCGGCGCGCTCTCGTCCACGCTGCCGGCGTGGGTGTTGGTGCTCGTCGGCGCGGCGCACAACTTCGTCGGGTACGGGTGGATATGGCTCATCGTCACCGGGCAGGCGCCGGCGCTGCCCCTCTGGATGGTGAGCAACCGGAATCTTTTACCGGAATGCATTTACAATGTGCCATTCAATAACCGATTTTTATATTGATGTTTTGTGCCGTCCGAATTTCATATTTGTTACCTCCGTGCCACGAACTCCTGCTATGGCGTAGTATCCGACTAGCCCCATTCGTGACGCGTGGCCACCCTGCCCCGCTGTCTTTTCCCTTAGGGGGCGTTTGGATATAGGGAAATGGTGATGGGATTCTATATTGTTCTGCCCTTCTCCCTCTCCCTCCCCAGGCTTCCCTACCGCGCCGCCCCTCTCTCCGGCGCCATGCCGCTGCCGTCGTCCGTGAGCCACGCTGCGCTACTGGCAACGCCTTGTGTCGAGGTAGCTATAGGGTGATCCGCTGGCCATCGCGGGCGAAATGCCGCCGCCTGTAGCCGAACTCCGGATGCGATGTACAGTATGTCCGCTGGCAGCAGTGTACATTGGCAATTTTGCTTGTGCGTCATTGTTGCTCCTTGGCATCTCGTTTTTCCATGGTTTGAAAATTTGAATGTTATAGTTGTTTCGGTTGAAGGTTTTAAAATTTCAGGTACAAAGATTTAAAATCACTCATTATAAAGCTCAAATTTCTAGTTGGGATGTTCAGTTTCTCAAAAATAATGCGAGGCCATAAAAAGAATTGAAAAGAAGCTGAGACTTTAATGTAAACCTCAAGTTGGATCAAAATCTTAATGTCAATTTCGTCATGTCAAGCCTTCCAATTGAGGTGAAAATTGTCGAGATCCTCGTGCCTATTTGAAACGTCAATGTTCAATTGAAAGTGCCTTCAATTCAAAATCCACTTTGTTCGACTCTAGTGCAGTGATAAGTTTTGTAATCACAGGTTTACATATGAAATTGACCGATCACATAGGTATATTCCGTTAGTGTTCGTATGTAAGTTCGCATAGGTAATTTTGTTATAGGGCACCGTAATGGTGGCTTCATCTCTAACACAATGCAGAACTAGATTTTCTACAAAACTGTTGCTTACATTGGTGGATCTGATCAGTTGAGGAACAGCATGGAGGCTATAGATCTTAGGTCAGATCAAGTGCAGTGATAAGTTTGCAATCACAGGTTTACATCTGACCGATCGCACAGGTATATTCCGTTAGTGTTCTTATGTAAGTTTACAACCTTTCTTAGTTTTACAGTTGTGTTAATCGACCACGTTCTGTCCAATCATGTAGCCTCAGCCACTGATTGCAAGTTTATTTATCATGATGCACCGGAGGTTCCTTCTCTTAGTTCAAAATTAGCAAATCGTTAAGTTATACCAGTATTTCTTTTAACGGTTCGCATATAATACAATTTTAGAAGTTTGAGCAGTTATTTAGCTTTATTTTCTCCAGCTAATGTATAACATATATGGTCCTTTTGTTATTCAGATGTGTGTTCTTATCTTTGTTGGAACCAATGGAGACACATACTTCAACACTGCTACACTTGTTACATGCATCCAGAACTTCCCAAAGAACAGGGGACCAATAGTGGGCATCCTGAAAGGATTTACCGGCCTTACCAGTGCAATTTTGACACAACTATATGCGGTATTGCACACACCAGACAATGCCGCACTTGTCTTCATGGCTGCGGTTGGCCCATCGTTAATGGCCATTGGTGTGATGTTTCTTATTAGGCCGGTTGGAGGTCACCGCCAGGTGCGACCATCTGACAAGAGCAGCTTCATGTTCATCTATGCCATTTGCTTGCTCCTTGCCTCGTACCTTGTCGGTGTCATGCTAATCCAAGATTTCCTGCAACTTAGCAACAATGTGTCTGTTTTGGTCACAGTGATTTTAGTCATCCTCATTATTTCGCCAATAGCAATCCCTGTGGTATTAGCGTTATCACCAAAAACTGAACATCCAATTGAAGAGCGTCTTCTGCCTGAACCATCGATAGGAGAGGCAAGCACTTCACAGGAAACAGAGGATCAACAAGAGGTCATTTTAAGTGAGGTGGAAGACGAGAAGCCTAAGGACATTGATTCATTGCCGCCTTCATCTGAAAGGAGGAAGGAGATTGCGGATTTACAGGCCAAGCTAGTGGAAGCTGCTGCAGGGGGTGGAGTTAGAATGAGAAGACCACATTGCGGAGAGAGCTTTACCCTCGTACAGGCACTGGCGAACTCTGATTTTTGGCTTATTTGGCTATCATTTCTGCTTGGTTCAGGATCAGGGCTGACAGTGATGGACAATCTGGGCCAGATGTGCCAGGCTGTTGGTTTCAAAGATGCACATATCTTCGTGTCATTGACGAGCATATGGAACTTCCTTGGTCGTATCGGAGGTGGCTACTTCTCCGAGATTATTGTTAGGTATGCACATAGTACACCGAGCTATCCACGTTACGACCTATCAAGCACTTTTACTCTGAAATTTGCTTGCTTCTTTGTTTCACAATCAGGATTTATAAAGAAAATGAAAGTGTTTTTTCTTATTCTTTTTTCGAACTTTACATAGGTGCATTTGAACGTTTGGATTTTCCTCCATGACAGATCACTTTATTATTATGAATAACAAATTTCTTGTTATATTTTCACTTAATTGAGTTCATATAACTATTATGTATTTGCTCAGACTTGAATAGTTCCTTTGCGTTTTGACACGTGTTTTGCTCCTGTTCTCATCCTTTCTGGTCAATCAGGAGGAGTACATACCCCAGGCACATAGCATTGATATTTTGTCAGATTATGGTGGCTATTGGGCATTTCCTCTTTGCAATGGCTTGGCCTGGAACTATGTACATCGGAACCTTCCTGGTTGGACTCGGATATGGAGCTCACTGGTCTATTGTGCCCGCTGCTGTCTCTGAACTTTTCGGCGTAAAACACTTTGGTGCAATGTACAACTTTCTCACACTAGCAAACCCAATAGGATCACTCATCTTCTCAGAACTTATTACCAGCAATCTCTATGACTACGAAGCTGAGAAACAAGCTCAGCACCACCAGAGCTCAGCGTTGCTCTCTCCAGCACTGCTTCGCAACATGGGTTTTCTTGCAGATGGTCCGCTAAAGTGTGAAGGGTCTGTTTGCTTCTTTATCAGTTCATTGATTATGACAGTGTTATGTGTTGTGGGAGCTGGCTTGAGCCTCGTCGTTGTTCACAGGACCAAACGGGTTTATGCTCACCTCTATCTGTCTGTCCGGACATGAATATATCTATAGATAGAAGAAGTTGTTGTATCACGTACCTCGTACTCTTGCATAAGATCTTATATACACAGTTAAATTCACCTTTAAATGCTAAAATGTTTGTAGGAACAGTTGTTATCACTTGGAAATTGACATGTCTCGCGTATTGGGGATTGTCAGTGTTCTGTCCATGTGTAACCTATTAATTCTTATATGTGCAGTAGCTATGCACGGAATTGTTTGCTGCAATTTATCGGTTAGTTCCTCTCGTGACGGTACTTAGCTTCAGCAGTTACCTTTATGCCTTCACTTTTCTCCAAATTTTATTGCGGGAGTTTGAATCGACTAGGTACGTACACTCTGATCTTACCTCAGTTTTGAATTGGAGGCTGAAGCACATCGGCTCAGTTTCAGTGCCTTTTTATTCTTGGGCTTGCTCTGTGCTACTATATAGAGCCAATATGACAAAGATCTTACTGCTGCAAGAGTGCAAATAATACCACACCACCCCATTATAATATGTGCAGAAACTCTGTTCAACTATTTTTGCGATTAGAAGCTCTGCTCAACTAACAGCCCCAACCACTGAATTAAGGACTAAGCACCTTCCAGGCCCGGTAGGCAGGCCTGAATTACTCTGATCCGGGCACCAAAAAAGAGCCCAGGTGCCTGTTTTATTAAATTCAACCAGAAAAAGCTAAAGCTTTGTGTTTGTTATGGTTGGTGTATTTTACAGAAAATTAATCTACTTTCTGAACGTAACAATACTTATAGTACAGGATGAAACTCTCGCGCAACACGGTACTATCTGACTGTGCATCTGTCTTCCGGTTTCTCGGAAGGGTGTTGAACAGAGCGTCGTGTCCCTTATGGAAATTTGTCATCCATTGACCATTGTACTTTTGTTTGACAACTTGATCCAAATATGTGTAATAAATCAGGTCTAGATAAACACAGAAGTATACGACCACAACAAAACGCAAAAGCCAAAGATTTTTTTTTTAAAGAAGATAAAAAATTCTACTCGTGATACACTACCTGCATATATTACTAATGAACTTGACGTCGTAAAACCCATATATCAACACCAACTGGAACAGGATAATGTAACGCTCTGCGTGTGAAAGGACACGACAAAACATGGGAGGCCTGATATTTTTCTTCATATATCCTGTCTAATTCGCGGTTTTATACTGTCATAGTGCATTCAGTGTTCGTTTATCATCGTGTCGGCATTTTCGCACCTTTCCTTTTTATGCGGCAAAAGAATCATGTGAGTATATGTATCCTAATCACTAATCAGCATTTGTCAAATCATCGTGAAGTAGTCGTTCATCTCTGTCATCATCTAGATGTACACATCCCACGAGATACATATGATCTTAGGTTCGTCAAACTTTGTCATACATCACAAAGTTATGAATTTTTTCTTCTGAGATTAGGAGGATTGAGCTGGCCATCTGATCGTACAGAGAATGGCATTTTATTTTTGAGACCCGAATTGTTTTTCCTCTTTCTAGATGAATGCATGTTAGGGCAGGTAATTGGTTCTTGACAAAGACTTCAAAGCAAAAAGAAAGACGTGTGAATTGGAATGGCTCCAAAATCCAAAATTAACAGCAATGTGTTTAAGAGATTGCTCTCTCGAAACGAGCACATGTTTGGCAAAACCACATGGCCAGCACTTCTCAAGACTAAGAAAAAAAAAGATGGCCATTAGTTTCGCTGTAAAATGCTGAATTATCAAGAATTTATTTACTTTGTTCTTCTCTGAAAGAGCACACGTGATGGCGGCGTTTGCTCTTGGGAAAAGCAAGCTAGAAAAGGCAAAGCAACTAGTTTAGTTGTAAAGCGGAAGATATGTTCGGGAATGAGCAAAGACTGGAAAAGGGAAGATGAAAAAAATCAATTGGCCTCGCTGAATAATGCAAAGGAATTGACACATTCCACCTGTGTATGATTATATAGATAGTTGAATGGAATTCAGAATATTTTTTTGTGGATAAAATGTGATTCAGAATATGTAAAACTCATATGAAATTTATGTGTTCATAACCTGCATTAGGTGCGATGTTTTACAATATATGAAAGAAGACACACCTTAGCTTTATTAGCCATTTCACCATTGTCCATTCCTTCACTTAATTATGTGAAAGGTCACAAATAATTCATCATGCGATTCACAAGTATATACAATGTTATTTCTCTTATGGTACTAATTCAGAATGCGTGAATGATGGGCGAAATAGCCGTGTCCCTCATGGAACTAGTCATCCATAGTAATTTTTTTCATTAGTCAACTTGATCCAATGATGAATCAAGTCCAGATAAACACAGAAGCACTCAAGACCACAATAAAATGCAAAACCTTCAAAAATTAATATAAAAGAAATGCAAAAGCAGACTTTTTCCGTGGTCTACTCCTGGTACACAACCTGCATGTCCACGTATATGTCTATATAGACGTTGTAAAACCCATGTATTAACCGGAGAAAATTTCAGTGCAAATAGAAATTGAGTGCAATGGTTCAAACATGCATTTTTATCCGTTTGATCGTGATTTAAAGGCTCTTGTTCTTTCCAAATATTTCCAAAATAAAGATAGACAATCGGGAAGGTGTTTCTCAAAATACCACAGGTGAGATTACGGAAGGAACAAGATCCCTTAAATCACGATCACACGGGTGAAATTGTATGTTTGCACCATTGCACTTAATTTCCATTTGCACTGAAATTTTCTCCGTATTAACCGGCCATCTAGAACAAAAAAATATATGTATGGCTCGGTGTGAATGACATGAGAAACACTGTGAATATTTGTATCAATATTCTGAGCAATTTGCAGTTTTGTATCGTGGTATATATTCCTTGTTCGTATCATTGTGATCGGCATTTCTCACTTTTTTTTCTATATATGTGGCGAAAGAATCATGGTATCGTGTATCCTAATCAGCATTTCAAATCCACATGTAGTAGTCGTTGATCCATGTCGTCATCTAGGTGTTACCATGAGAAACAGATGGTGATCATATATTCATCAAATTTCTGCGTGGTTAGGAGGATGAGTTCTGGCCATCTGGCCATTGTATATCTTTGAGACCCGAATTTATTTTATTTCTCGTTCTAGCTATAAGAGCACATATGTTAAGGCAGCTAGCTACTCAAGGAGTACTTCATCATCAAAGGAAAAAAGAAAGACATAACAACTGGAGTGCCTCGAAAATCCAAAATTAACAGCAGTTTGTTAGACCAAAATTATTCTCTAAAGAGCACATGTTAGGACAACTACTTGGCCGGCTCTTCTCAAAGACTTAAAAGATATGGCCACTGGATTCCCTGTAAATTGAGATATTATCACATTTTCGTTTCATTATTAGTCTTTTCCAAAAAAAAAGCGCATGGCAAGCCATCGATTGCTATTCTGGAAGGCTAAAAAGAAAAGGCAAAGCAACTAGCTTGGTTGTAAAACCAGCTTATTTCTTTTATATTTGGGTCATTCTTGGGGAAAATGGAAAAGGAAGAAAAAAGAAAGATAAAACAATTAGATTCTCTGAAAAATGCAGACCAAATGTCACATTTCACTATTTGTTTACAGATTTTTACATTAACGATTAATTGTTTGAAAAGCAACAATGTGGGCGCTTATATACTAGAAATGACAATGATAAATAGTATGTATAACCTAAAATATGGCAAGTCTGTTGGAATGATAGCATAACCAATGAGCATCTCCAATCCAAGCATTTTTTTCTAGAGATAAAACAACTCCTTTTTTTTTAGATAATGGAAAGATTGCATTAATCTCAGCCTTGGCTCTCAAAACGCTACAGCCAAATACAACCACCGACAAAAGCCTGCCATCATCATCAGAAGTGCACAACGCTACACTTGTGAAACAAACAAACTAAAAAAAAAAGCCTCCTCTCCGCAACTTTGATTGTCTTCCAATATACAGATCCATTGGCTTAGGTCGACTTTATGTGTCCATTCTTCCATCGTGCCCGATATAGAACAACTCTCGAGTGTGTGCCAATCCGATGATGAACTACAAGAGATGGAACAACTCTTACTACACAACGACTGCTTTCGCCCAGCTTTAGACGATATCTGCATTTACTTTGGATAGGTCTGCCCATATTCTTATTCCTTCCACTTTGTCCACCATCCTCGCCTTTTCCCACTACTAAGGCCCCATTCACAGCGATAATGGGATAAACAATCCATATGGGCTATATTGCAAAGTTTGAGTACGTATAATGCATTGCACACCCTCGTTGATTAGATAATGGCAAATGCTAAAAGACAATCTAGAAACAAAATGTTAATTTCTATTGTGATATTTGCAGTTTATGTGGGACTTTTTCTATCTTCTTCACAATTCATATAAGGGTATCCATACCATCACTTTAATTAGAAAAGGTTTTCATCTATACTATGAAGCTAGTCAATGACATATGAGGTCTGGTCCTACATGTTATACACATTCTGTCACACCATTTTTTTTACATAGTATAAATCGGATGCATTTTACATATATGCTAGGATCAGTTTAATCATACATGTAGGATTGTAGCAACATAATCAATGATATACAGTTTTATAATGAATAAAGTAACTTTATTGAAAACAAACCAGAGTTCTAAACCCAATAGCGAAAGAAACACTTAGGCGTTCCACAGTTAATCGACTGGCGGCAACACGACTTTCTTTGCATCGTCTTCAACACGTAATATTTGGCTCTCACCGAGCAACACCTATTATAGGAAAAGCGAGCACATGAGTACATAGAGTACTCAGTAAATGTGAGAAAATATGACATGCAGCCTAACTCACGATTTGCATCTATGTCATCCTAATATAGGCACCTATGTCAGAAGCACCCTATCCTACTTACTAGGTGTGTAATGATAGCTTCAAACACACAAAAAAAAAAAAAGACAGCTCATCAGATTCTCAGCTCGACTACCAAATTCACCGTGAACCTATCACACCCTTCAACGACGTATAACTACCTTGGCAATGGGTTTTTCGTTGAGAAAGTTGTAGACCGTTTTTCAATGCGTAAACATAGTTGTTTGTACTCTTTGTGCAGCATGCAGAAGCAGTTGCAACTTTCTACAGTGTTGTAATAAGTTGTTAAATTTACTGCTATATACTATAATTTATGTCTGCTGAGGTGTCTTGTTTCCTCGAGGAAAGGAAAAAAAAAGACGAAAAGAGTAGAGGTGTCTTTGTTTCTGGCTAGTCCGAACTCTGAAGGTTATTTTTGAGGAGTTTTACGGTGTTATATACTATTAGTATTATACTAGTGGTATTTTTAAAGGTAACACAGTTATTTTAGTTTTATCGGTCTATTTTCCATCGCATCGCCGCCCTCTCTAAATCCTTTCATTACCACCCCCTCTTCGCACAATCTCATACTGCCGTTACCTATGATGTTGCCTCCCTATGCCGCCACTAATTTGCCCTTTGCCGTCACCGATTTTATGTTAATATGAATTTTTTTCCTGAAATACCCTAGTATTATTAATACTACTAATAATACTAGTGATATTGAAGGTTGAAAGAAAACTAATCTGAACCGTCGGATTTTAAATACCACTAGTATATACTGATGGTATGTATAATACCATTAGTATAATACTAATGGTATTGGGCACCGTAAAACTCCTCTTATTTTAAGATCGATTCAACTTGTACTTCGCGTACGCCAGAACCAATCATCTTTTTCTATTTGCTCAGTCGACAGGCGTCTTGTTCGTGTCCAGTCTCTGTTGCCTTCGTGCTCGTCGTATCCGACTGCACGGAAGCCATCATCGCGATACCCTCTCTCGGTGGGTCAATTCCGTCTGTTCTTTTGTCGAAGAGCCGTTCGTCTTGGTCTCGTCGCGGCGCCCGCTCTTAGTTACTCTTTTAGCTATTTGATCTCCCATTTGAAATCTTCCAAATTGCTTTTCCGTCAGGCCTTTCCTCGCATTAGAGCCTGTAAAGCTACTCCCTTTCCGATCCCCATCATCTCTCTTGCTCTAAGTCTCTGGGGTCAGCATTTCCCTCCAAGCTGCCCCAATTCCTTTCCAAGAAGCGCGGCAGGCTTCTTCCCTGCGTTTCTTGAGAATTCTTGGCACAATCCGATGGGCAAGCTTAGGGAGAGGCTGATCGCCTTCTCCACGAACAGATGGCTGGTCTTCGTCGCCGCAATGTGGCTGCAGTCCATGGCCGGCATCGGGTACCTCTTCGGCGCCATCTCGCCGGTGGTCAAGGCCGCCCTCGGGTACAACCAGCGGCAGGTGGCGGCGCTCGGCGTCGCCAAGGATCTCGGGGACTGCGTCGGCTTCTTTGCCGGCACGCTCTCGGCCATGCTGCCGGCGTGGGCCATGCTGCTCATCGGGGCGGTGCAGAACTTCATCGGCTACGGCTGGCTGTGGCTCATCGTCACCAGGCAGGCGCCGGCGCTGCCCCTCTGGATGGTGAGTGATTCAGTAATTGCATCTTGCATTTGTTCTTCACTTGGTGGATAGTGAAAATCCTTTGTTGGATCCACAATGCATTGGTATGATATTAGCAGTTCCCGGTTCTTGGTCGTGAACTCTGAGAACGAAATGTGTACTAAATTACCGCACAAGTTGTTAATTTGGTGGCTTCCAGATTGTTCTGTTCCCCAGCGACAAAATAAGAAGTAGATAATCTGTAATCTATTTTACTGTCAGCTGTCCATTTGTTTATGCAATTTATCGAAGAGGTGGACCTAATAAGATGTGAGCTTCTGACTAAATAAAATGGTAGCTGGATTGGATCGGCTGGGGAAAATGGGACGTGGAAGCTACATACATCTTAGATTAGATCAAGTGTGATGACTTTTCTGAACCTGAGCATGGATTACTTCTGAATTTGACTAATCACATGAGTGCTATGCTGGACCATTAATGGCATATTCTTTTTGTGATCTTGTTTACGTCTCTGTCACTTATATTGGTCCATATGCATTGTTTTTTGTTTTGTACAATTTTGTGACAGACAATTATCCGGTGCGACAGTGACCGATTGCTGCCCTTTCTCAAAAACATGATTTTATCAATCTTAAAATATCGCAGCAGAGTTTTTCTTTCTGTAGTTTGGACCTGGCCTGTTCAAGTATTGCTTTTGTGGCAGGAAACCCCTTGAAGCGCTTGTTTCTTATGCATAGTTTTCCCTCCTGACCTTCATGTGTTCGTCCAAATTTTTTCTCTGGTACAATTTACTGTATGTAAATCCATACTTAATTGATGAAGGTCAGGAAATACTAGCGTTTTTTAAAGTTTTTTCTCTCCAGTCACGTCCTTACAATTACATAAAATTTTCAAAAAAACGCTAGTATTCTTGACCTTCATCAATTAAGTATGGATTTACATAAACTGTACCAGAGAAAATTGAAAAAACGCTAAGAAAAGCCGAGATGCTATTACGGTGTGACACTGGGAGTGATTGTGCCACATATGTAGTGTCTGAACTCAACAGTTCATGCATATGCATACAACCTCGGCACGTTGCAAAGTTTGATCGGAAAATTTTATGCAAAAACATAAGTTATCACCTAAGTGATTTTGATTGTTCAGTGAATAACTGTATAGTGCTGAAAAATAAACAATCATTTCATGCCAATCATTTGTCTGAGATTTACAATATGAAAGTTTGATGGAGTAAGCTAGAGAGTTCAGGTGCAATCGGGAATGGTTCAATCCAATTATTTTTGCTTAATGAGTTGCTTAATTGTGTTATTCATATATACCTCATTTATGAATCTACATTTTGGTAGTACTAAAAACGAGAACACATATAACAGAATGGGATATGAAATTGCCCGCTGATCCTAAGGTCCAGTCTCAAATTATGTGGAGAAAAAGGGGGAACCTTTCACTTTCTTGTAGTGCTCATTTTTCCAGTCCCCTATGCTCAAATGAAATAAAATTGCAGAACTCGAAGGTGTTATTCTGTTTTAGTTTATGTGACTGATATATCATACACAATGTTTTGTTACAGATGTGTGCTATTATCTTTGTTGGAACAAATGGTGAGACATACTTCAACACAACAGCACTTGTTACATGCATCCAAAACTTTCCGAAGAGCAGGGGCCCAACAGTCGGCATCCTGAAGGGATTTGCCGGCCTAAGCAGTGCTATACTGACACAACTGTATGCGGTAATGCACACACCAGACCATGCCACACTCGTCTTCATGGTTGCGGTTGGTCCATCATTGGTTGCCATAGGCCTGATGTTTGTTATTAGGCCTGTTGGAGGTCACAGGCAGGCACGGCCATCCGACAAGAACAGTTTCATGTTCATCTACACTATCTGTTTGCTCCTTGCCTCTTATCTTGTCGGTGTCATGCTAGTCCAAGACTTCGTGCGACTGAGTGACAGTTTGGTTAATGTTGTCACCATTATTCTGTTCGTCCTTCTTATTTTACCAATCGCAATCCCTGTGGTATTGACGTTATCATCAAAATCTGAACATCCAATAGAAGAGTCTCTCCTGTCTGAACCATCGAAAGGAGAGGCAAGCACTTCACAAGGAAAGGAAGATCAACCAGAGATCATATTAAGTGAGGTGGAAGAGGAGAAGCCTAAGGAAATTGATTCATTACCCCCGCGTGAAAGGAGTAAGAGGATTGCAGAGTTGCAGGCCAAGCTAGTGCAATCTGCAGCAAGGGGTGGTGTCAGAATCAAGAGCAGGCCACATCGAGGGGAGAATTTCACCCTGATGCAAGCATTGGTGAAGACTGATTTTTGGCTTATTTGGTTCTCTCTTCTGCTTGGATCGGGATCAGGCCTGACAGTGATAGACAATCTGGGTCAGATGAGTCAGGCTGTTGGCTTCAAAGACGCACACATATTCGTGTCATTGACAAGTATTTGGAACTTCCTTGGGCGTATTGGAGGTGGCTACTTCTCTGAAATTATTGTCAGGTATCAACACTGAGACATCCGCCATTGATATACCACCATATTTTGTGTAATCAAAATTATTCCACTAAAAAGAATTTCCATTTTCTAACATTAAGATTGGCGAGTTTTCCTTCCATTCAGTTATTCTGCTACGACGCCTGCATGTTAACTTCAGGATGTTGCTCCTCTAGTTCACATTATAGCTATTATTAGCTATTCTATAGGTTCACTTAGGCTTGAACTGTTCCATTGCACATCTAGTGTTTTGAAATATATATTTCTTGATTGTTTTTTCTCCTGATCAGGGATCACACATACCCAAGGCACATAGCACTGGCAGCTGCTCAGATCCTGATGGCTGCTGGGCATTTTCTCTTCGCAATGGCTTGGCCTGGAACTATGTACGTTGCGACCTTCCTGGTTGGACTTGGATATGGAGCTCATTGGGCTATTGTGCCAGCTGCCGTCTCTGAACTTTTTGGAGTAAAACACTTCGGTGCAATGTACAATTTTCTTACCGTAGCAAACCCTACGGGATCACTCATCTTCTCAGGTCTTATTGCAAGTAACCTATATGACTATGAAGCCGAGAAACAAGCAGACCCTCAGAGCTCAGCGTTTGTGTCTCAGCGATTGCTTCAGAACATGGGGTTTCTTTCAGAAGGACCATTGAAGTGTGAAGGGCCTGTTTGCTTCTTCATAAGTTCACTGATTATGTCAGCATTCTGTGTTGTGGGAGCTGCATTAAGCCTCCTTATTGTTCAGAGGACCAAAAAATTTTATGCTCGGCTCTATCGTTCTGTCCGCACATGAAATTTCCGTGGACAAGAGATTTGAAATCTTCCTTGCTATTGTTCCATGTACCATATATTCTTGCATATATGTATCATTTAGAGACAAAGTTAAAGTTTTCCTGTACATTCTCAAATCATTACAGGGCTTGTAATGTAACAACAACTGCTTCCATGTGGAAATTTACACGTATTATGTGTTGTTTAGTCAGGGGGTAGTCATGCTTGGATCTTGATATTTGGTTCTTTTAGTCCTGCAAGAGAAAAGTCTGATTGCTCTGACGAATATCGTTCCGATTCTATCGGATGTCTTCGAAGAGACTTGCTCTGACGAATCCTTCCTTTCCTTTAATCTCGTAGATGTACCGCCATCTTCTTCCCCTCTTGACACATGTCCTATTCTCCTGTAGAAACTACAGTCCAGAGCAGCGCTTCCAGCCGTTAGATGCCCATCGAAAGGTTGTGTCAACATCCACCGCTACTATGCCTTCGGCCTTCTCGAAGGACCGGTCCAGGCCGCGCAGTACCGCAGTCATCTACATCCCTGTCCTTCCCGCGGACATCGGCTCCGTCGTACTCCGCCGTCTCCGGCTGCATCACGCCGGCAATCCAATCCCGCAGGGCCTCGCCTCTCTCCAATCTCTGCCGCTGCGCCGCCTGCCTCCCATTGCAAATCTTTCACTCCATGCTGTAACAGCCGCGACTCTGCTGTCAAACCATGCCGCACTACATCTCCGTCGCCGATGTTCATTTTCTGCCTTTGTCGTCCATGCGGTTGCGTTGCCTCGCCCTACCTCCACGGTTCTTTCCTCTTTTCCCCGGCGTCTTCACATTGGCATCCCCCAATGAGCTTGGTGCTACAAGGTTGACTCCTCGGTTGGGACGGTGTGCTCTGTTCCGTAGCTGCAAGCCTGCGACTAGCGGCCTTCAACCAAGGTATGGCTCCGTGTGACCTAGCCACAGAAAAGTCTCATGTACCTGCATGTTTTCCCAATCTCTTTCTCTACTGGAGTACATTTTATTTTCCTGTTTTCCAGTATCTACATATTCATCTCAGGATGGTACTTCATCTTCAATTTTCCCTCATGTACATGACTGAATTGAATCTTACATGATTCTGCCAAAGCTGTCAACTTGAGCTTTTTATAGTTTCTTCACTGCAGTGTATGAAGTTGTTACAAGTATTTTGCTTCCTGCGCAGCTTTCCTGTACTCTTTGTTGAAGATAAACTAACAACAGTCTCAACTCCTCAAGAGACGAGTAAGGATTTGTAATGAAACATTATGAACTAGAGCATCAGTTTGGACTATGAGGCAACTTCACTCTAAGTCATCTTTTCGGTTGGAGCATCAAATCTACCAGGTGCGTATCACTCTGATGTTAGTTCCATTCCAAATTTGGGGAACAAAAATTGGCTAAGTTCCAATACATTTGGATAGCTAGGGCACGTACGAATGACAAACGGAAGTCTGAGGTGAGGGCAATTGAGTCTTTCTGCCATTTCCCAATCGTTTTGCTTTTTTTTTTTCAATCGTCAGCCTTCTTTGGATGGTAGTTTCGGATAAATCTCAAATAACATGCGTTACTTCACTTATTTTCAAAGAAAAAATAAAGAAAAAAATGCCTCGTTTTTCTCCATGTAGCAGGTTTGAAATTGAGAAGCAGCATGAATCAGGGATCAAACAGGATCAACCAGACTAACAGATAAATGGACGCATAAATAACAAAATGAGACACCAAATTTGACCCTTGACGCGCCACAGGATGACAAGAATTAATACCCCTTTTTTTTTCAAATGTCTCGCATTGAGCGGGTTTACCGTTTCCCCTAGATGGTCCACAAAGGTTGTGTCCAAACATTGGGATGGAACGGCAGCAGCAAAGAAAGTACGGGACCAAAATGCTAGAAACGCAAATTTCATCCATATCCCTAAATACCTGAATCCACCAATACATGGAAGCTAAATGTTCCTTACATCAAAATAGTTTTGACATTTCTCTTTCTCCAAACACCACAACCAATCAGATCAACAGTTTGAAAGTTACAGGACACAAAGGGAAGTGTTCCGATTGGTTCATGCACCATCAGCAAGGGTCCGCTTCGACGTGCTGATGTATAAAACTGCATTTCAATCAAGACGTATTAGCATTCCACATCTAATAAGCAAGTAAAGCAATGGAAACATTGAAATGATACTCGCGGAAAAAGAATAAAGACGTTGAAATCCTAGTCATACCATTGTTGCCTCTTATGAAAGCATCACCATACTTATTCTTCAGTTGACCATTAACGTATTCCTCTGTCTGCTCCATGGCAATGTTCATGTACCCATCCAAACAAGCCAATATACCTGGTTATCAGAATGGTTGGACATAACAAAATTATTAAACCCGGTGATCAGCTAGTCTAAAGAGCCATGAACTGTAGCATATAGGTAATTCAGTAAACATCATGTTTTCTTCTTTGCCCAGAGTTCAACATGAATACACCGCTATAGTTTACACTATGTCTGGATATCATTTGCTAGAGACGTTGAACACTCCGACAGAGGAAACAGAATAAATTGTCCAGATATATGATTGCAAGTATGAGCCAACACTGGAAATACATTGTATTATGCAGACTCACAAATTTTATATATAGGTAGGCTACACACTCAAGAATAGGCATTACACAGGAATAGAAAATGCAATAGTGACGCCTGTCATCTGCCAAAAAATAGCAGAATGCATTATATTATTTAAGTGTCTATACAATCATTGAAACTCACATCAAATTTGCAGCAACAAGGAAAAGATAATAAAACCATGCATCAAGGTTATGCACAAGTTTTACACTAATAACTTTGTGAGAGTCAATGTTGGCGCTATCATCTCTAACAATAGTACACTCAGTGATACCATATATCATTTAACTCCTATGGAATCGTCATATTAAACCTAGATAGGATTGATAGCAGCAAATGTACAGAATTTAAACAAGTTAATAAAAAACATGTGTCATGTTAACCTTGGTTAACAAAAACAGTGGCCAACAAATATTCATAAATACAAAATGCTAATAGATGCATGAATTGAAAAGGTAAAAGGATACCACACTGCCAAAGTATAGGGGCAACTGTTTCTTATAAATAAAAAACTAATTTTTTTTTTGGTGGCAAAATCGGCAAATCTCTGCTGGTCAATGATGTCTTACTATTGCTGTAACAATGGAAGTTGGTGTGGCATAAATTATACAAAACTACTCAACAAATCTAACACAGGACAACATACTGCTTCCAAGAGCTGGATCCAGGACATATGCAAAAGGAGATAGGACAATGTAATGTTATAGCCTAGCAATATATTCTCAATATATCTTATAGCAAATTCATTATTAATCAAGAGAGAAGACATAGGAAATCAATGGTCCTGGTGCAACTTTTTGTTTAAGAGGATATCATGCTAGGCTGACGAACTGCATTTCCACATCTCCACGTCTAAATGCAACCAGGCCGACATTCCTCAAGTAAAATCGGTGGAGGTGCCCAGAGCCGCTGCTATGCACAATGAAACATGTATAGGAACCATGCCAACATGAGGATGCATTGCCCAACCATTAATTTCACATAATAATCCCTCGTCTTTCCTTTTCTTGTCGTTAGGACATGCTTGCTACTTCAAATTGGAACTAAATTGCTTGTCCTAACAACAAGAAAAGAAAATCGGAGGGGTATGTATTAAACGGATGACTGGGGATTGGTTCTCCATGCACGGATGGCCCCCAGAGAAGTCACCAACTGCTTATAGAGTTATAGTATACCAGTTACTGTAAGCATTTTTGGGTTAACAAAGGAAGGTTGAGCGGAATTTCTTCAAACTCACATGGAGTACAGAGCTGAAAGGGAACTGGTAGATGTAGCCAAGGAAAAAGGGAGGGGATGTGCACACTGCCATTTGAGAATGGCAAGAACTTAGTTGATCCCCAGTCAAGGATCAAGGATAAGGAATGTGTTGCTAAACTATGGGCTTGGAAAATTGAAATTGCATATACGCTTTGGGTCATTAGACTAATGGCTGGTAGTGAAGCCCACAAAGTACTGTTATTAAAATAAAAACATCAAAGCACATGAGTATGGATTCAAGCTCTAATGAATAGCTCAAGATCAGCTTGTAAATGTTACCTAATGTTTGTGTCAGATACACCCAGCCTTTTTATCATTTTTTCTGGTCTTACAACAGATCAAATTAGAACTGTATAAGGTTCATACCCCCCCCCCCCCCCCCCCCCTTTTTCAAAAATTAAGATGTGTTTTGTTAAGATAGTTTGCCACACCACAGCCTTCTGTAACCAGAATGACTGGTGTAACCTAAACAGTATGCGCTATCCAGTTGGT
Source organism: Eragrostis curvula (assembly GCA_007726485.1). NCBI lineage: Eukaryota > Viridiplantae > Streptophyta > Magnoliopsida > Poales > Poaceae > Eragrostis > Eragrostis curvula. The sequence continues at coordinate 6,331,058 of RWGY01000031.1, forward strand.
CTTTGCTTGAGCAAGGTATAATGGTTACATTTTTCTGCTCCTGCGTTTCCAAAGATCAAAAGTTCAAAAAGATTTGATGCGAGCAAACACCAATTCACATACCAACACCATGCTCGCCTACATAAATCATGGATCAACAACCTCGAAGGGTGCTCATAGGCTCACCAACTCATATACTCCAAAAATTATTTGCCTCACCGGGTTCGTGAGCATGCTCAGGGCCTTTCCGCTAGATCAAATTTTCTGCTATCAAAAGCCCCAAGACCAAATCCGGGGAATCTGCAAGGTTCTACCGCTAATGGCCAGAAAAAAAACCTAGCCTTTTCAGATTTACCAGCGCTTTTTAGGGTTTGAGCTTAGCGATGTCGAAACACGAGAGGGGAAGAGTGATACCTCTGTAGTCGACACCCGAGTTGAGCTTGACGACGACGGGGCGGCCCCTGATGGACTTGAGGAAGTCCGACGGCGTCTTCACCGCGCCACCGCTGCCCCCTCCGCCGCCGCTGCCGGACTTCTCCGCGCCGCCGGTGCTCATCTCTCCCTCGCTCTCGGGCTGGTGGGTGCGAAAGTTCGGTGGGTTTTGGTGCTGGGCCTGGGACGGCTTCGGCTTGGGCTTATTTGAGTTCGTCACGGAAGATGAGAGTGGGGTAGACTGAGGTTGGTTGGAGCCGTCTATTTTACATCCAACGTACTGTATGAGGCTGCGAGGTTAATCATCAGGTATTGCAACACGACGTCTAGGTTTAACACTATCTAGTAATTTTTTTAAAAAAAATCTAAGACTAATATTGAAATTCTCAAACTAATCCTCATATGTTTTTATTCTTGGCTTTGGATTAGTTCAAATTTATGCTTAACTAGCTTGTCCTATCAGCATGATTACGTTTTATCTTATACTATCTGTGTGCAAACGTGAATTTAGAGGCAAAAAAAAAACCAGTAACAAATCATACAGATCCGTTAGCATAATGTTAACACTAATAAAATTCTAACCGACAAGAACGAGTGTAAAATATTTGAGTGTCCCATCTAAATCTGATGGGACTCCAAGTGTGTTTCATCTAAATTATGTGTTCAGTAATGTAGTCTATATAGAGGCATTCAATAAAGATGACAACCCTTGCGCTCGTAAGTATTTATTATACTATATAACTGATATGTTTCTAATTTGTTTCTATGACACTGTTTGGATCCTTTAGTTTTTGAAAAAACAAACTTTTAAAACTAGAGTGTATTCAATAGGTCAACTTCTAGAAACCAGCTACCAAATTTTTAAGAAATCAGGAATCTAGATATAATGGTTGCTGCCAGTTTGTATGAGAGGTATCTATCTTTGCCGCCATCCGCGTCCTCTCTATGAGAGGTAAGCCTTCATCGTCCGTGAAGACTCGGAGACTATCCTTCTCCGACGCTAGGTGAGACATACCGTCCCAGTGACGTTGTGTTTTTAGCATTGTCTCCAATTTCTATGTCACAAATACTTTTATGCAAACTAAAGTTTGTTTTTTTCCCAAACACTAGAATCAAACTTTGGGATACATAATTACTCACTTGGCACCCGCAAAAAGAAGATTACTCACTTGGCAACTATACATTTCATGTCCTATCTCTAGGGCAGATGAAAAATAGTGGAAACACTTGCTTGATATCCGGTCAATATCCTTCCACCACCATCCACCAAGCCAGCACAGCTGACCTGTTGTGCCCCTCTAAAAAAAAAAGGCTGACCTGTTGTGCGCCTGCACCCACTTTGCCTTGCCCACTCGCGACGCGTTCGTTTGTCGCTCCACCCATCCAGAAAGATTGGGACGCGGTCACGCGATGCAGATAGATCTAGGGCTGTCAACGAGCCGAGCTCGAGCGAGCTCAGCCTCCTCAAGCTCGAGCTCGTTACTGTGTCGAATCGAGCTCGAGCGAGCCTGAGATTCCCGCCGAGCTTGTCGTGGAGCTCGAGCTCGACTCGCTCTAAGCTCGAGTTCGGCTCGAAAAGCTCGTCTAGAGCTCGTTTCATGGATGATGGAGGGTTGGAGACGAAGCTAAAATCAAAACAAAATCAGGCAGAAATCTATTCAACGCATGTAAATCTTGGGAGGGACGATGGGGGCTACCTCGGGACGCCTCCCACTGTGAGGGCCGCCGTCCTTAACGGTAGATCCAGAGGCGCTGGTGCCCGGCAGCTCAGGCAGGTAGATGCGCAGCTCCATGCAGCAATGGCGGAAACAAATTGGGGCCGAGGTCCAAGCTAGCTGTGAGGTTGGGAGATGCGCAGCTCCATGCGGCAGCGTATTTTGCCTTGGATGATGAGTTTGATGACTGATGAGAGACGAGAGGCGCGTGCTGCTGCATTGCGCCCTGCGAAGCCATGCTTGTCTGACATGTTCACATGAGCCTTTGGAGTAGATAAGGACGAAAAAGAATTCGTGCGAGGGATTCCCAGATTAGCGAGCCTAATCGAGCTTTTCGAGCTCGGCTCGTGGAAAGCTCGCGAGCTTGAGGACAAGCTCGAGCTCGGTTTGTTTTCAAGTCGAGCCAAGTTCGAATCGAGTAATTACCGAGCCGAATTCGAGTAGCTCGCGAGTTTCGAACTTTTTTGACAGCCCTAGATAGATCCCGCGCGGTGGGCCCGCCCCGTTTGAAACCGAGAGGCCGACGCTCAGGCCCCACCTCCCCCTCCACTTTTCTCGTCTCGTCTCTCCCGATCGATCGGCATCAGCATCATCATCATCCGCGGGGGCCCAAGCCGAACCTTTCCGCTCTTATCAGTAGGGGCGAGACGGCACTCGAATCCATCTCCATCCATCTCTTCCCGAACCACCGGGCCTCACGCGGCGGCGGCTCGGCTCGGCTTGGCGCGAGGGCGCTCCGTTCCCGCCCCCTCCCTCGCCTCCGACTCCATCCCCGGTCACTGGTAAGCCTCGCTGCGCTGCCTGCGATCTCTCTTCCGGTGCTTGATCCAATTGGCCTGTGGCGGAGTGGTCTGCCTCTAGGGTTCGTACGGGTTTGGGATATTTAATTTTCCGCTGCTTTTGCTGGCCTGTGTCGACTGATCGATCTGGAGTGGAGAGTGACACTGCTCGGGTAGCCTTGGGTCATCTCCCAATTTTCCGGTGAAACTGTTGATCCGTGTCTGGTATGAATAGATATTGGTTAGATTCGATAAGCCTCCACTAAATCCCGTGCGTAATTACGGTTTCTTCTGCTGCAATTTCGACTTCTACCTGTATGATGTTGATGCTACTGCTTACTGAGACCTGATCCGTGTTCATTTGCAGAGGTGGGTTTTGGATCGCGTGCGCAGCAGCGGATGGGCGGGTAGATTCGTCAAACAACAGCAACGGAATTCTTCATCTGAGCCCTCGGCATTGGATTCGGTGAAGGGAGTTTGATCTGATCGTCAAATGGGGCTGTTCCGTGCGGCGTCGGGTTTGGCCCGGGTGGCGCTGCGGCGGAGCCTGTCGCGCGCGCCGCCGAGCCCCTTAGCCAGCGCGCTGCAGGCGCGGCACTTCCACTCCACGCGGCCCACGCGGTTCGCGGCGCCGGTGCCCCGTGCCGTGCCCCTCTCCCGCCTCACCGACAGCTTCCTCGACGGGACCAGCAGCGTGTACCTCGAGGAGCTGCAGCGCGCGTGGGAGGCCGACCCCACCTCCGTCGACGAGTCATGGGACAACTTCTTCCGCAACTTCGTCGGCCAGGCCTCCACCTCGCCGGGCATCTCCGGCCAGACAATCCAGGAGAGCATGAGGCTGCTGCTGCTCGTCAGGGCGTACCAGGTCAACGGCCACATGAAGGCCAAGCTCGACCCGCTTGGGCTGGAGCAGCGCCCTGTCCCGGATGAGCTCGACCTGGCGTTCTACGGCTTCTCCGAGGCCGATCTGGACCGGGAGTTCTTCCTTGGAGTGTGGAAGATGCCTGGGTTCTTGTCGGAGAATCGGCCTGTGCAGACTCTGCGGTCCGTGCTGGAGCGGCTAGAGCAGGCCTACTGTGGCACCATTGGATATGAATACATGCACATACCTGACAGGGAGAAGTGCAATTGGCTCAGGGATAGGATTGAGACAGTTAAGCCGAGGGAATACACTTATGATCGTCGCCAGGTCATGCTTGATAGGCTTATCTGGAGCACGCAGTTTGAGAATTTCTTGGCGACAAAATGGACGACCGCAAAACGGTTTGGTCTTGAAGGTGCCGAGACTCTGATCCCTGGTATGAAGGAGATGTTTGACAGGGCAGCTGATCTTGGTGTGGAGAGTATTGTCATTGGGATGCCACACAGAGGCAGGCTGAATGTATTGGGAAACGTCGTTCGGAAGCCCTTGCGTCAGATCTTCAGTGAGTTCAGCGGTGGTACCAAGCCTGTTGATGAAGGGGAGGGTTTGTATACAGGGACTGGTGATGTCAAGTACCATCTGGGAACTTCATACGATAGGCCTACCAGGGGTGGGAAACATATCCATCTGTCATTGGTTGCAAATCCGAGCCATTTGGAAGCAGTCGATCCAGTTGTTGCTGGGAAGACAAGAGCCAAGCAGTACTATGCTAATGATCGTGACAGGACCAAGAATTTGGGGGTGTTGCTCCATGGTGATGGAAGCTTCTCAGGCCAGGGTGTTGTGTATGAGACCCTGCATCTCAGTGCCCTTCCAAACTACACCACTGGTGGGACAATTCATATTGTAGTCAATAATCAGGTTGCATTCACTACTGACCCAAAGGCAGGGAGGTCTTCGCAGTATTGCACTGATGTTGCGAAAGCATTGGATGCTCCAATTTTCCACGTTAATGGTGACGATTTGGAGGCAGTGGTTCATGTCTGTGAGCTTGCTGCAGAGTGGCGACAAACATTTCACTCTGATGTCGTAGTGGATATTGTATGCTACAGGCGATTTGGGCATAATGAGATCGATGAGCCCTCCTTCACCCAGCCTAAGATGTACAAGGTATAGGTTATTTTCCTGTATCTTGCTAATATCTTGCACAATTTTATCTCTCTTTGGTCTGTAGATCCTTATTTCTATTCTGATTCTTGCTGTACAATATGAGTAATTATATCTCCAGAACTCCAGCTACTATGTGCTAAATGAAAAAAAAAGGTGATATCTGAGTATTTGCATTTTGCAATGCATGTTTCGGTATGTAGAATCAGAATAATAATTATGATTCAGCAAATAACATTGATTCTGTGCGGATTCTCATTTAGATTGTTCGTTTCTATTTGTATCAGGTGATTAGGAGTCATCCAAGTGCGCTTGAGATTTATCAAAGACAGCTGTTAGAATCTGGGAAGATATCCAAGGAAGATATTGATAAGTTAAACAAGAAGGTCAGCACTATACTGAATGAGGAGTTCCAGAACAGCAAGGACTATGTCCCGAACAAGAGGGACTGGCTTTCAGCTTACTGGACTGGGTTCAAGTCACCAGAGCAGATTTCACGTATCAGAAATACTGGGTAAATAGTTCTTGCTTTATGGTTTGCCTTTTTACTGTATTTTTCTGAAAAAAGAAAAAAATCGAGTAAGTAGAATTTATGCGAACATTTTTTTTTGAGGTAAAATTTATGCAAACATTTGCACCTATGCAGTGTGAAGCCAGAGATTCTAAAACGTGTTGGAGAAGCCATGACTACTCTGCCAGAAAATTTCAAGCCTCACAGGGCTGTGAAGAAGATTTTTGATCAGCGGCGTCAAATGATCGAGACTGGGGAAGGCATCGATTGGGCAGTTGGTGAAGCACTTGCTTTTGCTACTCTTATAGTTGAGGGGAACCATGTCAGGTTAAGTGGTCAAGATGTGGAAAGAGGTACATTCAGCCACCGTCATTCTGTCATCCATGACCAGGAAACTGGAGAGCAGTACTGCCCGCTTGATCATCTTGTCATGAACCAAGATGAGGAGCTGTTTACTGTTAGCAACAGGTATGAATTCAGATATATCAGCTTGTTGCAGTTAGGGTTGTGCATGGTTATTCCTAATCATCTTATGAATGAAAAAAAAAACACTACTGCAACTAATTCTATCAGCTGGACTACCGGGTTCCAACACAGGTGGTAGGAATTTTCAAAATAATACATTGCATACATGCATATCCCTATGTAAAACAACTTAAGGTGCCATCAATGGTCATAATTTGACAGCTGGCATGTGGCTTTAAGACTTTGACCAATTATGCATTATAAATTATGATGTTGTAATTGGAATTGATTGAACCATTCTTGCGCTTTAGGTAAAATGCTTTTTTAGTGTTGGTGTTGTATTTGTGCTGCCAATTTATTGTTGATGTCTGGATATAGTGGCATCATTAAATTTGATTGGAACGCTGAGATTGTGATACTGGGTTTATACTGGTGAATCAAGCAGCACAAAGTGAGATGCAGCAGAAACATGGCGCAAAGATATAATCCTTGCTATGGACATGCTGCATTAAAGGCCTTATTTCCTTGCATTCTAGCACAAGATGATGTGGATGAGGAATAAATTATTTAAGAAGCATCATGAGTAGTGATATTGAATAGTACTTGGATTGGATTATTCAAAGACAGAGATGTGTGGCAATTATTTTTAGTAGTCATTGTGTTAGAAATCTGCTTTGGACGTGCTCGTATATCTGGAACATTGCAAAAACATCTGAAGCAAGAATAGAAAAAATGAACCGAATACGCCTGTGTAACTGCCAAAATTATTTTAACCATAAACATTAACTATAAACATAAATTAGTGTCAATCATTTTAATCACCAATTAGCTTGTTTTGGAATCATATGCAATTTTAGTGATATCATTGCTTCATGCCCGACTATTTCCACTTTTAATGGTTGATTTGGCTTTAGTTTGACCTGATATGATGTATGCAATGCTTTTGACAGTTCCCTCTCAGAATTTGCGGTTTTGGGCTTTGAGTTGGGTTACTCCATGGAGAACCCAAATTCACTTGTCCTTTGGGAAGCTCAGTTTGGTGATTTTTCAAATGGAGCACAAGTGATATTTGATCAGTTCTTGAGTAGTGGGGAGTCAAAATGGCTCCGCCAGACTGGCCTTGTTGTTTGCCTTCCTCATGGATATGATGGTCAGGGGCCTGAACATTCTAGTGCAAGACTGGAGCGCTTCCTTCAGGTAATTATGTTTCATGAGATGCATGCATACCATTTCTTGAGTTTGAAAGTTGCATCCATGCTAATGGAAGGAATATATGCAAACACTTACTCTCCACGTGGCTTACTCTAAATTAGCTCTTTGCCATGGCATTAACCGTTACTAAGTCGTGGGTTCTTAGCTGTACCGCATCCACTTTGCATTAATCAATTTGTGGTTAGGCCTACATCATATATAGTGAACTGTTTATCAGTTCGACTTCACATCATGCTGTTTATCCGTTCTACTTTACATCACGCTGTTTACCAGTTCTACTTTACATCACGCTGTTTATCAGTTCTACTTTACATCATGTAATAAGTACAGATGCCACATAGAAAGATGTTCAACTTAGTTCATCGATGCATATTCAAAAGTACATGCAAATCGTGCAAAATGCAAAAGGTTGTACAAGTGTGAAAAGTATTACTGACTCCCATTCTGGTTTAGATGCTGATACATTTTGGTTACCTATATTCTTTTTATATAAAAAATATCAACAACTGTGCAGATGAGTGATGACAACCCTTACGTCATACCTGAGATGGATCCAACATTGAGAAAGCAAATCCAGCAGTGCAATTGGCAGGTTGTGAACGTAACAACTCCTGCAAATTACTTCCACGTTCTGCGTCGCCAGGTAAAAATCTTAATCATATTTTTTCCTCCTACTTACAATTTCATTTTAAGGTGCACTAAAATTCTTTGCCTCTGTTTCTAGATACACCGGGACTTCAGAAAGCCTTTGATTGTGATGTCTCCAAAGAACCTCCTCCGCCACAAGGAATGCAAATCAAATCTGTCTGAGTTTGATGATCTTGCGGGCCACCCTGGATTCGACAAGCAAGGAACACGCTTCAAGCGGCTAATTAAAGACCAGAACAATCACAAGGACCTCGAGGAGGGAATCAACCGTCTTGTTCTTTGTTCTGGAAAGGTAGATTATGTTGCTTTAGGAAGCTTTATTTTCAAGGTTACATACTTCTTTAGCAAGCCATTGATTGACTCTTTTTTTATCATGATTTCACATTTCAGGTGTACTATGAACTGGATGAAGAAAGGAAGAAATCAGAGCGCACTGACGTTGCTATATGCAGAGTTGAGCAGCTCTGCCCGTTCCCCTATGACCTCATCCAGCGTGAGTTGAAGAGATATCCAAGTAAGTAGCTATCTAGAGTAGGAGTAATTTTCCCCCCAAAATCAATGGAAATGTTTGCATGCATAATTCAAAAAAAAAACTTACACAATGATGACGAATTTGGATGTTATCATGGCTCTTTTCTGTTGCATAATTGAACTGACCATTCCAGCGATAGTTTACAATTTTTTCGCATAGTTTTTTTTTTCTCGAACACGCAGGAGACCTACGTATCTTTGTATTATAAGGAAAAACTTTTTTGCGTAGTTGCATACTGGTCTCTAAACTAGTGTATGTTTTCCACTTACGCTTCATTTTGGTCGAACCATTATGCTTGTTCTGGTGAATCCTGGTAAACAACGAACGATCTAATACAACATCATCTTGTTTGTTTCACAGATGCTGAGATCGTGTGGTGCCAAGAAGAGCCGATGAACATGGGGGCGTACAGCTACATCAGCCCTCGCCTCCTGACCGCGATGAGGGCGCTCGGCCGGGGCACCATTGAGGATATCAAGTACGTCGGAAGGGCCCCATCTGCGGCCACCGCGACAGGCTTCTACTCCGTCCACGTGCAGGAGCAAACCGAGCTCGTGAAGAAGGCGCTGCAGCGAGACCCCATCAACTACCCGTTCTGAAACCTGTAGATTCTTCCGCCTAGCCCTGGAACTGGAAGCCTTTGATCCCACTAGTACCATAGAGAGCAGGTCTGGAATTATACCTGTGCAGTCATTTTGGTGAAATAATTTCGGAATGTACGGTACCGCATGAAAGAAACTGTTTGAACTCCCAGTTTTCTCAATGTTTTTTCCTATCCTGCTGACATTTATGCTTCTTAATGCCATCTACAACTGCACCGTCTTTACCCAGCACCTGTTTTCTATGTTTCTGTGATGCATTGCAACTGCTGTGCATCGGCTCTTCCACTGACAGGAGGCTTTTCCACAGACAATCTTGTCAAACAGGTATCGTCTCTCCTCTCCAATCTCATTTTAAAACAGGTATGTGCCATTCATAATGCAGTTAGCAGGTATACATTGCAGTAATTACTATTTCCTTACCGGTAAGCACTACTGTTGCGAATATTTTCGACAACTAGTACTGATATTTGGCCGGATGCACAGGACTCCCTTTTTTTTTTGAGAGAGAGAGACAGGATGCACAAGAATTCATGGGCTCGATCAAGGACAGAAGTACTACTGGGCCTCCGAACAGGCCCTTTGCCCCCGTCGATTACCAGGTCGGTAATTCCGTACGCCACAATGATGGAGCTTGGTTTCAGTACACGAATGCTCCCGATTAAAGGCACAGGACAGTTGGGCCAGCAAAACCTAATGGTGATTTGATTTCTATGTCAATGCACTGACCGGACACTAACCATTTGGCCCTGTGCGATTGGTTCTTGTCAGTGTCCTTTTCACTGGGCACTATTTGATCCATCTGGATCATAACTGGTGCTGCTGAGCGCTCCAATTAGAGTTTGAACATGTATGCAAGCCCAAGCCCTCGGAAAATAAGGGGGATTCGGAATCACTCGACAGATCATTTGCTGTTGGCAGGCGGGTTATTGCCCGCCTTTTTCCATCTGAAGATTACTGCCTGCATGCAGTCATAACTCATAACTAGTGCACCTACTACCTTTCAACTTTGACCTGAGCGCATACAGTAGACTCAAAACAAAAACTGGAATAATTTCAGAATGTGAGAGCTGGAGAAACCAAGAGGGACCTGCACCTGCAAGCATTTACGCGCGTAATTCTTGCCGGTTTCAGTTCCACGGAAGCTCCAAAGGCACCATGTGAAAAGGACGACTCTGCAAAATACCATTAAAACCCATCATCATGGCCCATCGACAGCCTTCTGGGCCGAATCTGCAAAACGATACGCTGCATTGTCCGTGGATAGCAGTACCTCCTTTGGACACAATGGCTTGAGGCCCCCATTTCGTACAAAAGGTATGCCGCTAAGGGCATGTACGATGGTACGTATCAGCTCAGCCACAAGATTTACTGTGTCGCCAAAAAAGAAAACATATATCAATGAGAGGTGAAAATGAGATAGGGCATGGATTGTCTGTTCAGCAAGAGACCGTCCTTAGAATGGCGAACAGGATTCAGTGGTTCACAGACGTTGAGCACGAACCAGTACAAACGCTATTATGATGTAAAAGAGCACACTCTCCGTGTATAGGACGTTGTCTCGACCACAGTATTTTTCGTCCGCAAGGGAGGGTACATTAGGTTGTGTTGGTAAAAGCAAAGAACTAGAAGCTTCGTTAAAGTTGCCAGCTGAGTAAAATTTACACTAATGAACAATGTGGTCGACATTGTTACGAAATGATCTCTCCTTTTTGTTTTTGTTTTACATGATAGTCAAACAACACCTCAACCTTTAAGCTCGCATTTTTAGTGTCCCTTGCAAGTAAAAGCCGTCACGAAAACGTTGGGTCTTGCGAAAAGTATGTATGTGTGGCATCCTTATCAGGATCAACCTCAAACTTTTGCTCCTTTATTTTTTGTTATCAAACAGAAAGACCTCCTCTCATCATTTTTGGATGATAATAGCCCTTAAGATATGTTAAGCTAGTCTTTTATGCTTTATTAAACCGTCCCTTTTTCTTTGCTTGAAGTCTCCATACTATTGTGTCATTGACATGTTAATAATACTGACAAAAACATATATACACGAAAAGAAAATGGTAAGGACAAGCTCAGGTTAGGAGACAACTGTACGACTGAATACGAACTCAATGCATCGCGATTCACATGAAAAATGATGTTCCTTTCCAGCTCAAAAATTCTAATGAAATTAAACAAGCATGACGCATTGCGTCGAGAAAGGGACAGAAGCCACCAAACCATAGTAGCCAAAGGCTATGGCAAACCAGCAGCGACGCAGGCATTCAGTGTGTGATATCTCGTCGTCCTGGAAGCGTGATGCTGCATGCCAGACAACTGGTTGGATATGTGTATGAGTCATGCATGTCTGGCTAGTGCTGGAGAGAACCGATAACTGATGCAGCACTGACTGAAACTTTCTGGCCACTTCCTTAAGCCCCTCAAGGAAAGAAAACCAAAGCCACTTTGAGGACGAAGACGATGGCCGCGAGAGCACGGCAAGGGCCTTGAGACCATCAAAGCCTTTTTATTTGTAGTTTTGTGGCGCCCAACGGGTTGCATGAGGCACTGCTGGCCAAGGCGCAAATTGGAGTAAAAAATAAATACGTCGTACAAACATAGTACCTAATTAAAATGGGGACAAAACAATAATCGAATCGGAAAACAATTTTTTTCCCATACGGAAGTTGGTCGAAACAATTTTTTCCGGTACAGAAGTTGGTCTAGCTCATCTTCGCCGTTATTTTTGGCGTGTTCGATAGGGCAATACAAAATCAGAGCGGTCGATCTTGTGATCGGACGATCCTAATTGCTCGCAGCCCGAGCTTATGGACAGCTGGTCATTGGATCTCCACACTTCAACTGACAAATACAAACACACATTATTTCACCAAATATGCTCCCCTTGTTGTCTAATTCTTCAAATTTCGGTGCACCGAAGAGAGAGATAAAAAAGGAAAGAAAATTCCGAGCACTGTGCCACCCAAGTTCCAAGAGATAGAGTGAGAGCCAAGAGAGGAGAGAGAGACGCCCAAATCATTTCCATGCGGATCTTGCAGCCCTTGGCGGCGCCCACCCGCTACATAAGGTGACACCACCCCCCACCGGCGTCACAAACAACGCACACACGCTCGCACAGAGCCGTCACTCACCAAAGAAGCAGAGACGTGGGAAGAGCAGAGCAAGCAGCAGAAGCCATGGGCGAGGTAAGGCTGCAAGCAGCTCTCCGCTCCCTGGGTTTTTGGCCAAGAAAGGCGGCATCTTGATGGGTGTGCTTTGTGTGTGCTTGCAGGAGGCGAAGAAGGAGGAGGAGAAGCCCAAGGAGGCGGAGGAGAAGAAGGAGGAGAAGCCAAAGGAAGAGGAGAAGCCCAAGGAGGGCGGCGGGGAGGCGAAGCCCAAGGACGGCGAGGAGAAGAAGGAGGAGGCGCCGCCGCCGCCGCCGCCGCCGCCGGAGGAAGTGGAGATGCGGGTCTACATGCACTGCGAGGGCTGCGCCAGGAAGGTCAAGAAGATCCTCAAGCGCCTCGACGGTAATGCCTTCTGCCTGCCCCGGCTGATCTCTGCTCCTTGCGTTTCTGGATCAAGTCCAGTCGGTTCCATTTTTCCCGTATGCTATTATTTTCTTTGATTTGTTTCGACATTAACATTATTCAGAAGAGTGACTTTTTTATTGTTACAAAACATTTGGTTTATGATTAATTTTCTGTCACTGGAAATACATATGAATCCGTTTGTTCGTAGGTTTAAAAGTCATGATGTGATTGGGATTCCAGAATATTCCCTATTTTAACTCCAGATTTGGGGTGTTATTAAGTTTGTTTCTAGAATAATTTCTGTAATTTATGGTTGGATTTGAACTATGAGTAGGTGGGTTAAGCGTTAAATAATGAGATTCCGCCTAATTAATCAGATCTTTCCCTTTCAAAACGGTTGCACATGAACCTAGTGGTAGTTGATTAACGCTGGGGGGAATGACTGGAGATCCGGGTGACCTTTAACATCAGAAAAGGTTGGTAGATTCCAAGAGAATGACAGCCTTGAGCATATGTCATTCAGAGCATATCCTCCAAACTTCAAAAGTGAAGTGGACTCCTCAACCATCTTCAAATTATCATATGTTCCAATCATGTATGCATATTCTCAATGTACTTGTTACGGCTATGAAAGGAAACCTATGATTCTTTAGCTCAAAAATCCAATATTGATGACTGTAGTTGATAAGTCCTGATATAGTATATCACATCTGAAAGCTTTCCTTTCTGTGTACTGCAGGAGTGGAGGATGTGATTGCTGACTCGAAGACGCACATGGTGGTGGTGAAGGGGAAGAAGCCAGCCGCCGACCCAATGAAGGTGGTGGAGCGTGTCCAGAAGAAGACCGGGCGCAAGGTGGAGCTCCTCTCCCCGATACCACCTCCGCCGGAGGAGAAGAAGGAAGAGGAGAAGAAGGAGGAGCCTGAACCACCGAAAGTGGAAGAGAAGAAGGAGGTGAATGAGCTAATTCTCATAGAACATCTTGTTGCATTGGCCCTGCTACCATCACATTGAAGGCTTATGTTTCTTTTCTTCCTTTATTTGGTTTTGAAGCCGCCGGTGATCGCCGTCGTGTTGAAGGTGCACATGCACTGCGAGGCCTGCGCTCAGGAGATCAGGAAGAGGATCCTCAAGATGAAAGGTGCTTAATTGTCTGCAATTACTTCTGTAGTCCTTTTCATGTCTATCCATATCATTTTTATAAACCATCAGCTAGTTGGCTGCAATCAGCTTGATGGTTCAGCATGGCCTAATCCAATCATGAAACAGAGTCCTCATCTAAAAAGCACATGAAGCAGAGTACATAGCTCCTCTGCAAATAAATGAAACCAAGTTAGATGTAACATCTTTGCTGTAATTGCAAAGTTTCTCACAGCAATTCAATTTTCATTTTCATGATGCAGGAGTGCAATCTGCCGAGTCAGACTTGAAGGCATCGGAAGTGACAGTGAAGGGTGTGTTCGAGGAGGCGAAGCTGGCCGAGTACGTGCACAGGCGCACCGGCAAGCACGCGGCCATTGTCAAGTCCGAGCCGGTTCCCCCACCGGAAGAGAAGAAGGCGGAAGGTGGCGGCGAGGAGAAGAAGGCTGAAGGCGGCGGCGAGGAGAAGAAGGAAGAGAACAAGGAGGAGAAGAAGGATGGCAAAGAAGGCGAGGGCGGCGGTGGAGAGGAAAAGAAGGAAGAGAAAGAGAAGGAAGGCGGCGACGCCGCCGCCGGCGACGACAAGGACAAAGAGAAAGAGAAGGACCCTGCCGCCATCGCTGCCGCGTACATGCACTACCCGCGGTTCGGGTTCTCCGGCGGGTACTACCCGCCGCCGCCGCCCGGCTACGTCTACCAGCCGGCGTACCCGCCGGCGTACCAGCCATACGCACCGCAGTACGCGCCGCACGCTCCCCAGATCTTCAGCGACGAGAACCCGAACGCGTGCTCCGTAATGTAAAAAGTTTAGAACTATGGGGGGAAATCTAGAGCAAGAAAAGAATAAGAACATAAATCCGGAGGTTGTCGTTGCAACAAATGCGCCTGAGCTAATGCAAATGGCAACTTGAAGAAAGAACCAGGCTTTTTGGGGAGGGGTTAGATTTCTTCTCTTTTTTTTTACCTTTTGTAATTTTAACTTTCTTTTTTTCTTCCCTTTCTGGTATAAAGTAAGTCTGGACTTCCTTGTCAGTTTATGGATGCTATATTTATGTAGAAACTTTACCTTGTACTGCCTCAGGTTCAGACTTCTTTGTAAATAGAACATCTTGGAACAAATTATCAGCTTGAGCAACCGTGAATATTGGACCTTCAAAAAAAAAAAAAACGTGAATATTGGTGAAACTGATGAGATAATTCATCAAAGGGTGGTGAATGTGAATGTTGTGAAGGTTCTAGATGTGATTCTAGTGAATATGCAGGGAGGTAGCCGGGGGACAAGCGCTGAGCATGTGCATATGGGGCATGTGATGGGTCCATGGCCCTTGGCCCAAAATCCTAGGTGGATTGCACGTTCAATTTTGATGCTCCCTCTTTTACAGTGAGTACGTACACCAGCACTGCTCTCTCTACTGCCTTGGAGTTTGCTCTGAATGTGAGAATACTGCTCTGCTTCTTTCCCATCACGATGGTGGATGGAGTGCTGCTGTGGCTTCAGGTTGCTATCTTGTCCAAATGATGGTTGGAGTCACTCACCTGGTGCTTGCTTGTGATCCCATTCGTGTACTGTGTGGCATCTTGCTTTCAGGTGCAGAGGTATTTTCTCTCCTTTACATGCAGTAGTAGCCAGGTAGAGAAGTTTAGTCCAGAGAATCTTGCTATTTCAGGATATTAAATAAAATCTAATTACAAAACTTTTTTACAGATGGGTGCTAATTTACGAGACGAATCTAACGAGCTTAATTAAACTATGTTTTGCTACAGCGATGCTACAGTAACCATCGTCTAATCACAGCTTAATTACCATCATTAGATCCGTCTCGCAAAGTAGCTTAGGTTTCTGTAAAAAAATTTATAATTACACTTTATTTAATACCTTTAAATAGCAAGAACTTTAGACTAAACTTTAGTCCTAAATGAAACGAACACGCCGGTGCATGGAGCTGTGTAAGATAGAGACCGCTGAACAGGGCCAGATCTCGCGCCTTTGGTTTGAAAGATACAGGTCCAACTTTCGCAAAATTCCTGTTTGTCCAATCTGGATTTGGACAACAGTGACAGTGATATGTCGAGCGAATATATAAAAATTAAATAACCATGCATCGAGTTAAATTTTTACGCTCTACGTCAGAGTGAAGTTTTTCTTTTCCATGAAATTTTACTGTAATGCCAGTAAAATAGGCCTGATCCAAAATTAGTAAAATTCCAACCTGCAAAAATTTTCTTGCGCTGACATCTAGGCCTGTATGATTGGATGACTAAAATGACCAAAATTTGGTCAAGTTCCGATAATTCCTATCAAGACTGGGAAATTGATTTGGCGTGAAAAAGTATCAAATTCGCGTAACGGGTCCGCATTTTGGCATTCCATTGCAGAAGATCCGGATCAAAAGAAGCCGTAGGGAGGGACTGCAGGGGTGTGGGGGACTGGTGGTGGGTGGTGATGGGGATACCGTGGGCATGCAACCGTTAGTTCCAGCATGCACATCATCTGATGCTTCCTCCCCACATAACCCAGCTGCTGCCCAATTAACTACTTAAACCACCAACTTGCATGATTTGTCCTCTGACAAGCTCTGGCTAATCCCCACTACCCCACAAATTTGTACTGCTAATCTATGCATGCAGTACAAACACATGCAAACCACTGCATTGTGCTGCAGATCAGCTTTTGGGATCTTATACATCTCAAACAAAACAAGGAACTTTTGGGATCCTAAGTGAGCTCATAATCCAGTATTACTGTAACTCGCTAACTCTCCAAGGGCCAGGACATGCCCCAGCCATGTGCTACTGAGTCTGAGACCACGTCCTCAGTTTGTACTGGCCCGGGGAACTGAGAATGTGTCACATGGTGAAGGGAACAAAATTTGGGCATATTGCGGGAGTAGGTGAAATCAGGGGAGGGGAATTTTGGAAGGATTTGGTTTCGCCTAGTCAAGTGCAGATGGATGCAAGGGATCTTGTTCTTATTTGAAACTGAAATCATTAGTAGATACAAAAGATTTTAATGATGATGGGGGGTGATCGACAGGGAGGGGATGATTTAGGACCAGGTAGCAAGCAGGACTTGTGGATTCAGAACTTGTAGGCTCATTGATTTGTTTACATGTGACGAGGACTATGGTCCCAAAATCAAATGTCCTGTTCATTTTGAAATGCATACAATTCTGTAAGACCACAAGATTATCTTTCTTTGATTGGCTGTATGTTTTCGTTTTTATTGATGCCAAGTCATTATTTAATATAGTCGTGTGGTGCTTAAAGCAATTGTGGTTATGTTGTGTTGATTGCGATAAGGTAGGGAACTGAAAATGAAAGGAATAACCCCACCATCTAGTGCCAAGAGTATTTATTTTACTCTTAATTAAGCTTTTGAACATTGGATTATTGGATCCCTCTTTGACATATTAAGATGGCTGTTTTTTTTGAACTGCATTAAGATGGAACCAACCATACCTCAGGTTTCTCTTATGACTATCCGTTTAAAATGTTTGAGAAGCTTCGGCTTCTGAAATCCTATATATATCAAATACATGGCCTACTGGACAACATGATCTAGCTTTCACTACTATTTTCTGGAACATTGAATTTGTGATATTATAAAAACATGAGTCAAGATAATTTTGTATAATATTAATCATAAAGTTTGAATCTTAAAATGTGCATGTGCCTTGTAAAACAAAGGCATGAACGGGTTTAAATATCTTCAAACACACACACACACTCCAAAAGGGCCGAAACAAATCCATTCATTTTGTAGTTCTTCAGTGTTTGGATTCCGTCGTACATCCAGCGCAAAAATCCAAAAGCTCTTATAGCAAGAATTGCTGGAAACTCTCTGTTAATTACAACCATGATTTGAACCATCGGATTCATTTGCCAACCGCCATGCATGCGTGACTTCAATCATCCAATGCTCAAGGAATGAAAAATAGGTGTACAATAACAAGGCTGTTTGGGAACCGATCGAATATTCAAAGTGGTGGCATTGCATATATATATATGTATGCTAGCTCCCCTACAATCTACAGAAAGCCAACTAGTTTAATCCAAGCGTGTGCACGCGTAGCACCAAGCTAATGCAATGCATGTTCTGTGGTCCAAACGGTGTTGCTTTGCTTGTCACTCAGGTCAACACTAGCACTAGACACTACAGACCGGTTTGCTAGTCGCATATTTGAAGGACGCATAGATCTAGCTAAGGACTGCACAGACACAGTGGTTTGTCTCGTGAGATTGTCTGTAAGAAAGATCCATGCATGACACATTGACACCAGGGAACAATGATTGACCCTTTCTCTCCTTACATTTTTCCATCCGGAGAAAATGTGTAAATGCATCTGATTAAGAGTCCTACTTGCATTGTCATAGTGTATTCACTCTTGTTCGCCCCACTCGTTTCTATTGGATCATCTCCTCGGTACTTCCTTGCAGATGATTCTAAAACACCACGACGCGGCGCAACCCATACTAAAACGTCGTCTTGTTCATGGCCACCGCATCCCTTGTCCTTCTTCTTTGACATTATCATCCCCTTGCAGTTGCACCGTCATCGCTCTAGCAGCTCAGAACGCCATTGGTGTCAAGGTACATGAGTACAGGGACACTGGTACAGATTCAATAACATCTCTTATCCATGCCTCGCTTGATAGCTGAACGAGGTGTACGTAGTCGTCCTATGGATGTCTAGCTACTAATTAGAAGCTTCGTATATCTTATTCCCCCGCTGCAACCTAGAACATATAGCTAGTTTTACATGATTAATATATATCCTGCATCAAAACCTTTCAACCTTGACCGTCCGTAGCAAAATTTGTGGACATGAACACTGTAAAGTCACCTATTAAAATAATTTTCTTTATAATCAATCTAGTGATATCATTTTTACTTTGTGTTCTCTTGTTCTCCACGTCACAGGAATGGAACGCATTATAACAAAGAAACGGCAAGTGAGCACGCCTCCGGGGTACTAAAGTACTTAAGCTTACTACTTGCACTGCCAGCACTGGTTAATTAACGTAGTCTGTCCATCCATAGCCATGTCGTTACCAATGGATGATAGTACTACGAAGGACCTGGGGCATGCCGCAATGATGACGACACGCCCAAGACGGACGAGTCCGGGCCTCAAGGCTGTGCGTGCACAGACGCATGGAAAGCCGCGAAATAATTGGCTGTGAAAGAAACAATGGGAAAGGCAGGGGGTGTTTGTTTTCAAGGGTCTAAATTTTAAAAGGGTCATATCAAAGAAAATTTTGTTATTTAAAAGTATTAAATAAAATTTAATTACAAAATTAACTGCAGAACTCCGGGTCTAATTCGCGAGACGAATCTAATGAGGATAATTAAGCTGTGATTAGATGATAGTTACTGTAGCATCACTATAACAAAACATAGATTAATTAGGCTCATTAGATTCGTCTCGAAATGAGCATTCATCTGTCAAAAAGGTTTTGTCATTAAATTTTATTTAATACTCCTAAATGATAAGATTCTCTTTCATTTTAGAAGTCTAAAATTTAGAGGGGTGAAAACGAACATATCCATAAACAGGGACGGGGATCGCGAGATCTTGCCGACTTGATGTATTGAGTCACTTCACTCTTCGTCCGTATACATATCATTGCCACCTGCGCCTCAGCTGCTCTCTCTCCCCCTCACCCATTATTTTACTGCTCATCTCGCTCTCGTGGGCAAAAGCTATAGCTCCACTGTGAGTGACAGTGCCCGTCTCATCTCCTTCCGTTCTGGTGCTACACAAAAGGCATCCTGCAGAAGCCCAGGGGACCTCAGGTTTGGATGCTCATCGACGACCCAGGAGGCTAGAACAACTGAACAAGTCGAAGTTGTTATCTCCACTTTCTTGGAAGGGGAAAAAGGAGAGAGGATACGGTTAACTTGTGGGACAATCATACTGAGCTACGCGTACTTCTTCCTGTGAGGACCGAATTGATCCAAAGAAAGGTATCCAAGTTTTCGGAACAGGTAGCCACCACTCGGTTTTCTTTTACACAAAAGGCTCATGCGTGACTCACCTTTATTTACACACGCATTCACACCTTACCTCTACGAACACTAATGAAAGATTTGGCCGGCTGATTCTTTTTTTTTTTTTTGGAAAAATTAGTCTTGTAGCATCGAAAGTTCCTCGGTTATGGAAAATACCATTGAAAGTTTCGCGCTACGGAAAATACCACTGAAAGTTACATGTCTACTCTGAAATTACCAACCTCTTATCTTCTGGACAAAATGCCCTTGCCTTGACTGTACAACCAGCACAAAAACTCAACTGAAAACAACACAACTTCACAATGAAATAGCATCATGATTCAGATCACACATGGTTCACACTACACATAGTTCAGACTACAAATGGTTAATTACCACAATTCGGCCACAAATCATCCACATATTTTAGAAAAAGTCATCCAGATTAAAAATTCATCTTCAGCTTCTTGCGCAGGGCGCCGGGTCATTGTGGATCAATCCATTGTCCTGTGCGTGGTGGAGCTGTGCAGCAACTCGTGTTAATTGCAGTTGGGAGGCATTGCATGGTCAACGAGCTATAGCTGGGCGGGCCTTCTCGTCGAGCAGGTGTGGCAGGCAATTGGAGAGGGGGCGATGGCTCTTGGGGGAAGTAGGGGCGACATCACTTGGAAGAGAGGAGTGCGGTGGCTCTAGGGAGCAGAGGCGGCGGCACCTGCAGACTGAGAAGAAGGCTTGGCGGCGGCACCTGAGACGAGCGCGGCAGAGGAGGAGCGCTTGGGCGGCGCTCTGTTTCGGTCTAGAATTCTAGATAGAGAAGAACGAACGAGAGGAGGCTGTTCGGTCAAGGGCATTTTTGTCTTTTCCCCTACCCATTCTAAGCAAAATGCTAATTTTCAAGTAGACATGCAACTTTCAATGGTATTTTCCGAAGTACGAAACTTTCAATAGTATTTTCCGTAACTGATGAACTCTCGATGCTACACAACCAATTTGATTGTAAACTTATACATCGTCTAACACTGAAAAAATATTTAACCATAATGCAACACTCATGCTGAACTAGAAATTCTAACCGGGATAGGTTAGTTCCACCACAAGATATCTACAAACTGAAGGTAGGTAGTCCCCTCTCTTGATTTCTATGGTATGGAAGTGAAATAATTTGTACACACTAGTGGGAAGATCTCTTGTTGTGAAATCTTATATGAGGTAGACGACGTGTTCATCGATAAAGAACACGTGTATAGACTTCATCAGTCTCGAGATATGTAAAGCCAAGTTTTAAAGATGTCTGTGCGTTCATAGTTTATACAAATACTGTATTTAAATTCTAAAAGTATAACACACATGGAGTATTTCAGATACATTCTCTTTGAGTTCAAGACTTAAAAACTGAGGCATTGGACACAGTTCAAAGTTGAGAAAGTGGACTTCACTTTCCCTCTCACATCACACCACACCACATGCCAACAATTGGGAGCTTGAGTAACCGGTGGTAAAGTACGCGCACGAGATGAAATGGTACGATTAGTGTAGTGATACATGTACGGATAAGTACTCCACTTTGCTTGGGAATCTTCATGTGAGCGTGGATGCACGCACGCATTCACCCCGGTCCGGTGCGTGGTGGCGCGACGCCCGAGCGGATGGCAGCCAACCTCGATCTACGTGGCGGCCGTAGGCTACGTCTGACCCTACGGGTCCACTGGGGTATTGTAGGAGGAGTACTCTACAAGCAAGTAGGTTCGCCTCCGATTCTCTTTACCGCCTCCACGTCACGCCATGGACGGCAGCCTCGTAACTGGGGCGGAGCGCTGATTCCGAGGCGGCCGCCCTGGCCAACCTGTCGCGCGACTGTTGGGAGCGTGCGCCGCCGACCGGACGATGCGCTCGCGGAGGAGGATTGCCGCCGCCGCATCCTCTTTCTAAACATGCGCACGGTATTAGTGCTCGGCAAGTGAAGTAGTGTCCTCGCAAAAAAAAAAAAAAAGTGAAGTAGTGTCGCATGAGATCTACTTCATGCGCAGTGTAACAAGATCAATGTATTACTAAACTATAGCTAACACGTTTTCAAATGCATGTCTAAACTCCACATTTCCACAAGTTTACGTTAATACTACAGCAATTTGAATAGTACTAGTACCAAATGATAAACGAGTCTTTAGTTTGAGATGTCACCTCATCCCACCATGCCGGGAGCAGATACTAAAATAGTCGCTGATGCTCTCTATCGGCAGATACGGGTTCAATCAACTGTGCGTTTTTGTGTCGGAGCCGGTGAGGTGTGCATTCCATGCATGCATGACGTGACGGCCATGAGGAAATCTTGTTTGGTCCGTTTCTAATGCAACATGCCAAGATGGGTTCGACCTTCTAGTAACACCAGGGGGAAAATAGTGGAGTAGAGTAGATGGGAAGCTTAGCTTCTCTCGTTTAATTATGTGCCATGTGTTCCAGGCAAACAGCAAATCAAAGCGTCTCTCCACAACGTAATCCTATTACACCTTGTAATTTCAGATCCTATGACAAAATTTGCCATATTTGTTTAGCTATCTCTCGTGCGTTTCATTAATGGTCCTAGTTTTGATATAATGCACCTAACATTAACCATGCACTACCTGCGATGTAGTTGTTGAGTTGGGGACTTACAATCCTAACCTGTGCAAATAATTTGTCAAAATTGTCCTCTTCATATGACTGGTTAGTACTACAAAGCTGGACAAACATACATATGTCTTGCGCAAACTGAGTGACTCAAATTGTTCGATTCTTATAGTGGAATCAACCCAAGTCTTCGACTTGAAAGGTGGACAAAAACACATATCTTGAGACCTGTGAAACGTATTTACAAATAATTTTTCTTTTAGTGATAGATGATGTCCGTCAATAACGATTTGGCTATGGTGACTTTGTGAACCTCAAGATCAACCGATCCGATTTCTCATGTGTATATTTATATTGGTGAGTGCTCACTTGTGTATGTGATCACCTACGTTTGTACAATTAATTTCTCTAAAGAAAAATTATTAGCATCATATCGAAAAAAATTGAGGTAGCATCAATTAGGTATGTGTAATAATTTTTTGGATGCGTTTGAAAAATATGAAAAATCGTCAATCCCACGTACGGATCGGTGGACCCGGCGTGCACAACGGGCCCATGAGCCGGCCGGTGGCTCCCCTCACGTGGACATGGTACCGGGTTGCCTGATACGTCCATCGAGTGCTGACTCGGACCGGGCCCCACCATTCGGTCCTTTATCGTACTGTACGCATGCAAATTGTTCCACCTTTCTAGCCACGTACGCTCGGTCGCTCAGAGCAGCAAATCCTGCCAACCTTTTCCATTTTTTATTCCCAGTTTTTGGACTTCCTGGGTCACGGCGCCATGGCGCAGCAAGACCAGATCGTTCAAAAACTGCGCATCAGATCAGATACTGATTATTGATAGGTGGATAATATAATTCACCTGCAAAGTAGCAGCTCGGATTTGTACTACTGCTTCGGAAAGAAATTCATATATACTCTCTGAGATGTTTTGACGTTGCTCCTCTTTGCTCCAACGGTCGTGCTGCCATATCCAACGTTTCTTGCACTACTGTCGCGTTCTCAGTTTCGTAGATGGAGTGTCCATGATCTCAATGAAATTTGGATAACAACATTCAGATAAATGTGGGCGAATTCAATTGTCATCTCAATGAAATTTGGATAACAACATTCAGATAAATTTTGTCGGTAAGCTGAATTGGCAGATGGTCTCACTCGCAAAAAAAAAAAAAAAAAAAAAATTGTTAGATGGTCTGAAAATTTCGAAATCTGCACATTCTCTAGATACGAGTTTAAATACCTGTCAATGTAGTGGAAACTAGCAAGCAATGAAGGAACCCCTGCTAGTTGTGCTAATCTTTTCTTAAGAAAATAAGAAAACTATATTGTGGCTGGTATTGTGGCTAGTAGGAGTAGAGGTAACAATTGGGTTTCCTGATCTGGCCATATTGTGGCTGGTATTGTGGCTAGTAGGAGTATAGTTTTCCGTACTGGTTGTACAGATTCAAACAGGGGGGTTTATAGTTTTTCTTTCCCTTTTGTGAAAGGGTTTGGAGCCTATTCTCTACATTTTATAATTAAAAAAAATTGTCGCGAAAGGGTTTTTAGCTCTTTAAATTTCCTTGAATTTGCCCTCGCAAAAAAAAAATCCTTGAATTTGCAGCTTTACTCCGCATGAACGCACACGCAGGTCCTTTTTGTGCATTGTCGCTTTGAGAGATGAATCTATCCTCAGTTCAGGGAAGCTGCTTTGTGAGCTTGCGCGCGTGGGTGGTATTGGGCCCGTTTGAGCCAGGAACGTGGGGCCCCATGTTCTTTTAAGTTGGATCTTCTATGGCCAACAGATCAATTTTGTTTTCTTAGGATGCAGTGTGAAAGATTGTGACGCCCATGAATTGTGCTTGCACTTTGGCGGTAGTCTATCGTACCATGCGATCAATATGATTGGGCACAAACTGCAACCTCTCTCATTTTTGTCGGGTCTCGTTTGACATACTTAATTATCAGTTCCTTTTCTTAAATGTGCAGTTGTGCCAAACATCAGGATTTCAGAACAGCTTATTAAGGATCCGATCCATTTGGCACAACTCTAACAGATGATTTCAGAACAGCTTATTAAGTTGTATCAAATGTTGTTTTTAGGAAAATAATTCGAAGATGATTTTGTGAAGTGATTCTATGAAAAGAACCATGAAGCTCGGAGCCGAAAAAAGTGGCTTCTCTTGATTTTGTGAAGTGATTCTCTGTTCTAATTTTAAGAGTTTTTAGCAGAGAATCATTGGGTGTCACTTTCGGCCAGAGAATCACTTCACTTCAGAGAATCAGCTTCTTACGAGAATCACCTCCAAAGATCTGTACCATACAATCCCTAATTAAGCAAAATTTAAAATGGACTTCAAGAGTTGTAATAAGCAGAAGCTGATTACTTCATTCTTGAGGGTACGTAGGATCTGTACTCTCCAAACAGACTCTACATTATTACTACTTCATTCTTTCTCTTTCGATGTTGTTTGACAAGGTAGAGCCCAGCCGGTTAGGAGGCATAAAACACAAGGAATACATCGCTTCTCAAGTTCATAGGACATCTAAATCTGCACGCCATCGTTGCAAAACCGTGATCGATGTGGAGCAAAGGGAGGGCGGGCCCGGCCACATATATGGACGTACTACAGCATCATTGTATAGTGCGACTAGGAAGATACTCCTAGTAACCTAGGGGCCGGAATCGAATGATCGATGAATTATTCCTTGCGTACATGCAGGCGTGTCGTCTGCAGATACGTGCACAGTGACCAATGCACCGGCCCTCTGGGTCCAATGGTCGTCGTGGGGGTATGGGAGTGAGATGCATCCTTATCATGCACGCGAATTTCATCAGTGGCCTCGGACTGTACCACCCACCTGGACACCCATTGCATCGTCACCTCCACATTGCAGCGTCGTCCTCCTCTAGTCCTATGCGCTTTGGTGCATGCATGATGCATACATCCCTATGGCTGTGTGGCATGTCCTTGCCCGGCCACCTCGTGCAGGAAGACCCATCGACTTTAATTAGACCTAGTTGCTGAACGGATATGCATGGCAATAGGACCACCTCGATCGATCTTTCAGTATGAGCACTGCTATACGTATGAGACTAGCTAGCACAAAACAACAGCAAATTGTGGAACCGGATCGACCGGGGGGGTCACTGCTTTGTGCTCTGTTTCAGTTCGCCTTGCACTCTCCGTCCGATATGTGCTCGGCTTCCAAGGCGCCGTACCAATCTCGTGACATTAGCCATGCACGCGACCTGCAGATGGATTTCGAGGTGAGTCGTCGTCGTGACCATCAGATTTAGACCATGCCAAGTAACTTGTGCTTTGGCGGCAGCTGACGGTGACGGTCGATCCAAGGTGCCGTACGCTGGGGTCAGATCACCGTGCAGTGCCGTTGACGTCGTCGTCGTTTTGCCCGCGTGCTACTAGCGTGCAATTCATGGCGCGCGCGCGGTTTTTCCCACAGATTTGGCGCTTGGCGGAGTAAATTAGTAATGCGCATGTCCTCTCAGGGATCGATCAAATCAGCTGAGGACTGCTGATGAGTAGGAGTACAGATATATGAGCAATGTCAGTCCTCTTCAAAACAATGTCAATTTGTGGACGACGATCGACCGTCACCTCAGCTGGAGCAAAGGAAGAACTGAGGATTCTTTCTGAAGGAAAGGTTTCAGAATCTAGTTCAAATTTCAACTGAATTGTGTAGTACAGTTTCTATGATCGAAATCCGGCTCTTTCAAAACAGGCCACTGTTCGTTCTAACAAAATTTAGGGGTTACAGGGTTAAAATTAAAGAAACTATTGATGGATACATGGGACATGTTTGAAGTCCCAAATAAGTTCAGTTATAATAACTACTGAAAAAAAAAAAACGCTTGATGGGTTGGATGTGCTCGTCTGTGGCATAAACATGATCAGGCTTGGATGCATTAACTAATCATTTTCAGTCGCTATTTGGATCATCATAGAGATCACACATTATATTGTGAGTACACTCCTATTTGGATCCACAAATTGACATCAGTATCCGGGTGAGACCGGAGAATATAATCTTTTCCCGCGGACACGACAGGGAAGCAGGAGAATGTTGTGAGTGCACTCCTATACCTATCAAATGGAACCTAACAGAGATAGCTAGGCAAACTGCAATAGTTATCACCAAATTATATTCTGTCAGATCATGGCTTTCATTGACTCGATCGAGATGTCCGTGCAAGCCAAGGTGGAAGGCATACGAATCAACAAAGATGTTTTGGATGCGTGCTGTCTGAATCGGCCGGAAGGATTATGGGAGCGAGCCATTTCTGTCAGAAATGCATCATGGGATTTTGGCCAATGTTAGCAATGCACATATGCAGCCTCGATGGCATACGTACTAATAGCTAGCTAGATCGAGCAATGCAAGTTTTGGATGCACTTGCATTGTCGTCAACCCCAGGATCGCATTGTCGATTGAAAATAAGAAAAGGTATTGGCAATCCTACTAGCTAGTAGTAGTAGTAGCTAGCTGACTAGTGCTCCATGATCTGGCGGCTCCACTAAACAGGTGCAATATCACCTGATGATGCATGGCTCCACTTGGAAAAAGGATAATCATAGACACAAACATTTTTTTTGTGATTATATATAGACACAAACATAATTCTGGGAATTAGCAAAAAAATATTCCTTCTGTTCTTTGACGAAAAAAGGGGCAATCCATGTGTACTTGTACCTTTTTTTTTGAGACATTGTACTTGTACCTGTATACACATTGTAGAACGCACGTATACATCGATCCCCAATATTTTTTTTTGAGGGGCATACATGGATCCCCAATAGAAAGCGGAAAAGAGACTACGAGCACCAAACTAAAAGCGAGGCCCATGTCACTCTGTTAACTGGGCCGCGGGAAACGAAGCAGCACGGCCCCGTTGGTGTGTCGGGCGAAAATCAGGCGGTCGGGGGAAGGAGGAGGACGGACGTTTTGTTGTTTATTAGCACCAGATCGCTAGTTTTAGACGGGACTAATCAAGTTATAATCCAGGACACCCAACCTAGCGTTGTCTCTTCGGAGACATCTGATAAAATTGGAATGATACAGAGAAGATTAGCATGGCCCCTGCGCAAGGATGACACGCACAAATCGAGAAATGGTCCAAATTTTTTTGCGATTTTGCTCTTCAGTCCCTTGTTGCGTTACTTGTATTTTGCAGATGCGTCCCTGCATATTTATGTTTGGGTCCTCGTTGGTCATTTCCTCCTTTGGCAGATGCATCCCTGCAGCTCCTCTTGCTGAAAGCCCC
Source organism: Eragrostis curvula (assembly GCA_007726485.1). Taxonomy (NCBI): domain Eukaryota; kingdom Viridiplantae; phylum Streptophyta; class Magnoliopsida; order Poales; family Poaceae; genus Eragrostis; species Eragrostis curvula. Next base: position 6,358,471 of record RWGY01000031.1, read on the forward strand.
GCGTGGTATTTTATTCTTACGAGAAACGGTCCTGGTTGTATTTTTTTCTTGGTATTTTATTCTTACGAGAAACGGTCCTGGTTGTATTTTTTTCTTCTTCTCTTATTAGTGTTCGTGGCGTGTTTAACTTGATATATAGAACCGCTCGTTCCTAGCTGAAATTAGACTTTGCTACCATGATTAGGTGCTAGCATGCACACTGCGCTTATGTTGTTAAACATTTTTTCTTCAGATTAACTTGTGTTTCTTATTAGTCAAATGCTAGCTAGACCACATACGCTCTGCAATTCACTAATTTGCACTACAATTTTACTTGCGTGCGATTGGCACATTACCAATACGGTCTGCGTGATTGTGTTGGTAGTGAAACACGAGAACAAAAAAACCCCGATGAAGCATCGGTAAAGGCCATATATTACATTAGGAAGTATATACAGTATGTTGATTGTTGCGTCCCTCAAGGAGGCTGAAAGAATCTATGTAGAACAATCGGAGAATATGATGAATGAACCAGCTGCTAAAGATATATTTTCCTTCACCACTAATAGACGCATGTCCTTACATGATTCAAATCAGAAAGGAGTGTGCCATCAGTTGCACAAGACGTGCTTCGCCAAATTATCGATTGCAGTTTTCGGGCTGCTTGTGTGGCACTCACTCCACTGCCGCATTATTCATGCCATCCGGAGGGGAACCAAACGTCCTCTTTTGGAGAGCCACGGGCAACATTTAACCACTTGCATATCAGGCAGCGGTCACTGATATTAGAAGAGACGCACGAATCTAGCACCAACAACCGCATTTTACTCGTGATGAGAAAACACGCATGAGAAAACACGCACCGATACATAGGCAGAGCACACTCCTTTATTTATTACTTCATTCATGCATTGCTCTGACAAATTATATTACTTGTAGTACATAGGCAGAGCACACTCCTTTATTTATCTATTTATAGTCTCATGCTTGGGTTGTGACGGCAACCTTCATGCCGTTCTTGCAGTGGCAGGGCATGGTTAGGGGTGGCTAACGAGCCAGCTCGGCTCATTAAGGCTCGGCTCGTTAAAGCTCGTTCTGATAACGAGCCGAGCCGGCTCGGCTCATTAAGACTAACGAGCTAAAATGGAAGCTCGGCTCGGCTCATTATAAAAATCGAGCCGGCTCATTAGGCTGACGAGCCAAGTGTAATAAAACTTTGATGACAAAAACATAGGTAATTTTAAGTTTTTTTAATTATTAGCATGTGTTAACAATACAAAAATTATAATATAAAACAATATTGTAGAAAAATATCAATCTAAGTCAACATAGGTGGAAATAAAAACATGATCCAACATTAAACATGATTTTCTTTATCTATAGTGAACTTGGTTTATTTATTTGATGATAAAATTGAGCTTCTCAACATAAAAAAACTACCATTTTATTAGAGAATTAAAGTTGATATTTCTATATAATCGAGCCTATCGAGCTAACGAACTGTTCACGAGCAGCTCACGAGCTGGCTCGTTAACAAACGAGCTAGGATAGAGGCTCGGCTTGGTTCATTAAGAAGACCGAGCCGAGCCGAGCCGAGCCAAAACCATGATCGAGCCGAGCTGGCTCGCGAGCCTCGAGCTTTTTTGCCAGCCCTAGGCATGGTACAGATGAAAAAGCTCTGGCAGAAGGTCATGCACTGGATATGGTCATCACCAGTTTTGTAAAATTTAGCGTCATGAGAGAACTGGCATGGCACGAGTTGTACGAGGCTTCGTCCACCTCCACCACGTCATGCTCATTCGGGTTGTACTTGAACACTGCATGCATCGGCGATGAAGTTACAAATCAGGAATTGATAGATCTTATTGTTTGATCGAGCAGATATATGCATAGCAGTACTATTCAGACGTCTCACCGAGGATGTCGCCGGCGCGGATGGGCAAACCGCCTGGCCAGGTTCCGTTGATGTGGAGTCCCCAGCCTCTGTCGTCGCCGACGATCCATTCCCTACCCCGAACGACGGTTGTCAAGCAGATCAGGCCGAGCAAGAGCACAAGCGCCGCGGTGCTGATGTTGCTAATGCTTCGTCGCGCCACTGATGCGCTCTGATCCTACGCTACTACTCAGAGAGAGAGAGAGAGAGAGAGAGAGCGAGCTACTACTTGGTTACTTGGTTTGTGCCGGTCTATACGGCGAGGGAGGCTACCATTTTATAGCCGCCTCAAACAGACGTCTTTGTGTACAGATTGCCAACGCTGGGACGGCCGAGTGGCCAGAGCCAGAGGGCTCCGGGAGCTTAGCTCCTGTCGGCCCGGGTTCGATTCCCCGCTGCGGCACCTGAGGCGCTGCAGTGAACAGTGCCAGAAATGGTACTGTTCACTGCGTTGCAAAAAAAATCCTCTCGCTCTCCTCGGGTCAAAGCACATGGTTAAGACTCGCGTCGAAGCTCACAACGGCCAGTTGAGTCTCTGTGTAGGATCGGGGAGGGGGTTCGGGGGTTTTCTCGACCTGCATGAGAGGCTCTTTTCCTTAGCAAAATGCCGTCGGGGGCGGTCTTACCCCGGCAGGTCGAGTTTTTTTTTGTACAGATTCGCTTGTCCTTGTTATTAATGTGCTGCTTAATTTGCATATATTGGCTTTTGGCTTTTGGATTATTCATGCACGTACCTGCCAGTATCAATTTATATTACTGTGCTAAGGCTCGTGCTCCCGGATAAACAAAATCCAACCTGGATGATTTCTTTTATTTCAAAATACGTAGCAGAAGCACACACTAGTTGCTTTGAAAGTTCCAGCCGCCTCGCCCCTGTTACACATAAGTGGAGCAGAAATGTCTCTACCAAGCCCTTTCTATCTTTGGAATTCTCGCACTTTATTCAAATCCTTAAACTTTCGGAAAGTCTAACGTGTATCTGTACGTAGCGCGCGTCGGCTGCAGCCTGGCCAAAGCGAAAGCACTGCGTGCGGCAGAGCGCAGGGGCGGTAGAGGTCAGGGGCTAGAGGGTAGCGGAACGCGGGGTAGGGGGCGAGCGGGATGAGGGCGGGTGTCGCGGGTGGCAGTTATCGCCGGCGGTGAAGCTCGGGGTCGAGATGGCGGCGGAGCGCGGGGTGGGTGCGCGCGGTGCGACGCGGCGGCAAGGGCACCACCGCATCGCGGGTGGCGGTTATCGCCGGCGTGATTAGGGCTTTGGGTTGCCGATAGTGGGGGCGTTGACGACGGCGGAAACCATTTTCTCCGATGAGCTTAGAAGGAAGTGTTCGGATGTGGCGGCCGACAAGGCGGTGGGTGGCGGCGCAGCGAGGCGGTGTTGGCGTCGCCGGAGCCGCGGGCGGCTGGCTGGCGGTGGGCGGGGCCGGAGGGCGGGAGGACGAGGAAGGAGGTGAGGAGGCGGGCGGCGTTCCGACCGCCGGTCGGACATGTGGCGGGCGGGGGAGGGGATGTACGCTCTGCCATTCCGCGTACGGACGCGCAATTACCTCCCCCTTAAGCTTTGGCGAATGTTCTTCTCCAGTCCATGGAGGACTTGGGCCGGACCAAATTTGGATGGGTTCTCGGGTCACGACAATCAGATAAATGACTGACGATAAGAAATATTTTGGGCCGTTGCGGCACAAGACAATGCTCCCCACTCGTTGCCATGTCTGAATTTTTGGCACATCAAGTGCGTGAGTCTTTACTTTTTTGAGGTAAACAAGAGTTTCATTAGTTATGCTGGAGCAGTTACATAGAGCACTCAGGGGATTTATATGCCACTCTACCAGAGATTGCTCTAGTGAAACCTGTTTAGCACACATATGAGCTACCTTATTGCATGATCTCTCGTGAAAACCATACAAAAGAAAATCAAATGATATCTTACGCACATTATCATTTCACACTAATTAGTGGTTGCCCCATATCCACATGACCTAGCTAATATTTTTTCGAAAGATTACTTAGCAGGATTTTATCCTGAAGCTTAGTGAGGGAAATGATGTGACCTAGACCAACCATCGACGGTCAAAGCAATTTTTAAACCCTTATACAAGAGATTGGCCAAGTATTTAAAACCCAAATCAACTATAGTATTTAGAAACCAGAGTCTTTTTCAGTTTTAGAAGAGGTTGGTCTAGGTCACATCATTTTCCTCACTAACAAAATACACTTATACAATTTTAAACCCCAAATTAACTATAGTATTTAGAAACTAGAGTCTTTTTCAGTTTTAGAAGAAACCACGACTACAGACAAAGCAATTTTAAAACCCTTGTACAAGAGATTGGCATAGTTTGTAACGTATATATATATGTCCTACCAGCTAAGCTAATACCGTTATTTATATCGATGAGGATAAAGATAAATCTAATGATATGATGTCTAATAATATGTTATCTATTTTATGATCCTTCCACACCCCAAAATTGTTACCACTCTCGACGGAGGACCTAAACCTAGCCGCCCCCGCGTAGCCCCTAGGCGACACGGGAGGCGATCCGCCGCCGCCACCTAGAGTCCACCACATCGACCGCTAATTCCCGGCCGTCGCTGGAGCCTGCTGCCGGCACAACCCGTGCGAAGGCGATGAGGGCGACGGCGGGGACTTCCTCGTTTTCTCTGCTGGATCCCAAAGATGGCGGCATGGCGATCTTTCCCGTCGGCCTGATGCAAGGCCAGGCCGTCGATCCAATGCCGTTGATGCGCATAGGGGCGTCAATTTACTGGCGATCCCAATTCGTTCGTTGTCGCTCAACTGATGCGGCCGTCGGCGACAACAGATGCGGCCGGGCACGACGTCGATTGGAAGCGGGCGCTCCGGCAACTGCCAGGCGCGGGTGCGCGCGTGGCGTCGGCTGCGGCGGCCGGGCGCGGGCTGTCGTGGGCACCGTCGTGCCGTGGTCGCTCTTTGGCGACGGAGGCGCGGCAGCCAGGCGCGGGCTGTGGCACATGCATGGTGATGACAGCGTGGCCATGTGGGTTGCCTGCTGTCGTTCCAAGGAGCAGCGTGCTGCTGGGCACATGTGCGTTGGTGTTGGCAGCAGCTGCTGATGGGCACAACGCTTGCGGTTGTGGTTGTGTTCTGCGGCAGCAACGGCGGCTCTGCTGGGACTTGGATGCCGATGCCGGTGTTGAACCGGGCGAAAGCCCTGCTTGGCATCTGCCATTGCCGACGACGGTCTATCCTTCTTGAAGGCGTTGTCGAGGTACTCAAATCGCATCGGATTGATAAACTTCAGGTGAAAACCTAGTCCATTTATGGGACGGACGACGACGACATACTCAATGTCGTGCCCTCCATGAAGGCGTTGTTTTGGAGTCTCTTCCACATGCTGGCTTGGTTGACTTTTGATGATTGCCTTGAAGCCATCTTTGGTGTCACTTGGCCGCTTCCGACAGCCATCAAGTTACCTCTCCGACGACCATGGATTGGGTGGTCTTTGCCGTAATCAATAGATGTTTTTGGTCTCCGGATTGGCATTTTCTTAAGAGCCGATTATCCCAGGATTGGTGGATGGCGTTTGCGAAAAAGACCTTACTCAAGAGTCACATTGGAGGGCAATGAAAGCTGTAGGGCGGAGTTGTTTTTTTTCTTTTTTTATTAGTCTTATTTGTGTATCAGTGTGCGTTTTGCACTTCTAATTTAGGCCGACTCTTGTCGGTGATTGTATTTAGCTGTAACTTTCTTGGGAGTCAAGGCCAGTGAGGTGAGGTAGCTCTTTAGAGGCCAAGACCGGAATTAATATAATCTTTCCGTTATCTAAAAATCACGGTTTAGGGGACTTTGCTCCGTCTGAAGAGGTGTGATGTTAACCGCGTAGTACTGCGTTGACTTGATAGTTCACGGCCTACCTGGCAGCGAGACGCTCGAGTGTGCCAAGGCCACCTAGGCTTCTCCGGTCACGGAAGCCGCTCGGAGAATATTTGCATGTTACGGAAACGGATAAAGAAGGCGTTACGCTTTGCAAGTCCCCGTCGTCACGGCACCACCGATTCTCCCATCCCACTAGCAAGCCCGAGGCTCTGCCACCCGTTGTGGGATTAACCCAGGCGGCCAGGCCAATGCGAACGCGGCCAGCAAGAGCCTCGCAACTTTCGCTACCGCAGAAGATCCTGACGCTCTTCTTGGCTACGTCAGTGACACGTGGGCCCGCAAGCTCCGGTCCCTGTATATCTACCGTCCAAGTACACGTCGCCATACGGGCTCTAGTAATTGCAGTCGGAACGGGCAACCACCGAGCCGATCCGACGCCGACTATGACGAATGGGTCCCACCCGCCGTTCTCCTTACGCCGCGGGACCCGGGAACGGGCCCATTTATTTAAAGGAATTGCTCCATGTAAGTCGACTTAGATTTTGTATGCGTGTAAGTCGAATTTTGTAACCGTTAGATTTTGATCGGACGGCCGGCGTGTTTGTATCCGTTTGTACTTTTGTAATTTTGTAGCCGTTAGATTTTGTATGCGTGTAAGTCAAATTCTAAGTCGAATTTTTTTTCTACCTTATCCGTTGGATCTGATCCAACGGCTACAAAAGTTGACTTACACGAATACAAAATCTAAATCAACTTACGTGGAGCAACTCCCTTTATTTAAAGACACCAGGATATCTACCCCTCCTCTAATTAAGTGGGTCCGTAAGATTGCCTGATCCACACGTCATGGAAGTAGCAAACAAGTCAACCTGTAGTGCGTGCGTGGTAGTATCCGCAGGAGATTCACGAGTTCTGGATTTTTGACCCACAAGAAGATTCTTTAATGGCAAGGCAACCCACCCCTCAACTGGTCCCGCACCCCCCCATCATCGTCGTCGTCTACCTCGCACCACACGCGAACCCAAACCAAACAACCTCTTAGCAGAGAGAAGCAGAGAAGAAGCATTGCCCTTGCCGCCGGCCTAGTGCTCGGGAAAGATGGGCTCGGAGGCGGACACGGCGGAGATCACGGGCCCGCTCCTCGCCGGTGAAAGGGCGGCGGCGGGGCCGGAGCCGGTCCCGTCGTGGCGGGAGCAGGTAACGGTGCGGGGGATTGCGGTGAGCGCGGTCCTCGGCGTGCTCTTCTGCCTCATCACGCACAAGCTCAACCTCACCGTGGGGATCATCCCCTCGCTCAACGTCGCCGCGGGGCTGCTCGGCTACTTCCTCGTGCGCACCTGGACCGCTGCGCTCGAGAGATTCGGCATCGTGTCAAGGCCCTTCACCAAGCAGGAGAACACCGTCATCCAGACCTGCGTTGTGGCCTGCTATGGCCTCGCATTCAGCGGTATGTAAAGCTGTAATTACTAATTAGTCCCTGAGAGCCTGTTATGGTTTGTCACGGTCCTGGCTTACAATTTGGGGCTGTTTGACCTGTAGGCAGTAGAAGTAATCATGCTTTCTACCTTTACAATGTTCCTGTGTTCGATTTAGGTCTAATTGTAGTTTCATATATGTTAATTTACAGTTGAATTTGATTGAATTTAGTTTAACTGTCTAGAATTCATTGTTTGTAAAACTTCAGTTTCATGGCTATAATATACGAGTAACACTGTTGTCTGCTTGGCCTGTTGGTTTGAGGATCTTGTTGATGTGGTTTACAACAAGTCAAAGAGAGATACATTTCGAGAAAGGATTTATTTTGTTTACATTTGTTGTTTCAAGGTAGTTGTTCTTTAGGTGACGCTATGGTTACCCTGTATGTGGTTGATACTATATTCCGATGTGTGGAAGTTTAAATTGTGCTGATGAATATCTGATTCTGGCATTGTGTTAGGATCGACTTCTCCATTTGCATTTATTTTGCTCGATGCCAATAACTAACTTTGTACTTGCAGGGGGGTTTGGAAGCTATATGCTTGCGATGGATCAGAGAACCTACGAGCTTATAGGCACTGATTACCCTGGTAACAGGGCTGTCGATGTCAAGAATCCTTCACTGGGTTGGATGATTGGGTTCATGTTTGTCGTCAGCTTCCTTGGGTTATTTAGTCTTGTAGCACTACGCAAGGTAATTCATTCATTATGTGAAAGCTTGATCCCAATGTTTATGTGATTACCTGCTCGTTTTTGAATGAAGTGGAGGTATTTGCACAACTTGTGTGTGTAATTACTTTATTGAGCTGTTGTCTGTTTCTGGTGTTTGTTAGGTCATGGTAATTGATTACAAGCTGACCTATCCCAGCGGGACTGCGACGGCTATGTTGATAAATAGTTTCCACACAACTACTGGAGCTGAGCTTGCCGAGTAAGACATGGATCAGCATTGCTCCTTAATTTTGCATAGAAACAGTTAGGCCTACATTGCGTGCACACTTATTTGTTGGATTTGCATTTTTTATCTCACAACAATCAATGATTTAATAAAATGTAATGTTCGTCCATGTGACATTCTTATATTCTAACACATCTATCTATAAATCGTCAATGCTTGACATATTAATCAAGTGACATTGCAATTGGGTTCAGATACCTTCCACATCCAACAATGCCACTAACCAAGTTTTATTACCCATTTATCCGGCAGTGTCTTATATTGAATTGGCGCTTTAAAGTGTGACAAATGTATGGATTACACATGCATGATGGATCCTGAGTTTTCTTTTAGAAAATATCCCGTCCAGACACAAAATCACAATTTGAACACAAATAAGATCTCCTACTTACACAGCTGCACATACTCATTTTAATATAGCCATTCTGAACAGCTAGGGAGATGACGTAGGCCAAAATGGAAATATTAGAACAAATTTCAGAGCTAGCAAACTGATTTTTCCAGTTACTGCAGTTTTTATTTTTATTTTTATGCTGACTTACTATTTAACTTTTGCAGCAAGCAAGTTAGCTGTCTCGGAAAGTATTTAAGTATTAGTTTTCTCTGGAACTGCTTTAAATGGTTCTTCAGTGGCGTTGGAGATTCTTGCGGCTTCGATAATTTCCCCTCTTTGGGACTCGCAGCATTTAAGAACACGTAAGTTTGTAGTGACTGGCTTTTGATATTTGTTCAAAGTTTAGAAGTGGAGGCTTGATTGCTAGAGCATATCTCATCTCATGAAAGTAATCGCCCTTTAAGTTGGAATACTCTATGCATGACCTCTAAGAAAATCACTTTTCTACTTTTGCAGGTTTTACTTTGATTTCAGTCCGACCTATATTGGTTGCGGTCTTATCTGTCCGCATATTGTTAATTGCTCCACACTTCTTGGTGCCATCATATCTTGGGGCTTCCTTTGGCCATATATATCCACAAAAGCCGGGGAATGGTATCCAGCTAACCTTGGAAACAATGACTTCAAAGGACTTTATGGATACAAGGTATGAAATGTTTTATTTGCTGTATGCCTTTAGGTTTAAATAAATCCCAACTTCATTGCTATAGTCAAACCATGATGGTCTGTATTTGATTGATCTAGAGCCAGATTGTGAATCACAAGGCATGCATAGTAAATAGAAATATTTGTTTCCTCTCCCCACTTAGCCTGGGAAATCTAAACGAATTTTAGGTATAGACGTGAATATGGTATAACTATTGACAATTTTCTTTCTGCTATATGTTTCATGGTTGGACATATTAGTGGTGAAAACAGTGAAGCTGCAATTTTTTTAGTTCAAGAATGATACTGCTGCAATTCTTTTTTTTTTAAAAAAAATTGGTGCAAAACATATTGTTTGCTTACAGGCTGATCGGTCTTTCCAACCTTATGTTCAGAAAAAACTAACTGTATCTATTCCTTGTGGTCCAGGTTTTTATATCTGTATCTGTGATCCTTGGGGATGGTCTTTACAACCTCATCAAGATCATTTATGCTACTATCAAGGAAATAATGAATGCACGGTCGAAGCAAGGAAGACTTCCCCTTGTCGGGGTTCAGGATGGTAAGTGATGTTCCTAGACCCTAGTGTATGCTTCTTACCTACCAGTAGATGTAGCAGAATCTTATACTTTCACGATTGAACAGATGATGAAGGTTCTAAATTATCAGCTGCTGAAAAGCATCTGAATGAGACATTCGTAAAGGACAGTATTCCTCCCTGGTTGGCGGGATCTGGTTATGTTGGACTTGCAGCAATTTCAACTGCAACTGTCCCAATGATCTTCCCACAGCTCAAGTGGTACCTTGTCCTCTCAGCATACATTGTCGCTCCCCTACTTGCCTTTTGCAACTCTTATGGCACTGGCCTTACAGACTGGAACCTTGCATCGACATATGGAAAGATTGGCCTTTTTATTTTTGCCTCATGGGTTGGTCAGAATGGCGGTGTGATTGCTGGCTTAGCCGCTTGTGGCGTTATGATGTCCATTGTGTCCACAGCTGCTGATCTTATGCAGGACTTCAAGACTGGCTATCTTACACTGTCTTCACCTAGGTCCATGTTTGTATCACAATTGATCGGGACTGCACTTGGCTGTGTCATTGCTCCTCTGACCTTTTGGCTTTACTGGACGGCTTTTGATATTGGCAACCCTGATGGCATGTTCAAAGCTCCATATGCTGTAATCTTCCGTGAGATGTCAATTCTGGGCGTGGAAGGGTTCTCTGCACTGCCCCAGCATTGCCTTGCGATCTGTTCTGGTTTCTTTGTTGCGGCTCTGGTGATCAACCTGCTTCGGGACGTAACTCCAAAGAATGTGTCCAAATTCATTCCAATCCCGATGGCCATGGCCATTCCCTTCTACATTGGTGCGTACTTCGCCATCGACATGTTTGTCGGGACGGTTATCCTGTTTGTCTGGGAAAGGGTAAACCGCAAGGAATGCGATGACTTTGCGGGTGCAGTTGCTTCCGGCTTGATCTGTGGTGATGGGATCTGGACAGTTCCTTCTGCGATACTGTCGATCATGAGGATTGACCCACCAATTTGTATGTACTTCAAGCCATCAAGCTGAAAGTAAAGCGAACATTGTTCTTTGTTTGAACATCGCAGTGGAACAATCAGCTGTGTATATGTGAATAACTTTGTAAATTACACTGCGAGGACACAGCAGTAGCCATTATTCAATCTGTCGATATCTTATTCTGTGTTTGCTTTGTGCATAGATATGTTTATGATTCTTCACCTTTCGTTTATGTCTTGGTTACTGGAACTCAAAACTTTGTTTTGTTAAACGTGCTTCTCAAAATCTGCAGCTGCACACTTCTATTGAAATGTTTAATGTTTTGCACACCATATATACTCTGATTAGTAAATTTGTTGCGTTCTAACTAACGGACAGTCTGCAGTTCTGTATTTGAGCTTGGCTGCCTGAACATGCATCTATCTCATTGCACTGCATCCTTATCATCTCACGAGTGTTAATCACCTTCTTTGACTCCAATAGTTTTTTTCTGCAAATTTAGCTTCGCTTACTCTTTAATTAGGTGCGGAGGAAGGTGAGATCTCTTCTATAGGGAAGCGAGAGCAAACTCAATAATGACAGAACACACAGAAGCATGTAAACAAGCATCCGTCACCATCTTCATTTCCTTGCCAGATTAACAACTCATAAGAGATTGCTCGCGGCCGTGCTTTAGGGTGCGATTGGTTGGTTGGACACTGCCTGCATTGCGGCAGGGTGCAGCATCTTTTCACATTCTCCCTGATTGGTTAGCTGCACAGCTCCCCGAGCCTGGCCCTGACGATCAAAAATGACCTCCACGCCTGCACCACGGGTAGGAAACAAAAAACAAGACCGTTTCTCTGGAGCCAGGTTGCTTCAAGGCAGGCGTTCGTTGGGCCATGGGATTCGTTCTAGTCACCGCATTGAAGTCGTCAAGAGGGTCTTTAAGACTGATGAAAAGGACTGATGATCCTCCAAGAGAAATCATGCCGACGATGACTGCACGCAGTATTCTGCCTTTAAGGACGTGGCGTACGTGTTGAGTCGGTGGAATCCGTGGCCATGGTTTTGCCGGCGAACCGTAGCGCGACGTGCCAGCAGCCTGGAAATCGACAAATTGTTCTCTCGACGCGCGCGATCTTCCGTACGTGGCTGACGATCGAAACGCTGTGCGAGCCTAACGGAGGAACTGTGTCATCAAGATTCGAGGCGTGTAGATTGTGGCGGCGTTTGCTTTGAGCTTAAGGAGGACACATGTCTCTCACATTTCGTTTCTCGTGCAAAATGCTTTGCCGAAAGCCGGTAAGGAGCAGGGGCTGAGGTCCAGACTGCATGCACCACTGCGCCAACGGGTCATGCGCACAGAGGCGCTGCCGGCCTCAAAGCCCATCGCTCTTTAGTGTGACGAGCTACACACGGACTGCGTGAATTGGTGATCTCCCTTCTAGACGGTTCAGATGCGAAGCTCGCAGAATATAAATGTTAGTGCTCGCAGAATACTACTCGTGATCAGGGGGCGGGTCAATGAGATATTAGATGAAACTGTTAAGGGTATTATCCCTCAACCTGCCGTCGGTGAAGTTGGGCTCCAAGATCGCCATCAACACGACGCTGGTGAACACGCTGACCAAGTACAAGCTGGTAGTGGCGCCCATCGCCGTGGCCGTACAAGACGCGTTCGGCCTCAGTGCCGCCGCGGCAGCCAAGGGCCGGGCGTGATTTCTCCGCGTCCTGACGACTCGTGGCGGCCACCATCACCGTCGCGCTCGCCGTGCCGTTCTTCGGCGTCATCGCCTCCCTCACCGGCGCTCTCCTCAACTGATCGGTAAGCATGCCGCTGCCGTGCCTGTGCTACCTCAGGCTCCACGCCATGCTGATCATCACCGTCTGAGAAGATGTACCGGCTCGAGACGGCGGTCTGCGTGGGCATTGTTGCGTTTGGTGCGGCCATTGTTGGGTTGGGAACTTACAATTCTGTCAAACAGATTGTCCAAAATATGTACTTTAAAGTCTATAGTGTTACATGAACAATTGCATCACCAACAGTATATACATGTCCTTGTTTATTGTGCACACATTGCTATACCCCAGCTCGCCTCGCCTCGCTCGGCAAGGATAGCCTTGCTGGCTACGGAGATCCATTTCAGCTAGCTTCATCCAGCAAGCAAAATTCTTGACACACCCAGGCACTGAGCAAAAAAACCAAACTTCTAATTTCATGCCTAGCCTCTGATACCTCTACTCAGATCTCGTTTACATTTACAGCACGAGACACACATTTAACAGAGACAAGTCACACCATTTTTTTGCATGTTTCATATTACGTGAAATATTAAATGATTCCAGGTAAAGTTTATCTGCTCAACAATTTTGTGCTTGTTACTTTGTTGGAGTAGGTGATCATGGCGTGCCTAAAAGCATGATGCAAATGAGTAGTTTAGCCACCTAGTAGCACCTGAACTCATGGTTCTGGAGTGCACTCACATGTTAAAATGAATGATGAAAAGGCGCTTCTTGGATGACTGGCTCCAACAACTGCATGATTGTATGCATATATACGTTCAGAATTTGATGCCATTCAAAGTTTTGCGTTCGTTTATAAGGTTAGTTTCTTTATTCATCAGGCCGATCTCTGAATTCAGAATGAAGTATTGGAGGAAACCAAAGTAGAACAGTAAGACTTATTGGAGTCTAAACCCAACAAAGATGAAAAATAATCCGCTGTGTAATTTGGCATAGACCAAAACATCTCAAAGCTCTCAGTTGCCTTCTGTGCATATGGTCAGGTGTTCATGTACAGGCCCAGCGGCGCACCTGCCGCTCCAACAAGCAGCGGGACTGCATGCTGTTCGTGTTCGGGGACTCCTTCGAGGACACCGGCAACAGCACGCCGATCTCGGAGGACTGCCCTTACGGCACTTCTGGCCCGACCCACGGAAAGCGTGCAACTTGGCGCTTCTACGACGGCCTATTTCTGTCAGATTTCCTCGGTACGTTACCTAATTATTACGAGCTCAGATCCGTCTGCATGTGCGCACTGAAGTAGCACAAATATCACTAATCAGGCATGTCGCTTCGTTTATTGCTTGTGCATTGCAGCAAAGATTCTTAGCAGCGACGAGTCTCCTTCGGCGTACAGGCTTTGGAATGATCAAAACCACGATGGTGCCGACCAGTTTGCCGGCGTGAACTTCGTGGTGGCCGGCTCCGGCAAGAGCATGAGGCGGTTCTAGAAGCTGGGTGTCACCAAGGTGCTGGTGAACACGATGGCCCCGATCGGCTGCCAGCCGTGTGGTGGTCCTTGTCCAATGGGTACAGCCGTTGTGGGCCTTGTGGCACCAGCAGCTCTGATCCTCCATCTTCTGCAAGTGCAAAGACAGGATTCCTAAAGACATGTTTCAATGGCGTCAATGCTGGTCAACATCTGTGTCTTGCTTCTTACTCTATCTATTAACTTGTGATGCATTACTGACCGCACAGAATGAGTCGGCAACGACTCATGCACAGTAGTCAGTATAACGAGTCGGCAACGACTCATGCACAGTAGTCAGTATACTGATATGTATATATTCACTGAACCTGTAGTGCTAGCTACATTCTAGCTTCCCATCACGTGAATGTATCTTATTATTTGAAGATGACATGCCGTCTGTACATACAGTCGAGAAGATGGTCCTCTAAGATCATGCCGACGATGATTGCGCTAGTGTTGCGGGATTCTGCCTTGTAGGACGCGACGTACGTGCCGAGGTCATGCGCGCTCCCAAGGTCACGGAGAGCCTGAGAAAGTGGAGGGCTGGCTCCACGCCGACGTGCACGTAGCAGTCGCATAGATGTACATGTAGGTCAGCTCGTCCGGCCATGTCGAGTATTCACTCGTCGTAGCTGCAGGCGAAGACGAGCTTCCTGTATCGCGCCACCTCGTACAGCAACACAGAGTGCAGCGCTGGAGCAGGCCGTCCAAATTGATGGGACCTGCCTCCACATGTCTGCGACAGAAGCCGTCCTCGGCGTGCTCGTCCACGCCACTGAGGCGGACTGGGCGCTTGGCCACGCGACGGCGGTTGCTGGTTCCTTCGTATCCTTTTTCAGTTCAAGATCAATCTCCTCATATGCTTTTTCAGTTTTGTATATCAGCCTGCACAAATAAATAACAACTATATATAGTAAGATTCAAAAAGCACCAAATAAAGTTTTTTTTTGCGAGACACCAAATAAAGATTGATCAACCAGAAAATGACATCATTAGCTACTACAGTTGCGGACCACTAGTCTCCCTACCTAGGACTTGATACCGCAATGTGAATATTGTGAGCCGTGAGTCTGTTGACATGAATCTAGCTTTGCCATTAACATTCCAGCGGTAATTAATATTTATCATTAACTCATGGCTCACAAATAAAATAAATTCTAGCGGCACTACTGAGACCAAGTACCATACAATATCATCTTTAATATATTTTATGATCTATATATGAAATAGTGTCGACCTTGGATTTCTTAGTCAGCATTGATGATCATCAAGATTTCAAACAATCGAAAACGTAATGATCTGAACTAAATAGATCTCTTATTTTTACATGCATTACATATCCTTTATTATGCAGCCAAGCGGAAAGCATTTAAGCATCTTTAACCATTGCGGTCTTTATTGATTCTAGATATTTAGATCTATATATTTACATCTTTGACCCTTTGAGCATGTTTTTAATAAATAAACAATTCATCATACAAGTGTTTGAGAAAAAAAAAATCCTCATACAAGATATTTAGATCTACAAATTTCTGTGCTTCGCAATGAGGTTACTGTACATGAACTTTTTGGAACAAACTTGTGAAATACATACATTCGTCACCAAAAAAAAAAAAACACTTGTGACCTACATATCCTTTCACCCAGCTCTGTCCTCATCCCAGTTTCCTAACGTTCAACTCTACCAAAGTGGAATATGTAGGCTGTAGCAGTGCAGAGTAGAATAACCAGAGGCAAACAGGGCACATGACATCATATCAAGCCCAAATAATCCTGCTTCTTGTGGCTGGCCGCTGCTGGCATGAAGTGCTGCATTGGCAGCTCAGAAAATGTGCCGATCTGATGAAGAAAAAAGAAAACATCGATGCGATTTGCTTGCTGAACCGCAGGACAGGTGGACTCAGCATTGTTATAGGCATGAGGCATGGCCGGTACCTTCATATCTTTGCAGTTCAAGATCAATCTCCTCATATGCTTTATTTAGTTTTTTATCTCTTATATCAGCCGGTACGGATAAATAACAACTATAGTGAGATTCAGAAAGCACAAAATAAAGATAGATCAACCAGAAAAGTAAAAATACCAGCATTTGCGTTACTGTATATTTGCCTATTTTGAAGTTGAACCTTCTTATTTCGTCTTCTCCAACCAAACATCCAATTTTCTCTTTTTGTTTTTGTCGTGTCCAATGCTGGCCATCAAGATTTGTTCGCTCACCGTCTTATAATATATGGAGGTTAACCGCTGCTGCGAATACGGGACAGGCAATTTGGGCAGCGACAGCTTGACAACCTGCTCCACGCCATTCCCGTACGCCATATACCTCCATCTCTCTTACTCTCTACCCTACACTGCTGCCGGTCTCTCAATCTTTTCCTCATCTAATTTTCTTTGCGGCCCGTGGAATCAGACACGTAATGTTGTATATATATCCCAATTGGAAGCTATCAAATTCACGGTTTTCTAATTAACCTTATTTGGCTGACGGTCGTCTAATCATACCTGCACTTTCTTCTATTTGGCTATATGCAGCACGAGCAAGGAACAATAAGAAGAGAGAACTGCAGGTTTGCAGCGCTAGGTTTCAGATACCGCTGTAGAATATGTGCAAAATACACAAAGCCTTTTCTTTTTGTCATACAATAATAATTTGGAATGTTAGTTTCAGAATGTACTGGACCAGGATAACTAACATTCGATGGACAATTTTACTTCAGAGATAATTTTAGCAGCCTGCTCATTGGTCATAAAAAAACATGTTGTCGATTGACTTAGTTCCTGTGTAAGCACTCTGAATATGTGTCATTCAGTGGACAATTTCACTTCAGAGATAAATTTTAGCAGCCTGCTCATGGGTCATAAAAAATTGCGTCAGTTAACATAGTTTCTGCACCAATCACTCTGAATATGTGTCATTCATTGTACAAATTCACTTCAGAGAAATTTTTAGCATTTTGTTTATATGCTTGCTAACGCAGTCCCGGGCTTTGTATGACATATATAGGTTAGTCTGGTTATCTGATTTTGGTTCCACATGGGTTGAGCCACAAACCATGCCGTTCTCTGGCCAACCGAACGAAGGCCTCACCGGGAAGGCGGGAAAAGTGGAAAGCGAATTTAGTCGAGTGGAGTCACGCAAAATTGTGAATGTATAATGTATTTTTTTATTACTTAAAATCAGAATTAGTAGAAGCAACCGGGTAATTAAGAAAGATGAAGGAGGAAAGAATAAATTTGCTATCTTTATTACTTTCTGTTTCATTGTCTTCTCCAGTTTGAATTTCTTATAGACAAAGACAGTATAATAATGATGTGATTATTGCTCAGGTGTCTAACATAAGAGTTTCTTAATGTCGACAAACTATGATTGCCCGTTTCTCATCAAACGATAAAACTGTCATCTTCAACCTCTAGTTGGTTATCCAACTAAAGAACCTTGTTTTCTCTCTCTTCCCACACCCCTCGTCCCGCGCTAGCCCCTTTCCATCAATCATCAGAATCCCCTGCATGCTAACCACTTGGCTTTGAGCTCTTCTACCTGCCGAACCACCATAGATGCTTTGCCGCATCGCTATAGCACAACCCGCCGTTGGTCTAACCATGACTACAACCTCTTGGTTCTAAACCTAGCCCACCTCAGGTTTAAAAAGAAACCCCAAAAAACCCCTTCCGTCCACCATCGGAATCCCATACACGCTAACCACTTGGCTTCGAGCTCCTCTGCCTGCTGAACCACCTCATATGCTTCGCTTCTAGGCCCATCCAAGATGGGATGGGAGAAAAAAAGCTAAACAAATCTGGATTGTGCATTTGGTCGGGATCTCCGTAACAAGTGCATCGCTATAGCATAGCCCGCCGTGGTCTAACCACCACCACAACCTCTCAGTTCTAAACCTGGCCAACCTCTGGTTAAAAAAGAAACCCCATAAAACCCCTTCCGTCCATCATCGGAATCCCCTGCACGCTAACCACTTGGCTTCGAGCTCCTCTACCTGCTGAACCACCTCATATGCTTCACCGCATCACTATAGCATAGCCCGCCGTGGTCTAACCACTACCACAACCTCTCGGCTCTAAACCTAGCCAACCTCAGCTTAAAAAAGAAACCCCATAAAACTCCTTCCGTCCATCATCGGAATCCCTTGCACGGCTAACCACTTGGCTTCGAGCTCCTCTGCCTGCTGAACCACCACAGATGCTTCGCCATATCGCTATAGCATAGCTCGCCGTTGGTCTAACCATCACCACAACCTCGGTTCTAAACCTAGCCAACCTCAGGTTAAAAAAAAAACCCGTAAAACCTCCTAACCCTATTTCTCAGTGACAACATTCAAAATCTATCAACCGGACGCCTGAGAATCATGAGGTGTGTGTAATAATTTACTTTTAATCAGCAAAATTTGTAGAAAGAATTAATCCACAATTCTAAATAATTTATTTTGACGGAAACTTGCAGGCGCATGAAGAGAAAAAGAAGTCCAAACAAACGCAAGGGCAACCATGGCTGCCTACATAACAAAAGGACCCAGGCTAAAAGAGAAAAACGAGAAATAAATTAGGACAAACTAAGCCCGGAGAAACAGGCAAAGAGAAAAACGAGAAATAAATTAGGACAAACTAAGCCCGGAGAAACAGGCAAGAACAAAAGGTAAGGGAAAATTCAGCCGTAGGCCCGTAGCCTGAAACCTGTGTGCCTGAATCTAGAAGAGAGCTGGCCCACCGAAACGCTCGTCTATATCTTCTGTCCCTCGGTACAAACAAAACCCTATTTTCCTGCTGTCCCATCACAGAAACCTCACCCTCGCCGCCGCCGACCTCGCCTCCTCCCGCCGCCTTCCCCATTTCTCGCGTTTCCGCCCGGAGTCCCCGCCCGTCTCAGTCCGCCATGTCGAAGGTGCCGGCGGCGACCTCGCCTGCGACAGGCGCCACGGCCTCGGTGCGGGTATCCAACATTCCGCCCACCGTCCTCGCGTCCGAGCTGATTGCCTACTTCGATTCCGCCGTCGCCGGCGCGACCTTCGCCTGCAAGATCGAGACCGAACACAAAGGCTGGCTCAGCCGCGGCTTCGGAACCGTCCAGTTCGATTCCACCGCCGCCGCCGCCCTCGCCGTCGACCTCGCCTCCTCCGGCCGCCTTCCAACCCTCTTCGGCTGGCACCTCTCCCTCTCCCCCGCGCGCGTCGACCTCCTGCCCCGCGCGCCCGATCGGTCCCTTCGCATCGCCGGCGCGAGCCTCATCCTCGGCAACTGCGTCGCCGAGCGCGAGCTCGAGGGGATCGAGGCCTGGGACGGCGTGCGCGCCGAGATCATTCCGGCGAAGCGGCGCGTGGACATCTACCTGGCGCAAGATTCCGACAAGTACAAACTCGAGGTTTTCTTCGACGACATCCGAGAGTGCTTCGGATGCAGCGTGGATGGCACCGGCGCCATCCTGCTTCAGGTGAGCTTCTCTTGTTTCTCGTTTCGAGCCCCTGCTTGGTTCTTGTTGTGGGTAGCAAAAATTTTGGTTTTCCAATTGTGGTATTGGTGTCTACGAGACTACAAAATTCCGGTATTGGTATTGGTGGGTACGAGACTGGAAGCTTTGGAAAAAATGATCTTCTCTATACTATTATATGACTGAAATACCATGTTGTGATATTTTTTTTCTGTTATATCAATTCTCACGTCAGAAATCACATTTTGGCTAAGGATAACTATAGAAAAATGAAGAGACGCCCTATTGAGGGAAGCATGCAGTACAAGCTAGAAAAGGAAGGGCAAGATTAGATTGGTATATATAGGCGTGGGGCCCAGAGGAAAGAAAGCTCTGGATATTGGAGTGCTCTGGCCTTTGGAAGTTTTTACCATCCGAAGATTGATGTTGACTTTGATCTTTACCGCTCCTTTTTTATCCAACGGTTAACACGTTTTAGGCTGGCGTGGCCTAATAAGGTTTGAGAGAACACGTTTAATATAGATAGATAGATGCATTTGGTTGTTAATTTTGACGTGTTCCAATCTTACAGTTTTGTTGTTGAACCTTAATCTGGTGATGATTGCATATTATTTGCAATTATCTAGTAGATTTAATATTTTGTCATATCTCTTAGATTAATTGTTTGTTTTTATACAATTCCAAAGTCTGATAATTTAGTCATTTGCTCTTTTCAGCTCACCTATGCGCCAAGGATACACATTGCAATTTCTGGGCCTGCAGTTATTTCTAAATTTATGGACGAGCGCTTCAGTGCTTGCAAGGAGGAAGCCAAGTACGCTTGGTTGAGAGCACTAGATTTTACACGCAATAAGTCTTTTGGTAGGTGTGCCAATCTTCTTCTAAAGCTGGGCGAAGGGGCTCAAGTGTCAGATATTCTCGACAATTTACCCTTCTCAGGAGAATTAGGGGAATTGGTCTTTAATTCAGTAGATGTGCTTGGCACCTCTTCCAAAATCGTTCCTCTAGTTGATTGCCCAAATGGCTTTTCAGTGCCCTACGAAACTCTTTTTCGTCTCAACTCTCTGGTTCACATGGGGAAGCTGGTTGCGAGGCATGTAAACGCAGATCTTTTTAAAATCCTTGAAGAACTCTCAGTTGATACTTCAAGGAGGATATTTGAGAAAATGAGCAAATTGAAATCTACCTGTTATGAACCTTTGCAATTCATCAAACAGGAGGCTCATACCATGAAGATCAGCAAGAATGCTTTGCTGTCCAATAAGGGCAAAGGTAAAGAAAAACTGATGAAGTGCTACAGAGTTCACATCACTCCTTCAAAAATATATTGCTTGGGACCTGAGGAAGAAGTCTCAAATTATGTGGTTAAGCACCATTCTGAATATGCCGCTGACTTTGTTAGAGTTACTTTTGTTGATGAAGATTGGAGCAAGCTTCCTGCCAATGCATTGTCAGCTAGAATTGAACAAGGTTTCTTTTCTCCACCCTTGAAGACTGGCCTGTACGACCGTATTCTCTCCATTATGAAAGAAGGATTTTGCATTGGCCCAAAGAAATACGAATTTTTGGCCTTCTCAGCTAGTCAGCTTCGTGGTAATTCTGTCTGGATGTTCGCTTCAAATCAATCTCTAACTGCAGAGTGTATAAGAACATGGATGGGCCAATTCCAAGATATCGGTTCAGTTTCCAAGTGTGCAGCTAGAATGGGTCAATTGTTCAGCTCTTCACGCCCGACATGTGAAATCTCATCATATGACGTTGAAGTAATTCCAGATATTGAAGTCACAACTGATGGCACTAAGCACATATTTTCTGATGGTATTGGGAAGATTTCGCTGAAATTCGCCCGACGAATTGCGACAGTACTTGGATTAGACCCTGCTAACCCTCCATCTGCTTTTCAAATACGGTATGGTGGGTATAAAGGAGTCATTGCTGTGGACCCGACTTCCTTTTTCCGTCTTTCTCTGCGACCTAGTATGAAAAAGTTTGAATCCAAGAACAGTATGCTGAACATTACAAGTTGGAGTAAGTCTCAGTCAAGCTATTTGAATCGTGAACTTATCTCTCTTCTTTCAACTTTGGGGATAAGGGATGAAATATTTGAGTCAATGCAACAAGATGATATGGGTGAAGCAGATGAAATGCTAGGTAACAAAGAGGCTGCTTTGTCTGCACTGGGGAAGATGGGTGGTTCTGAAACCAAGACGGCAGCCAAGATGCTGCTGCAAGGCTACGAACCAAGTTCAGAACCATATCTGTCAATGGTTCTTAAAGCCCATCGCGCCAATAGGCTGACTGAGATCAGAAGTAAGTGTAGGATTCATGTTCCAAAAGGCCGTGTTCTTATTGGTTGTTTGGACGAAACAGGCAAGTTAGAGTATGGTCAAGTTTACATCAGAATTAAGAAGAATCAGAAGGAGCAGAAGGACAATGAGCAGCCGTTCTTTTATAATGATGATGGGGAAACAGCTGTAGTTATTGGGAAGGTTGCAGTCTCGAAAAACCCATGTCTCCATCCTGGAGATATCAGAGTACTTGAAGCTGTATATGATGATGGGTTGGATGCTAGGGGCCTTGTTGATTGTGTCGTCTTTCCTCAGAGAGGTGAAAGGTATGTTATTCTGAAACTGAAAGATGAGTCTCTAAGAGACTTTATTTTTCCTTGCCCATGGCTGCAATTGAGCATGTCTCTCCTACAGTCCTATTGATTAATAAGCCACTGTCTTTGCTTGCAGTGCTTCACATATTAAGTCGCTTTCCAGTGTGTAACATCTTAATTATCAATTCCGATTAATATTAGTTTCCATGTTAGCACTATCCTTACTTAAGTCTTTACATTGATTAGGCCTCATCCAAGTGAATGCTCCGGAGGCGATCTGGACGGTGACCTTTTCTTTGTTACTTGGGATGACCAGCTGATTCCAGAGAAGGCTGATGAACCTATGGACTACGCTGCAGCTAGGCCACGCATAATGGACCATGTTGTTACACTTGAGGTATACTCCTAAGTTCTATTTGCTTTGATTCGCTGAAGCTTGTTTTTCCTGATGTCAGACTTTTTAATATCACCAAGGTTTAAATGTTTATGAATTGCGGTATTTCAGTGAGTTTAGGATCTTCTGCATGTTTCTACAATGTGCATATGCATTTAGGACTCCAACTCAACATGCATTGCAAAACCTGAGTGTTAGGGGGGCACACCTGTTAGTTCCATGAAATATGTGATGGTATAGTAACAGGTCAACTATGTACATATAGAACTGAGTTCGGTCTTTCAAATTCTAGTAATGTAGCTAGAATGTTATGATATAGAGAGGTCATGTGTGTCTGTAAAGTGATCAATCTACATGAAAGTACACTACACCATTGAAAAGCTTGAATGTTTTGAACCAAGTTTATGCTTAGCACACGTTTTAAGTCTTTCCTGTCCTGTAACTGCAGGAAATTCAGAAGCACTTCGTCAACTATATGATTAATGATACCCTGGGTACTATCTCCACCGCCCACCTGGTCCATGCGGACCGTAATCCGCTGAAAGCTCGAAGCCCGGAGTGCCTCGAGCTGGCAGCTCTGCACTCCATGGCCGTGGACTTCGCCAAGAATGGTGCTCCAGCGGAGATGCCCAACTATCTGCGTCCCCGGGAGTTCCCTGACTTCATGGAACGCTGGGAGAAGCCGATGTACGTCTCCAACGGCCCCATGGGGAAGCTGTACCGGGCGGCCGTGCGCCATGCCGAGAATTCAGAGGCGCACCTGCCTGAGGGCCTGCAGAACTGGGCATATGACCCCGACCTGAAGGTCCGGGGCTTCCGTAAGTTCCTGGACGCCGCGGAGGAGCACTACGAGCTGTATGCCGAGAAGCTAGGCACACTGATGAATTACTACTCGGCGGAGGCCGAGGACGAGATCCTCACGGGCAACATCCGGAACAAGCTGCAGTACCTGAAGCGTGACAACAAGAGGTACTTCGAAATGAAGGACCGGATTGTCGCTGCCGTCGACGCCCTGCACGACGAGGTGAGGGGCTGGCTCAAGGAGTGCCACGAAGCTGACAGGGAGAGAATGGCTTCAGCGTGGTACTACGTGACGTACCACCCGGACTGCCGCGGCGGGAAGAAGCTCTGGAGCTTCCCCTGGATTGCCTGCGACAACCTTCTGGCTATCAAGGCCGCGCGGCGGCAGGTGGACAGTGCCGTCCCGATGGACTGGGGCGCCTGACGTGCGCGCTGCTACATGCTGTAAAAAATGTTCAGTGCAGCTATCCGGCCGAACTCTAAACCTGTATGTGTTCTGAAGTCGTTGTCACTCTGGGTTTACCAATATGTGGACCGGTGGATGGTGTATGAAAGTTAAGGAGTCTTGGATCCTAGCGTTACTACTAGTTGGTTGCTATGCTCCATCGTTCTCTCCCAGTTTTAGAATGATATTTAGTCTGAAATATCTTTGTTTCTTCCTCATTTTGACCTCCAGTGAATGAATAGTTTACTAGATATCCAGGCTACTTGTGGATGGAGCAGTGCGGCTAAATAGACTTATGTATGCAAAGCATACAGTGATACAGAGGCGAATGCGGCTGGCATGCATGCAGGCGGTTACTTGTTCCGTATTTGCACTCGTCAAAATTCTTTGCGGCTGGTGTGCTGGACGCCGCTGGCTCCAGCTAAAGCTAATGGGGCTGCATTTGCGGCACATGCGCGCAGAGGTACCGGCTCGATAAGCACGGGTCATCAGGCCGACCGAGAAGATGTACCGGCTGGACACGGCGGTTTGTGCGGCCATTGTTGTGGTTGGGAACTTATTACACTTCTGTGAACCTGCAGATTAATTGTCCAGAAGCTGTAACTTGGGAACAGAAATGATAAGAGAGCATGCTTGTGCACGTGAGCAAAGTTAATTGGATTATTCGCCACTTCAACAACATATTAATTACTCGGTTCTTGGTTATCCCCACCATTTTAATTCTGTAAGTGCTAGCTTTGTGCCCTCCCGTCACCTGAACCTATCTTTCTTTATCATCTAGTGTAATGAAGGCTGGAAGCCGTTTGTACATCCTTGTGTACTGTTTTGTTGCCAGCATTATTTTTGCCTTTTGGAGCAGTATTTGGGGCGAAGGCAGTACGTGTGAGCGACTAGTGGTGAAAGCGGCAATGAACAGTCTAACACACAGTCCATGTGTCAAACATCATTCTTGTCCATCTCTTTATAGTTATGAATAAGACTCACTCCGCAGAGGGTGCTCATTTTTCTTCCAGTTGAGAAGAGGATAGGTGATAGGTCTTCACGCAAAAAAGAAAGGACTCATTGTTGATTCTAAAATTGTCAGTCGAGAAGAGGGTCTTTACGTACTTAAAAAAAAAGAAGACTGATCGTCAGATCATGCCGCCGACGACTGCACGAGTGTCGCCAGTTTCTGCCTTGAGCGACGTGACGCAAGTGCCGAGGGTTATTAGCTCCACGCCAACGTGCACGTAGCAGTCGCGTTGACGTACCTGCAGGTCACCTCTGGGCGCTCGTCCTCGCCGCTGAAGCGCGCGCGGCACAGCGGCACATCAAACGAACCTTCTTCTCCCCAACGATGTGCGCTCTCCATATCCTTTCAGTTCAAGATTATCGATCTCCTCATATGCTTTAGTTTGTACTATTTCTAACCAGGCTGCACGGATAACAGTTATATAGTGATAAATTAGGAGAGCACTGAATAAAGATGGATCAACCAGAAACAGTCAAATACCTGCTTGTCCTCGATTCTTTATCTGAAGAGCAAGGGGCACGGACTGCACTGCTGTTCTGGCGTGCGTGGTTTGTCAGAAACGAAGTTGTGCACAACCCCAAGATGATCAGCATCGGTACCTCTGTTGGTTTCCTGAAAACTACAACAAGTTACTGTTGTTGATACGGCAAACTGAGACCAGCCAAAGCGGAAGTTGTGTCCGAGACCAAGGGGTAAAGGCGATGTCAGGACCGCTACACCTGAACGGTCTGTACCATGGTCACTGCCTCCGGATGGATGGGTGAAAGTAAATGTCGATGCCTTCTCCTCTAAATCTCGCATGGCGGGAGTGGAAGTCATCGCATGGGACTGTAAAGGTAATGTAATTTTGTGTGTTTGGCCAGCTCCTCAGCCAAAGAGGTGGAAGCTTTGGCATGTAAGGAGGGCATTGCTATTAATGGGCCAGGGGGTGATCTAATAATCTTGGAGTTTGGCCATGCCGGCTCTAGAGCATGAGAGAGTTTTTTAAGTCTTCGTTGTGTTTTGTTTTAAATGACATTCGTGTCACGTGTTTGGGTTTGCCAGAGGTAAAGCTCCTAGCTATTAGGAAAGAACATAATTGTGCAGCAAACTCGTACGCAAAACACACACGTTTCTGTGGCGAGCGCAGGTTTCCCATTGCATGGAGCAATTGGTTTCTTCGGATTGTAACCAATCGATTGATTAATAAATAAAGCTCTCTTTTTTGGAAAAAAAATGCTGAAAAAACAGAGCAAATCCAAAAAAATCGAATTATTAAAAGATTTATAGGAAAAATATTATAATATAAAATTCTGTGAATGTGATGGGCTAATCCTCCACATTGTCCACAAGCAGACGCCAAAAAGTGATTAATGAGTAGGAGTAACTACTGCAGTTAACGCGAACAAAACCGGGTGAGAGCAGCGGGGGGCCGGCCGTGCGTGCTATCCTTGTCGAGTTCCGCTACCACCGCTGAGTTTGAATCGGAGGCCCAGCCAGGCTTCGCGCCTACGACCAATGGGCTCGGAGCGGATACGTCATGGAGCGCGTCCTTCTATTCGAAGGAGATTTATTATTTTTCCTTTTGTTTTGCAGTCCAAAAAGGAAACCGCTCCGTCATCACCTCACCTCCTCGTCTTCCTCGACCGAAGCGAGACAAAATTGAGAGAGAGAACGGCATTGCCTTAGCCCTGAAGCTCGCGCGCCGCCGACGATGGACGACTCGGAGGCGAGCGCGGCGGCGGTCACCCGCCCGCTCCTCGCCGTCGCCGGCGCCGGCGCGGCGGATGAGGCGGCGGTGCCACCGTGGCGGGATCAGCTGACGGCGCGGGGGCTGGCGGTGAGCGCGGGCCTGGGCGTGCTCTTCTGCCTCATCTCGCTGAAGCTTGGTCTCACCACCGGGATCGTCCCCTCGCTCAACATCGCCGCCGCGCTGCTCGGCTACTTCCTCGTGCGCACCTGGACCGCAGTGCTCGAGAGGTTCGGCGTCGTCTCCAGGCCCTTCACCAGGCAGGAGAACACCGTCATCCAGACCTGCGTCGTCGCCTGCTCTGGCCTCACCGGCAGTGGTACGTGCTTGTCGGGTTGTTTTTACTACTGTCTTCCGGATTCCCAGGGAGCTTGCCTTGTATTGCTTATCGAGAGGACGAATTGCGATTGTAGTTGTTCGTGTGCTGAATTTCGGTTACCCATCGTGTGCTGAATTTTGGTTACCCATCTGACAAAAGGTGTTTGTTAATTTGATCGCGTCATTCAGATTCGGAGGGTATACTGCAATTCTGTTTATTTTCATGCTGCTCTAAGGCTCATATCATGTGTGAGAGCATGTTATAACTGTGTTTTAGGCCTGACTGACTGAGCGATTCTGGTAGCTGTAAGTTGTTCGAAGTGTTAAGTTTGTGATTATCTACTCCCTCCGATCTTTTTTTTCTTGACGTTCAGACAAAGGTTTCAGTTCTATTTTGCACTGCAATTCTTCTCAGACCATCATCAAAAGAAAATCAGAGGGAGTATGTGGTTGCATATTAGTTATTTTCGCAGCATAATATCTTGATTCAGCACTCCTAACTAAGAAATATAGCTCTTGTTTACAAAAAAAAAAAACATGATTCAGCTATTCAGATAGTTGTGAATGGGGATTGCTGCATAAATATCTAATTTTTTGAAGTTTTATTGTCATGGGCGTCGGTCGTGACAAATGGTTTCCTCTTATTTTTTTTAATCGTATAACTTTGTTGCCGAGGGTATAGTGCAATTCTGTTATTTGCATGGTGCCCTGAGGCTCATGTGTGACAGCTCGTTACTGTGTTTTAGGCCTGACTGACTAAGCGATTCGGGCAGCTGTAAATTGTTAGAAGTGTTCAGTTGTGATGATCTCCTCTGTGGTTGGATATTAGTTATTTTTGCGGAATAATAACTGCCTAATTCAGTGATTCAGGTAGTTCTGAACGGGGATTGCTGCATACGTATCTTATTTTTTGAAGTTTTATTGTCAGGGGCGTTGGTCAGGACAAATGATTTCCTCTTATTTTTTAATACTAGATTATCAATGACCAATATTGTGCCTGCAGGTGGCTTTGGAAGTTATATGCTCGCGATGAATCACAAAACTTACGCAGCCATCGGGCCTGATTTTCCTGGTAATAGGGCTGTTGATGTCAAGGACCCTTCACTGGGCTGGATTATCGGGTTCATGTTTGTCGTTAGCTTTTTCGGGTTATTTAGTCTTGTTGCGCTGCGCAAGGTACTCATTCACATCTTTGAACCAGGCATTTATCTTTTATTATCTGATTCGAAGTTCATTCTGGAAGGCTCTTTTATCATATTTACTCTTTCTTTTGGTTCAAAAAATGGTTTGTTTTGGTGTCTATCAGGTAATGGTGATTGATTACAAGTTGCCATACCCCAGTGGAACAGCCACGGCTACACTGATTAATAGCCTCCACACTACTGCTGGAGCGCAGCTTGCAGAGTAAGACATTGATAACCATTGCTCTTTCATTTTGTACAGAAGTGGTTAGTTTTTATTATACATACACTATATCTTGATCATCATGGGAAAATGCTTGTTAATAATGGTAAAACAAGTATGATTTCGTTTATCCACTTGTATGGCACTTTGAATATGCTGAATTTGAACTGCAAATTGTTTTATACTCTAAATATCTAATAGTATGTTTATCCTTCTTGAAAACGAAATGCTCAATTACATGTCAAGTGCATGAAATGCGTGCATGATTGATCCTAAGTTATTTAGGAAAATATTCCATCCAGACAAAAGAGCGTAACATAGGGCCGTTTTGGACATTTACACATGACCTCAAACCACATTATTTTGACCACTTATATACTGCTATGTATGTTCGACCTAATGGAACTGTAATCGTACAGAAGCATTGTTCGCCCACCTATGAGGATGGGTCAAAGTTGTTATAGCACTTTTTTAGAGACGTCAGGAATCATGAACATATATATTTTTTTAGGCGAGAAATAATCATGAACATATAGTTGTGATAGTGCAATTCTATTTGCTGTGATTTTCTAACTGACTTAATTATTATTTTTTGTGATGCATGTTTTATCGTTGCAGCAAGCAAGTTAATTGTCTTGGGAAGTACTTTGGCATTAGCTTTCTCTGGAACTGCTTTAAATGGTTTTTCAGTGGTGTAGGAAATTCTTGTGGTTTTGATAATTTCCCTTCTCTGGGACTCGCAGCATTTAAGAACACGTAAGTGTCTGTAACCACCTTTGTTATTCATGCAAGGTTCACAACTGAAAAAACATTTTATAACGTGCACGTTCTCCTGTTTCCTACACACCTAACTTTTCCAATTTTTGTAGATTTTATTTTGACTTCAGTCCGACCTACATTGGATGTGGTCTTCTTACTCCACATATTGCTAATTGCTCTATGCTTCTGGGAGCCATCATATCGTGGGGTTTCCTTTGGCCATATATATCAACTAAAGCTGGGGACTGGTATCCAGCTAACTTAGGAAGCAATGACTTCAAAGGACTCTATGGATATAAGGTATGGTGATGAAAATTAGGATTCATCAAATGACATGCATTAACCGTCAATTGACATCTTTGGGAGTAAGCTAATAATATTGTTTATTTGATTCATCTACAAGAGCCACATTATGAATAAAAAAGCCTATAAAAAAATCATTTGTTCCTGCTCTGTAATTAATAAATCTCGTAAATACGAGCAAAATGTAGGCCCTTGCTCTCTAACTGTCATGCATTTCACCTCTGGACATAGTAATTTTGAGAGCCTGTAAAACTGAGATTGATACTGCTGGGAACTTTATTATGTCCAAAGAAAAAGAAAGAAATATATGGATTATGCATATGCTCCCTCCTTTCTTTTTTCAATTGAAGTTCAGACAAGAAACTTAGTTCATTTTCGAACTAAGCACTATGTCTTAACGACAAGAAAAAAAAAGGAGGGAGTATCTCTTAGTTAATATTTTTATTGTAAGCAAAAACTAACTTGTATCTTTTGCTTGCCTTTCAGGTTTTCATATCTGTATCTGTGATACTCGGGGATGGTCTTTATAACCTCATCAAGATCATTTATGCTACTATCAAGGAAATAACGATTGCACGATCAAAGCAAGGAAGGCTTCCACTTGTTCGAGTAGAGGAAGGTAATGTGATATTGCTATTTTCGTGAATAAAATGTGATATTCTATTGTATGGTTCTCGCATATCAAATTATCAATGGTTATAAATTGGACTTTGACTAACTCTTTTATATTTCATGAACAGATGATGAAGGTCCTAAATTATCAGACGAGGATATGCTTCGGAATAGGATATTCATAAATGACAGTATTCCTCTGTGGTTAGCAGGATCAGGTTATGTTGGCCTTGCAGCAATATCAACAGCAACTGTCCCAATGATCTTTCCACAGCTCAAGTGGTACCTTGTCCTCTCAGCATACCTTGTTGCTCCTCTACTTGCCTTCTGCAACTCCTATGGCGCTGGCCTAACTGACTGGAACCTTGCATCCACATATGGGAAAATTGGTCTTTTCATTTTTGCCTCATGGGTTGGTCAGAATGGAGGTGTGATTGCCGGGTTAGCAGCTTGTGGTGTTATGATGTCCATTGTGTCCACTGCTGCGGATCTGATGCAAGACTTCAGAACTGGGTACCTAACGCTATCTTCACCAAGGTCCATGTTTGTGTCACAGTTGATCGGGACTGCCCTTGGCTGCGTCATTGCTCCTCTCAGCTTTTGGCTCTACTGGACGGCTTTTGATGTTGGCAACCCTGATGGCATGTTCAAAGCTCCATATGCCGTCATTTTCCGTGAAATGTCGATTCTTGCCGTGGAAGGACTGTCAGCACTGCCGCAACACTGCCTATCCATATGCTCTGCTTTCTTTGTCGCAGCTCTATTGATCAACCTTCTGCGGGATGTCACTCCCGCGAATGCGTCCCAATTCATCCCCGTCCCGATGGCTATGGCCATTCCCTTCTATCTTGGTGCATATTTTGCAATCGACATGTTTGTCGGGACAGTTATCTTGTTCATATGGGAGAGAGTGAACGAAGAGGAGTGTCGTGACTTCAAGGATGCGGTTGCATCTGGTTTGATCTGCGGTGATGGGATTTGGAGCGTTCCTTCTGCACTCTTATCAATCTTAAGGATTGACCCGCCGATTTGCATGTATTTCAAGCCATCTGTTGGCAGCTGAAAATAGAGGGGTGTCTGCTCTTTTGTTTGGGTGTTTCAATAGGACAGAATGACTCATATTTGTATTGAATGAATTTTACACAAATGTTCAGTTCCCGTGGAAGAAAAATTCTATTTTCCCAAATAAGTTCTTAGTGTTGGCCATTGGAATTATTCTTATCACGTAGCAACATTAAAATCTTGACAAGAGCTGCATTATCCTTTTTAACCAGTCATTGGTTTTCTAAAAATTACCAAAAAGATACTGAATGTTGTATAGTTTAAAGAAACGAAACATCTTGAACACCTAATTACCAAATTAGACGATCTGTTGCATACTGACGGAATAATTCTAAGGAGATGGACCAATAGAGTTGTACTCCTCAGGCAATGTATGCTCTTTCCTTCGTACAAGCAAGATATGTGTTGATAGGTGTCTCAAGTTAGGATTATAGAATTATGCTGAACCTGTCTAACTCAGCTTTGCTTTTGTGAAACTATATATATTTTTTTAAAAAAGGTGTGATATCTTCAGGAGTGGTTGCCTTGGGAATATTGGAGTGTGTTCCGGTGTTGTTAGTTGTTACCATTTCTTCTATCCTCTGCATTGGAGTCTGCATCCTAACATCGCCAACTCCAGCTTCACCACTTCCAGTTCCGAGTTAGTCGTATCGTATCCGTTCTAAGATCATGCTAACATCTTAATATGGGGTACCTGATTTTGGAATTTTACGAAACGGTCAACCTTGAGCTCAACACTATGCACATCCTATGTTGCCTGATTGGTAAGAAATAAAAATCTGTCAAGAGATGCTGGCAGATTTTCCAGTGACCCCGCATATAGTAATTTACACGGGTAGCTGCACCGTGCGCGGGCATATCTGCTACATCCCTATATATGGCTAACCTAGTTCACCATACTATTTCAATCATAACATCACTGTCGAGAATCCAATGACTTTGGTACCACATTATTAGAATTGTGGATTTGATTCGGGGTACGAAAATTTATCCAGTGTAGTTAAGCAGAAGAAGAACAATAATAATAGATATAAACTATGCTAACTATCTAACATGACAATAATGATATGCAAGATTATGCGAGCAAAACATTCAACAGCTGACAATTATATATGGCCAACATTTGTGAATATTTATTTGAATGATTCTAAATGTCCTTGACAACAAAATAGAAGCATTAGTACAATAGATTTGCTAATGCTTTCAGTCACTTTCTTGGCTCCTGCTCACCAACAATGTCAATTTTGCTATTGGAAGAACTGGCTCTCCATATTGCAAGTTTGCGATGGATATGGTCATGAACCCTTTGGTGTCACTAAAACAAACATGGTGGGTAGGGACGTTCTGGTAGAGGCAGTTTTGAAAATGTCTCTCAGCGATTGGGGCTCTAGTGACGTTTCTTTTGAGACACTTTTTAACAATGCCGTAAGTGTCCGACTTGTTGATACTTGAGGAATTGTTAAAGGCATTTTGAAAGTGCCCAAAACACTTTTTAACAATGCCGTAAGTGTCCGACTTGTTGATACTTGAGGAATTGTTAAAGGCATTTTGAAAGTGCCCCTTTTCGGGTGATATACGGGACCTGCACCACAAATTCGGTTGATAATTCACAAAAAAAGAGCGCTGCACCACAAATTCGGTTGATAATTCACAAAAAAAGAGCGCTGCACCACAAATTCGGGTGATAATTCACAAAAAAAGAGCGCCATGGTGGCTCGAACCTGGAACCTCCTGCTTCGGTGGAACACATGGAAACCACTACGCTACACGATCCTCGTTGTTACAGAAACATAACTTTTTTCTTTTTATTATTAATTTGTTGCACTCGTTCCCTTCTTTCCCTATTGCTCTGTTTCAGCCTTCGTCGACTCTGCTCGTGATCGTAAAATTACTAAGCACCGCGCCGCCACCGCCGCCGCCTGGAAGGTCATAAGAAAAGACGCAAAATTCAGTAGCCTTGTCAACGATTTGCTGCCGCCGGCGCCATCTACATCTTCTGCCGTCCATGGTCTCTGTGCCCTGGTGCTAGGCAAACAGGTTTGAACAATTTAGGGCCTGTTTGGTATGGATTCTGGAATGGGTTTTGGATTCTGCTTCCGGCACTGTAGCGGCGGAGAAGCAGAATCTGTTCTGCCAAAGAGGCCCTTACTCACCGCAATCCTCGCAGACTGATTCCTAGATCTAACACACAAGTTGATGTTGTCTTGATCTTTTGTGTGAGAGTCATGGTTCGTGGATGCCTAAACTCAGCCTTAATTCCACTCTGAGCATTAGCCATCCGCGTCAATCCGCAACTCACATTGCGCGGCACCAATCAGGATCTCGTACGCTGCCGCGCTAGCTCCTTCGATTTGGTTGCCATAAGGCACTCCTGCAGGCAGTGGCCGAGCCACCATGGTTCATGGGTGTTTCACTTGAACACCCATCGAATTTGTCAAAAGATCAGCGATTCTGAAATCTGAAGCCATTAAATATATAGATATTGATATTAAATACAAAGCAAAGTGTTTGGTTGTAATTATTGTTTGTAAGCCCATATCAATTTGCTCATGCACCCAGACTGCAAGGCTCTCCGATCGTTTGATCTTGTGACTCATCATTCCCATGCACCCAGGCTGCAAGGCTCTCTGATGTTGCTGATTTGCATGTCGGCATTCAGTCTTTCCAATTCATTTGCTTGACTTGTTTAGAGTCTCTTGGTTATTCTGGCTGAATTTTATCCTAGGGACTTCTTTTTTAAATAATGGGTGAAAGACCCAGCCTCTACACCCTTAAAAAGAGTGTACACAGCCAAGATTACACAAGAGCACAAAAGCTCATACAAATACAAAGAAAGCAGAGACACTCACTGCTACAAAAAGAAGAAAACAAGCTACAAAATACATTGCTTTCCTAGGTTGATCAATGCTCGGAAACGCCAATCGATATAGCTTCAGCTTCGAAGAACGCTCTAGTCGCCTTCTACACCACCTCGCATGAGTGAACGCCATCACCACTGGAGACCTGCATATAGGGGTGGCTAACGAGCCAGCTCGGCTCATTAAGGCTCGGCTCGTTAAAGCTCGTTCTGATAACGAGCCGAGCCGGCTCGGCTCATTAAGACTAACGAGCTAAAATGGAAGCTCGGCTCGGCTCATTATAAAAATCGAGCCGGCTCATTAGGCTGACGAGCCAAGTGTAATAAAACTTTGATGACAAAAACATAGGTAATTTTAAGTTTTTTTAATTATTAGCATGTGTTAACAATACAAAAATTATAATATAAAACAATATTGTAGAAAAATATCAATCTAAGTCAACATAGGTGGAAATAAAAACATGATCCAACATTAAACATGATTTTCTTTATCTATAGTGAACTTGGTTTATTTATTTGATGATAAAATTGAGCTTCTCAACATAAAAAAACTACCATTTTATTAGAGAATTAAAGTTGATATTTCTATATAATCGAGCCTATCGAGCTAACGAACTGTTCACGAGCAGCTCACGAGCTGGCTCGTTAACAAACGAGCTAGGATAGAGGCTCGGCTTGGTTCATTAAGAAGACCGAGCCGAGCCGAGCCGAGCCAAAACCATGATCGAGCCGAGCTGGCTCGCGAGCCTCGAGCTTTTTTGCCAGCCCTACCTGCATAGCACCAACCACAGTCATCGTGACGCCTCTGGCATGGATCCACCTTGTCCCACCACTTAGTGGTGACACACGGACTAATCCGCTAGACGGACTAGTCCTCATCGGCAGGCGATGAACAATGCCACCAATCCGACGAAAAACGGCTGCACAAGTGCCAACGGTAGACACCGCCACCACCAGAACACCATTTCCGCCTCTAGAGCCGGCCGCGACCGGAATATTTCTTTTCCCTAGAACCCGGAATATTTCTTATTTTCTACTTAATTACATATCTGAGGTTGTTTCTACTTCAACGTTCAATTGGTGTTCTCTTACATTCCTTCTCGCCGCATTACTGATTATATATTACCATCAGGGCAATTCATAAAAAGGTCGAATCATGGTGTGTTCAGTATCCATAATTATATAGTATGTTCCCAGGATAGCAACTATGTTAAAATAATATGACTTTCTCAAAGTTACATTCTGATATACTGCATCAACATTTTACCACAATAGTGATGATTGTGTCCTTTTAATTGTTTCAGCACAACTACTACAATGGACAAGAGTTGGATGAGCAAACCAAGAACAAGTGATGACTACAAGGATGGTGTTGTCCAATTCCTTCCTTTCGCATTCCGTAATGTTCGACAGGGTGGAAAGGTTAATTGTCCATGTGTTTAGTGTAAAAACAAGTCAACAAAAAGCTACGATGATGTTAGAACCCATCTGAGATGTAATGGCATTCTACAAGGATATACTACATGGGATCGGCACGGTGAGGAACACGATTCAATACCAACACCTTTTTCTCACATATCATCAACCACAGACAACCATGCTCCATCTGGACGTCACTTTACTTCTCCAGCAGAAACCGGAAAGAGAAATGATGACATGCAAGGTCTCCTAAATGCAGCATTTCCTATGGCTAATGAGTATGATACAGTGTCCAGTTCAGATGAACAAATGGATGACATTAATAATTATGATACTGTGTCCTGTTCATCAGATGAGGAAATGGATGAATGTGCATTTGAGATTCCTAATATAAATGATAGTCAACAAGAAGATGATGTTATACCAGAGCAGTTTGGTGATCAGACTAAAGATGATATTATTTCCAGCATCTTGAAAGATGCTCGGGAAAAGCTACGTCCAGGGTGCCATGAATTCTCGAAGCTTTCCTTTCTTGTCACCTTATTTCATTTGAAATGCTTACATGGATGGACTCAGGAGTCATTTACATCACTACTTGTTGTTCTTTCTGTTGCAATCCCCGAAGCAAACCTACCAAAAAACTACCACGCAGCAAAGAAATTCATCCGAGGATTAGGTCTTGATTATGTTAGGATTCATGCATGCCCAAAGGATTGCATGCTTTTCTATGGTGACCGGGCGAAACAAGAAACTTGCCATGTATGCAACAGTTCACGTTGGGCAGAGAGAGAAAAGAAAGGTGAAGCAACAAAAACAAAGGGGCATAAGAAAAAACCAGCAAAGATATTGCGCTATTTTCCATTGATACCAAGGCTGAAGAGATTGTATGCTAATAAGGAAACATCAATTGACATGCAATGGCATGATAAGAGTCAGGGTCGCATAGATGACGGATTACTGAGGCACTCAGCTGACGCGAGAGCTTGGAAAGATTTGGATTTAAGATATCATGAATTTGCAGATGGTTGCCGCAATGTGAGGCTAGGTCTAGCCAGTGATGGAGTTAATCCTTACAGAAACATGAATATCAAGCACAGTACATGGCCAGTACTGCTTATTCCTTACAATCTACCTCCCTGGATCTGCATGAAGCAAACATCTTTAATATTGTCTATGATCATTCCTGGACCAGATAGCCCAGGAAATGATATTGATATCTATTTGCAACCGCTTATTGATGAACTACTAGAGCTGTGGAAGGGTGTTGAAACTTTTGATGCCTCGTCACGGAAGAAGTTTTCTCTTAAAGCAGCATTGTTGTGGACTTTAAATGATTTCCCTGCGTTAGCTAACTTATATGGTTGGAGCACAAAAGGAAAATATGCATGTCCATCTTGTGCTGATTTAACAAGGTGAATTTTTTAAAAAAGGGGCACAAATTTTCATATATGGGTCACCGTCGTTGGTTGCCACATTCCCATCCATATCGCCGTAGAAGGAACCAATTTGATGGTACCAAGGAGAAAGAATCTGCGCCTATAACAATGAGTGGAAGTGCAGTTTTAAGGATGATGGATGGTCAAACTTTTGTGTATGGCAAACCAAGGGACCAACCAGAGGAAGAACAATTATCAGGGAACAAAGCTAAAGCTGGGCAGAAAGGAAAGGGAATGAAACAAGGAAAAAAGAGGAAAAGAACCCAAAGGAAAAAGAGACAGGATAAGAAAGAGAAGAAACCTGAGGATTGGATAAAAAAGAGGTCAATATTCTTTAAGCTACCATATTGGGAGCTTAATCTGTTACGGCACAATCTTGATGTGATGCATATACAGAAAAATGTATGCAATAATTTAACTGGGACCTTTTTAAATTTGAGTAGTAAAACAAAGGATGATTTGAAAGCTAGGCTTGACTTGGTGGAACTTGGAATTCGACCTGAACTGCATCCTCAACTGGATGACAAAGGAAACAAAGTACTGCCTGATGCACCCTTCACCATGTCTAGAGACCAAAAGGAGATTTTTTGCACTGTTCTTCAGAATCTTAGGACACCGGACGGTTACGCATCAAGTCTTTCAAGGTGTGTAAAGGTCGAGGAGTGCAAACTGTGTGGCCATAAAAGTCATGATTGCCATGTATTGCTTGAGAAAATTCTCCCAGTGGCACTACATTCTTGTTGTCCCAGCAAAGATCTCATGAAAATAGTTGTAGATCTAGCTTCTTTCTTCAAAAAATTGTGCTCAAAAGTCTTAGATACCTCTGAACTTGATAAGCTCCAGGAGCAAATTGTTCTTACACTGTGCGACATGGAAAGGATTTTCCTTCCATCATTTTTTACCATCATGGTACATCTACTTGTACACTTGGTTGAGGAGGCAAAGCTTGGGGGTCCAGTACATTATAGGTGGATGTACCCTATTGAAAGGTAGGCTTGCTTGCACAGAATTTACTCATTTATTAGCATCAACTCTTTAATAATATCTCAACTCATGTATAGGTGGTTCGTTCGACTCAAGGCGCTTGTTCGCAACAGCGCGCATCCTGAAGGTTCCATGGCTGAAGGATATAAAGCAGAAGAGTGCCTGACATTTTGCTCAAGATTTCTTGATGGGACTACACGTTTTGCACGACCATCTCGAAATCCTGACCCATCAGATACAGCTAAAGATTTATTTTTATTTGGGAGTGGTGGTGAACCCATAGGAAAAGCTACTGTTGTAATTAAATTTGACAACAAGTTGCTCACTCAAGCGCATAGATATGTATTGAGACACTGTGATGAAGGCCGTCCGTGCCGTGGCAGTGCAGCAACGTCACGGCAGCCACGGATCTCGGGCACCGAAGGAGGACGCGACGCTTCGACGTCGCCGGCACCGTGCGTACCAGTCGTAGCTGTAGCTGAGCTCCTCCTCCCCCTCCGCCGCCGTGAATGAGAAGCCATCGAGCCGGAGCGTCGCGAGGCTTGGCGCGGTGTCGAGCACGGCCTGGAACGTGTCCACCGATGACTTGCACCACGTCAGCATCAACGTGTTGAGGCGGCTAAACACGGCGCTGGCTGGCGAACCGATCTTGTAGGCGGCGAGATCCAGCACCTGGAGTGACGCAGCGCACTGCAGGCGGCTCGTCGGCAGCTCGTAGGCGCACGACAAGGAGAACTCGGCGTACACGCTGAGGCGGAGCTCCTCCAGTTGCCGCGTCGCCGGGGAGGCGAGGACGTCATCCATCCCCGGGGATGACGCGAGCAGCACTTCCTTGCAGTACTCCATGTGGTCGCTGCTGACCACGTTGACACGCATCCTCCTGACCGGGCACCAAAGGACCATAAGAAAACCTGACAACACACTATTTCTCACACTATACGCACGCCAAAGGACCATAAGAAATCCTTTTTGACGCCACAAGCAAAATTTCTTCCAGACAATGACGAAAGCATGCCTGGCTATGCTCGCCGTCATCATGGCATGATGCAAGCATCACGCCAAGGAGAATCAGGAATGAAGGAACATGCGACCCTGCAGTCACGCGGCGCCAACCACAGCCAGTCACCCTGCAGTAGCTTTCAGCCATCAATGGCTCGGCGCCCTCCCTGCCCGACGCATCTCGATCCAGGCCGTTGGTCACACTCACTTGTTCAGTGTAACCGCTGTGACAGTTCTGCGCCACTATTCTAGCCCAAATCCTGCCAACTCCGGGCAAGCAAAGTCACCCACTGGGTGGGCAGGACAGAAATTTCTTGCCTGTAAGATCAATAAACCTAGAGTATGGTTCATAGGTTTTGGTGATTGATGTCAACATGGTCAATGGGACTAATAAGGTTTGCAAGTTTGCAAAATGGTTAGTCTTATGGATGTAGTGATACACTATTGGAGTGCCAACACCTCAAAGGTTGCAAGGAAGATGGTAAAGTAGAGAAGTATACATGAGGACTACTCTACAAGGTGACTACTACACATATGAGGTAAGAGACAAGGTAAGTATGTCATGTGTTCCTCTATGTATCTTATACCTTGACATGCTCTTGATCATCATGTTAGTCTTGCCTTATATCTTATACCATGATGATCTTGTCTCTTGTGATGATGACATGCTTGTGCCTATTTATGTATACTCTATCTTGTCATCATGCTTTACCTATTCATCATGTAGCTTGCTTTAATATCCTTATATCATGATGATGTTATTGTGCTAGTTTTAAGTTACATATCTTATGCACATTATATCATGTATCGATCGAGTTGTCCTTTATGACAACGAAATCATTGTGACTAACATCTTTGGATAAAGGAAAGGTTTTCATATGGTCACATGATCCGAAGAATCCTGGTGATTGGTTACCTCTCGACGAAGGATGATGATGAGGATCATTGTATTTGATGGAGGTCGCGGTTGAGAAGATAGATCAATGCTAAGGACATGCTAAATCCAAGCAAGTGTTGGCTTGGTGTAGATGTAGGCTTGAGTCCATAGGAAAAACCGGACTATCAAGGGGATCGAGTCGTTTCTCTTAGGTCGCACTAGTGGTAGAGATATGTGGATGCTTAGAGAGTCTCACAAGCACTAGGGTGACAGCTGAGGTGAAGAGGAACCAAGTTTGTTGAAGAACCAAAGCCGAGACAAAGAGAAGAATGAATTGGAGTTGTCTCATGAGTTTGAGGATTGATCAGATGATGATGAGCTTGATATCTCTATTGAATGTGGTAGAGCTCTTCATAAGCTTTCCAACAAGTCCAAGATCATTGAAATCAGAGTTCGGAGTGAAAAGTTATGGCCGAAACAAGAAAGAGCAGATTGGAGAGTCAGCGTATAATACGGTGTTAATCACCGTATGATACGGTGATTAACGGTGATGAAGACACAAGTTTTTGGACAGAAAAGAGATGTATTCACCGTATAATATGGCGGTAATCACCGTCTGATATGGTGGTATCACCGTATGATTTCCAGAGACTCCGAAGTTCGCAGGGCGCAGAAAAGTTTAAGTCACCGTAATATACGGTGATAGTTACTGTATCATACGGTGATCATATGGGATTGAAGATTGTCGAATCTGAAGATGATCCCAACATGAAAGTTGTAGAAAATTTCATGATCTTTCTGTGCATATGCAGAATACCTCAATCGGAGTTCGGAGCTGAGAGTTATGACCAAAACACTGGAGGCTGTTCTGAGAAATAATTTGGAAATGACCTTTGAATGATTATGTGGCCATATCAGCTTGAAGATGGACGATACAGAAGATTCACCCAATTGCAAAGTTCTGGGGAATTTTAAGAGATTTCCATTGATGTATAGAACACACTAATCAGAGTTTGGAGAAAGGAGTTATGAGCAAAATACTGCAGGCTATCTGGGGAGCATTGTATGATACGGTGACTATTGAGCTGATCATACGGTGACTAGGAAATATGGACACTTTTGGTGCAGCGGCTAGTTTATAGTTGGTAGGCTATAAATAGCCGGTTGCTTGGCCCTTTGGGGTGCCTTTGGCCATTGTTACCAGTGGGAAAACACAAGGGAAAACAAGAGGATGCAAGAGAGCACTTGGGAGAAGATTTGGAGAGGAAATCTTAGTGCTTGAGAGGGTTGAGAGCATCCATACAACTCTAGGACTAGTGTGGTCATAGGAAGGCTGTCTTGGTTTGTTACCCTTGGTCTATGGCAAGTCCTAGACCGGTTAGGTGTTGGTGGTGAGCTTGCCAAGGAGAGTGTGGAAGCCACCACAAGTTTGTACACGGTCTTGGAGCTTCCCGTGCGAAAGAAACATCACTAGTGGAGCGCCCTTTGGACCGCATCATGTGCGGATCCTTACCCTCGGAAGAGTATCCAGAGATGCCGGTAGGACGGTCCACGACTTCACTCAAGGAGTGGTGGATGGTCCTATGGAAGAGAGCATTGCTAGGTGCGGCGGGGTGAAGCCCGTGTCTTCACTCGGAGGGTGAAGCGTGCTCTTGGGGAGATCACCGGCTCGAGGAGTAAAGTGTGATCTAGAGGGAATCGCCATCGAGCGGAGGGACGGGGTCGAGACTCCGGCGGGAGTGACCCAACGTGGTTTAGGGGGGAGGCGCCATCCTCCCGATACCACGGGAAAAATCGATGAGCAATCTCTTACTCTTACTCTCTACTACTTGCACTTGTTATCTTGTTTATCCTATATGCTTGTAGTAGATATTGTGCTTATCTCATATGATTGCTTAGCGATTGTTTCCGTGCTAGCTCTTCGTTATATCTAGTGATACATGCTTTCCTTATATATACGTGTACCTATTTTGTGATAGCTCACATTTGCTTGATATCATATAGTGATGTTGTTATGCTTATGTTGTATCGATCTTGTTATCATGATCACTAGCTTGAGCTTTCTCTTGTGTACTTATACATTCTAGTTTGCTTGTTCCATACTTATCATATACACTAGCATGTATAGTTTGTTGAGCTTCCCTATGTGTGTTCCCTATATGCATGCTAGCTAGATT
The DNA here is from genome assembly GCA_007726485.1 of Eragrostis curvula. Lineage (NCBI taxonomy): Eukaryota > Viridiplantae > Streptophyta > Magnoliopsida > Poales > Poaceae > Eragrostis > Eragrostis curvula. Next base: position 6,400,097 of record RWGY01000031.1, read on the forward strand.
GGTTGATTGCCTTCATCTTATACACTAGCATGTGTAGGACTTGTTGAGCTTATCTTGTATATGTTCTTATATGCTAGGTTATTCTTATATGCTTATGTATGTCTTGCTCCTAGCATGTACAAGTTCTAGCACATGGTTATCCTAACTTGTTCACACACTCCTAGTGCACATGTAGTATCTTGTTATGTATTCTTTACTTGTGTAATTAGATTGAGTAGCTAGAAGTACAAAAAGTATTAGTCCATGGTGTGCCCGATTCACCCCCCTCTCGGTCACACAGTCCTTACATTGCCCATTCTCCTTTTGAAAACTGTTGCCATGCACTTCATTCAACCTCCGAGAGCGCGTCGCCGTGCCTGAGCAAGTGGGATTTCGCATTTACAAATGAGGGTGATTAACTGCTCATAGTTAGTTGCATCTCCAGTTAGGAGGATCGAACTCAGGTCTTCCCTCTCAAGTCTTTTTGTGTCGCTGTCGTCTGAAATCAGTAGGCCCCGCAAGGGATATGCTTCAGTAGCTACTAACTATAGTTCCATGCAAAGACTTCAATGGTTGATTGCGTTTGTGTATATAGAGGGAAGCGGCTTTACACACTACTGGTGCACAAAGACGTCATCTGCTTGAGAGGTTGCAAGAAGACAGTACAGTTGCTTGGTGCTGTGTCTGCTCCTTTACCCGAGAAAGCTATCAAGATGTTATCTGACTCCGTCTGTTTTCCTTTTCCCTCTTTGAGAAGTGAAACAATGGTTCTATGCCAATCGTGCTACCATTGACACTTGGGACCGCTGCTCCTCTGCGTTCCTCGCAAAGTTCTTCCTGTTGGGCAAAATCAACGCCCTCCGTGGAAGAATATCAAGCTTCCAGCATGCAAGCAATGAGTCCATCGCCGAGGCGTGGGAAAGGCTCCAAGAATACATATCTGCTTGTCCACACCACGGGATGGAAGAATAGCTCAGTCTTCAACACTTCTACAACGGGTGACACCAACAACTCGTGGACATATGGATGCTGCTGCTGCTGGAGAAGCCTTCTTCTCTAAAACAGTCGATCAAGCTAATGAGCTCATTGAGAAGATGGTCTCCAATCAAGGGTGGAGTGATGAACGACTCCAAACACGCTTAAAAGGTGTTCACCCTGTGAAAGAGGTGGATATGCTGTTGTGAAAGAGGTGGATATGCTGTCCGCCAAGGTTGAGCAACTCCTTAGGCGTTTGGATGACTACAACAACCACGGCAGTGTTCGTGCATTGGACTCACTTATGACGTATGAGGAATGTGGCAACACCGGCCACATGGGGAAGGACTGCCCCAACAATGCCCAAGAAGAAGCATTCTACATGAACAACAACAATGGGTATCGTCCAAATGGAGGACATGGTATTAATCAAAACCGTCAACAATATCAAGGAGGTAACAACTTTTCTGGTTACAACAATCAGCCCTCCTTGAAAGATTTAGTTTTTGGCCCAGCTAAGATCAATGATTCCATCAACAAAAAGCTTGCTACCAATGATAAGAGTTTTGAAAGCATTAATTCTAAGTTAGAAGGTTTACCTTCTTCTTTCAAAAATCAGCTGAGCTTTAACAAATGATAAAAACCCAAATAGCTCAGCTTGCTGCTCTTGTTCCTACCTCTAGTTCTAGGTAGATCCCGAGCAACCCGAATCTCCCATTGAGAAAGTTAATGCTATCATTGCAGGAGAAGATATGTTCTCTCGTAGAGCTAACCATGCAGGGAAGAACAAGGCAGAAGCATCTTCAACTATCATACGGGATCCAGGACTTCCCATCATTCCATGCAAAATTGGGGATCACTACTTCAGCCACGCCTTGTGTGATCTTGGTGCAAGTGTTAGCATCATGCCCAAGGCAATCTGCGATAGTTTGGGCTACATTGCTCTTACTCCAACAACCATGTGGCTGCAACTCGCTGATTCTATCACTCGTCATCCAATGGGAGTCATTGAGGACGTTCCGGTGAAAATCCAAGGCTGCTTCATCCCCGTTAACTTCATAATGCTGGAAATGGATGTGGACAAAGAGGCTCCACTCATCCTGGGGAGACCATTCTTGACAGCTGCTGGGGCAAACATTGATGTGTCGGCTAGAGAAATTCGCCTTCACCTCAATGGGAGAAGAGAAAGATTTCATTTCCAGCCCAAGCCAGAACATTGCTCCATGATCACAATCAAGTATGGGCCAAATGCACAAAATATCTGAGAAGTTGAAATGAGACCCACAGAAAGGACAGCCACATCATTTTCATGAAGGATTACCTTTAAAAGGACAATCTTTCATTTAGCAACCCCAACAAGAAACCTGCGACAAAGAGGCTGGGACCGTGGGCTAAGAAACCCGTCCCGAAGTTCGAGAAGTCCGTCCCAAAGTCTGATAAGCCACCAACACCTCAACAGAAGAGACAAGTGTGGCAAGCAAAGGCAAACCCATCCACATCCTCTTCTCCAGGGACGGGAACCACGCCGCCAAGCTAAACCCGATGGAGAAGTCCTAGCTCGTCAGACTTTAAATGACGAAGCCCTGGCCGTCAGGAAAACCGACATTATCTTTTTCTTCTTTCTTCGATTTTTTTTCGATTTGCTTCTTTTTGAGTTTTTCCAGCCACCATTTTCATTTTGGATTTTTTCCGCACCACCTTGCATGCTTTTATTCTCTCACAACATGTATTTGGATTTTTCCACCAGCATATTTGATTTTCCCTCGCCATGCATGTAAATCCAAAATTTAAAAACATTTGGTTGTTCAAAAAGTTTTTCACACTTTTTGTGAGAAGTTTTGGGCTACCTCTATATCCCTTCATAAAACTCAAAAAACAATTTTTCACATGTTGGAAATTATCCAATATTTTCTCTCCTAGTTTCGTTTTTTGAAAAAGATTTTGAATTTGAGGCAATCTTCATTTGGAAATCTTTCTGAGCAATATTTTCGAGGATTTTCTGGACATAGCAACCAAGGTCAACCAAGGTCCTGAGATTTTGGTGGCCCGGGGCGAACCTAAAAATCGAGGCCCTCAATATATTTTTAATATATATTTATATATATATACTTTATTTATAGAAAACAAATAGAATACTAAAAGAATTCATATAAAATGATTTGTGATGCTTAAATGTTTTTTTGGTAACAATATCATCTTTGGAAAGCTTCTTTCAGCTGATAGTACATTATTCACCTGCACAAATAAATAAGTTCGCTGCATGTTCTTGCAAATTTAATTAGCGCAACAGTTCAATTTTTTTTTTCAATTAGCGCAACAATCTTCTGTTAACTGCGTGACGCGCGCGTACTTTCTAGTCAACGTGATCTTGGTGCAAATTGTGAAAAAGAATTGATCAAATCAATTAAGAGATCATGCCGTATGGAATTTAGGGCATAGAAATTAGCATAAGTACCTCCTTTATTAGCGGACTACGGATGGCTTGATGCAACAGTTCATGGTGGCATGCGAAGGCCGACGACTCATCTGGACGCTGGACCAGCGGGCGCGGCGATCAACGATCAGCAGGTGCGGCGACTCACGACGTGTGTGCGGCCGCCGCTAAATAATTTTTACCATGCGAGCCGCTGTGTTCTGCGGCTCCTAATCATCAGCCATTCCAGTAATTGGGCTTGTTCTGCGCTACAAAGCCTGCATAAGGGACTCTATACAGACAGACAAACCTGCACCGGGGAGGGGCCCCTTGGATTCGGGGGCCCGGGGCGGCCGCCCCGTTTGCCCCCCTCCAGGGCCGGCCCTGGCTGTGGGCTAAGAGGGAGGCCAAGTTGGGCCAAGCATGCATCGACCGACCCCACCTGCCTGGTCGGCCGACCAGGGGTAGCCGTTGCTGCCCCCCTCCTTTGCCCCAACGGTCACATTTCCTTTCCAACATTCAAAAATGGCTGCACCGGCCATTGAGCTCTCTCCCTCTCATTCACTCATTTCCACTCCTTACTCACTTCACTCTCATGCTCTCAAGTTTTCCATTGCTCTCCGTTGCTCTTTGCCTCAACACTCTACAGAAATCTTTTTGCTTTGAGTGTGTTTTCAGTTTTTGGTTTTTCACAAGTTGTGTTTTTTCGCTTGCAAAAACGACCGACGGTTTCGCTGATTTGCTTTCACTAACGTAACATGTTCGAACTTTTGTTTCTTGTGTTCTTGTTCTTGCAGCCATGGAGTGCGCAAAGCAAATGATCGGGTCACTCCGGAAGTCCCGAAGTTCAAGCTCAAGTTCTTTGTGCCCTCGCACTCGCGTGCGCACCGCCACCGAGCAAGCACCAAGTCCACCACATGCAGCCCCGGAGGAAGCGCAAGACAACACCAACATGTGACGTCTCCTCGTCGACACCTCGACTTGGTGGGCGAGTACGAGATGAACGCCTACGAGATTCTATGTAACCGTACCTTTGCTCCTACGTGAGCATTTGATACGGACCTGCTGCTGTAAATAGGTATGGATGCTGAATTTGCTCGAGTATTTAAAGCAATAGGGTGGAAAGATTTTGCATGCATAAATGACTAGGTTCACGCTTGCTTACACTTCAGTTTTTATGCACCCTACAAGTAACAGATGATCGTAACTTTTGTGAGAGTTATCTCTTTCATGAGTGTTCTTGGCTTTAATGCTCGCTGCAAGGTAGATATTGATGAGACACTTTCGGGTTATTTCAAGCTCGTGTTTTGGCATAGAATTTCTGCATTTTTGACTTGTGATCAGCCCCAAACTAATCATATCCATCATCCTACCTTGCGATTTTTGCATATGTGGCTTGGCATCATCTCTTTATTTCCTAGAAATGATATTAGTACTGTGCGCAAGGATGATTTGAAAATTCTTTATGCTATGGTTGAGAAAATCAAGATTGCTCCTGTTTCTTTCATGATCAAGCAATGGTTAGAAAATTTTAGGATGACTGGATCAGTTGAGTGCACCTCGTTAATTACATATATAGCTGCAGGTGTAGGCATTTTAGAGAATTCACTTGTTGATTATTTTGATGTACCCCGCGCTCTCATAAACGAGGATTATCTTGTTCAAGGTCACACACTCAAACGTGGTCCAAATAATACTCTTATGTTTTATTATGTCGGCTATACAACAAGTTTCGGTTACCTAACCCGAACCTCCGTTTGTATGGCTGTGATAGTCTAACCATATCTCTCTAAGAAGAGGAAGTTCCACGCAGGAGTACATCTTATCGCAGGAGGACACGCAGGGCTGAATCAAACACCGGCTCCGAAATTCCTGCACCACGACATATGGCCTATGCACATGGGGTGGGGCATGGTCCCGCTGGGTACTACCCTGGTGGGTACCAAACTCCACCGCCATTTGAGGCCGGTGGATCATCGGCACAAAGAGCAAGGCAAGGTACATGGGAGAACATCCCACAACAGCGCTGGGAGAAACTCTCCCAGTCTTCAGCCTCCAGTGGGCGCCGCTCATCCTGTACTTGAGGTTACCACTTCAAGCAGGAGTTGAACAACATCACCGAGCAAATGGAGCGCCTCGAGAGCAAGACGGATGATATTCAATACACCATGGACCAGCACGCCCTGCAGACCCAACAGTGGCAAGGAAACACCAACACCCAGCTCACCAACCTCACCAACATGACCGAGCGGAGACAAGCCGATCTTTCGGCTTACTTTCGCCACATGGAGTTTGATCCTCAACAAAACCCGTGAGCAAGAACAAGCTTGGGGAGATGCCATATCCCCCGCTAAGGTATCATATATCACAACTTGTATCCTTCCTTGTTTGCTTGTTCTTGCACCTTATTTGAAAATAAAATAAAAATGATAAAAACTAAAAAGAACAAAAATAGTCTTTAGTTTTTAGTAGTTTTCTTCATGCGAGTAAGAGTGTCTAGTCTTTCCTATGTTGAGATGATGAATAGTTGCTCAGTTTTATCTCTTGTTTGTACCTAGTTTACAACTTAGTACTCTCCCAAGTTTTGAGACTTTAGGCTTACATGCTTATCTAGAAACTGAAACTTGTGGGTTGCATAGTACTTGATCCGAGTCTAAGTTCTTGTGAGTTATGATATGGTACAAATAGGGCTGCTATGATCTTGTTCAAAGTATGACTTAACTCTGGAGTTTTTCATTTACATAATACAAAATGATAAAGTTCCTTAATGATCAAAATTCCTACCAAAGCCATATGTTGTTCATACTTTGCAAAACCTTACACATATGATGCTTGTCATTGGATTGAGCTTTATCAAAATTGTGTGACCCTAGTGAGAAAATTGTCATACTCCCATGATCAAGATCACGTACATTCCACCTCGCATGCTAAACTTCTACACTGGAAGTTAAGCAATACCACCACTCCATCCACCAAATAAATACTCCAAAAATCTTTGTTACCACTCTCTCTCTCTCTCTTTCTCTCTAAAATATCATTGGAGACATGGCTATGCAAAAGAAAAAAAAAAGAGAATAACCCCTGCTCATACAAAAGTAGAGCAAGAAAGAAAGAAAGGGGAAAAAGAAAAGAAAAGAAAGATAGCCATGTCCTCTTCGAAAAAATCTATAAAAGAGAGAGAGAGAGAGAGAAGGAACACAAAAGGAGTACCACTTCCACCTCACCACCACCATATACACACATACACATCTTGATCAGGTTGTATGACTTGCATTCTCCATGGATCCACTCTTTTGGTTCGACAATATGTGGAATGCAAGTATGCCTCATATCACCCCTACCCAAGCTCCACATATAAGCCTGTAGAAGTAGGATGAAAGAGGCAACACAATGTCTTGGTGAGGAATATACACATTGAGCGATTCGAGAGTATCATTCGAGGAACTTTGTTTTTATCTTGAAAAAACTTATCAAAACCTCCAGAGAATAAAAGTCAAACAAAGGATGAGTGAATAGTGCTCTGTTATAACCATTCTATCTCTCAACCGCCCAAGACAAGGAGAAAGTTATAAGCCCCATAAGGAGTAAGGGGTACGGTGAGTTACCATGCCAACTTTTTCAAACAAAGGAGAGTATTTTGTTGTGTGCATGGTACCTATGAGATATGAAACCTCATAGCAACTCCTGATCAACAACCTAAGGCAACACTTCTTGCTCGGGACGAGCAAGAGGCAAGCTTGGGGGAGTTTGTTGACGGTCGTTATAACACGATTTCGACCGTCACATAGCTCAAAGAATAAGGAAGAATTAACACACCTTACAAGCATTTTATTTATGAATAACTTATTTCCATATGTACCTCTAGATCTTAGTGTGCAGGTGAAAACTGGGAATATCCAGGTGTACACATACCCCAAAGCGACGATACAACACTTCTGTAAAATGACGATCGCCGCAGAACTCCACTTCAAGACAAAAAGGCCAAATTCAATCCGAACTCAACAACTGAAGGCCATTGCACCTGGATCAGAGGACAAGAGCCAGAGGGGAGGCCACCTGCCAAAGCCCAGCCCAGGAGGGGCCAGGCCCAGGTCGGCCGACCCCCCTAGCCAGGAGTGGGCTGCCCATTGCGCTCCCAAGTCCCTTGGAGAATTGAGTACAGTTCATGTACCCTTCTCCTATAAGACTTATACTTCTCAATGGAATATCATTATTCATATAGTAGTTATATGCTTATGTTGTTCATCTCTAGTCTAGTTGTGTTCTTGTATGAATGTTTGTCGTTGTTCATGACCGTTCATCGTTCATCGATGATCGTTCGTGGGCATTCATTGGGCGTTCTTCGTTCGTTCGTACTTGATTATCGATTATAGATGTTCGTTCTTACTTGTTCTTCGTTCATCGCTCATTCTTGAGTGATGAACGCTTATGCATTGTGTTGTACTAGATTCAATCCTTTGTCTAGATTATGCTAGTTTGGCTGGTTATTTGTGACTAGATATCGGGTTCAATGTCCCGCAAGATACTTCTGCAATTTTTTTCCCTAGTTCAAGTGCCAAGGCTACAACACCAGCGGCTTGCATGAGACAACAGGAGGCCCTTTGTTTCGGACTTCACTTATATTTAGTCGCAAGAGAACATACAGCAAACAAAAGAAGGAAGAGTCTTTTTGGGTCCTACAATTTATCTTTCCGGGTACTAACGTGGAGAATCAATCGGTTGTCTATCCACTGCAAAATAAAAGAAGGAAGGAAGAGTCTTTATAGGTTCTACAATTTGTCTTTCCGAATACAAATGTGGAGAATGAATGGTTGTTGATTGATGGCTACAATCTATCGACAATCCAAATATACGGTCGGATGTTTTGCTTTTTTGTGGTAATTTTTAGGATTTTTCTCTGACTAAAGTGGAGGCACCGAAAGGAGCCTCTAATTAGTAAATATAAGATAAGATTGTTTGCACCATCTCGCCACAAAAGCATTTCCAAGCAAATTTGAGTACCAAATTAGGACCTGTTTGGCACGGCTTCAGATTCTGTAAAAAATAGATTCTGCACTGGATTCTGATGTAAAACAGATTTTTTGGCTTCTTTTGGATTCTCTGTCAAAATAACTTCTCCAGTCAGGCCGTTTGGTAAAACAGATTCTCCTGATTTTTTTTCTAAAATAGATTATGCATATCATATGACTGCAATACCTCTAAAATGAAAGCTTCAGTTTGTCGACACTTTGTCCCATATTGAAATGAAAATAAGTGTAGGAAATAAAATTAGATGACTACTAATAAAGATCAAATTTGAACATTTTTGTTTAAAAAAAGTTTGCAAAATATAGTCAAGTGTGGTCTAGTTTCGAAGAATTCGTCGCAACAGTGTAATCGGTTCGCAGTTCGGACGTTCGGTTTGTAATCTATGGATTTTTTTAACGAACATAAGTGTGATTTGTCTAGCAGGGCCCACCCACCTGACGTGTTGTTGAGAATCCATGAAAATCTCGTTTTCAGGGCTTCTGCTTCTGCGTGCAATATGAAAACAGATTCTCCTTTTCTCTTTCCTCGGAAGCTGTTTTGAAAGGAACCATTTGGCACTTCTAATGCAAAAGCAGAAGCAGAATCCGGTGAAGAATCCGTGCCAAAGAGGCCCTTAGTCAACCTGTTGCATAGTACCAAAATAATTCTAAGGAGATGGACCAATAGTGTTGAACTCCTCAGGCAAATGTATGCTCTTCTCTTCGTAGAAGCCAAATATGTGTTAATAGGTGTCACAAGTTAGGTGCAGAGAATTATACTGAACATGTCTAAACTAAGCTTTGCTTTTGTGAAACTATATAAAACAAGAACACTGCTATACGTGCAGCCGGGTCGGACGACCCGGCCGTACGACCATACCATATCAACAATTCACGTGACGAGTTTTAACCATCAACACAAATCACAAACATAATCAACGATTAGCAGGAGGATGTTCTCCAGTCGCACGGCCGGGCCGGTCGTGTGTACAGCATTTCCGATTAAAAAAAAGGGTGCGATCTCTTCAGGATTAGTTACCTCAGGAAATATAGGAGTGTGTTCCGGTGTTGTTATTACCATTTCTGCTTCCATCCTCTGCATTGGTCTGCTTCATAACATTGCCAACTCCAGCTTCACCACGGCCGCTTAAATCTTGCCAACATCTTTATATGGGCTGCCTGATTTTAGGATTTTACGAAATGACCAACCTTGAGCCCAACACTATGCATATCATGGGGCCCCACCTTGCCTGATTGGTTGAGGTCCAGTTGGTCTGATTGGTATGAATAAAATCTGTCAGAGATGCTGGCAGAATTACTAGTGAGCCCGAATGCCATTCAATTTATATGGGTGGGTGCACCATGCACAGACGTATCTACTACAACCCTATATATGGCTAAAATGTTTCCCATACTGTTTCGATCATCAATCATTGTCGAGAAATCCAATGACTTTGGTACCATTTTATTAGGATAATAGAATTTGTGGATTTTACTCGGGGGCAAAAAAAAATTGAAATCAATTCAATTTACTGGAGCAGAAGAAGAACAATGATAATAATAGATATAAACTATGCTAACTATCTACATGACAATAATGATATGGGAACAAGAAAATTCAACAGGAGAAATTATGACCAATATTTGGGAATATTTATTTCCACAATTCTATATGTTCTTGACAACAAAATACAAGCATTATTAGTACGCGAATGTTTATTAGCTCACATTCTTGGCTCCAGCTCGCCAACAATGTCAATGGAGGGTTCATGACCATATCCATCGCAAACTTGCAATATGGAGAGCGGCTCTCCATATTGCAAGTTTGCGATGGATATGGTCATGAACCCTTTGGTGTCCATCATGAACTTCCATCTCTTCCAATACAGTTGCATTCTCCCTGAGGGACTTTGCGATTTTGACTTCAAAACAATTGAAGTCCTGCAACTCAAATTTCAGCCTTACTTTCCTCAGACTACTTTCCAAACAGGGGAACGAGCGTGCTTGAAGCGCAGAAAGATCCGCATCGTCACACGACCTATCGTCATCATGAACACTGTAACATGTAAAAGCAGTCGTTCCGGATTTGAGCCTCTTAAGTAGCTCAATGGATTTCTCAAGGTTCACCTGAGCTCTCCTTTCCTCTAACAGATGAATACCCTCGGGTAAGGCATAGAGGATCAACGTGCCGAGCTGGCCGAAAACTGCGCCGGCGGCCCGATCTTGTAGGCGGCGAGATCCAGCACCCGGAGCGACGCAGCGCACTGCAGGTGGCTCGTCGGCAGCTCGTAGGCGCATGACAAGGAGAACTCGGCGTACACGCTGAGGTGGAGCTCCTCCAGTCACTGCTTCGCCGGGGACGACGCGAGCAGCACTTCCTTGCAGTACTCCATGTGGTCACTGCTGACCACATTTACGCTCAGCCTCCTGACCGGGCACCGGCCGGCGGCGGTGAGAGCCGCCATGGCGTCGCGAAACAGCAGCCTGCCAGCCGCTTCGCCGTCGTAGCCCACATGCCAGTAGGACTCCGTGTTGAGGTTCACAGCGTCCGCTTGGAGCCACAGCGTGCGCCACCGCCGGGACAGGACGCTTGTGCGGGTGGCGTTGCCGGCGTCGAGGAAAGATAGAACCCGCCGCAGAACCCTATCCGGGAAGGCGGACAGGCGGTCGGCCGCGGCCATGGCTACTGCCTAGCGGGGAAGAAATGGGATGACACGAGATCGATGCGGCATCACTGAGATTGGCGCGTTGGTCGGTCCTCGGGCAAAATGTTACTAATAGCGCACTCACTACAAGGAATCTGGCTTTCTATGACGATTATTTTTTGCAAAATTCGTCACGAAACAAACTGTGTGACGCATCCATGACGTTTTGTCATTCGTCACCTATCACGCGTCTCTATTCATGTTTTGTGACGAATCTATATTTTTCGTCATAACTTTTTAGTGACGAATCGAACTCCGTCACTAATTTATGACACTCATGTTCGTCACTAAGATGTTTAGGAAATGTCATTGCTCATTTGCAGCCCATTACAATGTTGGGCCTGGCCAATTATAAATTTTTGTTGCTGGGCTGGTTGTAGAGGCCCATTTTAGTCTTGATAATAGGCTCAATCCATTTAAGTGCTTCAGCCCGGCCCATTACTAGCTTGGACTTTGAAAATATCTGACCCATTAAGTACCAAAATTCAGCCCATATCGTACAACCAATGAACAGCCCATTAACACAAAAACATTTAGCCCAATAACAAAGAAAACAAAGGGATCCAATAGAATATATAGCCCATTCAGCATCAGGTCCAACACATTACAAACAGCCCATATACCAAGTCCAACACATCACATACTGCCCATATACCAAGCCCACACATTACATACAATCCATATACCAGGTCCCATCACATTATAGACAACAACCTACAGTTAAAAGACCTACACTGTCTTAGGTCCAAAATAGGTTTGACATTACAGGTTCATGAACCACTGCCATAACATCATGAACCAGCAAAAGCATCCTACTAAGATGACACCCATTCATCTTGATCCAGCAAGTTAGGTAAAGTTATGGATAGAGCTAAACCTTGTTGAGCATTAGCAGCTTACGAAGAATGATATTGGTCTCTGCTGCTTGCTGCTTCAAAGCTTCAATCTGTGCATCTGAATCTTGAACACATTTCTTCAAGTCAACCATCTCAAGCTGCTGAGCATCAAGTTGATCTCCAAGAGCTTCTGCTCCTCGCTTTTCTGCCTCAAGTTCAGACTCAAGCTCCTGCACACGTGAAGAAACAGCAGCTTTGCCATTTCTCTTCGGTGTCGCTGCCACAATGCCAGCAGTTTGGAGAAATTTTGATCTTGGCAAGACTTCAGAAAAGATCTCATTTGGAGACTTCGGATCTTGTCCTTCTGGAGGTTCAGTCATCATGGCTTCCATATCAGCCTATAATGAAGATGCATGCATAATAAAGTGTTATTATAAACTCAGTGTAGGCTTTAATGCATGATAAAACAAATAAGCATATTTGTCATACAAACAGATATTAAGCTTTGGTCATGTTAAAAAGAAATGTGTCCGGACGGTAAGCATGATTGGTACTACACGCTTCAAGAAGCGATCAAATAGTGAAACCAGACTTTATCACACACATGTACATACAAACACCAAACGCTTTCATCCAACAGAAGCATACTAAAAATGATTCACACTGGGATTTCACTTTATAAGGACAAAGAAAACTTACAATTGCTTTCTTGACAGGATCAGTGAAACCAATCTTGCTGCTGCAATAGCATTCCTTGAATAGATCTATCGGAGTGGCTGGTACATCTTTATATTTATCTTGCTTCTGAAAATACATGCAAAAATATATAAAGATTAGCTTGGAACATGGAGAATAGATTTAAGACCACTGAACATGTTATGCTTAACTCACCACAGCATGGCAATGTGCAACAAAGCAGCGAGATCCTGTCCTCTGTTGCATCACAACTTTCTCCCGATTACTTTTGTTTTTCGCACACTTCTCCTAAAGAAAAGCACACTATTGTGAGACAAGAAAAAAAGGACTGTAAAGCAAACAGAAAATACATAGATAGCAGGACATGTACAGCCGAAACCAAAATTCATTTGCATCACCATCTATTTCAAGTATGCATCAAACTATTTGTATGAATCTAGTACAGAATTGACAACCAATTTACTTGTATGTCAAATACACATTAAAATATGTTATAATTGAGCACCAAAAGTAGAACTGCAATCTGGAAAATAAAAGTGATGCTTTCCTATTAAGAACAATTTTGGAACTTGATTGAACATAGCAGCATCAGGAAAGTGTGGATCTGAACAAGCACTAAATTTACACTCTCATCTCCACAGTCCACAGTAACAAAGACAAGACAATTTAAAAATGAAGAATTATGCTTGTGCTACCAATGACAGTTCCCTATAATAGAAATTATCTTTGCACGTCAAGGCACTTTCTGGTAGGCATAATTTCAAATAGAATTGCATTCCTTGTGTAACTAATTGTACTATCACATGATAAAATCATAAAGCTCATATGAACACTTGCACCACGCTAGTTTGAGCCCTCAAACTATTTCAATTTTTTTATCAATATCCCAAAGTACACTAGCAAGCACTAAGGCACACCACAAAATAAATGTACAACAAACAGATTCTCTGGAGCCCTAACACATCAATCGATTTTGAAGACCATACAAGTCCATACCTTGTGTTTAGGGTTTGACCACATCTCAACTAAAGCCCACCATTGTTCATCAGTCATGCTATCCAAAGGTGATGTTGTTCTCACTTCATTTGCAGGTTTGCCATCAAAGTAAGCCTTCTTCAGCCTATATCTCAATTGCCTTAGCCCACCCTTGAACAAATCAGTGCATGCATTCTTGACTGCCTTACTGTTGGAGTCAATAGCGAATCGACCCTAATTAAGAGGATGAACATCAGAAAGAGACATGCACAGCATATATAGTGAACTTTTATTGAACAATTAACAAAATAAGCAATTGACCCTGGCTGGGAAAGACTTACAGCAATTTTGCCCATATAGTTCTCAAAATGAGCCTCATCTTTCTTGTAGTCCTTCCAGTGTGGAAGAATCGGGATATGTTGCCTTAGAATTATTCCAGTTTCTGATGCTAGCTTTGCAGCTTGCATGGGCACCTCTGGCCGTTTCATTCCTTGAGAAACATTGACTAGAATCTTAGTGCATAAACCACGGCTTATCCTATCCAAGTCCTTGCCCATAGTTCGCCCCCCTATTCCATCGATCTATCATGCCACTTGTTTGACCTAACAATAATGGATACATTGACATTAATGGGAATCATAACCAATGTACAAATCATATTACAGGAAAGACAGTAGATTAAATCCTTGCCTTCATTGTCAATCTGAATCTGATTCTCTGGTTCTGGTTCAGCAGAACCATTGGCAGTAAACAGGTCATCATGTGATGAATGGCAGCTTTTGTCTATTGTAGATAGCTCCCTTGTCTTATGCCTTGTCCTTTTAGCAAGATGGTCTTGTTCATCTGGTGCCATAACTCTCTTCGAAGCTCCTGGTCCTCCATGACACGATCTGACATTCCTTGTAGAACCCAAGCTAGGTGCATCATTGGAAACCTGCGTAGCCTCGTGCACAATATAATAAAAAAATATAAGTCAATGTCATTGCACATTGAGCACAGATGAGTAGATACGCTTGATCATTGTCAATACATTATCAACTACGCCTTGTTCAGTGTCCTCATCATCGTCCTCATCATCTTCTGGTTCGTATGAAGGATCCAAGTGTTCACAAGCACTAGCTTTCCTAGCCTTGCTCTTCGGCATATTTGCAATTGAATTGTTAATAAGTGAAGCTGCTGCAGAGACACCTAGGCGTTGCAAGGCCAGACTGTTCCTCAGTATATTCCGAGCCTGGACCTTCTCATATTCACTTAATGAAGCCTCTGTTCATGCATAAAAGAAACGGTCGGTAACCGGCAAAATCGGTCGGTTTCATGGTTTTCAAATTTGAAATTTGGTTTTTGAATTTTTATTCGAAAACCGCCCGGTTATCGCGGTAACCGGTGAAATCAGGAGTATCGGTGGCGGCCGGTTTTCACGATCTGATCGATAATGTAAACCTTGTTGCTGGCTTCACTATCCGGGATCGAGCAGCTGAGGGCCAGAAGCATTTGCTGGCCAATTCAGCTCTAGTAGAAAAACCATAGTAGTTCTGAATGTAGTAGAATCAGTTTGTTATAACATTGGCATTGTTGTGTGCTTTGGTGTCATGGTTTTTAGCAAATAAGAAACAAATATCGCCTGCAGGTGCCAGGAAGGAGCTCTGCTAGGATTGTAGTAGAATTAGTCTGTGGTTGCAACATGTAATGCTCTGGTTACCTATATATGTACTCAATCTGTTATTTTGCTATGGAAATACTGGGGAAAATTTCAGAGCTAATTTGGTGAATCCTTCACAAAATGAACAATTTGACAGCACGTACATATGAACTAGATGAAGTAGAACCAAATGAAAACTGAAATATTGTGCCTGACACCATGTAACCATACAATAAACTGGATTGCAAGAACTCTAAAGTTTACTGCATCACAAGAAAGTTATCAGTTTACACCCATGTCACTGGAATTAATTGAAACACAAAGTGCTACATCGCTAAAGCTATTCGCTGTCACTATCGTCAACATCAGGGAATGATGGACCATCATTATCACTGAAGTATTGGTGTACAGCCTCATCTTCATCATCGCTAGATTCGTCTTCTTCCACCCCTTCATCTCTATGTTTGCGAATCTCATCAACTATACTTGCATCAACATTAACAAATTCTTCAGTGTCCGGATGTTCACTCACCAAACTTTCTTCATTAACAATCACCTGGGACTGTTCACAAATATCATCTTGGTATGTCAGTCCCATACCACTTGGTCTTTCATCATTGTGGTTTTCAGCCACACTCCACAAGTGCCTATGTGTGAATTTTTGAACAACACTCCAGCTGCCACCATGCTTGGTGTCTTCCAAGTAAAAAACCTTGGTTGCCTGTGTTGCTAGAATAAAAGGATCATCCTTGTACCATAACCTTCCACGCTGAATACTCCTCAAAAAACCATCATCTTTCATTCTACCTTTCTTGGCATTAGTGTCAAACCAATCACACCGGAATAGAACCACTGTCCGACGGTCACTAAAATCTGAGTTGTACTGCAGCTCAACAATTTCTCTCAAGCAACCATAAAAATCAATATACTCTCCATTGTGTGTACCCTCAACCATGATTCCGCTGTTTTGTGTTCTTCTATTTCTCTCACGGTCGACAGTGTGGTATCAAACACCACCCACAAGACAAGCTGAATATAGTCGAACTCGCAAATCAGGTTCACATGACAATGCATATAGTTCATCATTGACGTCTTCACCATCCACAAAACGCAGCTTTGCTATCTGTACAAACAAATATGCAACATGGTAAAAAACCAACAGAGCTGAAGATGGTGTAATGTTGGTTATGTACTAAAAACTCACATGCTCCTTAAACCAGGAAGAAAAACTCTTCTCAAGGGTTTTTTCAACATCAGGAGTTCCTTTATCCAATAGCTCTTTCCTGTACATCCTGCGGACCATAGGTAATTCAAACATCAGATCCAGAAATAATTATGCATCATGCGAACCTTAGTTAATTCAAACATCAGATCTAGAAATAATAATGTGAAAGGAAAAACATAGAAGTGTACAAGGGACGACATACTCTATATATGGCTCAACCTCCAGACAATTATTTAG
Source organism: Eragrostis curvula (assembly GCA_007726485.1). Classification (NCBI taxonomy): domain Eukaryota; kingdom Viridiplantae; phylum Streptophyta; class Magnoliopsida; order Poales; family Poaceae; genus Eragrostis; species Eragrostis curvula. The sequence continues at coordinate 6,416,783 of RWGY01000031.1, forward strand.
CAGATACCAAACCATTTTGTGATAAGCATGTTCAAGATATGTAACCCTCAAGGCTCCCAGTAAATCAACTCCATGCTGGAAAACAGATAGATCACCTTTTCTCAAATCAACTCGCTCTCTATTCCTTCCCTCCCGATTGTGTCTTGTCTCAACATCATCAAAGTACCTTGAGCAATAGTTCAAACACTCTTGAGCAACATATGCTTCTGCAATAGATCCTTCAGGTCTGGCCTTGTTCCTCACAGAACACTTCAATGTACACAACATTCTTTCGATTGGGTACATCCATCCATATTGTACAGGACCTCTAAGGATTGCCTCATCAGGTAAATGAACAGCCAGGTGCAAGCAAATATCAAAGAAACGAGGAGGAAATATTTTCTCAAGTTTGCTCAGAATGAGTGGGATTTCAGTTTTCACTCTCTTCAGGACATCTAACTTTAGAGTTTTAGCACATAACTGCTGAAAGAAAATACCTAATTCAGCAAGTACTTCATATATGTCCTTACTCATGATTCCTCTAACACCAGCAAATAACAATCTCTGGAATATGATATGGCAATCATGAGTTTTCAGTCCTTGTAGGTTGCATCCATCAACGTTAATACAACTTCCCAAATTAGAAGCATAACCATCAGGAAATTTTACACCTTTTATAAATTCACAGAAAGCATGCTTTTGGGAACTATTCATTGTATAGTAGGAATGTGGCATAGTGTATGAATCTCCATCACGCTGCAAGTGTAAATTTCTTCTTATACCCATGTCTTCCAAATCAAGCCTAGCACTGATAGTGTCCTTTGATTTTCCAAGAATACCAAGAAATGTACCAAGAATGTAGTCACAAATATTTTTTTCTATGTGCATGACATCAAGATTGTGCCTTAGCTTCAAACTTCCCCAATAGGGCAAATCAAACAAAATTGACCTTCGCTTCCAACACTGACCATCTGCCCGCTTTCTTTTTTTGCTTTGAGGATGCTTTCCTGGTCTAACATCCTTAACCCTCTCCAACTGCTCCATTAGCTCGACTGTAGTAAATTTCCCTGGATGGTCATGTGTCTCAACCTTGCCATTAAAATCTTTCCTTTTCCTCCATGGATGACCCTTTGGAAGGAAACGCCGATGGCCAATATAACATATCTTATTCCTTATTCTGACAGAGCAAGGATCTTTGTCACAATGCACACAAGCAAAGTAACCTTTTATGACTCTTCCTGATAGTACGCCAAGAGCTAGATAATCATGAATGCACCATATAACTGCAGCATGTAGATCAAACATTGTTCCACTAGATGCATCAAATGTACGAACACCCTTCCAAAGCTCTAGCAACTCTTCTACAAGCGGCTCAAGGAAAACATCAAAATCTTTTGCTGGGCATTGGTTCGGACCAGGGATGAGTAGGGTCATCATGAAGTTGGATTGATCCATACATACCCATGGAGGGAAGTTGTAAGGCATAACAAAAACTGGCCACATGCTATAAGAGGAGTTCATGTTACCATATGGGTTGAAACCATCCGTAGCAAGGCCAAGTCTGATGTTTCTTGCGTCAGCTGCAAACCACCCATATGTTCTGTCAAAGTCTTTGCATGCCTCACCATCAGCTGCATGGCTTAGTTCATTCTTCACCGGCTTCCTCTTCAACTTGTGCCATTGTGCCTCCCCTGCTGTTTGTTTAGAGGAAAATATCCTCTTCAGCCTTGGAATCAATGGAAAATGCCGCAATACCTTTTGAGGAACCTTCTTTTTTCCATCTGCATCTCTCCATCTTGATGCACCACATATTGGACATTGATTATGTTTTGCATACTCCTTTCGAAACAACACAGAATTATTTGGGCACACATGAATGGAATCATATCCAAGTCCCAAGACACGAATAAATTTCTTTGCTTCATCATAAGAAGCGGGGAGAGCGCAAGCCGGGAACGCTGTTGATAACAACTTCAATAATGCAGTGAATGCCACATTGCTGATTCGATAAAATGATTTGATATGAAGTAACTTCACCACAAATGAAAATCTTGAAAAGGATGCACATCCAGGGTAAAGTTGATGCTTCAACTCTTCTAGTATAGATGCAAACATAGATGTCCCTCCATCTTGACCTTCAGCCGTGTACAAATCACTTATCAAATCAGGAATTCTATCATGATGGTCTGCTTCATCATCATGATCATCATCCACACCAGCATTATCACTGAAACCAATTTGTTCATCCGCATGTACAACATTTTCAGTTATTTCGATATGTGATGATTCTCCATGATATAACCACTTGTCGTATGTGCTAGACATCCCATAAATATATAAGTGATCCTCCACAACTCCTTTATTCCTATGAATGTGGTTCAAACACCTACGACACGGACAAAGTATCTCTGCATTCTCAGGAAATCTATCTGAAACAAATGCCATGAACTCATTGACCCCGTCCAGATGTGCCCTGCTAAATAGCCTAGCATTGATCCAACTTCGGTCCATCTGCGGCACCTTGAAATAACAAGTTAAAAATTAGCAAATAATTGTAGGGGCAAAACAAATACCTATTGTTGCCTAAAAATCAATCAAAAATAAGTGAAATCTCGATTTTACTCCACGCAACTGCTACGCTGTAAGTGAAATTTCTTGGTGAGATACTGAGTTCAGCATTGATGAGAAGCCACGTCTATGATTACCACATTGATTTTAGGCAAATGCATGTGTTATCTGCAAATGATATGTATCCTGGTTGCAGTCATTCATGGAGATTCAGAATAAATCATTTCAGTTTATAGCATGAAGAAGGGGGGAAAATACGATGCCGAAGTCTTAACATGGATACTAATAAAGAATATAGTTTTGAAATGATGTGGTTGGTTTCTGACAACTTGGAATTACCTTAGTCAAATAGAATTACAATTATTCGTTGAACCTATTAGCTGATTAGTAGGCTCCGAGAAAATTCTGTTTCGTTGAACCTATTAGCTAATTAAGTTCTGTTTTCCTTAAGAATCAGAGCTCCAATGCTGGTCGTACATATTTGTAGAATTTGTATATTGTTCTTCACACCATTCATGTTGAAAATTGCGAATTCAAGCTTTCTTATCAAGTTAACCTATTGAATTCATCTTGTTGAATTTACTGCTTTTCAACTAGTCAATCAAAAATAAGCAATGGCCTATTGAATCATAAAGTCCACATACACTATCTAAAATATAAATTGTGTGTCAATATTCCACCTCTACCATGTATATGTAGTCCCTAAAAGCATTATCTTGGATAAATGAATTCATCTAAATAAATGGCGCATTGGTACCTTCTTGTGCAGAGCAGAACACTTAGTACAAAAAGCACTGCCATGAAAGCTAAATCCGCCTGCGAGGAACACCCATCCCGGACGGGATGGGTACGGCGCCCTGCACACGTCTCACAACGCTCAGCCGGCAGCCATGTCTTGCACTACAGCAGCATGAGTCTCTGTTCACGTGCAATACCTGCGGCGTGGACGACGGCGGGAGCTGAATCGGAGCACCAGCTGGGAAGGGCTGGCTTCACCGTCCTGGATCGAGCAGCTGACGGAGGGGCTGGCCTTGGCTCCCGGTAGCAGGTGCTTGGAGCTAAGGGCTGGCCTTGGCTCCCGGTAGCAAATGCTTGGAGCTGAGGGCCGGGACCAGTTGCTGGGAGGGGCGGTGAGCAAATGCACGACGGAGGTCGCCGGCCGGCGCCAGCAGCAGCGAGATTTGGATTCACGCGGCGAGATTTGGTCAGCGTCAATTGGGCGGGCGAGGTGCGGTAGGAAGGACAGTATCCCCTAAGTCTTAAGTTATAAAACTAGTTATGCCTTGGTCGAACAAGACGTGGAACATAGCCTGGTGGTAGTGGCTTTGGTTCACAGGTGCGAGGACTCAGGTTCGATTCCCTGCGCTAGCAGTTGGTTTTTAATATTTTTCAAATAAAACTGACTAGCGGGCCCCACTAAGCATAGTTACTTGCTGACATGCGGACCAAACCTAGTTGATGGCGTGATTATTTTTTAAATAACGTAGGAAAACAAATGTTATGACAATTAACTACTGTGACAGCCTTATGATGTTTTGTGAAATGATTTTGACGTTTAGAGTTCGTCACAATATAGCAGGGGTATGGTTTATGACGTTTTGTATAATGATTTTGTGACCCACATTGAATTTTCGTCATTAAATAATTAAATCGTCACAAAATATAGAGAGTTCATGACGAATATATCTTTCGTCATGAGAAAATCGTCATAGAATGTCAGATTTCTTGTAGTGACTACTGAACCCACTTCCACTGAAAACCGACTCTACTAATGCAACTCATATCTGTCTGGATCCTAGATAGTAATGTACAGCTAAACAAAACGAGTTTTTACAGCAGTACAGCCATATTCATTACAGGTCGTCTTTATATGAGCTAAAATTTGTTTTTGCTTAATAAGCAATCCGATTTTACAGCTTCATAAGTAGTAAATGTCATTTTAATTTCATTTATGTCTTCCTTGACAGCTAGCTATTGCATTTAGTAGCTCAATTATGCTACTGTTTTGCTACAGTTGTACGAGCATCAGCAAACCGCGCCAGCAAGGTATCATGAATCCTAATAACACAATATCTCTTCTTTCTTCTTTACAAGAAAATCTGTTTCTTAAAAATTATCTGTTTTACCTCGTTGGAGTCCTTTGTGCTTTCCGCTTGGTAACAGCCATATAAGGTATGATGTTCTGATAAAACATATAGCAGATGGCAAGAGATAAAGGAAAATCTAAACCCAACAGTAGGCCAATGGCCGTAGTGGCCTTAGGCTCATATCTGCACCAAAGGGTGAGCCCTAAAAGGATTCCAATCATAGATAATATGTGTACATATATACCACAATGTTTTTCTGAAAGTTTTTTAAAAAAGTTGTAAAATTTTTAGCAAGGTTTTTAAAGTTAAAAAATGCTGATTGAGATTTTTCATAGAAATTTTAACACCTTTTGGACTAGTTACCTTAGAGGTAAAATTAAAATATGCAAAAAGTATGTTTCAGCTTGGATGCCGGTGCTCATGCACGAATATGTTTTCGCTTCATTCACAAATAAGTAACACCGTATTAGACGTCGTCGTTGCCGGAAGCTGTAATTTACGCACGTGCGCGAAGTTAATTAGATTGTCAGTATACTTCAACATCTTACTCTGTTCTTGATTATTCACCCCTTCAACAACATATACGATCTAGGAAAAAAATCAGGGAAATTTCATCAAAATATCCAACATTTCACCTTTTCAGGCGGGGTCCAAAATAAGGTCAAAATGAATGGTACAAACGAAATTCCATCTTTAACCACCTTCATGAGTTCAAATTGTCTTGTTTATATATGCAATCATGATGTTTCATAGTTTGGAGACAATTTCTTGTGAAATCATATCAAAACTTTTACAAAATTTCAAATTTTTGTTCCTTGAACTTCCTAAAATTTCATGTTTATCGGTGACCTCCGAAATATTTTTTGTCTCCAAAATATTTTTCCTAGATTACTAGTACCATTTCAGTAGTGCTAGTTTCATGCTCTCCGATCAACATCATCACAATCTATTTTACGTTATTTGCGAGGTGTCTAAAAGTATTTAAGAGGTACTGCAATGTGGAACATAAACCAAAAGAGCTGGAGCCAGGGTACGGAATAGAAGTTATCATACTGAAGACACGAGTAATAACATGGAAACTAAGATCCCTTTCTTTTTCTTATCACAATTAGATCGATGATCTTCCTCATTGGAGTCTGCCTCCTGACATCACCAACTCCAGCTTCACCACTGCCAGTTACGAGTGTGTTGTATCGTATCTATTCTTTGATCTTGCCAACATCTTAATTTAGGATGCCTGATTTCGGAATTTTACGAAACGATCAACCTTGAGCTCAACAGTATGCATATCTTATGTTGCCTGATTGGTATGAAATAAAATTATGTCACAGATGGTGTCAGATTTGCTAGAGTGAAGCCACATATAGTTCCATTTTTACCCTAGTGAACCTTGCACAGACATATCTACTGCATCCCTATACATGGCTAAACTAGTTCACCATACAGTTTCAATAATTAATCCATTGTCGAGAATCCAATGACTTTGGTACCACTTTATAATTAGAATCGTGGATTTGATGCAGGGGAACAAAACTTGGAAATCAATTCAGTTTTGTGGACCAGAAGAAGAACGATGATAGTAACAGATGCTAACTATGTACATGAAAATAATGATATGTAAGATGATGCCAGCAACAACATTCAACTGCAGACAACTATATATGGCCAACATTTGTGAATATTTATTTGCACGATTCTGAATGTTCTTGACAGAAAAATAGAAGCATCTATCAACAGGTTCATGAATGTTTATTCGCTCACATTCTTGGCTCCTGCTTGCCCAAAATGTCGATTTTGCTGTTGGAAGAATTGGCTCTCCATATTGCAAGTTTGCGATGTATATGGTCGTGAACTCTTTGGTCTCCATCATGAACTTCCATCTCTTCCAACACAAGTGCATTCTCCACGAGGAACTTTGCGATTTTGACTTCAAAGCAGTTGAAGTCCTCCAACTCAAACTTCAGCCTTATCTTCCTCAGATAACTTTCCAAGCAGGGGAAGGAGCGTGCTTGAAGCGCTAAAAGATCCACATCGTCACATGATCTGTCGTCATCATCAACACTGTAACATGCAGATGTACCCGTTTCGGATTTGAGCCTCTTAAGCAACTCAGTGGATTTCTCGAGGCCCACCTGAGCTCTCCTTTCCTCTGACAGATGAGTTCCCTTGGGCAAGGCATAGAGGTCACCATGTATCTTGAATTTGAGGCGCAACTCCTGCATTGATGGGCAGCAGTGGAGAAAGTTTGCTAACGTCACCGCAGCGCCACGTTTATCCACCTCATAAGATCCTTTGGTTTCAATGAACTTGAGGCCAGGGAATTCTTTCAGGAACATGCCTTCGTGATCTGGATAAACGGCAATGTCGTTGATGTCCAGGAGCTTCAGCTTCAAGAACCGTAGACGGCTGAAGCTCCCAATGGATTCCCAGAACACGGCGTGCGGCGGTGGAGGAACTTCTTCCCTTGAAGAAGGAGGGTTGTAGCACCACCACGTCGTGCAGAAGCTGATGTCCAAGTGCCGCAGGTTCGCTGGCATGCCGGACGCCGGCGTCGCTGACAAGGTGAAAGGGAAGTGCTCGAGGAATCCCTTGTAGCGGAGGAACCGAACGCCCGGAGCGTCAAGGAAGATGCCGTCAGTGTCGTGGCAGTGCAGCAGCGTCACGGCGACCATGGACCTCGGGCATCGGAGGAGGACGTGCCGCTTCGACATGGCCGCGTGCCAGTCGTTGTAGCTAAGCCCGAGCTCCTCCTCCTCCGCCGTGAAGGAGAATACGTCGAGCCGGAGCGTCGCGAGGTTCGGCGCGGCGTCGAGCATGGCCTGCAGGGCGACAAGAGATGAATTGCACGACGTCAGGCTCAGCGTATCGAGGCGTGGGAAGACGGCGCCGGCGGCCGGCGGTCCGAGCGCGCAGCCGGCGAGCTCCAGCACCCGGAGCGACGCCGCGCACGGCAGGCGGCGCGTCGGCAGCTCGTAGTCGCACGTGGAGGCGAACTCCGCGTACAGGTGCAGGCAGAGCTCCTCCAGGCGCCGCGTCGCCGGCGCGGCCAGAACGGCGTCCATCCCCGGTGAGGACCCCATGACGTCCTCGCAGTAGTCCATGTGGTTGCTGCTGTCCACGTCGACGCTGAGCCTCCTGACCGGGCACCGCCCAGCGGCGGTGACCGCCGCCATGGCGTCGCGGAACAGCAGCCTGCCCGCCTCTCGGCCGTCGTAGCCCACGTTCCAGTAGGACCTCGTGCTGAGGTTGACGGCGTCCGCCTGGAGCCACAGCGTGCGCCACCGCCGGGAGAGGGCGCTTGTGCGGGCGGCGTCACCGGCGCGGAGGCAAGAGAGGACCCGCCGCAGAACCCTGTCCAGGAGGGCTGAGAGGCGATCGGCGGCGGCCATGGCGAGCGCCTCGCGGGGAAGAGATGAGAGGACACGAGATCGATCCGGCGGCACCGAGATTGGCGTGTTGCTCTGTCCACGGGCAAAACGTTTATAGGATACTACTTTTTTTTTTTTTTTTTTTTTTTGAGCACTACTGAAAACCGACTCTACACTAGCGCAACGCGTATCTGTCTGGATCCTAGATAATGTGCAGCTAAACAAAACGAGTTTTACAGCCCACAGCATTCATTACTGGTCTCGTACGTAGAAACAAAATGAGCTGAAATTTGTTTTCGCTTCCTTCACAAAGAAGCAACCCGTTTTAAAACTTGATAAATAGCAAATTCCATTTTAATTTCGTCTATGCTTTTCTTGTTAGCTACTATATTTTACGAGGGCTGCTAGTGTCCGGCCATTTTACGACTCTACGTACAAACATGCAGACGGAGTTTGCCGCCAGCACGGTAAGAATTGGGAAGGGCCAACGGTGTTCATGTCAGAGGTTTGGTTTGCCGTTCGGTCGTAACACAGTCGGACAAATACAGTAGGATCTATCACTACGGAAACCGGTTGTTTGCCGGGTGCCCTTCAGTTTACCGAGAGCAATTCGTCGGGCACTCGGCAAATACACGGTTTGCCGAGTGTAGCTCTCGGCAAAGGTCGGGCACTCGGCGCCATAACGTCTGCCGAGAGCCCGCCTTCGGCAAAACCAAACACTCGGCAAACAAAATAAGTTTGCCGAGAGCTCTCAGCAACACACTCGGCAAACCTGCGGAAAACTCTCGGCAAAATCCAGACGCTCGGCAACATTTGACGGCCGTCCGAAACTCGTGATGGCGTCAGAAATGTGGGCCCTGTGCTGCGGTTTGCCGAGAGCCGCAGGGGAACACTCGGCAAAAAAATTATAGTTTACCGAGCGTAAATGGTCCGGCTCTCGGCAAAGCAGGCACTAGGCAAAAAAAATTTGCCTTTGCCGATAGCAGCGCTCGGCAAAATATTGTTTGCCGAGAGTGGCTCTCGGCAAAGTTATTTTCAATGAATTTTTCCATGCGTTAGATTTGTTCAAATGAAAATCTTGTAAACTACAAAGTTGTCTTAAATCTAGAGATCTACACTTTCTATTTTCATCATTTCTTCATTCGACAAAGCGATGGTAAAGTTGTTCATAAACTATAAAGGTCCCGTGTAGTTCATAGAAACACGAAGAGGTACATTTGAAATTTGTGAACAATCTCAATACCATTTTGTCAGATTAAAAAATGACCAAAATAAAAGCGTTAGATCTTCATAAGTTACACAACTTTCCTGTTGAACACTTTTTAATTTGAATAATTCATGTCAACGACCAAAATAAAAGTACGTTTGTATTTCTCAAATTTGAAAATTTGAATTTTTCAAACGACCTCGGGTAGAGAAATAGTACAAATAAAAGTTGGAGCTCTTGACAAGTCACAAAACTTTGTAGTTGACAAGTTTTTTATTTTAACTCAAATTGTCAATGAAAAATACGTTCAAATTTCTCAAATTTGAAAATTTGAATTTTGAAAACGATATCGGATGGAGAATTTGTAAAAATAAAAGTGGTAGATATAAAAAAGTTATGAAACTTTGTAGTTGAAAATTTTTAAATTTTAAATCAAAATGTAAATGAAAATTACGCTTGAAATGGAAGTTTTTTTAAAAAAGAAATATTTCTTTGCCAAGAGCTAGATCACGGGCTCTCGGCAAATAATAATCCAATTAAAAAAAGAAAAGAATTTCTTTGCCGAGAGCTAGATCTCGGGCTCTCGGCAAAGTTTGGATCCTGGGGACTTAGCCGCGGCGGTCTTCTTCCTTCTTCGCCCTTATCCTTTTCTTCCTCCACTGCCCAGCTGTCGAAGTCCTCAAACTCAAACTTCAGCCTTACCTTCCTCAGATGGCTTTCCAAGCAGGGGAACGAGCATGCTTGAAGCGCTAAAAGACCGACATCGTCACACGATCTATCGACATCATCAACACTGTAACATGCAGATGTACTCGTTTCGGATTTGAGCCTCTTAAGCAACTGAGTGGATTTCTCGAGGTTCACCTGAGCTCTCCTTTCCTCTGACAGATGAATTCCCTTGGGTAAGGCATAGAGCTCACCATGTATCTTAAATTTGAGGCGCAGCTCCTGCATTGCTGGGCAACAGTAGAGAAAGTTTGCTAATGCCACCGCAGCACCGCGTTTATCCACCTCATAAGATCCTTTGACTTCAAGGAACTTGAGGCAAGGGAATTCTTTCTGGAACTTGCCTTCGTGATCTGGATTGACGGCAATGTCGTTGATGTCGAGGAGCTTCAGCTTCAAGAACCGTAGACGGCCGAAGCTCCCAACGGATTCCCAGAACACGACGTGCGGCGGTGGAGGAGCTTCTTCTCTTGAAGAAGGAGGGTTGTAGCACCACCGTGTCGTGCAGAAGCTGATGTCCAAGTGCTGCAGGTTCGTTGGCATGCCGGACGCTGGTGTCGCCGCCGAGGTGAATGGGAAGTGCTCTAGGAATCCCTTTTAGCGGAGGAACCGAACGCCCGGCGCGTCAAGGAAGATGTCGTCGGTGTCGTGGCAGTGCAGCAGCGTCATGGCGACCATGGACCTTGGGCATCGGTGGAGGACGTGCCGCTTCGACATCGCCGTGTACCAGGCGTTGTAGCTAAGCCCGAGCTCATCCTCCTCCGCAGTGAAGGAGAAGACGTCGAGCCGGAGCATCGCGAGGTTCGGCGCGGCGTCGAGCATGGCCTACAGGGCGACAAGAGATGAGTTGCACGACGTCAGGCTCAGCTTGTCGAGGCATGGGAAGACGACGGTGGCGGCCGGCGGCCCGAGCGCGCAGCCGACCTGGAGCGACGCGGCGCACGGCAGGCGGCGCGTCGGCAGCTCGACGCGGCGCACGTGCAGGCGAACTCGGCATATAGGCGGAGGCGGAGCTCCTCCAGGCGACGCGGCGAGGACGGCATCCATCCCCGGCGAGGACCCCATGACGTCCTCACAGTAGTCCATGTGGTTGCTGCTATCCACGTGGACGCTGAGCCTCCTGACCGGGCACCGGCCGGCGGCGTGCACCGCCGCCATGGCGTCGCGGAACAGCAGCCCGCCTGCCTCTCCGCCGTCGTAGCCCACGTTCCAGTAGGACCTCGTGCTGAGGTTGACGGCGTCCGCCTGAAGCCACAACATGTGCCACCGCCGGGAGAGGGCGTTTGTGCGGGCGGCCTCACCGGCGCGGAGGAAAGAGAGGACCTACCGCAGAACCCTGTCCCGAAGAGCTGAGAGGCGATTGGCGACGGCCATGGCGACCGCCACGCGGGGAAGAGATGAGAGGACACCGAGATCGATCCGGCGTCACCGAGATTGGCGTGTTGCTCTGTCCACGGGCAAAACGTTTATAGGATACTACTGAAAACTTACTCTACACTAGGGCAACGCATATCTGTCTGCATCCTAGATAATGTGCAGCTAAACAAAACGAGTTTTATAGCCCACAACATTCATTACTGGTCTCGTACGTAGAAACTGTTGTAACACGCCGTTGACGATTGGAAACAACTCACAAAAGTAGACAAGAGACAAGACACAATTTAGGATGGAGCCTTTTCTTTATTATTCAAAATAAACTGGTGTTTACAATACTTGGGGTGCTCCACTATTTATACTCGGGGTAGAGGTCATTTTTCCTTCTAGGATAGGAACTCCTTTGGTTTTTCTAGAACTTTCTTTCCTAGTCCAATAGGAACTAGTATTATAACACTCCCCCTTGGGCATTTTATGACGACATACATGTCTCATTAAAAACTCCTTCATAAAAACCTAGTGGGAAAAAATGGAGAAAAGAGTACATGGTACCGTTACTTATATTGCATAATATTGTTTCCTCAAAACCTTGCAAGAGTGTCCTTCAAACGACAACTTATATAGAAAAAAGAGTGCAAATATTAATGCAAGCTGTATTTGCACATGTTGTCTCGTTAAAAACCTTATGTGAGAAACCTTTAAGTAAAAACTCACAAAGGGAAAAAGAGAACAACATTAAACTTTCTTGGTTATTATCTTCAAGATAGTGATCTTCATGATCGTAAACAATTAAGTGATGTATTCAATGATTATTTTAGATAATCTATATGTGCTCCCCCTCATGACAACATCCTTTAAACTTCTGAGTTTAATGTGTCTCACATTTTGCCTAAATATGCATGAGCAATGGTAACTTAATACCACAATGCCAAGTCTTTCTAGACCTTCCTCATAGTTCTTCTGTATACTATGATGAGAGTAGTGGAGCAATATGCTTCATTCATAACTACTTGATTCGATCAAGTAACCACTTATTTGCTAAATTGTGCAATACAAACTAAGTATTATCCTTGCAGAGGATTAATCCTTTCTGAGAATTATTGGAGTATACTTTTCAAATGATCTGTATCTGTAGTCTATCAAGGATCAAGACAAGATTATGATCATGCTATTTCTTCAATCAATCTTGATTTTCTCTTGGGGATAATCACCATTAATATTCCATTACCTTCTGAGAGGTAATGTAGGAAATCATAATTCTTATGCTAGCATGTACTTTCTGAGTACTCATACCTTTAAGGTATTATGATTCCCATATAGTCGGGTCTATGTTCACTTCTGGGATAAATGGTGTTATTCAAGATTCGATTGGCAAGTCATTCTATGACTTATTCCTTCAAGAATATTCTTCAGGATATTGTTCTCTTCCGTGAGAAACAATCTCTTTTACGAGAGGCTCATTGATACGTATATCATCTTTCAAGATAATATTATATACCTTAGAGTCTTATGTCATTCTTTGAAGAAGACATTGTATGTTGATGTAATTCTCTTCAGGAACTTTTCATTGTCCTTCGAGGATCTTTGTCATTTGGATTTGCAGAATCCTGTGACTAACTGCATATTCTTTCATTCTTCATATTTTGCCAAAGATGCATCAGAACTTCATTCATAGTATGAGAATTTCAGTCTTTCAGAGACTTATGAACCATACTTTCACCACTACGGTTCATATCCTCAATTGCATTCTTCATTGACCCGATTGTAACGCTACAAGCGTCTTTGCCATGGACTTTATTGCCGGATCCGGGTTCTCTCTTTTGTAAGAGAAACAATTGCAATTCATGAGGAGATGTTGTACAACTTTTCTTCTATTCTCATATTCTTTTATTGTTCTGCATTCTCAACAGTTTTGTGTGCACAATGGTGTTGGGTTCTCATCTTCATGATGATCTCTCTTCATGAGAGGTTCTTGATCCTTCTTCATGAGGTATTCTCTTCAAGGGGTGGAGGAGTCATGCATCTTCTGTGCATGAATAGATTCAAATGACAAGTGTCCATTGATATAGAATCCAAAGGCGTCCCAATAGATTTTACATCAATGACAAACAAGTCGACCGGTGATATAAGCACAAGCGTCCTCATGATATATCACACGCGGTATTTCGGTTTACTTATTGTAAACTTAACTTCAAGCTAATAACTTCTAGTTACTCCTCTCTTCAAGGTTTTTCTTGGCATTACGCTTCATGCTTCAAGCATTCAAGGAATGATAATGTAAGGCATTCAATTCTGGCTTCATTCTCCCCCTAATGCTGACATTATAGCATACAATCTCTAGTGATATCCCCTATCATAGGCATTCAATTGACATAACGTCCAGGTTATATCACCACACTTCAAGTGGGAGCCCATTCATGTATGCAAAGATGGTGAAAATATTTGCTAAATATTCACGCACTTATGATAATAATATATGCAGTGAGCTGGACATGCTCTCAATTCAGGATGGAGCAATTCTATCATGTCGGAAAAACAATGATAATGTCTAGCTTCTTTTTTATCGCAACAAAAAAGGATTTAATTGCATAAACCACAAACTTAAAATGAAACACTTCAAGGTTAAATAAACACTTCAAGGTAAAAGAAACTACAAGTTTCATAATGTTAAAACATGCAAGGAATTTTGTTCTTCTAGAATGTTTGATTGCCATACTAGACTTGCAGGTCTATTTCATAAACCATTCAATTAGCCAATTTTAATTTCGTTATCACCAAGTTTCTGCACAATTATATTAGCAAATTCATCCATCTAAATCCAAGTACTCATATTCCGTTGAGTATATCCCATATTAGATCACTATACTCCCATAATCTCAATCTTTTTGATATGAGAAAGGTTGACAAATTTCAGTGCACAATTCGTGATGCAACATACAGGTGAGAAAGCCTTTTGTTGCATGAAAAGAGTGTAGTTGTCAACTCAATAGAGTGTCACATTCAATATGGCATGCAGACCATTAGTATGGGATAACGCAAATGGTAAAAACACCATAGTTCAGGTGCAATAGTAGAAGATAGATATAGAAGCCATGCAAGGTTAGTAATTGCTAAGTTTAGTGTCGTGCAAGCCAACACATTAGTGCATATTGTGTTTTCTTCTTGAAATTCGTACACAACTTGAATGGTAAATTGATTTCAAAGGCTATGCTTCAAGCAACATATTCATGTGCAATGGTTAAACCCAATCATACAGGATTAGATCATGTCTATTAAATTTTCTTGTATATCCACATATTTCTTATGCCATCATCAATCAAAATCCTCCATCTTTTCACACCATTACTAAACTTCAAGTTCAGTTTTGAATGCTTCTTGCATTCTCTACGACACAGTGCAATGTATCATAGACTGCAATTATACTACTTGTATAATAGTAATTGGTATGAAAACTCACATATGTACTGTTCATGTACACAATATTCTAGGAAATAATGTGAGTAGGGTAGATATGATAATAAACTTCAAGTTTATTGCATTCGGTACAATACGAAGGATCACACTATTGCAAGGCAAAACTGATCTTCAAAACCAATTATAATGCCAGTGTTTTTGATTCTAGTACCTTCTTGCATTGGTTCATGTGCTTCCAAGAAAATGCAATTTTCATTCTACCTACTTGGTAGTAGTGCACACAAAACTATATGCAATAACCTACAAGGTTATATGTGGCTTCATAGTGAACAAATATCATTGCAAATGATTGCTACTAATAGACTTGGCAAATCATTATGTTCAGCATATATTCCATAAATTCCAAGCGAAATTTAACAAAATATACTTCAGGTATTAAAAAGCAAAGGCAAGATAAACCAAGCCAATACCTAGCTTCATATAGACTTCATGCTATATCGTAGGCAAAACGAGATCTCTTCAAGAGATTACATTAATCCACTCAATTCAATTCAAGAATTGACAACTAATTGCATAACTACTTCTACTATTACCATCTACTAGATAGGTATTTTGGACTATTTCAAGTCCCTATGCACAACTTCAATAATTCATCACCAAGAAGATCATCCTCATTCATGAGGTTATCTTCCAAAGCAAAATTTTCAGAATTACTGCTTGATCCTTCAAGATTCTTGGTCTCACATTGTGATGTACCAATGTACATCTTCATGATGTGTTCATTCTCCTCTTCAATGGTTTGTAAATACTCCCCTTCATCAAGCTACATGCTTGCAATGAAAATGAATTCATTGAGGGATTTCTTCTTCTTACCATGAGACTCTTGGTACATATCGACATGGTGCATGGGTGTTTATAAATTCAAGACCAAAAGTCTCTCATTCTACACCTATAATAATCTTGATCATGTTTACCGTATTCTCTCCCAATAGGCTGCTTAGCTTTGGCTTTCTCATTTTTCATGAATTGCCTAGCTTTGCTTTTCCTTTTCCAGGAGCCTTCTATTGGCCCTTCACCTTATCATTCTCCTTGAATGATGTAGCATTTGCTTCATGCAGTGCTATGGAGTCAGTGTAACGAGATATATGATCATGCAAGATCATTTCATTCTCCTCCTAATCCTGCTTCAAGGCAGTACTCAGGCCTACATATAAAATGTAGTTTTTTGGCTACTCACATACGTGAGCTTATGGTGGAAGGTAGAGAGAGAAAGTATGTATGAGTTCCTTGCTACAACCAAGTCCAATGCCACAAAGCTTCTTGCGAGTGACATTCTCATACAATGCGGAATAATAATCCTCAAATGTCTTATAATGTTGAAAGCGTTGGTGCGGCCATTCATGCTCAACTTTTAAGATAGATTCAATTATCTCAAAATCTCTTTCAGAGAGTGCCACAAGACATATGGACTATTTTCATTCATGCTTTTATCCTTCAGGATAATAATTAAATGATGTCTCAGAAAATACAGTTCCTAAGTTTCCTCCACTTCAGATGGATTAGTGTCCTCATTCTTGGGTTTAATCATCTTCAAGAGATTTTTACCCCACACAAGAGGATCTCATCATCACATGACCAAGATAATTAGTTAAAACCATTCATGGCAAGCACATCGAATTCACATTTCACTGTTTGTGACATCTACAAAATGTTCTTATGAAAGTGCATAGGTTCACTTCTGAGTAAACAATTTGTAAAATGCAAAAAGTAGTGGATTAAAAACTCGAAGAAAGACCTAAAACAATGTTTCTATGATTAAAGGCACTTTTTATTATGTTTTAGTTGCTTAAACATGATATGCATGATTTCAGATCATTGTACACAGTAATTACGCACAAACAGGAGGTTAAAACAGCAAAAACTGCAAGTTATTATGTTTCTGACATAAATTCCCTTAAATCTGAGTTGTTATTTGCAAAATAACACTAAAACAGACAAATTCCAGAGACTACAGGGTCTATTTTGCAAAAATTCTGGATCAAATCGTAAATTCAGAACAATCTGGACCAAAATGCAAAAATTTAGGACTGCGGGTTCTAATATGGAAAATTACAAGGTCTTTTCTGCAAAAATCCAGGACTTAACCGTAATTTCTAGCTTTTCAGGGGGTTTTCAGCAAAATTTCAGATTTTTCCGAATTTTCCTTGCTTTTTTATTTTTCTTTTCAGTTTTTCCGAAACAGGCCGGCCTGGTGGTGATGAGGACATAACCGGCTCGGATACAACCATATTAATGGCCTTTGGACAAAAGGTGAATCAATTCTATATCATGATTATGTATAATACATTTGATGAATTGTTGCTGCACCATAATGTGTGTTTTATTTCATATTCAGAATTGCTTACATGGATCATGGAAAGCGCTGGACGCTCATGAAAGGCATGGAGGAACAAAGAAGTTGATTGGGGACCAAACCAAATGTCACACCCAGTTTTAAGGACAAAACTGAATGCATAACTATATGTGCGCCAGGATTAAGTTTCGCACATATAGAGACAATAGTGAAATAAACAGTATAAGCCCGTGCCATTATTACATCGTCTCATTGTATCCTTATTACAATAACTGAATAAATTATCTCAAAGGACTAAATAAACGACAGCGGAAGACTCCCAAACACACAGGCATTCGACTGGGGGAATGCACGCCTAGTAGTACTCCTCATCGAAGTAGTCCATCGCACCTTCATCTTCTGAGCAGCATGACAAAACATTGTGGGGGAATAGCAAGGGTGAGTACTTGTCGTACTCCGCAAGTGTGGGAAAGTAAATGTAATGCAAGCTTATAACAAGAAAGGCTGATATAAGGTTAAAGAGCAGAAAAGCAACCTAAAACATTAATTAAGCACCTATATTACTAAGTGAAAACCCGAACCCTAAAGTTATTAGATTAAGCACTACAAGGTACCCCCTTGCAGCAAACTGGGTTCCCCACCCAAAACCATCCAAGTCCAACCATCCATTTCTCTAATCATGTGAGGATCCAGGCCGCTCCTGACCGTGAGCACGGCTGTCATGACAGTTTTACTTCTCTGCAGAGGTGCACAACTTTACCCACAGGGTGGTGATTTCATCACTATTCAGTGACTAAAACCTCTATATTGCCTTCACACTACCAAAGGTGTGAGACCAAGAGATCACCACATGGTCTTTCAAAGCGCTTCCCAGCCAGCCAACATCCCCGCTAAGGTTTCCCTACTGCCAGTACCCCTGAAACAGTTGACCCCTCTTGCGCCTTGGCTAGAGTACCCCTTGATCACCTGAGTTTGGAAGTAACCCTTCCTCCCCCATTCCATAAACGCCGGCAAAACTGGGAAGACAGCATAATACTTGACCAAGTCTACCATAATCAACCCTGTGCTTTGCGCTGTTGTCCTGGGTTGCCGCTCCACGAACCGGTCCTTAGCAAACTTGAGCAAGACTACCACATACCAAAGTCTCGTGCTAACCGCACCATCATCAACATACCACTTGCTCAAGTTACAGCATACCTAAGTTCCAGGTTGCTAAAAAGATTAACCGGTCCATGAAGATTATGTTCAAGTGAAACCATTAGTCAAGATTATTAGTCAAATTATTATCCACCTAAGACAGCAAGCTAAGCATTTCTACCCATCCACATTATCATTAACCTCTACCATAACCCGGCGACAAGGATAAAGTAAAGGAACAGGGTATGACACATGGGATTCCAATTGAACGCAAATGCATGACTAGAGGGAGAAAGCAATAGGTTCAAAATGGTCAAGGACACTTGCCTGTTCCCCCTGCTGCTGGCTAATCAAACTCCAAGTCCTGAAAGTTCTCGATCGGCTCCTCTTCTAATAACGTTAACATGCAAGCACACAAGCACAAACAATAAATAACAGTACACCAGACAGTACTAACATACTACACAAACAGTACCAAAAGATAGAGCTCGAGCCTACGATCACGTGAGCGCAAGAATCGCTTAAAACGGAGCTACGAGTAAAAAGTTATAAGCATTTGAAGTTAAAAGGTTTATTTGAACTAAAACAGGGTCGTATAGGGACCTAATTGTAATTTTAGAAAAGTTCTGAGGGCTGAAATGTAAAAGGTTAGGATAAAATATAATTTAGGAAAAGTTCAGGGGGTTTTCTGTAAAAAAATACAGGACCTAAACAGTATTAAATAAAAGGTTAAGGGCTTAAGCGCAAAAGTTACATTTTAAAGAATTTTAGGAATTATTCTTTTACTGAAAATACTAATTATTGCGCAACGCTGACGTCATAAATCGAATCGATTTAATTTAAAACGAAAAACCCCGTGGACCGAGTCCACGGCGGCTGTGCACCGGGTCCACGGTGGTCCACGGTGAACCGGACCACCGGAGAGACCATGGCGCGGCGGCGCTTCACCGGAGCGCGCGCGGGACGGCGTTCCCGGGCGCGGAACCTCGCCGCGAGAGGCGGGGCGGCACGCGGAGACGTCGGGGAGCTCACCGGGGCTTCACGCGGGGTGGGAGACGGCTCGACGGCGGCGATCGACGACGGGGAGAGGCGGCGGTCGTTCGGCGGCGTCGGGGGCGGTTCTCGGTGCGTCGGAGAGCGTCGCGAGCGGCGGGGAAGGGGCGGCGCGTCACGGGGAAACGCGGCAGCGAGCGGCGACGTCCGGGGCGTCGGGAGGCGGCGGAACGGCCCGCGGCGGCGTCGGCCACCGGAGCTCGAGGAGATGACGGCGGCGCGGCGGCTAGGGTTGACGGGTGGCGGCGAAATCGGGCAAAGGGAGTCGCGGAGGGGTCCACGCCCCTTTTATACACGCGGAGGCCGAGGAATCCGGCTTGGACGCCGAGAGCGGCGCGGCGTACGGACGGCGGCGCGCTTCGGGCTGCGGCTGGGCCTGCGGGGGCTACGCGCGGGCTCGAGCGGGCTGCAGCGGGCTGGCAGCTGGGCCGCGGGGTGAAGAAAGGAAACCGGCCCAAGAAGAAAAGGAAAAAAAAAGAAAAAGGAAAAAGGCTAACTGGGCCAGGCAGATTCGGCCCAGAAACAGTCTTCAAATTTCTTTCCTCTTTTCTATTTCGTTTCTCCTTTCTAAAATCAAAACTAATTCCGAAAATGATTTCTACACGAAGTTTAAATATATTTTCCACACAATAAAATACCTACTGCAAGCTACTCCAGCATGAATGCAACAAACAATTATTTTATAACCTAAATTAATTTATTTAATTTAGAAAATAGAGCTTTGGCCTAGGAAAAATGATAACACCATAATTAAATAAAGAGAAATTTTAATCTATTGCAAAAATGTGAAAATTAGGGTGTTACACCAAAGTATTCCCAACGTCCCTCACAAGGCCATCACGTCGGCTCTGGCCAAAGGAAACAAAGAGATAACATCCAACACGTTTTGGAAAGTTGGATTCGGACTGCAAAACAGCACCGAATTGAGACGGCTGCCACGACCTCATACGGACTCCGATTGGAGAGATATTGGACTTTATAGAAAGCTTATAAAGTGTACTTTCCAACGGATCCAACCTCAAGTCCATATCTATCCGGGGTCACGCGCAATCGTCGAGTTACTACAGAGAGCTTTCTCTGTCTGGTTTTGATCCGATGGGGCGCGTCCTAGGGTTGAAGCATGACCCCCACCACGTCCTGGTCGTGCTCCACCCTCTCATATACCCCCCATAGCCGCCACTTTCAGTTTGGGTTTTGATTGATTGTAAGTTTAGCCATTGCTACTTTCTTGTAGACGCGTGAGTTGGCGAAACCGCCCGTTCTACTTGATTCAGAACCCCACCTTTGTGAGTTCAGTTACTTGTTTATCTTGTTCTTGCTTGTTCTTCGATTGCTTGCAGGAATTACCCTCGTGGTTTGGTTGATCGTGCTCCACAAGATCGTGAATAACCGCTAGAGTTGGTGTATCGGTCGCTAAGGCGCATCCTTTGTTGGTTGTAGTCGGGCCGTGAATGTCTCTCTATACAAATTGAAGTTATCCCCCACCTCTCACCGAAAGATCCCCTGCAAAACCCACACGAGTCCTCATCATTTATTGTCAGAGCAAAGGTTAATCGGTGAGAGACTTACCGTTCTTCATTGTTTTTTTTCCCTATCCAGAAAAAGCCAAAATAAAAAGTTGATTAGTTCTCCATAATCCTAGAGACCTTTTGAGCCTTTTGCTACTGTTACTTAGTTAGGGCTTGTTGAGTTTTTGGTTACATCGGTTTGTGTCAATTTGCTAGTTTTAGTTTTAGTCCTTTAGAGTTTCGAGTTCTTGTCACGAGCAATTCGGATTGCAAAACAGTACTAACTTGCGACTGCCACCACGACCACATACGAACTTTGAGGTGTTCTTGTGCTTCACAGAAAGCTTATCAAGTCTAGTTTCTAGTGGATCTGGTCGCACATCAATATCTATCCAGGATTTGTTGCAGTTGTTGTTTTACTACAGAGACCTTTTCTGTTATACCCCTACTCAAAGTGTGTGTGGTGAATTGCTCATTTGGCTTCTTTTGTGCATGTAATCAGTTTTTGAGCTTGGCCTGGAAAAAAAAAAAACAAAAAGAAAGTGAAAAAAAGAGGAAAAGAAATGAAAAAAAAGAAAAGCAAAGAAGAAAGAAAAGAAAGGGTTGAATTTTTTGTGTTCCTTCTTGTGTTCAGTGTGTGCTTTGTGGCTTCCTTTGTGTCTAGGCTTGCGTCTCTAGCATGGTCTAGACTAGGACCAGCAACAGTATCACCATTGAACAATTACTCAACTTGCTTTTATACTAATGTAGTGCTAGCTTTTCCTTGTGCTTTACTTTCAGCCCACCTACAGCTCCACATATTCGACTATAGCTTGACAGGTTTGTTGCTGCGGCACCGATACACTTTCTTTCATGGTTGTCGACTTGTTGATTGCCATCACCTCCTGTTGAGCAAGGTGAGAACTTGTAAGAGCTTATTTGAGCAAGTTGAGATTGAGGGATTTTTACACCAGCCATATAATATTATTTCATACATAGGAGCATATATATTATTGTGTGTGTTTCTTGCTTTCTACTAATCATGGGAGGGGACACGGAGATTTTGGGGCCATTCATGTTGCATCCCAACATTAAGGACATCATTCAAACACTTGCCTTCTTATAATGGTGGGTCCTTTAATACTAGAGCATATATTGATTGGGAGCTGAAAGTAGAGAACATATTTGATGAGCATGATCTAACAGAGATAGAAAAGATTTATATTGCTTCTAGTGTTTTGACTGAAAATGCATTGCATGAATGGAAACGTATTTGTAGGCGCAACAAAGTTCCACAATCTTGGCAAGACTTCAAACTTCATTTTAGAGATGCTTTTATTTCTGAATATCATGTTGATAAATTGCTTGGCAAATTAGACTATTTGAAACAGGGTAGTAGGACTGTCAAAGAATATTACCATGAGTTTAAAATTTGTATCTATTTGGTGGATTTGATGGTTCTAAAGAAGATGCCATTAATAGGTTCATGAGAGGGCTTAATTCTGAAATTAGAACAATGATCAGTTCCAAAACTTGTAGCCATGTCTCTCTCTTGTTTTATCTTGCACTCAAAGTTGAGCAGCATATTTTATTGTCTTCAAATGCTTGTAAACCTGAAGTGCTGCCCGCTGCTCCATTTTCTACTATGACTAACATTGGGCAGAATAATAATGATTTTGTTGAACACCAATCAAAGGAACAGGAAGAAAAAGGTATCTTGGTTTGTGCTGAAACCGAACATGTTAATGAAGAGGCACTTGCTCTAACTTTGCCTCAATGTGAATCTATTTCTTTGGTGCTGAATATATCCACTACTCATGCTAGTTTAGAGCAATCATTAGTGGAACCTACAGCTGAATTTCCTTTGTTACAATATGATTGTATTGTAGCTTGTGATAAAGAAGAGTTGTGTGATGATGCTTCACTTATATCTACAACACAACTTGTGCATGAAAGTGCTTCACTTATATCTGCTGCTCATGATAAACATAATGAAATTAGACGTTTTCATTGCATTGATAGTCAAGAACAAGAGCTGAAAATTGTATCTTCTTCGAATTGTTTTGGTTATATCGAATTTTATTTTCTTTGCGACCTGAATCGTTTAGGGGAGGGTTTATTTCAGAAATCAGGGTTGCAATATCTTGATTATTGTTCTTTTCATGCAATTGGCAAATATGATGAAAATGATACATACATGGTACATCGATTATATATATGTTCAGATTTGAAAACACCTTTAATGGACTCCTCGAATGATCAAATGATGCCTTGCATTCATGCTAACCAGACCATATCTAGTTTCTCTTCTATTGGATACAAGTTGCAGGTCAATTTTCAAGAAAGGGAGCAATGCTTGCTGCAATATACTATGCTGAAAGTTCAAGAATTATACTTGAGTGAAGATGATAAAATTTTATGCCTGAATTTTAACCATGATGTCAAACCGATGACGGTTTCAGTCAAGAGAGAGAGAATGATGAGGACATAACCGGCTCGGATACAACCATATTAATGGCCTTTGGACAAAAGGTGAATCAATTCTATATCATGATTATGTGTAATACATTTGATGAATTGTTGCTGCACCATGATGTGTGTTTTATTTCATATTCAGAATTGCTTACATGGATCATGGAAAACGCTGGACGCTCATGGAAGGCATGGAGGACCAAAGAAGTTGATTGGGGACCAAACCAAAGTATTCCCAACGTCCCTCACAAGGCCATCACGTCGGCTCTGACCAAAGGAAACAAAGAGATAAAATCCAACACGTTTTGGAAAGTTGGATTCGGACTGCAGAACAGCACCGAATTGAGACGGCTGCTACGACCTCATACGGACTCCGATTGGAGAGATCTTGGACTTTATGGAAAGCTTATAAAGTGTATTTTATAACGGATCTATCCTCACGTCCATATCTATCCGAGGTCGCGCGCAATCGTCGAGTTACTACAAAGAGCTTTTTCTGTCCGGTTTTGGTCCGATGGGCCGTGTATCAAGTTGAGCCCAATAGGGGCGCGTCCTAGGGTTGAGGCACGACCCCCACCACATCCTGGTCGTGCTCCAACCTCTCATATACCCTCCATAGCCGCCACTTTCAGTTTGGGTTTTGATTGATTGTAAGTTTAGCCATTGCTACTTCCTTGTAGACTTGTGAGTTGGCGAAACCACCCGTTCTACTTGATTCAGAACCCCACCTTTGTGAGTTCAGTTACTTGTTTATCTTATTTTTGCTTGTTCTTCGATTGCTTGCAGGAATTACCCTCGTGGTCTGGTTGATTGTGCTTCACAAGATCGTGAACAACCGCTGGAGTTGGTGTATCGGTCGCTATGGCGCATCCTTTGTTGGTTGTAGTCGGGCCGTGAACGTCTCTCCATACAAATCGAAGTTATCCCCCACCTCTCACTGAAAGATCCCCTGCAAAACCCACACGTGTCCTCATCAGGTGGGTCGGAACGACCCACCCAGCCCACCAGCCCGGCCTGCCCGGCCAGGTATAAAAGGGAGTCAGACTAGGGTTCAAACCCTAATCCACAACTCCTCTCCCTCACTCCTCTCTCTCCTCTCTCCCGGTGCGGCGGCGGCGGCTGCCCGCGCCCGCACGCGTGCGTCGCGCGGCGGCGCGGCTCGTCGGCGACGAGGACGAGCTCGAGCCTATGCACGTGCAAGGCGCGGCGGCTCGGGTCGCCGGCGGCACGGGTGAGCTCGTCCTCGAGCTCGCCGAGGCGGCGGTGTGGTGCCCATGGCACGCGGTGTATGGAGGCGGGGTCCCCGGTCCGAGCTCGTGCGGGGCTCGTCGCCGAGGTGGTGGCGGTGCTTGGCCCCGGTACGGGGAGCGCGAAGGCGGGATGGCGGTGCGCCGCAGTGATGCGGGGCCGCGGTGGTGGGAGGCATGGCTGCGGGCGACACGGTGCGGCAGAGGGTGAGGATGTGGCTCACCCCCGCCGCGCAAGAGGAGGACGATGGCCCGGGGCCCCCCTTTGTGGCGGAGGGGTCCCGGTCCCCAGATCCGGCGGCCCGGGGTCAGATCTGGTGACCCCGGTCCCAGATCTGGGCGCGGCAAGCGCGTGCAGGGCTCGCGGGGCGTCAGCGCTTGCGTGCGGCGGCGCAGTTCGTCGGAGGCGGCGGGGTCGGCAGGCCCCGCTGGCGGAGAGCCCGGGCCCGAGCCGAGGTACGGCTCGGGGCGCGGCTGCGGACGAGGCTTGGCGCGTGGCATGCGGGCTCGGCGCGCTGGCTTGGTGCGCGGCTCGGGTGGCGCGGCTACGGGCGCGGTGGCCGGCGACGAGGTCCAAGCTCGTCGCTGGTGAGCTAGGGTTAGGGTTTAGTTAGGGTTAGGGTTTCAACTTCCCCTTTTCTAATTCTTGCTTGTTGTGATGCATGTATGCGAGTCGGCAACTTGCAGGTCACCGTGTTTGTGCATGATATGCCCGCGACAGTGCTTGCCGGCGGCGGTGGCGGCTACAAGCCCCACCTTTGTGTGTATGCTATGCTTTTCAATTCTTTATTCCCTAACAAAACTAGATGTATGGAAAGAACAGCTCCAGGTTTAGAAAAACCTGGTCCATATGCAAGGGTGCTATAGATCTACTAGGGGGCAGCAACGCGCCGAAGTGATCAAGAACAAGAGTAGATCTGCTAGATACCTTCGGGCGTGTATGTAGTCGATCGCAAGTTGATGCAGGCGCAAGTCGATGCCGTGTAGATCGCGTAGCAGTGTAGTCGTTCCCCGCATCGTCAACAGCTTCGTGTTGGCGCGGACGTCGATGTCGTCTAGGTACGGAAATCGAGGCAGCTCGATTCCCGAGGTCAGTGCGAATCCCAAGGCAGGCACGCTTCCCAAGCCGGCGACTGCAGGGGCTCAGCGGCTTCAACTCAGTGACTTCGGCAGCTCCCGACGACTTCTCAACGTCTAGCTCGGGCAGAGCGTGCTGATAAGGTGTTGTAATACGCCGTTGACGGTAGGAAACAACTCACAAAAGTAGATAAGAGACAAGACACAATGTAGGGTGGAGCCTCTTCTTTATTATTCAGAATAAACTGGTGTTTACAATGCTTGGGGTGCTCCACTATTTATACTCGGGGTAGAGGTCCTCTTTCCTTCTAGGATAGAAACTCCTTTGGTAAATTGCCCACACCTTGAACTCGGAGTCGGATAGGTTCTTATAGAACTTCCTTTCCTAGTCCAATAGGAACTAGTGTTATAACAGAAACAAAATGAGCTGAAATTTGTTTTCGCTTCCTTCACAAAGAAGCAACCCATTTTAAAACTTGATAAATAGCAAATTCCATTTTAATTTCGTCTATGCTTTTCTTGGCAGCTACTATATTTTACGAGGGCTGCTAGTATCCGGCCATTTTATGATTGTACGTACAAACATGCAGACGGAGTTTGCCGCCAGCACAGTAAGAATTGGGAAGGGCCAACGGTGTTCATGTGAGAGGTTTGGTTTGCCGTTCGGTCGTAACACAGTCGGGCAAATACAGTAGGATCTATATATAGCATGTAGATCTTGTGAATTTCAACCGCCTCCAAAAGATCCTTGCATTAGTCACCTTTGATGTGATTGTAACAACAAAGGAGCTCCTTGACCACGGGAATAGTTGAATTGCACTCCTTGCCGGCCCTCCACGCCTTTAAGCACGTCTCCAGCTATCTCTTTATCATCTCCATGGTTCCTAACAATAATTAATTCATTAGGTAGCATCTTATTCTCAAAACCTTATACAAAAGACATTAGAAACGAGCTCATCGATAAAGTTGTCTGTCGTGCTCTAGCTTTTGTGATTGAATCTTGCATGTTCAGAGGAGGAGTGTTGGTTGTATCTGTATGAGCCATGTCCTCATCAGAGCCCGAGCTCCTCCTCCTCCGTTGTGAAGGAGAAGACGTCGAGCCGGAGCGTCGTGAGGTTCGGCATCATAGCACACGTTCCAGTAGGACCTCGTGCTGAGGTTGACCGCGTCTGCCTGGAGCCACAGTGCGTGCCACCGCCGCCGGGAGAGGGCGCTTGTGTGGGCGGCGTTGCCGGCGCGGAGGAAAGAGAGGATCTGCGGCAGCACTGGTCCGGCTGAGAGGCGGTCGACGGCGGCCATGGCTAGCGCCTAGTGGCGGGGAAGAGAGGGCACGAGATTCGATGCGGCGTCACCAAAGACTGGCGTGCTGCTCGGTTTACGGGCAAAACGTTTATAATAGGCTACTAATGAAAACCGACTCCCTAGTGCAACGCATATGTGTCTGGATCCTAGATAATGCACAGCTAAACGAAACGAGTTTGACAGCCCACACCCAGATTCATTACTGGTCTTACGTAGAAACAAAATGAGCAGAAATTTGTTTTCGCTTCCTTCACAAAGAAGCAACCGGTTTTAAATCTTGATAAATAGCAAATTCCATTTTTAATTTCGTCTATGCTTTTTCTTGACAGCTACTATATTTTACGAGGGCTGCTACAGAGTCGACTCAAGTGTCTGGCCATTTTACTACTATACGTAAACATGAAGACGGAGTTTGCCACGAGCACCGTAAGAATTGGGAATGACTTAGAGCATCTCCGAGAGAGTCCCATAAACTTTTATTAAATTTAGTTACTGGGATTTTAAGCAAAAAACACTATCTCCAACAGGGTTCCAAAACAACTCCTAATTTTCCCATAGCCTCTAAACTCCCATCATTTGTAGCTACAAACAGGGGAAAAATTGGGCCTCTATCTCTTCTTTTTCCACTACAATTAATGTTTTTTGGCCCCAAATGCTGATGTGGCCCAATCAAATTTGTTTTGATCCACTTTTAAGGAGAGACTGTTGGAGGATGGAGGATAAATTACCCCTCATAATTGTTTAGTTACTCCTAAAAACAAATTTATGGGGGCAATTTTATAGGGTTCTCGGTGTTCACGTCAGAGGTTTGGTTTGCCGTTCGGTCGTAACACGGTCGGGCAAGTACAGTAGGGTCTATAGCATGTAGATCTTGTGAATTTCAACAGCCTCCAAAAGATCCTTGCATTAGTCACCTTTGATGTGATTGTAATAGGAAAATCAACCAAACACGCCACGGATCACTGCTACTGTTCGAATTAGTCACCACCATCATTCATCCATACTTCCTTTCACTAAGTTTTGCCTACTCAAATTCAAGCAATTGTCTGCACCATCTCGCCATAAAGCATTGACAAGTGAACTTGGGTACCAAATTAGCCAACCTGTTGCGTACTAACTTAATAATTCTAAGGAGATGGACCAATAGTGTTGTACTCCTCAGGCAATGTATGCTATTCCCTTCGTACAAGCCAGATATGTGTTAATAGGTGTCTCAAGTCAGGATTAGAGAACTGTGTTGAACCTGTCTAACTCAGCATTGCTTTTGTGAAACTATACACTACCGGAAAATCAACGTTTGTCGAGTGTCTGAAACTTTGCCGAGAGTGTATTTCTTCAGGCACTCGGCAAACAATGATTTCATCGAGGGTAAAAAAAAACACTCGGCAAGTGTCAAAGAAAAAAAACACTTGGCAAAGATGAGTGTTTGCTGAGTTTTTTTTTTCAGCACTCGGCAAATAAAAAAACACTCGGCAAATTCAAATCATATTTTGAAGCAATAAATTAATTCTAATTAAAAAATTAACAACAAAGTTGTATAACTTCTCAAGATGTACAATTTTTATTTTGGTCATTATGAGTAACATTGTTCACAAAATATATATCTCTCATATAGTTTCATAAAACTAGAAAAGAGATATATATAAATTGTGAACAATGTTACTACCACTATGTCGGATGATTAAATGACCAAAATAAAAGTTGTAGATCTTTAGAAGTTTTACAACTTTGTTATTGAACACTTTTTAATTCGAATTAATTTTGTCAACAAAAAAGTACGTTTGAATTTCTCAAATTTGAAAATTATATTTTTTCAAACGACCTCGGATGGAAAAACAGTAAAAATAAAAGTTGCCGACATAGAAAGTTATGAAACTTTGTAGTTGACAACTTGTTTATTTGAAATCATATTGTCAACGAAAAACTAAGTTTGAATTTCTCAAATTTGAAACTCAAATTTTGTAAACGACTTCAGATGGAAAAACTACTAAAATGATGGGGTTAATTTGATTTATGCCATTGCAAATTTGCCGGTTTTTAAAAATATACCACTACAAATCACGAAACCCGGCCAGTGCCATTACAATTTGTCTCTTCTCTGAAATATGCCATGGGCATACGTTTTCAAAACCGGCAAATTTATAATGGCATATATCAAATTAACCCATGATGAAATTAAAAATGCAAATAGCTGAGTTAGAAGAATGGAGAGACAAAGCGTATCACAACTCAGCTATATACAAGGAGCGAACAAAACGCTGGCATGACCAGCGAATAAGGTTGAAGGAGTTCAAGATTGGAGATAAGGTGTTGCTATTCAATTCAAGGATAAACTCTTCGAGCATGGAAAATTGAAAAGCAATTGGGACGGGCCATACACCGTCATCGACACGTCAACCACGGGGCAATCACACTCCAAGACGATGGAGGTAATGCATTCAAGGTAAATGACCAACGTCTCAAAATTAACTTTGAACCCGAAGTGAATAAAGAATTCGATGTCATGAATTTAATTGAGTTTAACCATACATCTTGACATCTCTATTTCTTTATTTTACCCATAGTACTTATTTTATAAATAACTAGTTATAAGAAAAGCAGCACAAAAAATTGAAGACCAGTGGGTGTAAGGATCACGGAGTACCGAGAGGGGGGGTTGAATCGGTAGTCACTTAAAAACAACCTAAAGTAAGATACTTTCTTTCAACCTAATCAAGCTAGGTGATGACAAAAGAAAGCACGATGCACACACTAACAAGTCTAGCAAAGAGCAACCCTACACATGTAATTCTACCAAAAGAAGGACACCCTATCAAGCAATTCTACTAGCAAGAGTAAAAGCGGAATAGTAAATACTAGTAAGTAAAAGAGATAGGATAGATGGTGCTCATGATGTATCCCGTCGTCTCGGGAGGATGGCGCCTCCCCCTACTCCACGCTGGGTCACTCCCGCCGAAGTCTCGACCCCGTCCCTCCGCTCGATGGCGATCCCTTCTAGAGCATTCTCTCACGTCGGAGGAGAAGAGAGGTGCCTTTGAGTTCATGAGCACCACTCCTACCAAGAGGGTTAGGAGGCGTCTCTCTCCCTCTCCCATCAAGAGGGAAGGGGGCATGTATGAAAGTGAGGAGAAGACACCAAAGAAGAAGCCCTACGATCGTCTCCTCGCCAAGTACAACGACCTCCGCGATGACCACCTCAAGCTTGGAGACAAGGTGGCTGAAATGACGGACGCCATAGTGGAGCTTCATGATGAGGTCGCTAACATTCGTCGCAGCCACAACTCAGAGCTCAAGCGTCTCTTCAAAGAAGCAGGAAAGGACTCTACATTTAAAATCCTCCCAAAATCACATTCTGTTAGGCGCATTTTAATTCGCAATGCATTCGCATTTTTAAATTTCCAGTAAGTTTGTAATGCGCCTGCACGTTTACTTCTGCAATTCAATGAAATTAGTGCTCCCCGGGCTTCATGATTCTGATGCCTATTTTCTTCTTCTCTCAATATCCTTAACATCTTTTGGTAAATGATGATGTTGATAGCCATAGCGGACTTGCTTTATTCGACATGGCATGTAACTGCCAAGTAAAACTCATTTGGTTGATATTTTACATGCCATGTCGACTCGGCTATAGCCGGCTTTTAGAATCTCGACGCTTTCACGATTTTAATGCCACATTATTTTTTAGAAAGAACAAACTTCATATACTCCTTTTTACAATACCGATACATTGCTTACTTAAGAAAGTTTCAGTGAAAATACTGCAACTTCAACAAGAGTTTCGATAATGGAGGAAAGTGTCTCAACCCACCAGGAGCCCAATGGTTGTGTACGAAACTCCCAATGAAGGGTTCAGTGGGTTTAGTAGTGGTAGAACAGGCATATTAACCAAGCTAACTAGATGGCATTGTGCTATTTTACTGTAACAGCGGTTATAGGTACTATGTCAAGGAAAAGAAAGGGGTGCACGATCCAAAACGAAAGAAGAAATGGGTATCCACACACATTATACTGTACCGACAAGGCAACTTAACTTGAGATCAGAGAGTAGTATGTTGTAAGCTCCGTGTGTGCCTGTGTGGGAAGGATCATGAAGAAACTATGTGCACTGTGAAAGGTTGTGCCTCTCACGGGGTCCTTATTCATATAAGTCATACCCACTAAGTGCCATAACTATTCTAAAGCTCAATCCATTGCGCCACATCATCTCTAAAATGTCCACCGTCAGATCTAGATCTTTAAGCCCCATCTAGCCATCCGTTCGATGCAGCATCTGCTCGCCCTCTCTTTGTGCATGCTGCAGAAACTTTCGTCACCAATGTGCCATCAAGATGCAAACACCAGCAATCAAATTCCTTAATGGTGCTATTGCTCTTCCAACGTCATGAATCCAAATTGCTGGAAAAGAAAACTGCTGCCATTAATCAACAATTAAGAATCACTCCTCAGTGGTGCAATTGCTCTTCCAATTCCTTCCGCATAGCACAGATGCCACTTGCAGATGTGGTGGCCATCGGTTGCCCCCATGTCCTTTTATTCACCCTGTTGTTACATCTGGAAAGCTTGCAATCATGCCAGATTTAAGCCACTAGATGGCTTCCCTCCTCTCCAGTTCATCTCTACTCTTGACAGCACATCGGCAATTTCAGACCATGCCTTTCCAGTAGCAAAATACTGCAGTTGATGAGGTACTGAGTTGCAACTCATGTTACTCAAATTTCTGCATTATTGTTTTTTGGTTACCTGCTTCTGTCAGGTACCTTTGCGTTGTAGTTCTGATGATCTGCTTTCAATTTTCAATATAGGTTGTTGTTTAGTGCAAGAAACGAAATGCCAGAACCAATTAACTGAAGAAGGAAGAGCAAGATTTTCAAATAGGAAGAAGTGTTCAATAATTCGTCAGTTGTTCCTGGTTTCAGAGGTTTGTGTCAAAAAAATTACATGCAAGCAATTATTCTGTGTTATTCAAGGCCATTACTGACGAATTCATCTGTCCAGAGGTTACAGTCCAGACACATTGGGGATTACAGCAGTCAAGGCCATCATCTGTACACATTGGAGGTAGAGCATGTTGGTTGCACGCCATGCTTTGCCACAGCAAAGGTTAGGCGGCGCCACCAACTTCGGCGCTGCTTGGTTTGAGCGACAGTGCTGCCACGCCACACGAAAAGTAACAGCAGAGCCACTGTTTCATGCATGTTTTCTCGCCACACCTTCGGCGCCGTTTTTCTCCGCCACATCTTGGCGGCCACAGACCATGGCGTGGCGAACGGTGGCCCAGAACCAAACAACAGTCAAGGACATCAAATATTGTACTCTGAACCAAAAATATAATGCTTATACTGTTTATTTGATCTACGTTGTTTCTTTGATATGACCAGGTAAGAAAAAGGTTGATCTACGTTATTTTTTTGCCTCCTTTTTATGTGCCAAATCCCTGCTATATTTATTTCATTTAGTTGAGCCTGCTTTCGTGATCTTCTTTGTATGAAAGAAATTTTCTCTATAGTACTCTGCCCCACTAACGACCTTTGTTGCTGACATTAACAGTCTTTTATCCCAACCTGGATCAGTTTTTATGTTTTACCGGTGTTTTTACCGGTGTTGTCTGTGACACCACCAATTTCAACGTTTAGGAATGCTTTGATTCTATACACATTCAAATTCACACACTTTTCATTATCATAATCTTGATTAACTGCAGTACCCTCATATGTCTTTCATCGACGCCATTTGAAAGTGACAATCTGGTTACTTCTAGCTGCTTCCGGTTTCAATAAAGTGAGTTTGATTTCTAGACTTTATCCCATCTTTAACATATATCTTTTAAACAGGATCTTTACGGCATGGTAATATATGGGTCATGAAGATTTTATAAGGCAATTTAGGACATCACTGTTGTCAGCAGCCCTGTGAGCTATAATTATAATTTTTGGGTGTTCCAACAAAAGTTTAAACTCATGTCAGTTTATACTTCTATTCCCATTTCTATAAGCAAACTGATGTGACACTAACATCTTAGCTCCCGCTTCCGCAGCAACGCGCGGGGATTCACCTAGTAGGAATAGAAGCCCAAGAATAAGGTTTTAATTTCATGAGATAGGGACACATTAGAATGTGTCAATCACACTATTGGTGACGCTGAAGAGTGAAGACTAACCATGCAATGGTGCGTATAGGTTGATTAGTTCTCAGTGATTAAATAACCACTGGCAATATATTATTTCTTTCATTTGAAATCTCCTATCTTCTCTTTATTGTTACATTTTTTGTCTTTCATACATATATAGTTATCTCTTGCAGCTTGGTTTGTGACACATGCAACGAAGCTTGTAAGGAGGAACAATTATACAGTCTCCATCGTCATACTTCTCCTGGATGCACTCATTTTTGCATATGTGTCTCTTGGTCCACCATGGAAAGCAAGACATCTGATGATTTGCAGGGGTCCAGCAATTTGGATCCACAACATCTGTAGTAGCAGCCTCGAGACCTAAGAATCATTTTTAGGGAAAATCAGATTGATTCATATTCTACAATTGCAAAGTTGTGCCAGAGAGAGAGAGATAGGGAGAGAGAACCTCCAGGTGCAAGGGCTAGCAGAACAAGAAACATGGAACACAGCATCTGCTTCTTGGCTGCCATAGAAAGTGATCGACAAAGCTGTGAACAGACAAAAAAAACAGTGTGTTGTTGGGTGGGACAAATAAGGGGTCTACCCTTTATATATTGTGGCGACAACACTGCACTGCATGCGTCTAGCCAAAAGATGTAGATACGTCTGGATGGTGCCACCATTATATATTGCTGGCCTATCATTACGTGCTAATTAATTCACCAATATAAAAGATATTCTATAAATAGCAAAACATTCATAGTCGGGATATTATATACTACATCTGGCATGCCTACGAATACATTTAGTTTGATATTATCTGTAAATTATTTATATCTCTTTAGCTAGGCATTTACTCTCTCCGTCCTATCTGTAAATCCAACACTTCAAATTTCTCGAGTAGAAGATCACAGGGTACCAGATTTAAACATAGAAACATGTGCTTTGTTAGTTTAGATCGCTTTATACATTTTGGTAGATAGAAAAACTCAAGGGAGCCATGTGAGCGTGTTTATGTGATAAAATCTTAGTTCATCTTTCTACATGAGACGTTCCCTGTCATCCTTGTAGTTCACCAGGGTTTGTAACAACTGTTTTATATATATTAATCAACAAATAAAAACATCCACGCTCTCCCGCAAGGTATAAAAATTTGAAAAATAAGAAAGAAAAATTACCCACTACTGCCATTACTAAAATACTAGACTAAATTACCCTTATACCTTTTTGTTTAAATTCCTACGTTGTAGGAAAAAAAATTATTCACAAGATAGTGCGGCCCTCAAGCAGCGGACTAGATTGACAAGACGCGCGGCCCACAAGCCAGCTAACAATGGAGAAGAGAGGGTAATATTGAGTGAGTTTGAACACCATTATTGATTATAGTGGAAGTTTGGAGTGGACCGGTTGGTCCCGTGGTTTTTACTCCTCACATCGAGGAGGTTTTCCACGTAAATCATTGTGTCACTTGTGCATGTGTGATTGTTTCTTCCGCTGCTGCTGTTGGTGCTTGATCTCCTCATGGTTCAACACAAGATGGGGGAGTAATCCTGCTAATTGTGCAGGACCTCTCCCATCATAAACTAGCCTCGCGCAATCTAAAGTGTGAGGATAGAAACTACTAGAACACTTGAAACATGCATGGCTCTAGTGCAATCGATCTAGCAATACTTGATTATACCATTCAGCAATTAATCTACGGGATTAAGGCTTAAGGAATGGAGATTGACTGGAAGAGCAACGACATACCGTGCACCATACTCTGTTGTGCATGAATTCGTGCCGCGTAGGGCATATAGGCAAGGTCAATGACATGCCTGCGTGATGTTGTGACGAGGAAAGCGAGGAGATGATAGAGATCGTGGCACCTCATCATGCGTAGAGCAGCGGTCTTTGCCTTCATGTATACATGCCATGTACGTATGCTGGTGTGTGATGGCCAGGTACTTTTGTCTTGTCAATGCGTGGAAGTTGTTTGAATTGGTGCATCTGCTTCCAGATTGATCGAAGGAGGATGCCTGATCTTCGCGCGTCGCGGCTAACGGCACGCGAGTTCGCTCGCAGGATGCGACTCTCAACGAAGGAGACACGGAGGCGTTCCGTGGTTTCAGATCAAGAACACACAAAAAAATCTATTAGCATCGAATATATCGAGATTGATCTCATACAAACAAATCAAGAAACGACATACCCGGTTGGAGAGCGAAAGTGTTGATAACGTGTTAAGAATAATCTTCATCACGGATCACTCATCCGTTTCCCAATCCCGATCCCAAGAAAAAAAGGCGTGAGAGATGGTGAAAGAACCGTTCCCTTTCCCAATTCCCCAAGAGAGACATGAACACAGTGTGTATGTGGAGCTTCGGGTCTCTTCTTATTCTTAATCAATAGTGAATACACATGTTATATATAGAGAGATGGGAGGTGACCCTTCGGGGGCTGGGAGGTGTAAAGCCCAAAAACCATTGGTATTCTTAACACCAGCAAGGTACCATGAATCCTAACAAAACAATATATTTTCTTTTCTTTACAAGAAAATCAGTTTCTTAAAACTTATCTATTTTGAGCTTGTTGGCAACACGCAACCCACTTGTTGTTGTGCCTTTTTTGCTTCGGGTTTGGTAGGAAAACCATACAGGCCAATAAAACATAGCACAGAACTAGAGGGAAAGGAAAATCTGGACTCAGGACTAGGGCAATGGCCTTAGCTGCCTTAAGAGAGTCCGTTCAGATAGCTTATATGGTTTATTGGTGTAATACCCTACTTTTCAGAGCCAAAAGAAAAAGGAAAAGAAGAAAAACAAATGAATAAATAAAGATCAAAAAGAAATAAAAATCACTCCAAATTTGAACCTTTTCTAAACCCTTACCTTCCATGAATTTTTCTAAAATAAAATTTCACTAAATAATTGAACCTAGTTTGAATTTGGAATTTTTGGAAAAATAAAATATGTGCTCAAGTGCTTGTGTTCATTTAAAAGTTCACTAAAACTTGAACTTTTCGAATTTGCAACA
Organism: Eragrostis curvula; assembly: GCA_007726485.1. Taxonomy (NCBI): domain Eukaryota; kingdom Viridiplantae; phylum Streptophyta; class Magnoliopsida; order Poales; family Poaceae; genus Eragrostis; species Eragrostis curvula. The sequence continues at coordinate 6,452,761 of RWGY01000031.1, forward strand.
AATTAAATAAATTTGTTCTAGTTTGAGCTAATGCACATTCAATTTTCAAAGATTTGAATTTTTAAAACCTGCACAATCTTCACCATATGCATTTTCGTATTTTATTGGATTTGTTTTGAGTGTTTGATCAAACCTTGTTTTTGTTTGAATTTGAAATTCATTCAAATTCAAATTCCAGGAAAATGAAAGCCTTTTTCTAAATCCTAAATCGCCTTCGGGCCGAATCCCCTCAACTGGCCCAGCCTCTCTCTCTCTTTTCTTTTCCATCCTCGGCCCGCACTTTTCCCCTCCGGCCCGACTCAGCAGCCCAGCAAAGGCCCAGTCTCCGGCCCAGCTCGCCCGCCTCCTCTCCTCTCTCCCAGCCGCTGACAGGTGGGCCCGCCCTGTCAGCTCTGTCTTCCTCCATGCGGCGCCGCCGCCGCGCCGGCCCCTACCGTCGACCCGCCTCCGCCGCACGCGCCGAAAGACCCGGCGCGCTGCCGGACGACACCGTAGCCGCCAAGGAATCGCCGCCTTTAAAACTGCACGGCGCCCCGCTCCTCTCCTTTCCTCGAGCTCATTCTTCCCCATTCCTTCTCTCGCTCCTCCCTCCATCGACCCCTCCTCCGACGAGCTCTCGGCCGCCGCGGAAGCACACTCCCTTCCCCTTTCCTCGCCCTCAAGCTTCCCCGAGACCTGCTCTCCCTCATCCTACCTCTCGTTCGCCCAGCCGAAGCCCGAGCGAGGAGATCCGCGACGAGCTCCTCGTCGCCGTCTTCCCCTCCGGCTCTGACCGCCCTCCGTTGCCCTCCGGCCAAGACGCGCCCGAGGTGAGCATCACCGCAGCGCCCTCTCTCTTGCGCACCTCCCTTTCCTCTTTCCCTCGCACGCGGACAACCTTCCCCCTCGCACACCGGCGCTCCGCCCCACTCCGACGAGCCCTCGCCGCCGCTCTATTGCTCCCCGTCGACGACACGAGCCACCACCGGATCCATCATCGTCCCATCGTCCCCTGCGACGAGGTCCCGCGGCTCCCCGTCCATCCTACGCGCCGGCGACGAGCATTCCGGCCACCCGCCGCCGCGCGCCTCCCTCTGGTCCACCATGGACCGGTGGACCACTGCCCCTCACTGGTCCACAGAGCCCGTGGACCGAGTCCACGGGATTTCCAATAGAAAAATAAAACAAAAATCAAAAGAAATCCCCAGTCCCTGTACATTTTACAGATAAGCCCTTAAGCTTTTCTGTAATTATGTTTTAGCCCCTATCCTTTTACACCTAGACCCCTTAACTTTCAGTAATTACATATAAGTCCCTAGACTTATTCTGTAATTACACTTAAGCCCTCAAAAAACCTTTTTATAATTACAAATCAGCCCTCCAATCTCCAAACGCCCATATCTTTTCAATCCGAACTCCGTTTTGGGTGATTCTCGCGCCCACGGGTTCGTGGAATCGCGAAGTACCTCATGGTACTATCCATGGAACCCCACACTAGGTTTAGAAATCTTTACCTCCTAATATATCTCTCACTCCCTATATCTTTTCTCAGCAGATCATGCGATGATCACTCATGCCGCAAATATCTGCGCATGTAAACCTAACCCATCATGTGATGCTATTCCGCCTAATGTCACCCAAAACACCCTCACTTATTATATCGATTCCTAACAGATCATGCGATGATTGATCTCGAAGGTCTCGAGTACTTGTTCACCCTAACCTAACCGACCCACACGATACTATTCTGCCTAATATCTTCTTATCACAACTCACACCCCACTTCACCTCTGAATAACCTATTCATTCTCTTGCTCGCTAGCATTAAACCTAGCGATCATTTGTACCATTCCACTTCCAACCTAGTACCCTTATCTTATCACAAATGTAATCTCGAACCTAACCTACATCAACCCTCGCTCAATCAAACCTGACCTAGCGTCCTCGCCCAACCCCTTTTGATTTATTGCTCGGCTCTCTTAATTGATCTTTTATTGGATCTTATTGGAGTTATCTGGTATTTTAGTTGCCAGCTGCCTTTATTCGAATTTGGCATCTTATCTGCAGTCATGCATTCATATCGCGCATGGTCACGTACACACGCTGCACATACCATCGCCTGCATTCATGCGTGTTCTTTTTATAGAAATAATATAGAATCTTGCATATTAGATATGTACGCAATCACCATCAAGGAAGCGCATGCATCTTATCATCTTCCCCCCAAGGTGTTCACCCAACAAGGATCATATGCATAACCACACGCCCATGTTCATATATTAGAGAAAATAGATAACTAATAACTTGTCTAGGTGAATATGGCCCTTATAAGGCCAGGAATATCACCTACGACCTATAACCTACGCTGCATTAGTATGCTGCATCATGCATGGTTAAGTCTCTCGTTCTTCGCGAAGTTTCTTTGGATCTTATTTGGCTTTTCTTGATTCTTTATTTCTTTTGTTCTTTATTTCTTTTGCGGTAGTTTATACGTACTGTTTTATGCGCTAGTTTACGCGAGAGTCGAGGAAGAGCCGGAAGAATTCGAAGAGCTGCTGAGGACTTGAAGCGCTAAGACCAACCCAGAGATACAAGCTCCAAGTACGAAGAGCAACTCAGAGAATCGAGCCTCGAGTAAGAGTTTGAAGATTAGGAAAGCGATTTGCAGGCAAGCCCTAACTCCCATTGATCATGCTGAACCCATGATTACAAATGATCCTATTTAGAGCTTGATTTCAAATGAAACCTGCATGGAATTTAAAATGATTTAAATGCTTAGAATGACCTAAGTTTTTGTTGATTGCCATTCCTTGATGTTGCTTATCCTAAATCCCTTGATAAACCTAGGAATCCACCATCATTAATCTTTAATGATGAGATGGATCAATATGCTGCTTAGGACTCATTCACACTGTGTACTTAATAATCTGATTCACATGCTTTTGTGAAAATGTGTACGTGCTTGGTGTTGTGTGCGTAAAGTGAAAATGGGTGGGATTAGTAAGTGCAACCCATAGTGGGGGTATGTTTTAGACGGGTGCAAGCGAGGTAGTCCTCAGTGGGGAGGCTATCTCTGGGACGCTACTCCTCGCAGGAGGGTAGCTATTGAAGATGCTTGCATCGGTCGTATAAGGACCGGTTCTTGTGCCGTCTGGCCTAGCAGCAGTGCAACCACGAGGCCCTGTTATGGGCAGGGTTTTGGAACCACACCCTACTAGTGATCGCCCGGTACCACTAGGAGGCAGGGAGTTGCAATCGGAAGCCAGGAGAGGATCTTGACGAGGTTGGCGTCGGATCTGGCAAGTGAAAGTTATTTGGCTATGCTATGCCCATGTGAAGCCCCTGGTCGTTGATTTTCCGAGGTGGTACCGTGGTGACATTAGGCAGGTACGGGACCTTTAGTGTGTCATTTCCGACCCACGCCCGGAGGGAAGGATTGGCACCCCTCGTGGGGAAAGTGTACAACCTCTGCAGAGTGTAAAAATCTATCTGGATAGCCGTGTTCCACAGTATTGGACAACGCGAAAGCCATGACCACACTTGATTAGACTTTGGCGTGAGTACTCCTTGGCGTGTTTTTCGGAATACACCGGTTTGGAGCCGTGCGCTGGTTTCCGGCCAGCATAAAATTTGGCAACTGGCGGGAAGGATTTATTCTCCCCCAGGGCCAACCAACCCTATTATATTAATTACCATACCTGACTTAGTTTGCGAACTGGTTTTGTTTTCAAAACCAACCCTTGCATAAAATTGGCTTTCCGCCGATACACTGAACCATCAGCCTCATCATTGTTTACACCCCTGCATGTATTTACCCCTTGTGTTAGGGTTTGCTGAGTACATTATGTACTCACGGTTTGCTCTTAACTTTTTTTTAGTGAGAGAAGCTTTCGTAAGAGACGACGGCGATTGGTTTTCGTTCTCCACTCAAGTCTGCCTGTAGGCTTGGGCCGTGTTTCCGCTGATTGTCTGCTTCACCATTAGTCGGTCGGACGGACTTGGATAGTTCTGTATCCTTGTCGAACCGCCATTAAAGGTGATATCTCAGGTATTATAATATGTACCTATACGAAGTATGCTTTCGATTACCATATCTGTGTTCTTGTGCGTATCAGCTACTGATCCAGGGACTGATACATGATGCACAACATGCTCCAGAAATTGGGGTATGACAATTGGCTTCCTAAGAGTTGATGCTATTATGTTTTGGAAATATTTTCATATCCTTTTTTTTTGTTTTTGTCATCCCATTGAAATAAAACGTGCTAGTAGTTGATGTTGACAATCACTTGAATAAACCTGAAATAAAAGGAAGGGAATGGGATACTTGTAGCTCAAATGTTTCATGAGTCGCCAACACCATGAAAAACCCATTTAAAGAAGCTCCTGCCAATACCAATATAATGATCATGTACTTTGAGCCAATGCACTTTCTTCTTGAAAAATCCAGAATAATACAGGCATGTAAAATAGGCAACATAGCTTTATAATAAAAATCTTTTCAAGGTAAAACTTCTCAGAATTGACGTGAAACTGTTGTTCCATTTGTTTTGTTTCAATTTTTTCCCCATTTTGGTTGGGCACAGACATAGGGTAGTTTTGCTGTCGGCCGGAAACAGAGGAGGGCAAAGCCGTTCCCGGCACACACGGGCGGGCTGTTCAAGGTATCTGTCCAGAAAGGTTGTTATTGTCTAGCAGTAGTCGTTGCAGCGAACGGCATTTGCCGAGGCCTGCCGGTATGGATCCATTCAATTGGTTATACGAGGCACTGAAGTACTGGAGCTGGTCTCCATCCCACAGCTCTGGCAACTGGCCCGACAGCTGTTACTTTCTAGGCTCAGCCATTTCAAAGTAGCACGGGTGGCGAGGCCAGCCGGTATGGAGCCTTTCAATTGGTTATACGAGGCATTGAAATACTGGAGCTGGCCTCCGTCCCACAGCTCCGGCAACTGTCCGGACAGCTGGTTACTTTCTAGCCGCAGCCATTGCAGAGTTGCACAGGTGGCAAGGCCTGCTGGTATGGAGCCGTTCAATCGGTTGCGCGCGGCGGTGAAGCACACTAGCTGACCTCCTTCACAGAGACGCTCCGGAATCGCATCGGTGAGGTCGTTGTCATCGACAAAGATATAAGCCAAGCTCGGCGAGTGCTTCCCGAGCTCCGGTGGAAGCGTGCCGTTGAGCCTGTTTTTGTCCAGCCACAATAACCACAGTGACGGCAACCGGCCGATGCTAGCCGGAATTTCTCCGGAGAAGTTGTTTCTGGAGAGGTACAGTTTTGTGAGGTTTTGCAAGCTCCCGAAGACTTCCGGGATGGTTCCAGAAAGATTATTTTCCGAGAGGTCTATCCCTGTCAAGCTCGCCGCTGCAAAGTTATCAACCGCCACGTTGCCGGAGAGGTTGTTCGAGAATGCATACAATATATGCAGCTTCTTGAGGCTCCATACCCCCGCAGGTATGGTTCCGATCAAGGAGTTTTTGAAGAGGTACAGAAACTGCAACTCCGGCATGTCCATCACAAAGCTCGCGAAACCTCCGACGAGGTTGCTCCCCGCTGCATAGAGGGTACGCAGTTTGGTCAGGTTCCTGAACGACGCCGGAAGCTTATTGCCAGCGTCGAACGGGTTTACCCCCAGCAACAGCTCCTGCAGACTTGTCAGGTCGCCGAGGTCCGCAGGGATGGTGCCGGTGAAGCGGTTGTCGTCGAGTGCGAGGAACTGGAGGTTCCGGAGCCTGGAGAGGGACGCCGGGATGGTGCCGTTGAACTCGTTTCCTCCGAGGTCCAGCGTGGTCAGGGTCGCCGTCAGACGGACGCCGATGTCGGCCGGAAGCTCCCCGCCGAAGTAGTTTCCGGACAGGTTGAGGTACTGCAGCGAGCGGCAGCGGTAGAGCGATGTCGGAAACGTGTCCTGGATGTTGTTGTTGAAGACGTCGAGGTACGTGAGGCCGGTGAGGTTGCCGACGGCGTCCGGGAACGAGCCCGTGATGTTGGCGCTGACGAGGGAGAGACTCGTGACGCGCCCGGCCGCGTCGCACCGCACGTAACGCCAGCTGCAGTGCGCGCCAGCGGCCGACGCGTGATAGAACTAAATTAACTTAGATCAAAACAATGCTTAAGCTAAACAGGATCATCTAGTCAATGACAGATCACATCTAGATTAACTAATCTAATGCGGAATAGGTTAGGTTAATTACCAGCAGACGTCGCGTCCATTGCAGTAGGATCAGAGGTGACGGCGAGAGCCTCTGAGGGGATGAATCTCAGCTTCTCCTTCAGGGTTCTCTGGCGATTACCTTCAGGGCGGTAGCGGCACTGCCCTGTAGTAGATGGAAGACGGAAACGGCGTTCCAAACCCTCCAGCGCGCTTAGGTGATCGGTGGGTGGTTAGGGTTTCGGTTAAGGATTCCCAGGGGGGTCCCCTCGCTTATATAGTCACGCTGTGGGCCCGGGGCCGAGTCCTAGATGGAAAGGGTTTGCCTCCCGATCAAGGCAGTATAGAACTCTGATTTGATTCCCTTTTATTCTCTTATTTGTTTCTATGTTTGTTGCCCGCAAGTCAACACAAAAGGAAATACAACATTCTCCCCCTTGACCAAAGGTCAACAAACTTAAACTTAAACTTACTCTTAACTTACTCTTAATCCCTCCTTAGTAAACCAGCGAGCACCAGACCAATGCGTCATCAGCGGACCACGTCACACTGGGACAACATTACCCATAGCCTCCACTAGAAAACTTTGTCAGGACTCTTACTCTTATTTGGGGAAGATTAACGGCCCTTAGACCAGGACCTTATCAAAGCTATCCACCAGACCCATATAAACGACATGTCTTTCGAAAAGGTGTGGTGGTAAACCTTTGGTAAGCGGATCCGCTATATTTAACTCAGTATCAATATGCTCAATCTTAATTATGCGGTCCCGGTTTCTTTCTTTAACGATAAGAAACTTGAGGTCGATGTGCCTGGAAGCACTACTTATCTTTTCATTACCGCTAAAGAAAACTGCGGCTTGATTGTCGCAGTGCATTGTGATAGGTCTCGAGATACTATCAACAATCCTTAATCCCGGAATAAAATTCTTAAGCCACATTGCCTGTCCCGAGGCATGGTAACCTGACACGAATTCAGCTTGCATCGTAGATCCAGCTGTTACTGACTGCTTAGCACTCCTCCATGAAATCGCTCCCCCCGCTAGCGTGAAAACATATCCAGAAGTGGATTTCAATTCATCCTTATCACCAGCGAAGTCGGCATCCGTGTAACATTCAACCCGAAGGTCGTTTGTCCTCTTGTATGTGAGCATGTAATCCTTAGTGCCTTGGCAATATCTTAATGCCTTCTTAACAGCCACCCAGTGAGCCCATCCTGGATTAGACTGATATCGACCAAAAACTCCGGTTGCAAATGCCAAGTCTGGACGCGTACAGACTTGCGCATACATCAAGCTTCCAACAGCCGATGCATAGGGAACGTTCTCCATTCTTTTCCTTTCTAAATCATTCTTAGGGCACTGACCTTTATGAAGTTTATCGCCCTTTTGAAATGGGACAGGAGATGTATTACACTTATCCATCTGATACCTCTTAAGCATTTTCTCAATATATGCTTTCTGAGATAATCCTAGTGTTCCTTTGGCTCTATCTCGGTGTATCTCAATGCCAAGTACATACGAGGCTTCACCTAGATCCTTCATGTCAAAATGAGATGACAAGAAGTTCTTAGTCTCATGTAACATATTCTTATCATTGCAGGCTAATAGTATGTCGTCAACATACAGCACTAGGATTATTAACTTTCCACCCTTGGATTTGATATAGATACAGGGATCCACATCATTACTCTTAAATCCAAATCTCTTAATTACTTCATCAAACTTAAAGTTCCACATTCTGGCCGCCTGCTTAAGGCCATAAATGGATTTCCTTAATCTACATCCCATATTCTCTTTACCCTTAATGGTAAAACCTTCAGGCTGAACCATATAAATAGTCTCATCTAAATTTCCATTCAGGAACGCAGTCTTAAAATCCATCTGATGCAGCTCCATATCAAAATGAGCTACAATTGCCATGATAATTCTAAGAGAATCTTTGGAAGACACAGGAGAGAAGGTCTCGTTGTAATCGATCCCCTCCTTCTGTATAAACCCTTTAGCAACGAGCCTAGCTTTGAACCTTTCAACTTTCCCTTTAGAGTCACGTTTGGTCTTGTAGACCCATTTACAGCCCACTGGTTTGACTCCATTGGGAATTTCTACTAAGTCCCATACTTGATTGGAATTCATAGACTTAAGCTCCTCTTCCATGGCTTCAATCCATTTAGTGGAATTCTCACTCTGAACTGCCTCCTTAAAATTGGTAGGGTCGTTCATGTTCCCGACATCGTACAAGTCCTCACTTAAGTATGTCTCGTAAATGTCAGGAATAGCCGATCTCCTTTCCCTGACAGATCTTCTTAATGGTTCGATCGCGGCAGGTTCAGGGACCGGTGGAGGTTCTACTAATGGCGCTTCTTGCGCCTGCACCTCTGCTGCTGGCGCCTCGTGCCCAACGTCTGGCGCCGGGACCACGACTTCTGGCGCCTGCATTTCTTGCGCCTGAACTACTGGCGCCTGAATTATTGGCGCCTGAGTGACAGTGGGCGCCACTGTGCTACTTATCTGAGGAATAACTGGCGGTACGAACTGAAACACAGGTGTTTGAAAATCCGGGTCAGGAAGGTTGACCCGCAGTTCTTCTAAACTTATATCCCTCTTCGGGAAATTACCACCAATTTCCGAGTTTTCAAGAAACACGGCCTGTCTGGTTTCAACGAACATAGTGAAGCGACCAGGACAGTAGAAGCGGTATCCCTTAGACTTATCAGGGTATCCGATAAAGTGACAACTCACTGTCTTAGAGTCTAATTTCTTATGCTGAGGATCAAATAGCTTGGCCTCAGCGGGACAGCCCCACACTTTTAAATAATTAAGTGACGGTTTCTTCCCATTCCACAGCTCAAAAGGTGTCTTGGGAACTGACTTAGATGGAACCCGATTAAGTATGTGGGCAGCTGTCTTTAATGCCTCTAACCATAGTTCAACAGGTAGACTAGAATGACTGAGCATGCTTCTTACCATGTCCATTAATGTGCGGTTACGCCGCTCAGCCACTCCATTTTGCTGTGGTTCTCCAGGCATGGAGTACTGTTCCTTAATGCCATTTTCTTCTAAATATTTAGCGAACGGTCCCTTAATTTGACCATATTCAGCATGTTTCCCGTAGTATTCTCCACCCCTGTCTGACCGCACAATCTTAATGGAAGTGTTATGCTGTTTCTCAACTTCAAGTCTATATATCTTAAATATTTCTAGCGCATCTGAACGCTTTCTTATGGGGTAGATATGTCCGTAACGGGAATAATCATCGGTAAAGGTGATAAAAGAATTATAGCCATCTACCGAAGTTACTGAGAGAGGGCCACAGATATCTGTGTGAATTATTTCTAATACGCCCGTACTCCTAGTAGCTCCTTTCTTAATTGTCTTAGCATATTTTCCCTTAATGCAGTCGATGCACTGCTCTAAATTGGAGAAGTCTAATTTCTCTATTATTTCGTCTTTAATGAGACGCTCAATTCTCCCTCTCGAAATGTGGCCAAGGCGACAATGCCACAATTGCGAAGAGGTCTCATTATCACGCTTACGCTTATTTGTAGTAACATTCATCACAGAATCATTAAGAGAGAGCATATAAAGCATGCATTGCCGACTAGCAAGACCGACACTAATCTCATTAAACTTAATCACACATTGTTTGTTGCCAAACTCACACACATGTCCAGAATCATCTAAAGCTGATACGGAAATCAAATTTCTCTTTAAACTAGGAACATAAAGGACATCTTCTAAACGAAGCTGGAAGCCTCCTGGCAACTCTAAGTCGAAGCTTCCAACGCCTTCAACTTCAACGGCCGTCCCATTAGCCACTCTTAGGTTTCGCTCCCCCCTTCTTATAGTTCGGATCGAACGGAATGCCTGAAATGAATTAGAAATGTGCACGGTGGCACCTGAGTCAATCCACCAAGTATTAGGGGAAAAATCTGCTAAGAATAACTCATCAATGAAAGAAACAACATCAAACTTAAAATTACCTTGTTGCTTCAACCATTCCTTAAAGCCTGGACAGGCTTTCTGAAGGTGCTTAGGAGAGTCACAGAAGGAGCACAACATCTTACCACCCTTAGAGTGGTTGTTCTTGAACTTGTTGTTGTTCTTGGGAGCAAAGTTCTTGTTGCCTTTGTTCTTATTCTTCGCTCCCCCCTTCTGACCTTGCTTGCTGCTGCTGGCCTCATGCTGGTTCTTAGGTGTGGAGTTGAGACTAAGGTTACCAACCATGTTCACAACATCCTTCATCTTCTCAGTTTTGATACGCTCTTCTTCCTCAACACAATAGCTGATTAATTCACTGATAGTCCAGACGGACTTGTTGGTGTTGTAGTTGATCTTGAAGGCATTGAAGGTAGATGGCAAGGACGTCATGATGAAATGAACGAGGAAACCATCAGAGATCTCCATCTTCATCTCCTTAAGCCTATGAGCCATGTCACACATGTTCAAGATGTGCTCCCTTATGCCAGATGTGCCAGTGTACTGAGAAGAGACTAGCTTCATGATAAGAGTACTGGCATAGGTCTTAGAGGAGCTCTTGAAATTTTCCTCAACCTTAGCGAGGAACTCCTTAGCGGTGTAGTCATGTCCCTCTGAATTCTTAGTGGGGAGGGCACCCTTAATGCCAGGGCTGATGGTGCCAGTCATGACCATAAGAGCCATACGGTTGGACTTCTCCCACTTCTCAAAAGCAGGCGTAGCAGCTTGTCCAGCCTCAGGAGCAGCGGGCTTCTCCTCTCTTAGAGCCATATCCAGATCATTCCATGCCAAGCATGTAGTGACCTTGCTCTTCCAGTCCGGAAAGTTTGCCCCGTTGAGGTTCTCGATGTCGCTGAGAACAGAGGCAGCAGCATTGACGTTCGTCACTGAAAATAAGAGAAAACTTAGCTTAGTAATGATATACAATGAAATGCGAATTTAAGTGCATGATTAAAACCCTACGGTGGTCTGATTAAAATCACACAAATAAATTTCAATTTGCATCACCGGTGGGGAAAACAAACGAAATTTAACTTAAAATACTCATGATCAATCAACGGTGGTCAGAAATAATCACAAGTTTACTCTAAATAAACTTCACGGTGGATCCATTTAAATAGAGGCACCTCAAAGTATATTGGTGGATGTAAACTTAAAATAATGTAAAACACCAACATATAAAATTAACTTACTGAAAACTTTGCTTAAAACATTAATTTAGAGGCTAAAAGTGCTTAAATATAATGCTTAAATCTTAAAAGAATGAATAAAACAGTGAAAACTGCGCGCGCGGGCCGAAATTCGAAATCGCGGCCCAGCTTGGAATTACGCGCGGCCCGGCCCAGCTTAACGGCGCAGCCCAGCTGAACTGTCATACCCCAATTTCTGAGGTACTTGAATACACCGTATCAGTCCCTGGATCAGTCGCTGATACGGCCATTCTCACAGATTGGCATTTCAGAGAACATACCTTTATTTATTACCGAAGCTCATTACAAGCCTTTTGATTACATAAAAGGTCTTTAACATGGCCATAGGCATTACAGCTCAACACATTACATCACAAGGGTCATTGCCGGGAAGCGGCAATGCCACACTTATTCTACGCAACGGACGGCAGAAGCGGATCCACTCCACAGGCAAACTTGCGCGGGACAACCCTAGTCTTCTTCGCCATCGGCCTGGAAGTCATACTCTGCTTCTTCCTCTGAAGGATTGAATGAGATGGGGAGTGAGTACATAAGGTACTCAGCAAGTCCTAACACAAGGGTGACTCGTATGCAAGGGTGTTGACAAGGTGAAGGCTGAGAGTTTTCATTGATCGGCCGAAAAGCCAATTTTCAATGCAGGGGTTTGGTTTGAAAACCAAAACAGTTTTTCAAAACTCTAAGTCAGGATTGATGAAGATTTAGTGGGGTTGTGGCCCTGGGGGAGAATAAATCCTTCCCGCCAGTTCCCAAATTTTAACGCTGGCAGGAAACCAGCACACGGCTCCAAACCGGCGTTATTCCGAAAACACACACGCCAAGGATAACTCACACAGAAAAACTAATCATTGTGTGGCCGTTGCTTTCGCTTTGTCCAATGCCGTGGAACACGGCTATCCGGATAGATTCTTACGCTCTGCAGAGGTCGTACACTTTACCCACGAGGCATGTCAGACCTTTCCACCGTCGTGGGTTGGAATGACATGCTAATGGTTCCGTACCTGCCTAATGTCACCACGGTACCACCTCGGAAAATCAACGACCAGGGGCTTCATATAGGCGTAGAATAGCCAATAACTTTCACTTGCCAGATCCGACGCCAACCTCGTCAAGATCCTCTCCTGGCTTCCGATTGCAACTCCCTGCCTCCTGGTGGTACCGGGCGATCACTAGTAGGGTGTGGTTCCAAACCCTGCCCATAACAGGGGCTCGTGGTTGCACTCAAGTGCTAGGCAAGGCGGCACATGAACCGGTCCTTATACGACCGAAGCAAGCATCTTCAATAGCTACTCTCCAACGAGAAGTAGCGTCCCAGAGATAGCCTCCCCACTGAGGACTACCTCGCTTGCTCCCGTCTAAAACATAACCCCCACTATGGGTTTCACTTACTAAGCCCATCCCTTTTATTTTACACACACATCACCAAGTCACACTCACACATTTTCACACCAAAAACATGTGAAACAATATTATTAATTAACACAGTGTGAATGAACCTAAGCGGCAATATTTTCCAACAAATCATTAAAGATTAATGATTGTGGGGCCTAGGGTTAACAAGGGATTAAGGATGGCAATAAACAAGGCATGGCTTTTCTCAAGATAGGTTACTCTATTATTTAAATCATTTTAAAAGACTATGCATATTTAATTTGCACACAGGCTCTATATAGGGTATTTTGTAAGAATTAATTAGGTGAAATATGATCAAGGTGGTTAGGACTTGCCTTCACCAAAATCTTCCTCCTCTAAGTCTTCTTCGTAGTCGGGGTCCTCGTGTTCCTCCTCGAAGACTTGATCACCTAGCGATTAAATAAAAGAAAGGCTAAATCTACCGCTTAACACTCAATTAAACAATCATTAAAATAAAATAAATAAAATAAAATACACCACTAAAGATGGTTTTGATGGAATATGGTAGAGGATGATTTTAGATGAATTTTGGCGCAAGAATCGATTGATTTGGATTTAAAATGGGAAAGATATTGGTTTTTGAAGAATAAGGATTATGTTTAAATTAGGGAAGATTAACTTAATGCAAGTATAATCTTCATCCTAATTTTCCAGAGGTGTCCAAGGGTTGGAAAATGGTTAGAAATGATTTTGGGAATTTTTGGATATTTTTGGGGATTTTTCTGATATTGGAATAGTGCTCGAAATTCATTTCTGTGTACACTAGTGTGTGGCCTTAGCATTTCTGTGCGCGTGTGAGAGGCTGACATGTGGGCCAGCGCAGTCAGTGGTGCTGCGCAGCACTGTGCTGTGGACTCGGTCCACAGAGGCGTGGACCGGGCTTGGGTGAGTGTGTGGTGCACGTGGACCGCGTGCACCACGTGTGCGTGCTGCGTGGCGGGGTGACCCGACGCGGCGCCGACGTGGACGCTACGCGGACGCCACGCGGGCTCGACGCGGCTCGGTAGCGCCGACGCGGCGGAGGCGAGGGAAAAGTTCCCCGCCTCGCCGGAGAGCTCGCCGACGAGCGCTGGGGCTGGCGGATGGGAAAAGGGAGCGGACGCCGGTGGCCTACGAGTGACGGCGAGGCTGGCGGTGGTTCATGTGCACGTGCGCGAGGTGTGTAGCGGCGGCGCGACGCGGCCGGAGCGCGGCGGCGCATCGGTGCGCGCGGTGAAGTGCGCGCGCGAGTGCGCGGGCACGAGTTTGCGAAGGGGAGAGGGGGCGCGTGAGTGAGGGGGTCGCGCGTGGGTGCTCGGTTGGACCGGGGAGAGTTCCACGGCGGCCGGAGACGAAGGGGAAGAGGGTGGCGCGGGTGGTGCTCGGTGCGGGAGGGCTCAGGTGCGCGCGGAGGGGAAAGAGAGGGCGCTAGAGGTGCGGAGGGAAGTGAGGAAGCTCACCTCGAGCTCGGAGAGGAGAGGGAAGTGGCGGAGGCGGCGGATTGGAGTTCACCGGGACGTGACCGGAGTTGGGGGAAGATGGCAATTGGGTTCGTGTGCGCGAGGGATGTGGGTGCGAGTGGGCAAGCGAAGAGAAGGAGGCCGTGGTGCTCCTTTTATAGTTGCATGAAGGCGGTGGAGCGGCCGGGAAATATCCCGAGTTCGTCGGGATATTTCGCCGGAGCGCGCATGCTCGCGACGCAGGAGGTAGGGGCCGGAGCTGGAGCGCTGCCACGCGGCGAGGAGGGAGAAAGGGGCCTGGGCGCGCTGCGGTCGCGAGGTCGCGTGGTTTTAACGCCGTGGTAGCATGAAGCTCGAGCTCGCCGGAGTAATGGCGAGGGCGGCTAGGGCTTCGAGTTGTCGGCTTGACCGGGGGAAGGAAGGAAGGGGGTCCGGGCGAGAGAAACGCGGGAGAGAGCGGGAGAGCGACGCGTGGGCGGCAGTGGAGGAAATCCCCGGCCGGCACGCCGGTCGGTCGGGCGGCGCGCGCGGAGGAGGAAGAAGGCGTGGGTCCCGCGTGTCGGCGACCGGGCGTGGGCGGTGTTGGGCCGAGCGGGCCGTCGCGGTAGCGCGTGGGGTGCGGCCCAGGCGCGCGCGTGCGGGAGGGGAGAAAGGGAGAGGGGGAGTTGGGCCGCGCGCGAGAGGAAAGAAAGGGAGCGGCCCAACTAGCTGGAAATGGTTTATTCTTTTCCAGATTTGGATTTTGGAGAGATTTCAAAGGAGTTTGAATTCAAATTTGAAATGGGTTTTCAACACACACTCAAACAATTAAATAAAGACAATAAAACTGCAGATATGCACATGAGTGTTCATGCATGGTTTTAATTTCGAGAAAATTCAATTGAGCTCTATTTAAGTCTAGTTAATTGTTTTAAGTTTGAAAAATTTTGAAAATCCAAATTTTAGGGTTTATCGCCATGGTCCAAAATTACGGGTATTACAGACCTACCCCCCTTAAACAGAATCTCGTCCTCGAGATTCCGACTCGCTCTCGAACAGATACGGGAACTCTTTCTTGAGGTCATCTTCTCGCTCCCATGTGGCCTCTGCCTCAGTGTGATTGCTCCATTGCACTCGGCAAAACCTTATGGCATTCCTTCTTGTTAGCCGGGTGGCAACATCCAATATCTTTATAGGTCTTTCTTGATATCGGAGATCGGGTTGGAGGTCCATTACTTCAGGGGGTATTACTTCTTCTGGTACCCTCAGACACTTCTTTAATTGTGATACGTGGAAAACGTTGTGTACGTCGGACATCTCCTCAGGGAGTTCAAGACGATATGCCACTTTCCCGATCCTCTCGAGTATCTTGAATGGTCCGATGTACCTTGGGGCTAGCTTTCCCTTTATTTGAAATCTTCGTGTACCTCGAATTGGTGATACTTTGAGATACACATAATCTCCTTTTTCGAAACTCAACTCTCTACGCCTTGTGTCTGCGTAACTCTTCTGCCTGCTCTGGGCTGCTTTCAAATTTTCTCTGATCAGTGCCACCTTTTCTTCGGCATCCCTGATAATGGCAGGTCCAAAAAGCGATCTTTCTCCTACTTCTGACCACATTAGTGGGGTTCTGCATTTCCTACCATACAGTGCCTCAAATGGTGACATTTGCAGGCTTGTTTGGTAGCTATTGTTGTAGGAAAATTCTGCGAAGGCCAAACTCTTTTCCCAATCCTTTCCATAGACTAGGACGCATGCTCTCAACATATCCTCCAAAATTTGATTTACCCTTTCTGTCTGTCCATCAGTTTGAGGATGATAGGCAGAGCTATAATCCAATTTGGTTTTTAGTAATCCATGTAAGCTCTTCCAAAATCTTGAGGTGAACTGTGAACCTCTGTCAGATACTATTCTGCTCGGAACTCCATGCAGTTTAAGGATGTTATCTACGTAGAGCTGAGCATACTTGTCTCCTCTGTAGGCCGTCTTCACTGGTATGAAATGAGCAACCTTGGTCAAACGGTCTACTATGACCCATATCGAGTCATTTCCCTTCTGGGTTCTGGGCAGTCCCACGATGAAGTCCATGCTAATTTCGTCCCACTTCCATACTGGAACATGCAGTGGTTGTAATAGTCCCGCAGGTCTCTGGTGTTCTGCCTTCACTCTCTGACATATGTCACATCTGGCTATAAATTCTGCGATATCTTTCTTCATGCCAGTCCACCAGTATTTCTGCTTCAAATCCAAGTACATCTTAGTACATCCGGGGTGGATGGAGTAGGCAGAGTTATGTGCTTCATCTAGGATAAGCTGTCGATAACCACCCACACCTGGTACGCAGATTCGGTCTTTGTACCATAGGGTTCCCTGGTTATCCACTCGAAATCCAGGGGCTTTTTCTTCCCCTGTCTTTCTCTTGAGATCCTGTATTTCCTTATCTGTCTCCTGAGCCGTGCGTATCTGGCTTTCCAGTGTTGGTTCTACACACAGTGCATTCAACTGACCAGGTTGGGCGATATGTAGGTTTAACTTTTCCATCTCCGCTTGTAACTCAGGCATCCGCTTAGATGTTCTAACGCGATGACGGGGCACCTTGCGGCTCAGTGCATCTGCCACTACATTAGCTCTTCCTGGATGATAATGTATCTCCAGGTTGTAATCCTTGATTAATTCCAGCCATCTTCGTTGCCTGAGGTTTAGGTCTGACTGGGTGAAGATATACTTTAGGCTTTTGTGATCCGTGTATATCTCACACTTATTTCCAATTAGATAGTGTCTCCAGATCTTAAGTGCATGGACGACAGCTGCTAACTCCAAGTCATGAGTAGGGTAGTTCTGCTCATGTGTCTTCAATTGCCTTGAGGCATATGCTACCACTCGTCCATCTTGCATTAGGACGCATCCTAATCCCTGTCGTGACGCATCGCAATATACGACGAAGTCACGGTGGATGTCTGGCAAAGTCAGTACAGGGGCTGTCGTCAACCTTTTCTTTAGTTCTTGAAAACTTCTTTCGCAAGCATCTGTCCACTTAAATTCCTTGCCTTTCTGTGTCAAGGCTGTCATAGGCCTGGCTATTTTGGAAAATCCTTCGATGAATCGGCGGTAATAACCTGCCAAACCAAGGAAGCTTCTGACCTCCGTCACATTGGTGGGTTGTTTCCAATTGGTGACTGCTTCAACTTTGGATGGGTCGACTGACACTCCTTCTTCAGTCAGGATATGTCCAAGGAAAGCCACTCTGTTTAGCCAAAATTCGCATTTACTGAATTTGGCGTACAGTTGATGTGCTCTTAACCTTTCCAGAACTATTCTCAAATGTTCCTCGTGCTCTTCGGCACTCTTAGAGTAGACCAGAATGTCGTCAATAAAGACAACGACGAATCGATCTAACTCTTCCATAAATACCTTGTTCATCAGGTTCATAAAGTATGCAGGTGCATTGGTGAGTCCGAATGGCATCACAGTGAATTCATATTGTCCATATCTGGTAACAAAAGCTGTCTTAAGAATGTCTCCTTCTCTAATCTTCAATTGGTAGTACCCAGATCTTAAATCAATCTTGGAGAAATACTTAGCTCCTTTCAATTGATCAAATAAATCATCGATCCTGGGCAAGGGATACTCATTCTTAATGGTGACTTCATTAAGAGATCGGTAGTCTATGCACAACCTGAGACTGCCGTCTTTCTTTTTGACAAAGAGAACTGGTGATCCCCATGGTGACGAACTTGGCCTAATAAAGCCTTTGCTCTGCAACTCTGCTATTTGTGCCTTCAATTCTGCTAACTCATTAGCTGCCATTCGATATGGTCTCTTTGCTATTGGAGAAGTTCCGGGGATTAGGTCAATGATGAACTCTATATCTCTGTCAGGTGGCATGCCTGGTAGTTCCTCTGGAAACACATCTGGATATTCACAGACCACTGGTACTTCATCCAACGACTTTGCTTCCATGTGGTGAACCATTGGTGTATCTTTTGGCCTCTTTGGTTCACATACCACTTTAATCCCTTTGTGATTTACCAGAGTAACCTTTCGGGTGTCACAGGCTATGTTGCCTCGGTGTTTACTTAGCCAGTCCATTCCGAGGATAACATCTATCCCTTGAGATTCTAGGACTACTAAGTTCGCTAGGAACTCTACCCCACTTAAAAGGATCTTAACCCGTGGGCATCCCAAATAACTTTTGGTCTCGGCCCCGGGAGTCCGGATTATTAGGGGTTGTTTTAGCATTACAGTTGGCAACCCATTTGTAGCAACAAACTTCGATGAAACGAATGAGTGCGAAGCTCCAGAATCAAACAGAACGGTTGCAAGAGTTGAGTTGACGAGGTACTCACCAAGTACAACGTCTGGAGTATCCTCAACTTCATCTGCATTGATGTGGTTGACCTTGCCTCGACCGAAGGTTTGATTGCTCCTTCGCGGTTGTCCCGAGGGCTGATGTCCACCACGTCCATTCCCTGATGCTGCAGTTCTGGCGCTATTTGATTGGTGCTGCTGAGTTGGAGCATTGCTTTGGTTCCGATAAGGGCACCTTGCAATCATATGGCCTGGCTCGCGGCAGTGGAAACAGGTTCTCTTGTCGTTATTGTTGGGCTGAGCGACACTGGAACCGCTCTTCTGCTGGCTGCCAGAATTCTGATTGCGGTATGATGGTGCTGAGCCTTGCTGATTGGACGCGGAGGTCCTGTATTGCATTGTTGGCTGATACTTGGGCTTCTGAAAGCTGTTATTGATTCTTGGCTTCTGATTCCTCTCCTGCTGCTTGAACTTCTGCGCAGTGAATTTGCGCTTCCTGTCATGCTCAATATGAGAACGTGCATCTTCCAGAAGAAGTGCACGGTTCATAAGGGTGTTGAAGTCTGGATATATGTGTGTGACTAGCTGCACCCTTAATCCAGGATTAAGTCCCTTTCAGAAACGATCCTGCTTCTTCTTGTCAGTGTTGACATCGTCGGGAGCATAACGAGCCAATTTCATGAACTTTCTGATATATTGATTGACTGTCATTGCTCCCTGCTTGAGTGAGCGGAATTCATCGGCTTTCATTTCAATCACACCTTCCGGGATGTGATACCTCCTGAACTCCTCCTGGAATTCCTCCCAGATAGTAGCATCTGCATTTTCTGCACCTTCTCTGTAGTTATCCCACCATTCACTCGCTGCTCCTTTCAGCTGGTGAGATGCTAATAGTACCTTCTCTCTGTCATCCGCATTCACCAAGTGCAGCTTCTTGGTGATGTCTCTCAGCCAATCATCGGCTGCTAGAGGATCCTCCTCAGTACCCTCAAATGTCGGGGGCCTGAGCCTCATGAATTCGGACATCTTGCTCTGTGGACCTGGAGTACGGTCTAGCAGTCCTTGAGCTATTACCTCCATCAGACGGGTTTGATTATCCATTACTTCCACCAAATTGGTGACAGGTGGTCCTGGGATTCTACCACCTCGTCCACCACCTCTTCCACCTCTACCACGGTTCTGATTTCCTCCACCTCTGTTCTGATTGTTATTATTATTATTTTCAACCTCATCATATCCCTCCTGATTCTGACTCGCTTCATCCTCCTGTTGTTCCTGGTTGTTGTCATTCTCAACTCTACCTCCACCTCTGCCTCTACCTCCACCTCTGCCACGCGGGGCAGTATTCCTGCCTCTTCCACGTCCACCTCCCTGATTCTGGACGTTGTCTTCTTCGTCGTGTTCTTCACGTTCGCGGCGTTGTTGTATCCTGACAGACCTTTTGGGAGGCATCTGTTTAACGGGTTTAGCAGGAAGGTGAGATGAGACACTCACGAGATCTACAAACTACGAGGCACAACAAAACAAGATCAATGGAAGAGAAGTTCCAGAAATCTTGCACACACACAAACAGAAGATCCAGCATCATTACATCAACACAGCACTGCATTCATAATAACAAGGTGCGATCACACATACCAAAGTCCTTTCTTATTTATATACATAAAAGGACTCGACGCAGCCTAGACTACAACAGGACTCGACCACAAGGGGAGTTCTAGACCACGACTCTCATCACACAAAACTCTACTAGAGACAACCCTAACTCTAGACTCTCGACACTACTCGAGACAGCGCCTAGCACTAGAGACTAGACACTATCGAAGCTCCTGCGCTACTACTATCTAGCGCTCCTCAAGCTCGAAAACCCTGAGCCTGCTGCCACTCCTCGAAGAGGTCGAACGGGTCCTGGACTAGCTCGTCCGTGCTGAGCAGGCGGTAGTACTCCTCCAGTGCTGGGTCCGCTGGGTCTGCTGGAGTCGGCGTCGGAAGGCTCTCTGGCAGCTCCGGTACTGGTGGGGTGTCGTACAGTGCTGGCTGCTCCTGCTCTGCTGGCACGTCTGTCTGGGCAGGCTGCTCCTCGCCCATCACCTCGTCGTCGTCTCCAGGAAGGTCCACGAAGTTCTCCGCCACTGACTCCTCAGTGGGGGCAACTCCGTAACCAGTCTCCTCAGTGGACTGCTCTCTCAGGAGTGCTGCCTCCAACTCGTCAGCCCACTCCATAAGGTCCTGGGTGTCCTCTGAGTCAGTGTGTCCCTGGCTGTCAGAACCTAACCCTGAGTCGCCTCCGGACGGGTCCGAACCACCAGAGGACCAGGAGTCTCCGGTCGGCTCAGTGTCGGGGTCGGAGTCCGTCGGGCAAGCGTAGTGAAGGTGACGTGCTGGTCCTCCGATCCTCGGGGTCATCCTGCGGCGGGGTCCTGCTCCAACCTCGTGAAGCCTCACGTAGCAGCGGTCCACCTCTCGGATGAGGTACAGAGCGTCCTCCTCCCAAAGCCTCCTCACAAACTCAAGCCTGGAGGTCAAGCGTGCCACCTCGTCCTGGGACGCAGTGAGCTGTGCCTGAACCTCTGCAAGCTGTGCCTGGGTCTCACGAAGTCTGCGAACGTCCTCGTCCCACATCTGGGCGGTGTCCTCGAGAACACGGGCAGTCTGGGCACGGCACTCCTCCAGCTGGGCTAGCTCTGCGCGAAGGTCCTCCATCTACCTACACACAAATTTTGAAAAGAGGTAAGTACTGGAGAAAAGAATTTTATAAATGTAGCATAGGTAGAGAAGTAGAATTTTATAGATAGTTTGTATAAAATACTACTCCTCTCTCACACGTTTCCAAGCTAGGGGTCATCCTACGGGCAAGTATGGCTCTGATACCACTCTGTCATACCCCAATTTCTGAGGTACTTGAATACACCGTATCAGTCCCTGGATCAGTCGCTGATACGGCCATTCTCACAGATTGGCATTTCAGAGAACATACCTTTATTTATTACCGAAGCTCATTACAAGCCTTTTGATTACATAAAAGGTCTTTAACATGGCCATAGGCATTACAGCTCAACACATTACATCACAAGGGTCATTGCCGGGAAGCGGCAATGCCACACTTATTCTACGCAACGGACGGCAGAAGCGGATCCACTCCACAGGCAAACTTGCGCGGGACAACCCTAGTCTTCTTCGCCATCGGCCTGGAAGTCATACTCTGCTTCTTCCTCTGAAGGATTGAATGAGATGGGGAGTGAGTACATAAGGTACTCAGCAAGTCCTAACACAAGGGTGACTCGTATGCAAGGGTGTTGACAAGGTGAAGGCTGAGAGTTTTCATTGATCGGCCGAAAAGCCAATTTTCAATGCAGGGGTTTGGTTTGAAAACCAAAACAGTTTTTCAAAACTCTAAGTCAGGATTGATGAAGATTTAGTGGGGTTGTGGCCCTGGGGGAGAATAAATCCTTCCCGCCAGTTCCCAAATTTTAACGCTGGCAGGAAACCAGCACACGGCTCCAAACCGGCGTTATTCCGAAAACACACACGCCAAGGATAACTCACACAGAAAAACTAATCATTGTGTGGCCGTTGCTTTCGCTTTGTCCAATGCCGTGGAACACGGCTATCCGGATAGATTCTTACGCTCTGCAGAGGTCGTACACTTTACCCACGAGGCATGTCAGACCTTTCCACCGTCGTGGGTTGGAATGACATGCTAATGGTTCCGTACCTGCCTAATGTCACCACGGTACCACCTCGGAAAATCAACGACCAGGGGCTTCATATAGGCGTAGAATAGCCAATAACTTTCACTTGCCAGATCCGACGCCAACCTCGTCAAGATCCTCTCCTGGCTTCCGATTGCAACTCCCTGCCTCCTGGTGGTACCGGGCGATCACTAGTAGGGTGTGGTTCCAAACCCTGCCCATAACAGGGGCTCGTGGTTGCACTCAAGTGCTAGGCAAGGCGGCACATGAACCGGTCCTTATACGACCGAAGCAAGCATCTTCAATAGCTACTCTCCAACGAGAAGTAGCGTCCCAGAGATAGCCTCCCCACTGAGGACTACCTCGCTTGCTCCCGTCTAAAACATAACCCCCACTATGGGTTTCACTTACTAAGCCCATCCCTTTTATTTTACACACACATCACCAAGTCACACTCACACATTTTCACACCAAAAACATGTGAAACAATATTATTAATTAACACAGTGTGAATGAACCTAAGCGGCAATATTTTCCAACAAATCATTAAAGATTAATGATTGTGGGGCCTAGGGTTAACAAGGGATTAAGGATGGCAATAAACAAGGCATGGCTTTTCTCAAGATAGGTTACTCTATTATTTAAATCATTTTAAAAGACTATGCATATTTAATTTGCACACAGGCTCTATATAGGGTATTTTGTAAGAATTAATTAGGTGAAATATGATCAAGGTGGTTAGGACTTGCCTTCACCAAAATCTTCCTCCTCTAAGTCTTCTTCGTAGTCGGGGTCCTCGTGTTCCTCCTCGAAGACTTGATCACCTAGCGATTAAATAAAAGAAAGGCTAAATCTACCGCTTAACACTCAATTAAACAATCATTAAAATAAAATAAATAAAATAAAATACACCACTAAAGATGGTTTTGATGGAATATGGTAGAGGATGATTTTAGATGAATTTTGGCGCAAGAATCGATTGATTTGGATTTAAAATGGGAAAGATATTGGTTTTTGAAGAATAAGGATTATGTTTAAATTAGGGAAGATTAACTTAATGCAAGTATAATCTTCATCCTAATTTTCCAGAGGTGTCCAAGGGTTGGAAAATGGTTAGAAATGATTTTGGGAATTTTTGGATATTTTTGGGGATTTTTCTGATATTGGAATAGTGCTCGAAATTCATTTCTGTGTACACTAGTGTGTGGCCTTAGCATTTCTGTGCGCGTGTGAGAGGCTGACATGTGGGCCAGCGCAGTCAGTGGTGCTGTGCAGCACTGTGCTGTGGACTCGGTCCACAGAGGCGTGGACCGGGCTTGGGTGAGTGTGTGGTGCACGTGGACCGCGTGCACCACGTGTGCGTGCTGCGTGGCGGGGTGAGCCGACGCGGTGCCGACGTGGACGCTACGCGGACGCCACGCGGGCTCGACACGGCTCGGTAGCGCCGACGCGGCGGAGGCGAGGGAAAAGTTCCCCGCCTCGCCGGAGAGCTCGCCGACGAGCGCTGGGGCTGGCGGATGGGAAAAGGGAGCGGACGCCGGTGGCCTACGAGTGACGGCGAGGCTGGCGGTGGTTCATGTGCACGTGCGCGAGGTGTGTAGCGGCGGCGCGACGCGGCCGGAGCGCGGCGGCGCATCGGCGCGCGCGGTGAAGTGCGCGCGCGAGTGCGCGGGCACGAGTTTGCGAAGGGGAGAGGGGGCGCGTGAGTGAGGGGGTCGCGCGTGGGTGCTCGGTTGGACCGGGGAGAGTTCCACGGCGGCCGGAGACGAAGGGGAAGAGGGTGGCGCGGGTGGTGCTCGGTGCGGGAGGGCTCAGGTGCGCGCGGAGGGGAAAGAGAGGGCGCTAGAGGTGCGGAGGGAAGTGAGGAAGCTCACCTCGAGCTCGGAGAGGAGAGGGAAGTGGCGGAGGTGGCGGATTGGAGTTCATCGGGACGTGACCGGAGTTGGGGGAAGATGGCAATTGGGTTCGTGTGCGCGAGGGATGTGGGTGCGAGTGGGCAAGCGAAGAGAAGGAGGCCGTGGTGCTCCTTTTATAGTTGCATGAAGGCGGTGGAGCGGCCGGGAAATATCCCGAGTTCGTCGGGATATTTCGCCGGAGCGCGCATGCTCGCGACGCAGGAGGTAGGGGCCGGAGCTGGAGCGCTGCCACGCGGCGAGGAGGGAGAAAGGGGCCTGGGCGCGCTGCGGTCGCGAGGTCGCGTGGTTTTAACGCCGTGGTAGCATGAAGCTCGAGCTCGCCGGAGTAATGGCGAGGGCGGCTAGGGCTTCGAGTTGTCGGCTTGACCGGGGGAAGGAAGGAAGGGGGTCCGGGCGAGAGAAACGCGGGAGAGAGCGGGAGAGCGACGCGTGGGCGGCAGTGGAGGAAATCCCCGGCCGGCACGCCGGTCGGTCGGGCGGCGCGCGCGGAGGAGGAAGAAGGCGTGGGTCCCGCGTGTCGGCGACCGGGCGTGGGCGGTGTTGGGCCGAGCGGGCCGTCGCGGTAGCGCGTGGGGTGCGGCCCAGGCGCGCGCGTGCGGGAGGGGAGAAAGGGAGAGGGGGAGTTGGGCCGCGCGCGAGAGGAAAGAAAGGGAGCGGCCCAACTAGCTGGAAATGGTTTATTCTTTTCCAGATTTGGATTTTGGAGAGATTTCAAAGGAGTTTGAATTCAAATTTGAAATGGGTTTTCAACACACACTCAAACAATTAAATAAAGACAATAAAACTGCAGATATGCACATGAGTGTTCATGCATGGTTTTAATTTCGAGAAAATTCAATTGAGCTCTATTTAAGTCTAGTTAATTGTTTTAAGTTTGAAAATTTTTGAAAATCCAAATTTTAGGGTTTATCGCCATGGTCCAAAATTACGGGTATTACATGAACGCGCGCGCGCGCGCGATAAATAACGCGCGCACGGTGCGGGCAGGCCGGCTAACGGGCTGGCAGGGCGGAGGCCCGAAAACCAGCGGCTGGGCCGCTGATTCGGCCCACCGCGCGCGCGCCCGCACGCGGCATCTCGCCCAGCCCAACACGGCCAGGGCTGCGCGCCGTCGGATGGGAGCGGACGGCCAGGATTAAACGAGCTCGGCATAAAAGGCCGGCCAAACCCTAGCCCCCCCTCACTGTGCTCATTTCTCACCCGCTCCCCTCACTCGCTCCCTTCCTCGCTCGCCGCCGCAGCGCGTGAGCACGCGCCCGCGCCCGCCGGCAGGCCATGGCGCCGCGGGGAGAGGCTCGCCGGAGCACGCGTGCGAGTAAACGCGCGCGGCGCCGTCGAGTCCCTCCACCGTGGTGCCTCGAGGCCGTCGGTTAGGCGGATCTGAGGCGGTGGCTCGTCGGCGCCCGAAGGCACACGACGGCGAGGAGGACGGCCACGACGACGACGCCATGGAGGGCGTGCGTGTGCCGAGGAGCCCGCGCGGCGGATCTGAGGCCGCGCGGCCCGGATCTGATGCGCGGCGAGGTCACGCCAGAGGCGGAGGGCTCGTCGGCAACCGGGAAGGGGAGAGGCGGCGCCGCCATCCACGCGCGGTGGATCTGAGTGCGGCGGAGGGCGGCGGCAACCCGAGAGGTAAGACCTCTCATCTTAGGGTTAGCTTAGGGTTAGGGTTAGGGTTAGGGTTAGGATGTGTGAGTTCCAACCCTAGAGCCCAACTTAGCTTAGGTGCGCATCAATTCGTGTGACATGGCAATTTTTAATGAAGTAATGAAAACCCTAATTGCTTACTGTAATGACTAAAACATGAACTAAACTTAGTCTAAAACATGACTAATTACTCACTGCACATAGATGAATCTAACTAAACTTAAAGCATGAATTAAAACTGAGTGCGCAGAGAGTAGACAGAGCTTAAAAGAAGAACTAAAACTTGACTAAAAACTGAACTAATTCACCTCTGTCTAGGGCTAGATCAAGCAATTAACTTAAAACATAATGAGATCTAGCAATTAACCGAACCTCTTATCTGAAAACTAGAGGATCTAATCGACTAGATTAGGCTAACTGATACCAATTGATAGAACTAAATTAACTTAGATCAAAACAATGCTTAGGCTAAACAGGATCATCTAGTCAATGACAGATCACATCTAGATTAACTAATCTAATGCGGAATAGGTTAGGTTAATTACCAGCAGACGTCGCGTCCATTGCAGTAGGATCAGAGGTGACGGCGAGAGCCTCTGAGGGGATGAATCTCAGCTTCTCCTTCAGGGTTCTCTGGCGATTACCTTCAGGGCGGTAGCGGCACTGCCCTGTAGTAGATGGAAGACGGAAACGGCGTTCCAAACCCTCCAGCGCGCTTAGGTGATCGGTGGGTGGTTAGGGTTTCGGTTAAGGATTCCCAGGGGGGCCCCCTCGCTTATATAGTCACGCTGTGGGCCCGGGGCCGAGTCCTAGATGGAAAGGGTTTGCCTCCCGATCAAGGCAGTATAGAACTCTAATTTGATTCCCTTTTATTCTCTTATTTGTTTCTATATTTGTTGCCCGCAGGTCAACAAATAAGGAAATACAACAACGCGTTCCATGCCGCCAGCACGGCCGGGTCGCCCCACGCGCGCTTGATCTCGAGCAGCAGCCGCGCCTCGCCCGCCGGCTGGAAGAGGCCGCGGCAGGGCAGCAACGCGAGCAGGAGGAGGCATGCGCGCGCGCACGCGCAGCGCGGTATTGCCATGTCTCCGGTCTGTCTGGTGGCGTGGTGCGAGTCTGCAGGTGATTGGTTCAGAGACTGTTACTGTGCTCGACACTTCTTTATTATTCTAGATATATATACAAGCAGATGAGAACGATTAGCGTTAAAGTGTTACTTGCCAAAGTCTTCAGGCACGCCTGTGCTAAAAACGTTCCACGTACGGGAAGGCTCGGTAGTCGGTACCCATAGCTATCCTAATAACTGTTGGTTGATTAGCGCTAACTATGCCGTTTTGTTTACTCCAAAAGCTACGAATCCGAGCCAACAGTCGCGTGTGATCCCATCAATTCAGTGCGCCATTAATTCGACGGAAGCTGCCAAGCGAAGTCCTCATCCGGGTTGACGAATTCTAACAGGCCAGAAGACTAGCAAACGTGCTTCACCGGGCGGCGACCGCTGACCAACGACCGGCCGGCATCACGTCGCTTGTCGGCCGGCTCTCGTCGGCGACGTTCCACAGTGTTCGAGGCACACACCTCTTAATTGCCATCCGCTCACACTTGTTCACGTTCAGCTCAGCACGCGTTCGTTGCGGGCGGGGAGTCATGTACCTGACGCGTGTGAGCCTGTAAGATCGTGTTGCTCGTATGACCAGTCTCCTGAGTCCGTGTTACGACGCTGAAGATCGCGGATGCCGGTATTTCGTGCTTTGTTACCAAGGTCAGTGCGACTCTCGGTCCTGTGGCTAAGTGGCTAGTATTGATCTACAACGACCAGGCCGTCCCTTTCTTGTGGCTTTTGTCGCAAAAGGGTTGTTAGCCCAGTGGTGAGTTGGGAACTACTCTCCATTCATGCGAAAAAAATATCGAAGAAGTACATAATTGAAGTAAATAAAGAGCACCAAGAATCTGAGATGTGACCGTCGTCGCGTGGGAGACGACAACGCCACAGTTATGCATCTTCTTTACACTGACGGAGTAGGCTGCGCTGTGAGAGGGGTTCGGCACGGAAGATGAATCCGTTACAATGTTTCCATATCATCCGGCAGCAAAGTTAGAGGAAGCAATGGTAGTGACGTTCTGTCACCCCCGCCAGGCACGGTATTTACCAAGGACGCCGGCTTGAGATGCTTGCCGGCAGCTGGATGTTGAGAGCTTGCCAAAAGGATGCGGTAGTAGGGCATTGCAACAATAGGTGATCTGCAGTTTCGCCGTTACTGCAAAGTTCGCAAGTGGCATTGTTGACCACATGCTTCGTGAGGAGTGTTGTGCAACACTTGATCCTCCCCTGCACCAGCAGCCATGTGAAGAATTGCACACGGGGCGGGGTGCAGTTCTGCCACAAGTTGCCGGCGTAGTCACACGAGTTGTCAGTCCCGGCCATCAGCAGGCGGTAGATAGGCACCATGTGCAGCTTGTTGTCGGCGTCGATGAGGGGGCTGCGTCGCTTGTCTGGTGTCGAGCTGAGTGTAATACTTGAGATCCAGCTTGAGACTAAGGCGAGCTCTGCAGTGGCAGCATGTGTAAGCCTCGGCATGAAATGAGATTAAAGATGAAACATCTTTTTTTTTAGAAAGGGAAATCATTCTTATTTCAGCCTCTGGATCGTCTGTAGATGCATATGTTAGAGCCGTGTGACCGAGAGGAGGAGAGGGGGGGGGGGTTGAATCGAGCACACCATAAACTAAAACTGTTTGCACTTTTAGCTACTCTTTCTATTTACACAAGTAAAGGATACATAACAAGATATTACATGTGCACTATGTGATAATGATCAAGCTAGTATAACTATGTGTCAGGACTTAAACATGCTACAAGCAAGGTGTACAGGAGTGTGTTCCGTGTTGTTATTACCATTTCTGCCATCCTCTACATTGGAGTGTCTGCTTCCTAACATTGCCAACTCCAGCTTCACCACTGCACGTTCCTAGTTCGTCGTGTTGTATCTGTTATTGAATCTTGCTAACATCTTAGTATGGTGCCGGGGTGCCTGATTTCAGAATTTTATGAATTGATCAACCTTGAGCTCAACACTATGCATATCATTGAGCTCAACCCTGCCTGATTGGTTGAGGTCAAGTTTGCCTAATTGGTATGAATAAAATCTGTCAGAGATGCTGGCAAATTTGCTAGCGAACCCGCATATCATTCCATTTATAGGGTAGGTGCACCGTGAACGGAAATACCTACTACATCCCTATACCGTTTCAATCATCAATCATTGTCGAGAATCCAATGACTTCCGATACCACTTTATTAGAATAATAGAATTTGTAGATTTTATTCCGGGGTACAACAATTGGAAATCAATTCAATTTAGTGGAGCAGAAGAAGAACAATGAGAATAATAGATATCCCTAGATATAAACTATGGTTATTATCTACATGACAATAATGATATGCAAGATGATGCGGGCAAGAACATTCAACAGGAGACAACTATGGCCAACATATGTGAATATTTATTTCCACGATTCTAAATGTGCTTAATTGACAACAAAATAGAAGCATTATTACAACAGGCTCGCTCACTAATGTTTATTCGCTCACATTCTTGGCTCCTGCTCGCCAACAATGTCAATCTTGCTATTGGAAGAATGGGCTCTCCATATTGCAAGTTTGCGATGGATATGGTCATGAACTCTCTGGTGTCCATTATGAACTTCCATCTTTTCCAACACAATTGCATTCTCCACGAGGAACTTTGCGATTTTAACTTCGAAATAGTTGAACTCCTCCAACTGAAACTTCAGCCTTATTCTCCTCAGATGACTTTCCAAGCAGGGGAACGAGCATGCTTGAAGCGCAGAAAGATCTGCATCATCACACGACCTATCGTCATCATGAACGCAAGCAGTCGTTCCGGATTTGAGCCTCTTAAATAGCTCAATGGATTTCTCAAGGTCCACAGGAGCTTTCCTTTCCTCTGATAGATGAATTCCGTCGGGTAAGACATAGAGGTCACCATGCACCTTGAATTTGAGGCGCAACTCCTGCACTGCTGGGCAACAGTGGAGAAAGTTTGCTAACGCCACCGCAGCGCCGTGTTTATCCTTCTCGTAGGATCCTTTCACTTCAAGGAACTTGAGCTCGGGGAACTCTTTCAGGTACGTGTCTTCCTGCTCAGGGTGGACGGCGATGTCATTGACGTTCAGGAGCTTCAGCTTCAAGAATCGCAGATGGTTGAAGCTCCGAATGGATTCCCAGAACATGGCATGCGGCGGTGGAGGAGCTTCTTCCCTTGAAGGAGGGTAGCCGCACGACCGTGTCGTGCAGAAGCTGAGCTCCACGAGCTCCAGGTTCGCGGGCAAGCCCGACGGCGTCGTTGTTGCGGAGTTGAACGGGAAGTGCTCAGGAATCCCTTGTAGCGCAGGAACAGAACTCCTGGCGCGTCGAGGTAAAGGCCGTCCGTGCCGTGGCAGTGCAGCAGCGTTACGGCGGCCGTGGAGGTCGGGCACCGGAGGACGACGCGCCGCTTCGACGTCGCTGGCGCCGGCGCGTACCAGTCGCGGTCGTAGCTGAGCTCCTCCTCCCCCTCCGCCGCCGTGAAGGAGAAGCTGTCGAGCCGGAGCGTGGCGAGGCTCGGCGCGGCTTCGAGCATGGCCTGGAGCGTGTCCACCGACGACTCGCACCACGTCAGGATCAACGTGTCGAGGCGGCCGAACACGGCGCTGGCAGCCGGCGGCCCGATCTTGTAGGCGGCGAGATCCAGCACCCGGAGCGACGCAGCGCACTGCAGGCGACTCGTCGGCAGCTCGTAGGCGCACGACAAGGAGAACTTGGGCGGAGCTCCTCCAGTTGCCGCGTCGCCGGGGAGGCGAGGACGTCGTCCATCCCCGGGGACGATGCGAGCAGCACTTCCTCGCAGTACTCCATGTGGTCGCTGCTGACCACGTTGACGCTGAGCATCCTGACCGGGCACCGGCCGGCGGCGGTGAGCGCCGCCATGGCGTCACGGAACAGTAGCCTATCCGCCGCTTCGCCGTCGTAGGCTCGTAGCCCACATGCCAGTAGGACTCCGTGTCGACGTTCACAGCGTCCGCCTGAAGCCACAGCGTGCGCCACCGCCGGGACAGGACACTTGTACGGGCGGCGTCGAGGAAAGATAGGGCCCGCCACAGAACCTTGTCCGGGAGGGCGGACAGGCGGTCGGCGGCGGCCATGGCTACCACCTAGCTAGCGGGGAAGAAATGGGATGACACGAGATCGATGCGGCGTCACCGAGAATGGCGTGTGTTGCTCGGTCCACCGTCAAAACGTTTCTAATAGCCTACTACTGAACCGACTTCCACTGAAAACCGACTCGACTAATGCAACTCATATATGTCTGGATCCTAGATAGTAATGTACAGCTAAACAAAACGAGTTTTTACAGCAGTACAGCCAAATTCATTACTGGCTGTCTTTAGTATGAGCTAAAATTTGTTTTCACTTCCTTCATAAAGAAGCAATCCGGTTTTACAGCTTGATAAATAGCAATTTTCATTTATGCTTTTCTTGACAGCTATTGTACTTAGCCGCTCAATTATGCTACTGTTTCTCTACAGCTGTACGTAGGATAGGAGCACCAGCAAACCGCGCCAGCAAGGTACCACGAATCCTAACAAAATAATATGTTTTCTTTTCCATACAAGAAAATCAGTTTCTTAAAAATTATCTGTTTCACTACGGGAAACCGGTTTTTTGCCGGGTGCCCGAGGCTTTGCCGAGAGCAAATCGTCGGGCACTCGGCAAAAAACCGGTTTGCCGAGAGGCACTCTCGGCAAAAGTGGAGCACTCGGCGCCGTCACTTGTACCGAGAGCCAACCTTCGGCAAAGGTTAACACTCGGCAAAAAAAATTTGTTTGCCGAGAGCCCTAGCCAAGACACTCGGCAAAATTGCAAAAAGCTCTCGGCAAACTGCAGACGCTCGGTAAAACTTGACGGCCGTCCGGAATTCGCCACGGCGTTAGGGATGTGGGCCCCGGCCCGCTGTTTGCCGAGAGCAATTTCCGGGCTCTCGGCAAAAAAAAATCTATTTACCGAGAATTTTTGCGCGGGCTCTCGGCAAAGCCGGCTCCCGGCAAAAAAAAAATGGATTTGCCGAGAGTCACTCTCGGCAACAATAATTTTGCCGAGAGCCACTCTCGGCAAAATAATTTTCATTGAATTATTTCATACGTTATATTTCTTCAAATCAAAAAGTTGTCAACTACAAAGTTGTCTATAATGTAGAGATCTACACTTTCTATTTTGGTCATTTATTCATTCGACAAAGCGATAGTAAAGTTGTTCACAAGCCATAAAGGTCCCATGGAGTTCATAGAAACATGAAGAGGTACATTTGAAATTTGTGAACAATGTAAGTACGTTTTTTCGGATAAAAAAAATACCAAAATAAAAGTGTTAGAGCTTCATAAGTGACACAACTTTGCTGTTGAACACTTTTAAATTTGAATATTTTATGTCAATAAAAAGTTCGTTTGTATTTCTCAAATTTGAACATTTGAATTTTTCAAACGACCTCAGGTAGAGAAATTGTACAAATAAAAGTTGGAGCTCTCTCTCAACAAGTTACAAGACTTTGTAGTCGACAAACTTTTTATTTGAAATCAAATTGTCAATGAAAATACGAAAAAATTGCTCAAATTTGAAAATTTGAATTTTGAAAACACTATCGGAAGGTGAATTTGTTAAAATAAAAGTGGTGAAACTTTGTAGTTGAACATTTGTAGTTGAAACATTTTTAAATTTGAAATCAAAATGTGAACAAAGAGTACGTTTGAAATGAAAGTTTAAAAAAAAAGAATTTTTTTTGCCGAGCGCCGTTGTATGCAAGCTCTCGGCGAACAATAATTAATTTAAAAAAAAGAAAAAAAATGTTTGCTGAGAGCCAGATCGCGGGCTCTCGGCAAACCTTGGCACCAGGACTTAGCCGCGCGGCCCCCTCTTCCCCCTTTCTTCCTCTCTTTCTTCCCCAATCTCCTCCACCGCCGCCGCTCGCCGCGCAGCTCATCCCGCGACGCCGCGCCTCCATCCCGCGCCGCCGCGCCTCCATCTCGTGCCTCCCCTCCCCACCCCGGTCCCCAATCGCCGCCACTCCTCGCCGCGTCGCGCCACCCGCCGCCGCCACCAGATCTGCGCCGCCACCGCCACTCCGCGCCGCGCCGCGCCGCTCCTCCACCGCCACTCCGCGCCGCGCCGCGCCACCCGCCACCGCCACCTGCCGCCTCCCCGTCGCACGGCCCCTCCCCGCCACCACTACGCCCTCCTCCGCCGCCCGTCCCCGGCCTCAGCTCCCCGTCGCTCCGGGTCCCCGGCCTCCCCGTCGCCGCCACCCGCCACGACGTGCGCGCCGCCACCCTCCTCCCCTACCCCAGTCTCCTCGTTGTCCTGCAGGTGAGCTGCTTTTTCATTTTTTTTCTGTTTTTATCTCCAAGTCCGATGCTTTTCTTGCGATGAGTTGGTTCCAAAATCGTTTAGGCATTCCTCTCCGACGCCGGCAACGTGCTGCCACCGTCGACGTGCTGCCCCCGGCTTTCTGCTCCGCCGTGCTGCCCCCCTCGTCCTGCAGGTGAGCTGCCTTTTTTTTCTATTTTTCTCTAGTGGAATTGAAAAGGAGTGATGCAAGAGTTGATGAAAATGGGTCGGTGTTGCTTGTGTGATGCTTGAATGAGCGATGCAAGAATTGAAGCCATGTTTAATTGTTGATGAGGTCAAGTTATTGCTACATCAATTAGCAATGAAAATGTCCGCTGCTGAATTGATGATGAATTTCTATCGAAAATGTCTGCCGGCCATCGTGCCGTTGTTTTCTTGCAGGTTTTGGAAACCTCTCCGTACAGGGGAGGTTCTGTCAAAATTTTGAATTGATGGCTTTATGTTTCATTCTTTGCAGGAGAGGAGAGGCTTTTCTGCCGTCTTCCACTCGGCACTTTTCAGACAGCAAGGTGAGACAAAAAAGCCCCTCCTTTTTCCATTCATGTCTGTAGTTAAAGCGTAACCTAGTTAGGGGCTCTCGGCAAAGAGCCAATATTTTGCCGAGTGCCCGCGCTGAGGCGCTCGGCAAAGCACCAGGGTTTGCCGAGTGCCTGGCGTCAGGGGCACTCGGCAAAACCCCCTGACGGCCGTTTGGAGCCGTTACCCTCCCCGGGCTTTGCCGAGGGTCTTCGGGGCTCTCGGCAAAGGGTTTGCCGAGTGCCTGCATTTTGACTCCCGGCAAACCCCTCTTTGCCGACTGGATTTTGCCGAGAGGGGTTTGCCGAGAGCTACACTCGGCAAACCCTTTGCCGAGAGCTTAAGGGGCTTTGCCGAGTGTCCCCTGCACTCGGCAAACTCCCTGTTTCCCGTAGTGTTTTGAGCTCGTTGGCAACAGGCAACCACTTGTTGTTGTTGTTCTTTTGCTTTCGGCTTGGTAAAAACCATATAAGCCGCATTGTTTCAGTAAACATAGCGGAGGCCTTAGCGGTAAAGGAAATTTTGAATCGGAGACTAGACCAATCACTACGGGAAACGGAATGTTTGCTGAGCGCACGTTAAGGCAACAATCATGGACATTGCTGATAAGACAAAGGATAACGTTAAGGCAAGAGTTGATCAATCAACGTTATGTGATAGACCTAAGTTAAACATGACGGCTCCTACCAAAGGCAAGACATGGAAAAAGCCTAAGGCCGACTTTGTCCTGACGAGGCTCCAAAGGAGGAAAGTACTAGAATGGTTCAAAACGTTAATGTTCCCTGATGGGTTTGCAGCGAATCTGAGTAGGAGAGTGAACTTGACTACTATGCGAATCAAAGGGGCGAAGACTCATGACTACCACTTGTGGCTTGAGCGGCTTCTTCCGGTGATGGTTCGTAGCTATCTCCCTGATTAGGTGTGGCTAGTATTGGCAGAGTTAAGCTATTTCTTTCGCTAGCTTTGTGCTAAGGAGATATCTAAGGCCCTTATTGCAGACATAGAAAAAATGGCGCCCGTGCACCTCTGTAAGTTGGAGAAGATCTTTCTACCCGGCTTGTTCACTTCGATGGTGCATATGATTTTGGGGGGGGGGGGGGGGGGGGGGGGCCTGCGCAGAACAGTTGGTGCTACCCAATTGAGAGGTGTCAGAAGGTTCTTGAACGAAATGTAAAAATAAATGCAAAATTGAAGCTTCCATTGTAGAGGCATTCGTTTTGGAAGAGGTGTCAAACTTCACATCTAAATACTATTCTGACAACTTTCCGAGTGTGCATTATCCACCCTCTCGTTACAATGTTGTAAAAAATGAATCGACCCTCAGCCTTTTCCAAGGGCAACACAGAACTGGAAGTGAAGCGACCAACAAGCACTTGATACATGAAGAGTGGCGCACTATTATGCTAGTGTTGACCAACCTTCAAGAAGTGGAGGCGTACATCAAGGATTTTCCCTTGCAATTCTGGACTGCATCAAGGGAACCTACCCCACAGGAATATGATACCCTTCTTAAAAAGGGTGCAGGAGATGGAAAGCCCGATTTTATTTCTTGGTTTAAAAAAAGGTATTTAGCATTTTCTTTGTATTATATTAGAAGTTACTCGTACGTGCGAATAATATAACCAACTGTCCTGCTTACTTGTAGGCCCATACCGATGCGGCTATGAATCCCGAGCTGAGATAGGTTGCCGATGGTTGTCGCTATAGGGTCAAGTCATTTTCAAGTTATGATGTTAACGGGTATCGCTTTCACACAATAAGCTATGAGCAAAATCGGCCCAATTGAAAAATTGTTGGCGGTCGTTAAATCGCATTTCGACCTCCAACATATCGGTAAATAAAGGCTATTCAGCAAGATTTTGTGCATAGTAGTTAGGAACTAACCTACTTTCACGAGTTTTTGTGACATTTGGATACAGGAGCAAATAATAGAGGAAACTGGCCCTGACTCGAAGAAAAGTCAGGCCGGCCGGCCCCACCATAGGCTGGCCGGCCCCCCTTGGCGGCCAAAGGCCTCAGCCTTCCTCCAACAGGCTGTAAATGGGCTTAAACGTCATAAACCGAATCCTGTTCAGCAGAATTCCACGGACATTCCAGAAGGTGGGCTGTTTGGGCCTCAACTTGGCCCTTACTCAAGTTCTGCCGCCCCCATGAAGTAACCGACCTTTGGACCGACTTCAGGAGGCGATCTGGAGCGTCCACGTAAGAGGCGGTGGCCAACCGCCACAGTGGACGGCCGGCCGGCCCCCTACTAGGCCGGCCGGCCTAGCTTGGCGGCCCCGCCAAGTCTCCTTTAGGCATAAATACCCCCCTGTCCTAAGGACCCTATAAATACCCCTGGGGTCTGCAGGAACAACTCGCACCTCACTGATCCAAGAGATCCATTACTCATTGTAGAAGTAGAGTTAGTATTGGGAGTTAGAGTAGAGTAGAGTAGAGTAGAGTGAGGGCTCTTCTCAAGGTTCCGGAAGTCTTCTCGGAGTTTCGGTATTGTTCTTGTACTTTAACTCTTGTAGAATTATCCTTTTCTTATTTATATAATTATTTCTATAATTATTTAGTTTATTCTTTATTTATTTCTTTTAGTAATTATTTTCTATTTAAGTTTATTTACTTAGTTAAGTTAGTGTTCATAAAAGTCTTGTTGTGGGTTTCGTGATTGTGTCTAAGTAGTATGAGTGAGTGCTTTGCCGAAATGGAGTTCGTGCTTAGTGAAAACTATGCTACATTCTTAGATAGGGCTATTCTCTCGATCAAGGGTAGTTCCTCTAGGATAGTTGTAAGCGCGGTGCTTATAGCTATACCTATGCATGATTGGCGTCTGTCTTTACGGAGGATGGTAGCCCCACGTATGACAGGCGTGTTCAGGCCTCTGCAATCCACCACGTTCAAAAGGAAACCAACCGGGTTTTCAATAGCGTTTAGGTCCCAAGGGGAAACTGCAGTATTGGGGTTCAGTTCTAACCTTGGCATAATGGCCGTGCTTTGAAACAACATGACTTGAGTGTGCATAACCTTAGCTATAGTACATAACCTTGTAGAACTAATTACTAGAAGTAAATAGATATAAGATTAACACATAGGAATCTTTGTCTCTATCTCGTTGTTCTCCCAATGTAAATTCTACTCTCTATTTATTTTCTTGGATTATATGGTGAGTGCCACTCATATATTATGTACCCCTTTTATCCCTGTCTTAAGTAAGGTATCGTTATTTCACACAATAAGTATCTACTTTGTTACATTTCAACTTCCTATCGCTCTACTTTCCTGCAGAAAATATAAATATGATAACTCTGGAATACTCCAAGGTGAAATGCTACAATGGTGTTCCGTGCGATTGCGGAATTAATGGAATATTAATATACGCATAAGAATCGCCAACAAAAATCACTAATACCGGAGTTTTTACGCTTGGGGATGATGGGATGGAGTATTACGGAAGAGTTGAAGAAATATACAAACTCTTCTTAGATGGTTACAAACCTCTATCTCTTGTAACATTCAAATGCCATTAGTTCGATCCTCAAGTAGTGAGACGGACTCCTAATATTAGGCTAGTCAAAATTCGACAGTCCTCCGTCTACCCAGGAGACGATGTCTATATTGCGGGTCAACATGCCAAACAAGTTTATTATCTCCCATACCCGTGCCAAACCGACGACCGCCTAAAGGGGTTGGAATGTTGTGTACAAGGTATCACCCACGGTAAACTACCTTTACCAAACAATGAGGATTGCAATACAGAGCCAAACAAAGATGCTGGAGAATTCTTTCAAGAAGATGGGCTAGAAGGGGGTTTCGTGATATATTTAACCGAAGAGATCGGATGGAAGTAGACAACGAAACGGTTGTTGACGACGACAATGCTAGAGATGAGGTTTTCAACGTGAATAACATGAAATTACTTGAGTGATTACAATTAGGCATCGACGACGATGACGACATCCCCCCTACGGTGCACGAGAAAGATGATATCAACATGCGTAATAGTGATGACGAGGAATATGAACAAGATAATCCAGATGATGATGTTTATTTCTAATACATGTATGGTGCATCTATTTAATATTTGCAATACTATGTTCTATTTCTGTTTTATTTATTTTGCATCTATTTACTATTTGCAATTCTATATTACTTTCTAATTAAATACTGATGGATTTAATCTTTTTAATTGCAGCTGATTGATTAAAGATGGTGGGCAAGGGTGTGGTGAGTTCAGTGAAGTCGATTTATGCAAGAGCCACTGGAAAGGGGTCCGATGGAGCTGAGGGGTCCGGGTGCAGGAGGGGTCGATCGAAGGGTCGAGGCAGCAGAGGTGGTGGCGGCAGGCGTCGAGGGAGGGCTACGAGGGCTCCGTCGCCTTCTCCTTATGTTCACGACTCTAATGAGGAGGAGGAGGAGCAGGTGGGAGGGGGGGGGGGAGGGGAGGGGCGGGTGGTGGGGAAGGAGCTATCTTCCATGAAAGGCTCTGAGGCTTCTGAGGACGAGGAGGGGGAGGCTTCAGAGGGTTCTGAGGCTTCTGGTGTCTTTTTGCGTGGTCCCGCACAACTCCCAAGTCGATTGATTCCTATGGACAGACGACCTGTGATTTGACCCGTACTTCCTAGGTACGTAACTTGAAATGTTGTTGATAATTTTTCATTTTATATGTTCAAAATCACAATAGAAACTAATAATTTGTCCTTTTCACTTGGCAGGAGTTGGGAGGTGATCACTCCAGGTGATCACGATCGCCCTCCCAATGGCATCCTTGGTATTTTGTGCAGGCAACGTTTCCCTGGCATGGTGCAGTTCAGAGGCAAGCTGGAGCCGGCCTTGACATGGGAGCACTACAAAAGCGCTCAGGATTTGCCAGATACGGGCGGCAGGGAATTTGCCAACAAGGCAGAGTGGGTGAGGATGGAGCTGTGGGTAAGTCTTCGTTGCACTGCATTGGTCAATACATTGCTTTCATTGGATAATATTGAAATAATTAAAGTATGCATTGCGTCTTTGTGCTGGATTTCTTCAGATGCGAGCCAGGCATGGAGGACACGACGGCTCGTGTGGCAAACACAGTATGCCGTAAACTCGTTACGGACATGTTCTACGAGGCGCGGGTCTAAACTGTCATAACGTACTACGGTCAGGTCCTCAAGATGACGGTGACCAAAGCTGAGGCACGAACCATTAAGCTGATCCGAGAACAATACATTTTGGTAAACATGAATACTCAACTCTTCTGAGATTAAGTGCACGCTAAATTTAAATTTCTCATATTTATATACTTGATGGATGTGTAGGTGCCTCCGTGGTGGCCGGCCACCCATCACGACTCCTGTGACTTTCTGGTGAGGAGGTGGTGCGACCCCTGGTGGGATGAGACGAACAACACTGTCCGCGGGTGGCGTTTGCAGATGCCTGGGCCAGCACACCATAAAGGCAACCTTAGCCTTAGCCAATACGTGGCTAGATGGGTACGTGAATTCATTTCTTAATTGTAACACTCAATTCTGCATAATTTCTAATCATGTTTCTGTTTTCCTTTTAGTCAGCGTCACATGGTGGCCAGCCTTGCGGCCAGTTTAAGGCGTTTGCTTTGTCCCACAAGGGCAAGGCGACCTCCGACGTTGACTTCAACCCGGAGGACCCCCCCCCCCCCCCCTCAGCGTACAGCAACGCCACCGTCCACAGTCGCATCAGTCAGTACACATCAGCGGCAAGGGAGGTCCATGGGGAAGATTGGGACCCGAGCACCCACGACCTTGATGGAGAGATCGTGATGAGGGTGGGTGGAGGCAAGAAGCATGGCCGGTACTGGATTGACGACAGCACAATCGACGCGGCCTCTACTCCGACCCTCTTCAGATCCGAGCAGGGAGCACAGGCTCAGCCCTGCCAATACGCCCATGGCCGACCGCGGCACAGATCCAAATTGAGTAAGTCCAGGTTATTTCTGTTCTATTCATCGTTCATTGATTTTGACATATGTTTACTTTGCATTGTAACATTGGGATGACATATTGTAGGCGACGATGGAGGCGAAGTTGGAGGAGAAGTTGCGGATAGAGCATGAGAGGTGTGAGCTGATGATGAGGCAGCAAATGCAGGCGATGTTCATGTACAAGCAAAGTACCGGGGCGCCGCCGCCACCTCCAGATCTATTCCCGGGA
The DNA here is from genome assembly GCA_007726485.1 of Eragrostis curvula. Lineage (NCBI taxonomy): Eukaryota > Viridiplantae > Streptophyta > Magnoliopsida > Poales > Poaceae > Eragrostis > Eragrostis curvula. The sequence goes on from RWGY01000031.1 coordinate 6,492,605, forward strand.
CTAGCCGGCGTTCCTCCTCCCGTCAACACTCCTCCTCACATCGGCAATCCTCCTAACATTGGTGCTTCTCCAGCAAACACTCCAGTGAGTCACTTGAGATACTTGGACTTTCATTTCTTTCCTCGCAATAGGATATTCAATGTCTTAGCTTCTATGAATTTTATGTCACATGCAATCTTTTGTTTTTGCCGGACCAATCTGCAGGATCCAACATTCCGATCTCGCCCACAAACCCTAGATCGGCGTGGCCAACTCAATGAACTTGTAGTTGTATTTCTATTTCAGGAACCAACTAGCCCTTTTATGGACTTGTAGTTGTCGTTGTCGAACACTTTGTATTTAAACTATCTGGACACTTTGTATTTAAACTATGTGGCACTTTGTATGTGGACTTGAGGTGGTTGTGATGTGGTTTAGTGTTTGTGGTGATTTTATATGCTTGTGATGATGATGGTGATGACAAATATGTGTATCTGATTATGCTTATAATATATGTGTCATTTGTTTGTGATTATGGTCCAGGTTGTAGCAAATTTAAACATTTGCCGAGTGTCCAGATAGTTTGCCGAGCGCTTACAACGGACACTCGGCAAACTGCCAGCACTTTGTCGAGTGCCTGACGTCAGCACTCGGCAAAGCGCCAAAAGTTTGCCGAGTGTATGACGGAAGCACTCGGCAAAGTGCCTGAAATTTTCCGAGTGCTTGACGCTAGGCACTCGGCAAACCCTGGTTGACAGCTGTTTCGGCCATAAGCTCACCTTTATTTTGCCGAGAGCTATATGGGCTCTTGGCAAAGATTTTGTCGAGTGCCCGACATTTAGCTCTCTGCAAAGTCCGCTTTGCCAAAAAAAAGTTTGCTGTGACCCCTTTGCCGAGAGTGAAACGGGGTTTGCCGTGTGTGCGGTACACTCGGAAAACACCCTGTTTCCCGTAGTGAATGGCCTTAGCGGCCCTAGGCTCATATCTGCACGAGGTGAGCCAATGTTGTGAAGAGCATCGAAGAAGCGGGATGAGAGTATATGGGCACATTGTCCAGGAGATTAGAATAAGCTCTATAGAGAATTTGGAGTTGAATTTGTTCATGAGAACAGGTTGTCGAATGTCAACGCTAATAACCTAGCTAGAAGTTGTATTAGTATTGCTTTAGGCAGGCATGTTTGGTTCTTGTCGCTTCCTGATGTCGTTTTGGATACAGTTGGGGAAAAAGTCCATATTACTCCTCTCAAGTATAATCAAAGTCCACATAACCCCCTAAACTAACTTTTGGTTCATTTGATGCCTTAAACTATGTCACTTGGTTCAATTCACTCCTTAATACAATTTTCCTTTTAATTTCTCCACGCATAAATTGAATTTTAATTTAAACTTTTGCATGGATGTAGTAAATATCACAATGTATGTCAGAAAAATAAATCATTAATCTTTCATCGTCATTTTCAATATAATATTGTATCCCAATGATTACTTAATTACTATATATCTCAGCCCATCAAAATAATAATAATAAATTATTTATATTTTTATAACATGAGTAGTTATGATGTCAACTATCATCTTGCAAGATTTGAACCTAATCCCACACTTGTGCATAGAGAAATAGAAAAGACAAATTTTATCGGGACATAGTTTAGGTGGTGAAATGAATCAAAAAAAATAGTTTAGAAGGTTATGTAGACTTTAACTATAGGGGCTTTTGCAAAAACGGTCCTGTTTTTTGAACTTGAAGACACAAGGAGGTCCTATTCCGTTAACAGCAGCTGACGATGTTAAATGGCTTATGAAAAGACCAAAATGCCCCTTTGTAAAATAGGTCTTCTTTTGAGTACTAGCAAAATCGGTCTTGTTTTGAGTACAAGCAATATGAATATGAAACTCAGATATTTAAAATGAGATTGTAGCAGAATTTAAATAATTTTAAATATGAACTTAGTTTTGACAGCATGGCAGCATTTTGTTTGAGTTAGGGTTATGAATTTTAAATCCCAACGCCATGTTTCGATTCTTCGGTCAGGCAGAACCGCATAAGGAAAATAAGCATCAGCCCCACACATTATATTTTATCACGGTCGTCAAGCTTCCCTGTCTGTTGTTCTTACGGCTGCCTTCTCTCTCTCAGGAGTCAAGACCGAATCCAAATCCAAATCGAAGCCAGACGAGCACTCCATCTCCGTGGTCGCAAAAATGCATCGCGATGCACCTTCGCACAGCTAGAGCCCTCAGCTTGCTCAGCACCAAGCCGCAGGTCTTGTCGCGCCCACCCGCACAAGCCCCAGGTCCTGTCGCCGTGCCCGCTCGCGCTTGCCTCGCCGCGACTAGGCCCGCTCACGCCGCGCCCAGCCGATGCCCGTCTGCGCCACGGATCCACTCGCCCAGCCGCACGCTGCCGGTTCGCCTAGGGTCAGGGAGGGTAGAGATGGCAATTTCACCTATAGGTTGGACACCCGATGGGCGTGGGCGTGAGTGTAACTTTTCGCCCATCGGTCTCACCCGCACCCGACCCGATTCGGACTTGGGTGAAGGATGGGTGTCGTTTTTCATCATATGGGTGACCCGATAGCCCATCGGCGTCTTTCCACTTCAAAACGTGACGCCATCACTTCAATCCCCATTCTCGTGAGCTTAAGATGATGATAAACCTTCATTTAATTATTGCAAGAAATGTATTATGACTAAAAATGTGACTTTATAATATCTATTTACCGAACTTTCATGTCGTGAGATGATACACATGAGTATATTTATTGTTTTTTATTCTGTACACGTGTTTTATGTACTTTTGTGTTACACTTGATGAGCACCCGACATCCACCCGAAACCCGATGAGCGTGGGCGTGGGTGTCAATCTTCACCCATGGGCATGGGTGTGGGTGTTATTTTTCACCCGAGGTCATTTTCGTCTTGGGTGGGTTTTTGCTCCACCTGATTCGAGTGGTGGACTAGAGCCTACGAGTGTTAGGGCCCCGGCCCATCTATATGTGTAGGCTTCCAAATTTCAATAGAATTTAGGTGCAATGGTGCAAACATACAATTCTAACCATCTGATCTTGATCTAAAGATCCTTGTTCCTTTCAAATATTTCCAAAATAAAGATAGACAACCCGCGGGATGTTTCAAAAAGATTATGGAAGGAACAAGAGCCTCTAGATCAAGATCAGACGGTAGAGATTGCATGTTTGCACCATTGCACTGAAATTTTCCCCTAGTTTGAGAACCTTTGTAATTTTATTATTAATTAATTAATTTTATTAGTTAGCCTGTGTTTTATTAGGCCGGCCACCGTCGCCTAATAATAATGAACTAGGAACAACTAGGAACTCATAATGAACAACAGAAATTAACCAGATTACAAATTTGATTTTATTTAGAAAAATAAAATTATTTATTACAAGACACTCCAATTTTAGTTTTCGATATTACCCTTACTAATGGACACTAGTAACAATAAAATTTTAATATGGATCTACATTGGATCAAACTAATGATCATTAATTTTGAGAAACTAAAGGCGACTATTTTGGTCTTCTCTGATACCCTCACTCGTTTCCAGCTCAAATAAAACCTAAGCAATACTTTACAATCTATGTTTAACAACTTGACGGTGAAGTCTCGATAAAATATGTACATTTCGGAATCTGTGTGAGACAACTTGACAGAGGCTCAATAAACTAGGTGGTAAGTTACGTCCGAATCTGAGTATCACGCTGTCTTGGTTTGACCTTCATCGAAGTTCTCTAGCAAAAAAGCCATGCTTGCTGTTGAGGCCATGAGAGGTCAATGGATTCCGTTCCGTTCCAGCGAGCGATAGGTGACCCCTTTGTAGCATTGTTCTCCCTGTGTTGTCGCCTCTTCTTGCAGTTGCATTGATCCATCATTCTACAGTACATAGTGCTTGGGCAGCTTCTCCTCCTACAGCGCGCGTTGCTTGCATCCTAGCTAGAGTGGTGGACAGCTGACCGGAGGCACGCACGGTGGAGGGATGATGGACATGATCCTGGGCTCCCCCCAGGGCGCCGTTGGCTCGCTTCAGACGATGTTTCCTTAATCTTCGGTGCCTGAACTGGGTAGTTCTTGCCTCATAAACATCGTCACTTCGAGGTGGTTGGGTTTCCTTGACTTCGTAAAACTGTGAAAACAAACTAAGTTCATCGATTGCTTCCTGAAATTTCAGGTCCACCATCCATGTATGCCATGCACGCACATCTATAAAAATTGCATCACTCGTTTCCTTTCTAAAGAAATGGATCTACATTAGATCCAACTAATGATCATTAATTTTGAGAAACTAAAGGCGACTATTTTGGACTTTTCTGATACTCTCACTCGTTTGCTGCTCAAATAAAACCTAAGTAATACTTTACGATCTATGTTTAACAACTTGACTGTGCAAGTCTCGATAAAATATGTATATTTCGGAATCTGGGCGAGACAACTTGACAGCGCAAGTCTCAATAAACTAGGTGGTTAGTTACGTCAGGAATCTGAGTATCACGTTGTCTAGGTTTGAACTTCATCGAAGTTCTCTAGCAAAAAAGCCATGCTTGCTGTTGAGACCATGAGAGGTCAATGGATTCCGTTCCGTTCCAACGAGCGATAGGTGACCCTTTTGTAGCATTGTTCTCCCTGTGTTGTCGCCTCTTCTTGCATTTGTATTGATCCGTCATTACAATACGTAGTGGTTGACTTCTCCTCCTACAGCAGTGCATGGGCCCCAGACCATGGGGTTCACTTCAGAAGATGTTTCCTTAATCTTTAGTGCGTGAACTGGGTTGTTCTTGCCTTATAAACATCGTCACTTCGAGGTGGTTGCGTTTCCTTGACTTCACAAAACTGTGAAAACTAACGAAGTTCATCAATTGCCTTCTCAAATTTCAAGTCCACCATCCATGTATGCCATGCACTCACGTATATAAAAATTGCATCACTCGGCAAAACTATGAGCATTATGTGATACTTGATTATATGTTCGTATATTTAAAATCATATCAAAGTTTCAATATATTACTATGTCCAAAAAAGAATTTTTTCCTTGTCAGATTTTGACAACAGGAATACGTTTCTAAACCTCTTTTTCGTTTTATGACTACACAGTACAACTCAGATACTCACAACGCACACAAAGCATATCCTTATGAGCATCGTCTTCGAAGACTGAGTCGGAAAATTCTCAAGATTGACGAAGTCACAACTTACGTTTCACTGTCGATAGAAATACGCTTTGTAAAACTTGACAGGTTCAAATTTTCGTATCAGCTGCCTACCGTCAAGTATTTCTTATGATGAGTCGACAAGCAAATTTTGTTTCCTTGTCCATTTATCCTTATCGTCTTTCCCTACACAGTCAAGAAAATTACTTGTGTCGACACACAGAAAAAATCTGTTTCCAATATGGTACCTTCTCCTGTTCATGATTGGATATGTCAGCCTTGCAGTCTTATAGTCCAAAATAATGGCCATAAATTGGCCATTAGTTTGAGAACCTTTTATAATTTTATGATTAATTAATTAATTAATTTTTATTAATCAGCATGTGTTTTATTTAGGCCGGTCCACCGTCGCCTAATAATAATGAACTACAGAAATTAACCAGATTACAAATTTGATTTTATTTAGAAAAATAAAATTATTTATTACAAGACTCTCGCACTTTATTTTTCGATATTACCTTTACTAATGGACATTAGTAACAATAAATTTTGATATGGATCTACATTGGATCAAACTAATGATCATTAATTTTGAGAAACTAAAGGCGATTATTTCGTTTGCTGCTCAAATAAAACCTACGCAATACTTTACGATCTATGTTTAACAACTTGACTGTGAAGTCTCGATAAATTATGTATACTTAGGAATCTGTGTGAGACAGCTTGACAGCGCAAGTCTCATATCAACTAGGTGGTTAGTTACATCAGGAATCTGAGTATCACGTTGTCTTGGTTTGACCTTCATCGAAGTTATCTAGCAAAAAAGCCAAGCTTGCTGTTGAAACCATGAGAGGTCAATGGATTCCGTTCCGTTCCAGCGAGCGATATATAGGTGACCCCTTTGTAGCATTGTTCTCCCTCTGTTTGTCGCCTCTTCTTGCATTTGCATTGATCCACCATTACAGTATGTAGTGGTTGGCTTCTCCTCCCACAGCGGTGTATGGGCCCCAAACTATGGGGTTCACCTTTCCTTGTCGGATTTTGACAATAGAAATATGCCTCTAAAACCATTTTTTTATTTACGAGTATACAGTACAACTCAGATACTCACAACACACGCAAACATTTACCTTATGAGCATCTTCAAAGACTGAGCCGGCAAATTCTTAAGATTGACGAAGTCACCACTGACGTGTCTCGCTGTCGACGGAAATATACGCTTAAAATTATGTTTCATGTATGGTATCTTCTCCTATTCATGATTGGAGATGTCAGCCTTGCAGTCTTATAGTCCAAAATAGTGGCCAAGAGTTGTCCATTAGTTTGAGAACCTTTGTAATATTTTTATTATAAATTAATTAATTATTTTTATTAATTAGCTTGTGTTTTATTAGGCCGGTCCACCGTCGCCTAATAATAATGAACTAGGAACAACTAGGAACTAATAATAATGAACAACATAAATTAACCAGATTATAAATTTGATTTTATTTAGAAAAATAAAATTATTTATTATAGGACTCTCACACTTTATTTTTCAATATTACCCTTACTAATGGACACTAGTAATAATAAAATTTTGATATGGATCGAGTTCATTGTATTAAACTATTGATCATTAATTTTGAGAAACTAAAGGAGACTATTTTGGACTTCTCTGATACCCTCACTCAGTTGCTGCTCAAATAAAACCGAATATTTACTATCTATGTTTAAGAACTTGACTGTGCAAGTCTCGATAAATTATGTATACTTAGGAATCTGTGTGAGACAACTTTTGACAGCGAAGTCTCAATAAACTAGGTGGTTAGTTACGTCGGAATCTGAGTATCACGCTGGCTTAGTTTGACCTTCATCGAAGTTCTCTAGCAAAAAAAGCCATGCTTGCTGTTGAGGCCATGAGAGGTCAATGGATTCCGTTCCGTTCCGTTCCGTTCCAGCAAGCCATAGGCGACCCCTTTGTAGCATTGTTCTCCCTGTGCTGTCGCCTCTTCTTGCATTTGCATTGATCCACCATTACAGTACGTAGTGCTTGGGCAGCTTCTCCTCCTACAGCGCGCGTTGCTTGCATCCTAGCTAGAGTGGTAGACAGCTGACTGGAGGCACGCACGGAGGAGGGATGGCGGACATGATCCTGGGCTCCGCCCAGGGCGCCGTTGGCTCGCTGCTCGGCCGGCTGACGTCGGCCCTCAGCGAGGAGGCACAGCTGCTGCGCGGCGTCCGGGGCGACCTGCAGTTCATCAAGGACGAGATGGAGAGCATGAACGGCTTCCTGCTGCACATGGCAGAGGCTGCCGACGACGACGCCGGCCATGTCGACGACCATCAGGGCCTGGCGTGGATGAAGCAGGTCGCGGAGGTGGCGTACTCCTCCCAGAATTGCGTGGACTTCTACGTGCAGAGCCTCGGCGCCGGGGCAGGGGCGCACAGCGGCCTCCGGCGGCTGCCCCAGCTGCTGTGGACTCTGCCGGCCCGCCACCGCATCGCCACGAAGATCCGAGAGCTCAAGGTCCGTGCCCGTGAGGTCGGGGAGAGACGGCAGAGGTATGGTGTTGAAGCCCCTCCTAGGTCCAAGGTCAACAAGGCATCATCGTCACATGCTGCCGGGGATGAAGATCACAAAGAGCAGGAACATGCTACACGGCGCGCTCTCGCCCAAAAACAACCAGATCCATATGAGAGCCTCTCCCTTGTAAAGTGGATGACAGAGGATTTGGGTACCCAACAAGATGACCCGAGGATGTTGGAACTCAAGGAGAACATGATGAAAGCTTTGTGGGTGGAGAAGGTGTGTGAGCAGGAACTAGAAGCTGCACTAGATGACCTGAAGAAAGCAACAACCAGATCAGTCAATGTGCTTGACGGAGATGACAACAAGGGCGACACAAGTCGATTTGCCAAAAATGCATTTGAAGATACCGTCATCGAAGATGCAGGAGAAGAAACACAGGATCCGGGTATCAAGGATCGGGAGCTGAAGCTCATGGAGGAGCTAAGAAATGTTAGAAGCAAGAGGGAACAAATGGAAGATGACATAAATAAGATTCAACTGCATATATCAGGAATCAGAGTCATTGCACTTACGGGAGATGATATCAAGGGCAACAACACAATTCGATTTGCAAAGGAAGCATTTGAAGGTCCCGCCCTGGTTGATGCAGGTGGGAAAACACAGGATTCAGACGGCAAGGATCCACTATTACAGCAGCTGAAGATCCTGGAAGAGAGACAGCAGACACGGAAGATGGGGAAGCACCTAAATGCTGAAGCAGGTGACCTTACAAAGCAAGCATTTGAAGACCCCGTCCTGATTGACGCTGGAAAAAATACACAGGATTCGGGTACCAAGGATCCCCTATTACAGCAGCAGCAGAAGCAGATCATGGAGGAGACAATGCAGATGAAGATGATGCAGCAGTACCTAGAAGCTAAAGCTGATGGCCCGAAAAAAGCATTTGAAGATCAATTTGCAAACAAAGCATTTGAAGATCCCCGGCTGGCGAGCTCCTGCTCCCTGGACTGCAAGGTGTGGATCCACCTAGGAGAAGAGTATCCTCCTGGCCCGAGTAGGTTACTCTGGAACATTCTGGAAAAGATAGCTGCCCCGGTAGACCAGCTGGGTAGCAGGGATGAATGGAATGATCAGCAGCTCGTGGAGAAGCTTCGATTGCATCTCGAAGGTAAAAAGTTTCTCATTGTGCTCGAAGATGCCATGGACACATCTATCTGGGATGGCATCAAACCAGCTTTCCGCAACTGCTCTCCTGGAAGTGCATTGCTAGTTACCACACCCTCGCGTGAAGTGGCCATCTCCTTCTCACCCCATATCTCTTGTACATCATGGGAGTTGTTTTCAGGCCACCATCAATATCTTGCCGACTTTTACTTGGATATAGCACTTGCCCTAGTCAACCCCAACCCAAATACCAAGCATCATCTACAGCCAGTTTTGAGGAGCATCATCACAGATTTGGCCCTCCAAACAAGCAACTGTAGGCTGTTCCTTTGTGTACTCTCTGCTAATCCGAATCAGACCATAGAGAATTTTCGGGACTTACAGAAAAACCTGGATAGTAATTCGCCGTCCAGAAACATGAAGCAAGTATTAATGTTTGCATACAATGGCCTATCCAGCAATTGCAAGAACTGCTTGCTATATCTGACCATCTTCCCTGAGCATACCACCTTTGAATTGTCAAGATTACTAAGACGATGGGTTGCTGAAGGCATGATAACAAAAAAAGGCAGGCTGAGTGCACTGGATGAAGCTGAACACTGTCTCAATGCACTTGTTGACCACAGATTCGTAATACCCAAGGATACCAATGTTAAGGGCAAGGTCAAAAGATTTGACATGGATGACTTGACCCATAACCTTGTTACCAAGATCGCAAGCAATGAAAACTTTTTCAAGACCAACCTCCCCCCTGACTTGGCTTTTCGTCTCCCCGTTAGCAGTGCACTCCAGAAGCGACAAGTTACACGACAACTACATGCAACTGGTTTGAAAGCCCGCTGGAATGGTTGCTATCGCTTCAAGAGAAGTTACCAAACAGAAACTGATGGATGCAATGCCACTGAAATGTTCTTGGAATCCCTTCCTTTGTCGATTCATCTGGAAGTACTGGATCTAGAAGACTGCAAGGACCTGAAGAATCATCATCTGAAGAACATCTGCAACCATGTATTTCAGCTCAAGTACTTGAGCCTCCGGAATACTGACATTACTGAACTACCCAAGCAACTTGACAAACTTCGGTACCTGGAAACCTTAGACATTCGTCAAACAAAGATAAGGGCTTTCGCCAAAAATTCTCCTGTGCTTCCAAAGCTAAAGCACCTACTTGCCGGTCACCAAAATGACCGCAGGATTGAGAAAAGCAGCAAAATGGAAGAACCACTTGCCACTGTACAGATGCCCAAAACTATTGGGACAATGACAGAATTGCAGGTGATATCCCGTGTCGCAGTTTCAAAAAGTGCCAGTGAGCTGATTGAAATTGGCAACCTACTTCAGTTGAGAAAGTTGGGTTTGATTCTCCAGGACCCTCAAGCCTTAACGCATCTGTATTATGCAATAAGAAACCTGAGCAAAAGCCTCCGCACTCTATCAATCTGGAGTGACAATGTAGAAATGGACATGGGTAAGACACCGACATGGTTCATTCCACCAAAGCATCTTCAGAAACTAGAAATCAGCGGCCTAGCAAATGGATTGCCTCAATGGGTTGAAGACCTAAGAGAACTTACCAAGATAACCCTACATAAGACCCTCTTGACATCTGATGACATTAAAAGCCTTGGTAACCTCACTAGCTTGTGCTATCTCCGGCTTCGACAAGAGTCATGCAGTGAAAGTACACTATCCTTCAGCAAACATGGATTCCAATGTCTCAAGTTTCTTGTCATAGAGTGCTCAGAGATCACCAATGTTAACTTTGCTGATGAAGCCACTTCTAAGCTCAAGAAGATAGTTTGGTCTTCTACTGGGCTACAATCTCTTTCTGGGATTGAGCAGCTTCAAAGTCTGGAAGAGCTTGACCTGTTAGGCAACTTTAACCGCAATAGCGTGCAAAAAGCAATTGCAGAAAACAAAAACAATCCCGTCTTGAACAAGAACAGAATTGATGCTTAGGCTCAGAACCTGTCTCCTCTGCTCCGCAAATTTCACTGCACGCTTCAGTCTTCAATGTTACATTGTTGAACTGAAAACAAGCACAAGGAAAGCATTCTAATTTATTGTTTCATTGGTTAATTGAGATGCAGTCCTTAATGCTTGATTAATTGTTGGTTTGTATAAACTGCAACTGTATTTTTCTTCACGTTGTGTGTTGTATACTGTAAACTAAAATCATATGATGTACGTTGTAATATTGGACTCGTTTGTTGTGTATAATGCCAGGATTGTTGCTCATTCACCATCAGCATTTCGTTGGCTCGGCAAGAATATGCAACTGTTCCACTTGTTGAAAAAGAAAAAAAAAATAGCATCAGTTTGAGTGATGCCCAAACATGTATTCCCTCCATATCATATTGCAAGGCCTTTTGGGTTTTGAATAGATTCATGCATAAACGGATGTGTGCTTTGTATGTGTCTAGATTCATTGGCATCCATGTGAATATAGATAAAGAAATTATGGGCCAAAACAACCAACAATCTGAAACAGAGGGAATATTTATTAGAAAGGTGTTCCTCTAGTGTTTCATATATTGTGATACATTATTTTGTTCACAACGGATACATACTTCAAGAAAAAATAGTTCGCAGTCTGAGTGCCTGAAACTCTTAAAACGTTAGAGAGGCCCTCATTGCTCGGAAGGGGAACACATAGGCATAAATCTTAGTTTTGTTCAACGAATGAACTGTTCTGCCTTGGGATTAAAATGTCGAATGCCTTGGATGCATACGATGCCTTGGGGTTACATGGGGATGTTGAAGTGAAGATCACAACATACAATGTCTGATAGAATACTTCACCTGAGCGGATGAGCCATCGTCCCAGAGTTGCTGCTGGAGTTGGACTCTCTCCCATATCCAGTCTCTCAGCTGGCCTCCGGGCTCCACCCAACAGCAACAAACCCAAGTGAGACGGCAACAAGCAAATGCAGCACAGCTGTGGCCGCAGCCTTCGGAATGGGAGCACGGTGGGTAGAGTTGAATCCTTAGCTGACGCCACACTCCCATCAACTCCAGCGCTTCAAGTGTTCAGGAGCCAATGATGTTCTATCTTTGCCAAGTAATCATGTCAAGCGGCACTAAAAGCTGATTCCATGCTCACTGGAATGGCTAAGAAATCTTTAGCCACTAGAGACAGAATCGGATAAGCATCGGAGTTCTCCTTCCACCATGCTAGAACACTAAAGTTCTCACCTATATTCACAGAGCCTCTAGGGTCTTCTAGGAACCTATCCAATTCAGACTGTTGTGAGTGAGAAGCTGTTCCTTGTGATGCAAATTGAGCAAAGACTAGCTCCACCCATCTTTTACCGAAAAGTAAACCACCCAAACTAGAAGCAGTGTCACTTGCACTGGATGTGGACTGATTGATGGTACCCTCTCCATAATGTAAAGGCAGCAAATAATGAAGGCCTGAATGAAGTACAAAAAGAAATGATAAATGACGGTTCATGCAAACATATGGCAAATTAAATGTAAATGAAGATGTAATATGCTTATTTTATACTTTCAGGTAGAACATCCATGATCAGATTTAAAGACAATGCACCATCAAATTGGATCACAAGAATCATTTCAGGAACATTAATCTTTGCTTAATTTTGATTATGCGTATCAAACAATCTGAATATAACTGTAAATGCAGAACACCTGAACCCAAACAATCTGAATAAAGTTGTACTAAAACAATCTGAATACGTCTAGCATAAATCTTCAAGAGCTGTTCAAACTATTATAGTCTGCAGGAACATCAGTTCAGACTATCCACAGGTGCAGGAATGGCAATACGCAGGTGTTAGATTTTTAAGATCATTAAGTTGTTTCACACAGCCTTCTTTTGGTCTAGTTAATCGTTTGGCTTCCTAATATTGTACAACTATGAGAGATGTGTTTGGAATATCGAGCCCACTGGCCACTGTAATTGACCCTGCAAGATTCATAGTTCGTTGTGCATTTACAAATGAAGATCAACAATCATACAAGTCTGAACCTAACTAGCAGAAACAGATGTCGCTCGGGCGTAGAGCCAATCGCAATTGTGAAAAAAATAAGCTTAAAATTAATGTGCTGACTTAGTGTGTGTGTGTGTGTGTGTGTAGGGAAAATCCATTTTACTCCCGGGCACACACACTAGCAAAAGTGCCTATGCGTTGCCACGGGCTGTTTCGATTAAAAATCCCTCTATTTTGTTTTTAATGTTACTCATATAACTATATTATATTTGTTTTAAACTTTACAATTTAAGGAGTCTCGAGCCTCGATGATACGAATCATATACAAGCAAGTTTTGATTTCACACAGTGAATCATATACAAACGATGGCAATCATATATTTTTAACATGTATCACTCCTTGCCCCCATCACCGTCATACAATCATCTAACATGATTTCATCTAAATGAACGATTCATAGTACAAAGACACAATCTGAGTCCGTAGGCATATTTATAATACAAAATGCAGTTAGATGACACTGATTCCAGATAAGGAAACTATATTGCATCTAATGAACCATTTGTGTGCAGTATAAAAGAGAGTTCAAGAGCTTGAGGGTTAATAAAAAGAAATATATTTGTTTCTCTCATAATATAGCAAGTTTCATGACATGTGACAAAGGGGGGAAAGGAGGGATCATGAGTACTACTGCATTGCATGACATTTGAGTGGCGCAGCCTCCGGAGGTAGGTGCTACTCGGATCTGAAAGATTCAGTAAGGTGCATATTGGGCCCCACCAGCTTATCAAGCTTCCTCTTTTGCAAACCTGCAACATCCAATGATCATAGATTTTATTGAGAAAACATGCATCTAGTTATTTCCAGCTTTAACATTAGCAGTTGGGTCATTAGACCAGAACTATATAATTTTCATACAAAAATATCAGTTAGCCAAAGCTTGAGATACACCCTCCCAGATTATTAAGTCTAGTGATTTGACAATATCATCCTGTGTTTCAAATACGTACATTTAAAAAAAGCTAATTTGGGCAGTAGTTATTAAGTGATTGAGCTAGCTTCTTCGCTAAAATGCCCTAGTTCGCTTCTTCTCTGTTCTGTCTTTGCACTGATTGGTAACGCTACCAATAGCAAGATGACGTGCATGCAAATTTTTATGGGAAAAATAGGATACAGACCTTGCACATCTTATCTAGCAACATGTGTATTTCAGATCAAATGCACTACGCAGTTGGATAATAGGGAAAAAGTTAGCTCAATAACTTAGTTATGGCTGCTGCACAAATGAGCATTATACAGAGACTAAGCTTGCACTACTCCGGAGCTTCTAAAATGTCTGTCATCCAGGTAATATCGGTGAACCATTTCAAGCGGAGCCAAGCTAAATAATTTCACCAGTTTTCAACAAGTAATGGCGAAGACATCTGATAATTTCTTTCACAGCAAACCAACTTCTCAATTTGAGTGATGCGCCAGCATTAAACACTATTACGAATGACAACTACCGATGTTGAATTCACCATCGACAAAAGAATAAAATTACCTTAAACTCCTCGTAGATCTTCTCTCAAGCCAAAAGCTGCTCCAGTGTGGATTCTTCCCCTTACATTGACTCCATCTCAAGCGCAGTGTCCAATTTGTAGCATACAACCAATGGAGACTTTGATATTCAAGTTGGCGATAATGCTGAGAGCACAATGCTTGAGTGGTACACTATCTGTGCAAAAGAAGAAATAGAATTAAAAAACGGCTACTTCCTGTCAGTTTCAGAAAAGAAATAAGCTGAACAACCATACATGAAGAATTACAATTTTGAACAGATACAAAGTGTCCGCTCCCAGGCCACAGGACAAAATCAGCTATTGGCTGAGCTGGTTATATACAAAAATCATAGAAATAGTTGGATCTTGTAAGCCTTAGTTACCATGCTTTTAGAGTATATAAACAGTTGGAAGTAAAAGGTTAACATGACAAGGTTATAGCTTCCAATATAGCAATCTCAGTGAAAACAGTAGAAAAAGGATCTGACTGTGCTTGTTGCGCGTAACAGTCTAACAGAAAAAATGCAGTTAAGAATAACATGGGTAATAAGCAACAAAACAAATGAAAAATGGGAATAAATTCTGACACAGCAACTTCAGTGAAACAAATTAATGATTAAATAGACCTTGTTCCTATCCTGTGCTGTGTGCAATAACGAATACCACTCAGATGACATTGTGAAATGATACTACGAAGCTGGAGCCCAGGATAGGAAAGAATCATTGCAAAAATTAAAGAAAAATACAGGAGACCTTTGATTTTTGATTTCAGCCTGAGCTTCTGAAACCAATTTGATGACAGGTGCTCCTCTCCTTTTCTCTCATGATGGTTTGGACCAACCCTCCACATGAGCTCTATAGAGTTACATCCGTGAGGATTCTAGATGTTACAAGTGAGACGAAAACGGGAAGAGTAGACCAAAAATAACTTATGTTGATCGCCTTCGCAATCCTGATGATAAGGATATTGAATTTCCTTCCTTTACCTTTTCATAAGAGCTTTCTATTTCTCTACTTTCAAAAATTGGCTTTCCATCTTATGTCTGCACCAACAAGAATAAGCTAATAAATAATGAACCTTAAAGATATATGAGATAAACTTTCAGATAAAAAATTAATAAAACCATTAGGGTTTCTTGAAATCTATGGACCATGGGCAAATGATTTGAACATGACAATGCAGCACATCATAATAGAATACCGTATCTGGATTTCAGAAACAGACATCTAAGAAAACCATGCATTTGCTAAGAAGAAACTTTCATTGTCATTAAACGCTACTTGCATAGCACTTCAAACTGCCATAGCCAATTCGAGTAAAAAGAAATAACATTTCCACGCACTTGAGAAACTCTAAGATTTTACTATAATGGGGCCAGATTTATGGGCTGCTAACAGCTAAACCTTTTTTCTTTTGAAATCAACCCATAAACAGGAACTGTATTTTAAATAGAAGGGTATATTATATACAATCAGGAAGTCTACTCTAAACAAATCTACATTTCTCAGTATTGATAAAATTTTGATACATATTTGGTACTACCAATGCCTAGCTCCCACTCCAGAATAGAGATTTCAAGCCATGTAGCAAACTGAAGCACAACTACATCAGATTAAAGTTTGCCGAGGGAGATTTCAATTTGTCAACCAATCATGTGGCAAATTCGGATAACTACTTGCACGAATAGATTATCATTGCCTCGTACTTATCACCAGGAAGGTGTTGTTGGATTACCATTTTAAATTGGTAACCTTGAGTACAGTTTCCTTGCATCAGCTAATGAGATCTCCATGATGATCCAAAATAACTAACTAAAAAATAACTATATATAATCATATTATTATATATTGACAAAACTAAGACTTATCTAAGGACAGACAAACCATCAACATCACAGAGTAGTCAGTTTGAATAAACCTGGTAAGGCTGTAACTTCATTTTTCACAAAAAAAAAGGTAAAATAAATCTTCAGTTGGTCCTCATGAAGTCATGGCCATGTGCTTCTGCATTGCCAATTTGAAGTCTTTAAAACATTCTTGAGACGTTTTTGTTAAACAGGAAACCATGACAAATACAAAAATCTCAACCAGCCCTGTCCATTATATAACTAATGCAGAAACAAGTCTTTGTAATTACATAATATTTTGAGCAAGTATGTTTTGTTTAGCAGGACAGTATCATTATTACCTTACAAATTGAAAATTGATAGCTAAAAATTATCTGTTAAATTACAGAATACATTCACTGATACCCTTCTAGATCTAGCTATACTGTTGGGCAACAACCTCATTCACATCCGATCTAAAGAAAATTTAAAACAATTTTTTCTTTTTTAACAACTATCAGTTTCAAGAATAGTGTATGTATGCAGAGGGTGTGTTACAGATTAGCTTACCAAACCCAATAGAAGCAGCTCCATCGTCGGAATTGATTGCTCCATTGCAGTGCAACGGGGATTCAACCACCTAGCCTAAACAAAACATCGTATCAGATCAGAGGAAGGGCGGGTACCGTACTGTGAAGATAGAATAAAAAAAGTTTTCACAGAATCCTTCAATCCAAGCATCGATCTCGATCCAATTTTCAATCGAATGAGCGAGGAAGGAGACACGATGGGGAAGGAGGGTACCGACCTTAATCTGGCAAATCAAAGATGATGAAGCTGCACGGGTGCAGGACGACTCCGGGATCGGGTGGTGCTCCGCCTAGCCGGTTTGGAGGCGAGGCTCTAGGGTGAGCAGGTAGGGGGGTTAGGGATCGGGGCGGCGCTCGGCGTCCTCACCTGCGAGCGCCTCGGCTGCTGCTGCTTTTGCTCGTGGAGGAGGTGGAGGCGCGCGCTCGATGGGTGAGCTCCGGGTCCCGCACTCCCGCCTCTGTTGCTGCTTTTGCTCGGGGGAGGAGGAGGGCGCCGGACCGTGTTCGCGCTCAAGCAGCGCCGTGGAGGCACGCTGCAATGGCGAGGATGGGGACGGCCACGGAGCGGAGGAGCGGCGGCGGCGAGGGGCGGAAATTTCTCGGATCCCAATCGATTGCTTTCGCTGCCGGCGACAACGACCTCATCAGGCCTGCTCCAAGGCTTACCTCATCTTTGTAATCAAGCGCCATCGACTGGGGTGCGCTGACGCGATGGAGATGGTGCCCATCCCCGCTGCTACGGCATCGTATGGGAGGACCTGATGGAAAGGGATTGTTGGCGCCCGCTTTCCGTTGATAAATCAAATGCGATCCTACATCTCAACTGGATGCCAAGGTTAGCATCCGCCCTTTTCCCCATTACATTCCCGATTTGGTACTTTTTGGGCGTTGAATTAGGTTGATGTGGGTTAGTGATTAGCCTTTTCCAAATTTTTGTGGCAGCGGTGGCGACCGATTAGCAGCAATAACCATCAACGTTCAGCCACACGAGGATTTGTAGATCTCTTTAGGTAAGATGTGTATCAACCTCGGATTCAATTTATTGTCTGATGGATTGACCACCAATTTCCCTAAATCAATGCAGACTACCTATTTGAGGATCTAGCAGGATGTGATTTTCACCTGTACGAAAAGTTGGTAACAGCGGCATAAATTGAATCACCTCTTTCTCATAGTACAGTTCTTCGACAAGATCAATCTTGCTTTGTTCCTGATGTATGCTGATCTGGAGAAGGGATTTCGGAATTCCGTGGCATCTGCAGGCTGCAAGAACCTTGTGACGCTGATCAGATGAAGGTAACCTCACTGCTTTTTTCTCTTTTCCGATGACGATCCCCGAGATCCAGTTTTTTTTTTTCTGATGAAATGTCTGCATTATGATTGTTCATTATCATTGATATGACTTTTACGGGTCATAAGGCCTCCTGGGTGAATTGTGGGAAGGGTCCACTCGCTTATGTATTACTGTATTAGCTAGTAAACAGGTATGGACGTTTCATTCAGTGACCCATCCTTTGTGTCACATACATGCTTCTTAATGATTGAAAAAAAATTCTGATCCATTTGATTTTCTGCTGCTTAATAATTGATTATTTTCCCACCATTGAAGACATTAATTTATTGCGATATTACATCTGCTGATCTGAAGATATGTATGATGGCTCACACTGGCGGTGGCTTTGATGTCATATATTCCGAAATATGCATCTCCGGCTGGAATAAATGAGGATATTACTACCTTGTTGTGCTCTCAGTTTTAGTGGTTGCCTGTCCGTCGCTCTCGCTGAGGGCGACGCGGGCGAAACCCTAGCCGCCGCCGCCCTCCGCCCACCCCATCTCTCCTCGCCGCCGCCGGAGCGGGACGCCAGCTGCCCGTGCGGCCGCAAGGACGGCGACGGTGGGGCTTCTCACTCCCGTTCCAGCGCACATCCGACCTCCCCAAAAGCCTCCGTCGTCGTCGCCGGGCCTAATGGCTCCTGTTCGTTTCTTGGTTGCCGGAGAGCCGCCTTCCCTCTCCTCCTTGGTTGTGGTCGCCGGAGCGCCGCCTCCCTGCTCCCGGTTGGTTGTGGACGCCGGAGTGCCGCCTCCGATCCCATCTCCCACTTGGTCCTGGTCGCCGGAGTGCCGCCTTCCCTCTCCCTCTTGGTCGTGGTCGCGAAGGGCTTGGTGGTCGTGCAAGGCGTCTCCCCGAGGAGGCCGTTCCTGTGAGCTAGGCGAGGGCCGTGGCGCCAGACCTGCGGCTGTGTCGTACGGTTGGCTGCGTGCACGCACAGATCTGGCCGCCAGCCCGCCGTTTCGGCTGCCGCTCTCGGCCCGGCATCACTGCTCACCTGGTCACCCAGCGCTGCTCCAGGTTTTGGTCGTCGAACGAGTCATAGAATGCAGATTTGTCTGCCATGACGACAGGTCGCCCCCTCCTCTGTTCAACCTCCCCGCGCTGGTCGTCGAGGTGCAGTCCAGCCGCCAGGGTGCCGGCGGCTCGAGCCCAGCAGCCACGGCGCGGATCTGGTCGCCGACGCGCTGTTCCTGCCTCCTTCGCTCGGGCCCGTTGCCGTCAGGGTGCAGATCCGGTGGCCACCACTTGGGTCCGTCCGCTGTGGCCCAAATTCGGCCACCTCCCTCGCTGTTGACCGCTTCGTCCGTGATTTCTGGTTTTGTCGCATAGTCACCGCTCTTCCTGGTCGTTGTCAAGTTGCCCTGTTGTCAAGTCACCCCGCCCCCCTTCCTGGTCGTCCTCAAGTCATGTTGCCTCCTTGTTGTGCCTCCGCGCGCCGGCGGTCACTAATTGCCCTCCCCTTTCTTTGATCGTGTTGTGGGTAGAGGGCAGCCGCACATGGTGTGGTGGCCGGTGTGTTGCTTTGGTCAGTAAGAGCTTCGGTACTTCGGGGAACCATCTGGGCCGGTGGTGGTGTGTTTACTTGTGGAATTGGGCGAAATCCTGCTCAGCTTGGTCGCATTGGTCGCTTGGGTGACGCCAACAACGACGACCCCCTTGGTCGCTTCGGTCGCTAAACCTCATCTTGGTCGCTATCATCACTTTGGTCGCTTGTGCACAATTTGGTTATCTTGGTCACTTTGGTCGCTAAACCTCATCTTGGTCGCTATGGTCCCTATGGTCGCTTGTGTACGATGGTTGTTGAACCTCGCTTTGGTTGCATTGTGTGCGGTGGCTGTTTAACCATGCCTCCTGTCGGTGTCCTCCACCTCTCTTCATGTTTATGGTTGTGGTCGTGTTGTGTCCAATCCGGTCGTGCTCAGCCCTCCTTTTGATCTCCATATCAAGGCGGTGGGGCAGGGGTCCTTGTAGATGATGCCCAGGTCGATTCGCGAGTTTTGCGATGGAGCACATCTAAGGGTTTGGTTGTTGTTTGGCGAGTTCTCGTGATGGTGGTTGGCGTTGTGCGCCATTTATGATGGGTTGCCTAAGGTCGCATTTCTCTTTGTTGGTCGTTTGAAGGCTTTTGGAAAGAGCGAACAAGATGTGTTCGACTTTCAAGCGCCCCCACTGGTCGCTTTCTCCAAGAAATCATGAAGTCGTGGAGGTTCTTCTCGTCCAGGTGCTCTAGGAGGTTTAGGTCGTGCAGCCGCCGTAGGTCGTAGAGTTAGGGGTAGTGTTGCCTCTTTAGTCTGTTCTTGTTGTGTTTTGTTTTCATGCTTCTAGACCATTGGGTCTCTTATAATCTTTTGTAACTTTTTTTTTTCTTAATGAAATACGTGCTCCGCACGTTCTTGAAAAAAAAAGTAGTTGCCTGTTTCTGCATTTGCACTATACTTCTTCATCCTAAATCTTCTTTATCTCTACATATCTAAATGTCGTCCCGTTCTCTGGCCCCTGATTGGCTGGTGATCAGCCACCGTGGATCTAACCATCAACGCTCACAATTTCCCCCACGTCACCATGCAAAGAACGCTGCCCCACACGCCTGCGTTCTCCAGGGCGAGTGGCCAGTGGCACTTGGTTGCACTGCGCCTGCCCGGGTTCGAAGCGCGGCACCCGCGGGACTGTTGCAGTGAACAGTGCCTGTAGTGGTACTGTTCAGTACACTGTTTGCATAATAAATTTGCAGGTACTTCTCCGTGCGTGGTGACACAAAAAGAATGCGACGCTTCTCGTCGCGCGCTGGAGCCCGGTGGTCTCTGGCGATCTCTCGAAGGACGCAGTCTTCGACGACACTGTGTGTAGTTGTAGGACTGGGCATATGCGTGGGTGTGTGTTGATGTGCGTTGTGGTGTGAGTGAGTGTGTACGCATACGAACAGATACTACAGCTGTATTCAGTAGGAGAGGTTTAAAAAAAAAAAAAAAAACGCTGCCCCACACGCCACGACGAGAGCCAATCGAGAAGCTTCGAATTCATTGAGGCCGCGCCCTGTAGCTCCTCTGCCGTCTGGTCCTCCGCTATCGGCCTACCCACTCGGGCTGCCTGACTACCGTCTTCTTCGGCTGGCGTTCTCAGTCCCAACGAGGCCCTGCCCTTCCCAAGCGCGCCAGCGGCCGACGTGAAAGCGAGCACACATGGGGCCCATCCGCAACGCCTTCCGCGAGCATGTCGCCGCCAGCTGAGCGGAGGCCGTCAAGGGCCGCGCTCGGGGAGCTGCGGGAGAGGGAGATAGAAGAGGTGTTCTTGCCGGATTTGGAGCCGCATGCACTGGCGTTGAGCTGGGCAACTCCATCGCGGAACTGAGCGCCGAGCGGTCCGCCCAGGCCGTTGATGCCCGTGCTGCCGCGCTGCTTCTTGCTTGCTACTGCGAGCTTGTGCGTCAATTTGGTGGACTGCCACTGCCTTCATGATTAATAAAAAACATGGTTAAGATAATACAAGTAATGTAAATGTAATTTTAGTTCTGGCCTGCTTTCAATTTTCAAATGTTAGACCACGCTTTTCATCAATACAAAATAATGTACCACCAGTTCAATTTCACTTTTCACAGATCAAAGTTTACAAACCTTCTATATCTTTGACATAGTTCAATCTGTGGCTATTATAGAGCAAATGTTATTCGGATTATATAACTTATTGTTTCAATGAACAGAAGTATATATGAGTTAGTTCAATAAATGTAATAACTGATTTATATTTTACTTTCAATGCTTGTTTGTTTATGTGAATTACTCATAAACATCAGGTGAAACAATCTGGATCGAGTTTATCGCATTGTGACATCATTAGCTAATCTTTATATGTTACAAGTATCCATTTGCTTCCAAAAGACCTTCGGATAATTGTGCTTATCTTTTGGTACAAGACAGAGCGCCAAGCAGCAACGTCCACTGAATCATTCACTATTTTACCACGTTGTCCTACTCTCCCTTCGAAGCCAGAATGCACACAAGCTGATAGAGAAGAACAAGTAATTATTACTCCTTAATCTAATATAATGAATTACCTTCTAACTCTACAAATATTTATTCAACTTTCTAAAAACTTTCATAATGTTCTCCTAAAAATAACTCTCAAAATATTTGCATATTTCTAAGTTAATAAATACAAGTCATTGAATAAGAAAACTAAAATGGTAGGGCATAATAGGGAACACCACACAAACAACTCAATGCGCGCGGCAAGGCCCGCGCGATGTTTCTAGTTATAGATCTATATGTAAGTAAAGTCGACCGTACATCAAGAAATGCTGATTAATTCTGTATGTGCCAACCTATTCTAGCTGGTGTATTATCACTGTATATGTGCGGTGATATTACAATTCACATGTCCATACATTCGTGTGAGCCTACTGCTACAAATCTTTTAGTATCTTACAATATTTAATGGAACCATCAGATGTTTTGCTCAAATTAAAATTCCCTGGTATGTTACTGATGAATAAAAAGTGTTTCCTAGCGATCTGTCACTACGGGAAAACCCATGTTTGCCGAGTGCTTGAGACATGGCCGAGTGTATTTCTTCGGGCACTCGGCAAACAACATCTTTGCCGAGTGCCCAAAGAAAACACTCGGCAAATATCCATCTTTACCGAGTGTAAAAAAAAACACTCGGCAAAGACTCATCTTTGCCGAGTGTTTTTGCTGGCGCTCGGCAAAGATGGTGTTTGCCGAGTGTATTATTTATGGCTCTCGGCAAAAAAAAAATCAAACTATATTTTGAAGCCATAAATGAATTCAAATTAAAAAGTGTTGAACTACAAAGTTGTATAACTTCTGAAGATATACAATTCTTATTTGGACCATTTCTTAGTTCAACAAAGTGATAGCAAAGTTGTTCACAAAATATACATCTATCCTATAGGTTCATGTAACTATAAGATAAATATATAAGATTTGTGAACAATTTTACTACCACTATGTCGGATGAATAAATGACCAAAATAAAAGTTGTGTATATTCAGATGTTATACAAATTTGCACTTCAACACTTTTTAATTTAAATTAATTTTGCTTATGAAAAATACATTTGAAGTTTTCAAATTTGAAATTCGAATTTTATATTTCAAATGATGACCTTATATGGAGTAACAGCCAAAATGAAAGTTATAGATCACAACAAGTTATGAAACTTTGTAGTTGATGACTTTTTTATTTGAAATCATCTTGTCAATGAAAACTAATTGAATTTCTTAATTTGAAATTCAAATTTTGTAAACGACTTCGGATGGAAACATTACCAAAATGAAATTTGTAGACCTGCACGAAATCTAAAACTTTGTAATTGAAAACTTTTGTATTTGAGATTGTTTAGTACCTCAAAATAAACCTACAAAGAAAACAAGAAAACACATGTTGCCTCGTCAGCGATCCGTCCCTTTAAAATAGTGGTCTCTCATTGTCCAATCCAAAGCAACCGGATCCATCCCCAAATTTTATCCACCGAACCGGTCTCTTCTTCTTCCACCTCTCTCTCTCTCTCTCTCTCTCTCCCCGGTCTCTTCTTCTTCCATCTCTCTCTCTCTCTCTCTCTCTCTCTCTCTCTCTCTCTCTCTCTCTCTCTCTCTCTCTCTCTCTCTCTCTCCCAGGCAGCTACAGCGGAGGCCCCGGGCCAGCGAGGGATGGCAGAGGTGGCCCAGCCCCGGCAAGACGGTGCTCCGGGCTGGCGAGGGCGACGCTTCCTCCGCTCGCGTGCAGCGACGATGGTGTTCGCTTGGCTGGCGAGGTGCGGAGGACGCGGCCTGACTCCGGCCAGGGCGGCGTGGACGGCATGGCGACGGCAGGGCGCGGCGCCTGGCGTGTGCAGTAGCGGCGGCGCTCCCTTGGCCCGCGAGGCGCTGTGGCGGCAAGATGCGACCCTGGCGCAGCAGGGCGCGGTCCGTGCACCGGCGGTGCTCCCTCAACTGCGCACAGCACGGCGCGGCGGCCTAGCGTGGTGGTGGTGGCGGGCGACGGTGGCGCGGTGGTGGCCGCCGCAGCCGGCGGCGGGTGTTTTTTTTAATTATTTTCTAAAACGTTTGCCGAGTGTCTGTTTGGCCCTCGGCAGACACTTTGCCGAGTGTCCGACAGAAAACACTCGGCAAAAAGCTCTTTGCCGATCTTTGTTTGCCGTGTGCTCATTGCCGAGTGTTACACTTGGCAAACCTTTTGCCGAGTGTATTTTGTCCTTTGACGCAAGGTTTCCGGTAGCGTGTATCGATAATCAACGATGTTGTGTTGTAAATCTGTTGTTATATCTTACCAGGGATGTATATATAATATAATTAATTATTTTCGGTGACATCTTCAATCCATATACGTCGTATAGTAAATTTTGGCACATGAATGAGGTGTTCCACCATTATAGGCTGACTGCCATTAAACAAGATGTCCAGATTTTACAATGAGGATGCAATTCGTTTTTATTTTTGGCTGCCAGATGCAAGAGAAATGTAAATAACACTTCTCTTACATGTTGTTAAATGGTCATGTACCACTTCATTTTTCATTTGGTGCTGCATGATTTTCTGGTCACCTGGTTAGTTCATTAATTCTATATTCTTGCATCATATAAAGCCCTTAGTTTCTCTCATCAGTTACTGTTTTACTGTTCATTTACTGTATTACTGTTTTCCGGTAGCGTTAGATCCTGGCCGTTGCGCTGCTCTTCCCTCCCGATGTGGACATATAGCTGAATTTGCTGATGTGGACAGAGGTGAGGGTGGTTTTGCTTGCTAAGCATGACACGTATGCCTGCTGACGTAGCTAAGTGATGCTTGGCCCACATAAGGGCATGTAGAAAGGTTTAGACGGCTGCTGTCTATAAACATCTTGGTTATCATGCACAGACAACTAAACAGACAGATTGTACAATGTTTTGTCTAATAGACTGCCTGTGTACTATTTAATTCATGTATGAGATCATAAGCAAAAACGATCAAAAACATATTTGATCTTTGTGGATCATTTTGTTGCATGTATAAGAGAATGCACCGTATCATTTTGTATCAAGCTTTTGATTAGATGCACTATTGGTTAACCTTAAACACATTTCATTTTAGAATGGTTTGTACTATATTTTTAGTTTCAGCCATTTGACGGAGGACCCACATGCTCCCGAGTGTCAGAAAGAGCATTTGCACTCGATCACTTCTTGCCAAGGCTCTTCTCCACTCATCTCTTTTCCCCATTCTCTCTCCGTGCTCTGGTTATTCTCAAACTTATCTCCTCACTGGTGACAGAGAGCTGGAGCTCTTGCTGCACGCCGGGCGAAGAGGAGCCCCAGCTCGAGCCTTTGCCACATGCTGCGAGGCAGGTAGAAGATCAAGCTCATGCGGCGCGGTAGTAGGCCGGTGTCGGGCGTTATTCCTGTAGATTCTTCGTGTTGCTCTGTTTCTCAATCTTCTTCGACATGGCAAGAAAGCGGAGCTTGCCCGCCAAAACAAGGGTCGCCGGGTGTCGAGGGGTTGGAGCTCAATCTTGCGCCGCGCGCCGGCTAGCAAGGAGATAGAGCTCAAGCCTGTGCTTGGCAGCGGGCGACAAGTGGTGAAAAGAAGCTAGAGCCTGAGCTGCGCGACGGTACGTCGTTGATGGGCACTCCTCGCCACAGCAAATCGAGCGGCGATGTTTTGGCTGGGAGCTACGCGTACGACGCGTCGACTTGTGTGGGAGCACGAGCCTTCGCCGTAGTCTCGTGAGGCGACGGCATGCCTCTCTCACCTCATTTAATCACGTCAATTTAGGCTAATGACGCTGAGAGCATCTCCAACAGACTTTGTAAATTAGTGTCAATGGGTAAATATAGAAAAAATAAGGTTAAAATGCGACCCAACAGACTCTCTTTCTTCCTGGCTATTCCATCTCCCTTGGTATTCCGTAGCCCCCGCTGGCCATCTTTGGCCAGCTCGCGCGGCTCGCCATCCCTTTCTTCCCCCGCACGCAGGCCACATGAGCTGCCACCGTCGTTGGTGTCGGAGACTCTGGAACTGCTACGTCGTCGTCGCTGCCGAAGTAGCCGCCGCCGTCGCCCATCAAACAAGCCTCTGCGAAGAAGTCCACCGCGGCCCTTGCCCACCTCCGGCTCGCTGATGCTAACCAAGATGAACATCCCAACTAGTCCTCGCCAGCCTGCAAAATCAAACACCAAAAATCCCGCGGAAGAGAGAAAATCAAACACCAAGCTAACTTGGATGCAAGCTGTGAACCGGACATCTCAAGCAAGTACAGAGAAACGTCAATCGGCAGGCCGCAGGGTCCAAGTGTGAGAGCTGCATGCTGCTTGACGCGCGCGGCCTGCTCGCCGGCTGCCGCGTTGAGACGGGGGCCGCCGTCACTAGCGACGTCGAGGCCGAGCCCCGTGCAACATCGAAGTCAGCGAAGGTGCATCGTCTTCTCGTCGCCACCAACGCCCGAGAGAGAGAGAGTTGCTGTGCTGCTGTGACAGAGAGGGGTTGAACGAGTGGCTCATGTGCTGCGGAGAGAGAGAACGGGTGGATAATAAGGTTTGAAATGCTGATTTTAGAGAGGCTGTTGGGTTTCATCATCGTTTTGTTAGCTATTTTGTTTTACACAATAGCTAAATCATGTTTTTACTTGTTAATTTTTACAGAGTCTCTTGGAGATGCTCTGACATGGCTGTATATAGACGGCATAATTAATGCCGTTGTACATGCCCTAACCCCTCCTGTACCCACATCGCACTTGTCACGCTCCCTGTTTCCCTAGCGGAATGCGGCCCCTCGCCTCATCTTTTCTTGCGATCGTCCCTGGCGGCGCAGTTGAAGATTGCGAGCACGACCCGGCCGCCGGGTTACCTGCGACGTGAGTGCGTTTCAAGTTGTCCATCGCGGGCTGGACTATGATCGCACGACCAAACTGAAGATCGCGAGCCACTCCGACAAGGTTTGTTCGTCCCGCTGCCGCTTGTACTTATATATCAGGTTGATCAATTGAGACCATATTGTTTCGCTCACGCCGACCACTAGTTTACAGTTGTACTAGTTTTTCAATAAAATGCTTTGCAACTATCCACGGCAGTTGTTCAGATTGTGTATGCGCCAAGTAAAAACAAGCCAAACGCACATGCTGCTTGTATATGAAATTGGTCGGGCCTTGCATTGTCTGTAATTGTCAAGTCTACAATTAGTCAACAAAAATGATCTACAATTAGTGCAAAGATTTCAGGCTTATGGAATATTTTCTGGAAGACTGGAACTGACCCTGTCAAGCCTGTAATGCTGGCTGCAGGGACGGAGCCAGCACGGGGGAGCCCAACACTACATTTTAGTACTGTCGCAGTGTTTTTCTTTTGGATTTTGCATCCCCCCCCCCCCCCCCCCCCCTTCTCGGCCCACCTTTGCTGGCCCAGTAGTTATTCGGCCCACCCCCACTTGTGGGCCTGGCTCCGCCACTGGCTGGCTGGTACGGAGGAATAGTAGTAGCATCCTTGGCTCGTAGTCTGCATAGAGTTCCATTCATAACATCAGGCAGTTTGATGTCTGAGCTATTGTCAGAACACAAGCTGGTGTTACCTGACGGTAAAGGGGCTCCCCTCAGCGGCAAGGCGCACTGCTTCCGTGGTGTCCTCGTGCGGTACCTGTGCATGCGCGTTGCAGCCTTGGGCCCTTAAGACAGCGCGAGCGGGTACCTGGGCACGTGACGTAGACCAACGAGGACATCGTCATCGGAGCGGCACAAGGGGCGCGCGTCGCCAGGGAATAGAGGAGGCGGACGGGTGCGAGCCGGGCCAGGAGGGGAGGGGGTTAAGTGGCCAGGGATTGTGTGAGCGGGTACCTGAACGCGCGTCGCATGCCGACGAACCATCGGAGCTAGGGAAGGGCAGCGCCGCCATGCCATGCAAACAGGGGTGAGAACCGGGTCAATTTGCTTTTCATCGAAAAAGAAGAAAGCCAGGGAGGGAGGGGGTTATGTGCGCCAAACAGAAGTTATCCAATCAGCATGCCTATGTGTCATGGTTAGGGAGCAAAACCACCATCACCTGTCCACATCAGCAAATCCGGTTTTGGTTGTGCTAAAAGGTGTTAATTGATCCGGTTTCGCAAAACAAGGGGGTTAAGTGAACCAAAGGAAATTTTAAGGGGTTATCCGGAACAAGGGCATATTTGAGGGGAGTAAAATGGACTTTTTCCTAATGCAAATAATAGGCTGTACAAAATACACAAGCATGTCCAGGATTCTATTTTCTACACTATATTATGACTGGCCCTCCAATTTTTGTTCAATCATCCGTGAAACAGAATTTCATGGCCTCATGCTTCTCCCTTGCTGTTTGTATTTAATCTTCCATCATTATACACTACCACAGAAATGAGTTTTAGCGACATGAACATTAGCGATATCTTTTGGATACACGTCACTAAAGGGGGAACCAGTGACGTCTTTTAAAAACACGTCGCTAATACTTCACTGGGGACCGGCATTAGAGACGTGGTTTGGAAAACACGTCGCTAATGGTGATGACTATTAGCGACGTGAATTTAAAATCACGTCGCTAATACTAGTAGCGACGGGCTTTTTGAACCACGTCACTAATAGATATGAGTATTAGCGACGTGTTTTTGAAACCACGACGCTAATGGCGATGAGTATTACCGATGTTGATTTAAAAAGTCGTCGCTCAATAGTACCAGTGAATTTTATTTTATCCCGTTGCTAGTTGCTGGGATGGGTTTTGAATCCACATTTCTATTATATTTAGCTCTAGATCCATCATTTTACTCAGAGCCTGTTGAGTAGCGCAGTGGTCAAGACTAGGGATGGCAATGGGTGCCCGTTACCCACGACCCGACGGATTTTTCTCCTATTAGGAGGCGGGTTTGGGTGTAAAATTGTACCCATGGGTCTGTTAACGGGACAAAAGACTGACTCATCGGGTGGGCCGGGTTTTGGGACGGTTTAGCATAACCCGAACCCGCCACCCGTGGTGACCCGGGCCAAATATAATGGCAGCCCATTTACATAGAGCTCCAAACCAGCTTTGTCCATCTAACCTTGTTCAACTACAGCCCATTTCCCTCAGTTCAGCCCATTTACGCTTATTCAGCTGCAGCAGCCCACTTGCAACACGTAAGACTCCCAAGCAAAGCCCAATCCAAGCTTCTGGCTAGTCCAAGCGACCAAGCCATGTGCTACCGTGTGCCATTTGACTCCAGCCTCCGTCGCCTGCCGCTCGTTCTGTCGCAGGTGTTCGTTCTCCTCACCGCCCGTGGAGTAGCGGCGATGGGGCCTGCACGCGAGGAGAGGCTGAGGGGCCCACCCATGGAGGAGCAACGACGGGTTTGGGTACCCGACGGGTGATTTTTACCCGGCGGGTTCGGGTCTGGGTTTGATTCTCCACCCGTGATTCTTATTGGGTCACCCGACGGGGAGATTTCTGTTCTAACGGATGCGGGTCTGAGGAGGCAAAACCCGACGGGTTTCCACCCGTTGCCATCCCTAGTCAAGACTTTGCTTTCTCTCCGGAGAGACCAGGGTTCGAGTACACCTAAAAGCGGGTTTTTTTTTTTTGCTACACGTCCGTATCGTGGGCAGGAATGCAGGATAACCCTAGCCGCACAAATCCCATCCATTCTCTCCTGCCGCCACCCTCTGGCTCTCGCTCTCTTATCCCTTTCTTCCTTCTCCCGTGAGCAAGCATGGTCGCCCTCCCCCGAGCATCTCCCTGTCCCCGAGTGCCTCCCCTCCCTCAAGCTAGACGGCGCACAGGCTAGGCCTCCCCTTCCCTGAGCGCGATGCTGCAAGCTCGATCGGATCTCAACGGTGGGGCGCCAGATCAACGGCAGAGCGCTGGATCTCGATGGTGGGGCGCCGGATCCACGCTCCACCGAGCCGTCCGTCATGCCACCGCGCCGCAGTCCGTTCCGCTGCGCTGTAGCTGCTCCACCTCGCCGAGAGACACCAAGGCCGCGCCGTCGCCGAGAGGCACCAGAGCCGGATCTGCTCCTGCGCGTGGCCTTCCTGCCCTTCAACGCCCGGCCTCGTTGTCCCCGACCTGCTCCTCAACGTCAAAGGCAGGCGGCGCACGGTGAAGGGATGGCGGCGGGCGCACGCTGAAGAGAGGACGGTGCCGACTCCCAGAATCCTCCCCAGCCCCATCGCTGGCCTGCGGAGGCCATAGGTGAGACCTTGATTTTTTTTTCCCCTTTAGCTGTGACTCGATTCCTTGTCTCTGTGTTATTCCTGTAGCATGCGTTTGTTTGGGCTGGTGTAGGTTGTAGATTAGACTGCAAACTTTAGCATACGTGCCTGCCTTTCGTTTGGATATGTCCATTTCCTACGATCGGTAACTGTGGTGCTGTGATGCACCTTAATAGAAGATGCACATTGCCGTGCTGTAGAGCCTGATCTTTAATGTCAACTGCTCATGACGTAGCTCCTTATTTTGTACTTTACTCCTTGCATTCTCTTCTGATCAAATGGGCTTTTAGTTTTTCTTACTGCAGTTACAAAAGTACTTGAACTTGCAGTTGCATGACCAGTTTTTTCTCTAAATTTTCATCTATCTGTTTCAGATATAATTCTGGCCGAAAATTCATCATTGTGAAGTAGATGAGCAGAGCATTGGATGGTTGGAACCCATCAGCCATGAAAGCAAAGGATCATGACTAGCAGGTATGACATATAATTTGTCCTCTATCTCAACTTCTAGTTCAAGGGGAGTTGTTGCATTAATGTAGAAGAGTTCATAGGTCTTTGCATATTTTAACTTTCCAAACAACATGATGGTGTGAAGAAATTAACCTACTGAATTATGTGTAGCCGTGCACGAACTTAGCTTATGTTTCATAGGTCACTCTTGGTGCTGCTGTGCCACTGCAAGGGGTGTTCTTGTGCGGTTGTGCCTAATATAATCCTATGAAAAAGATACAGGTACGGAGAGCTTCATGTTCTTTGTTTACTGTTATTATTGTTCGGGAAAAAAGATATATGGATCAGCATTCAGACTGTTCAGAGGTTCAGGAAATAGTGCCTATGCACATGATTACCTCTGTTAAGTGAAACCATTCTTATTTCCTCGAAAATACTTCCTGACTGGTCAATGAATACTTGTTGGCTTCTGAAAACTGATATCTAACGGGATGTTGAACACTAATAAACAGAAGCAAATAGGCTGGGTAGAAATGCATTTTAAATGAGCCTAATGTATTTGTCAGAACAGTATTGAGTACTGTAGTTTATCTCTTATGATGTTTATGATCGAATATAAGCTAGAAGTCAAGAAATCAAGTATGATTTTGCTATAGGTAAAAATTGCTCGAGGTATGCAAAGTCAGTGTCCTATCTGCAGGCCATCATTCATTCATATTTGTTCATATATAAGTTCACTTACAATATGAACTGGTCAATGTGTTTCCTCAGTTCCAGGGTATTAGTTCCAAGGTATTTGCTCGTGTGAGTGTGATATTTCTGTACTCTCAGAAGTCATGTTTACTTGGGGCCTTGTATTAGCTAGCTGTTCCAGGGTCTGCTGTTGCTTGTTAATTATACCTGCAGATATCTAAGTACACTAAGATCAAAATACAATCTGTGGGTTCCAGTTCTAAGGGTTCTGACACCTGAAACCTCAGTTCAGCATGACTTGCTGTGAAATCTCAGATCATTTATTAGAAGATTTGTCAATTTAATTTGATTGGTGTTTTATTTCTGGAACTGAGTTGGTGTCTGATTGTAAACTAGTTCTGTACTGCTCTGTTCGTTTCAGATCTGAAGATATTCGGTAAGCAGGACTAGGCTTCCATAGCACAAGACAGGTTCGTTTTCTGGCTCAGACTGCAGCTGTGAGAATTCTCTCTTTTCCCATGCTGCTTCGGGCTCCATTTTATCTGTTTCTCAAGGGATAAAAGGAAAATTGGCTGATTGCTTCTGTAGCAGGTCGATGCTCAACTCTTAGCAGCTTCTAGTTGATTCATTCTTGCTGCATGGCATGGTGGACTAGTGTTTTTCTAAGAGTTATAAATTGCCCTTTCTCCCTTATTTGATGCTCATCCCTGATACATGCTTAGCTTGTCTAACCTAGATGCCTTTTTTTTTGGGGAATCGCCTAGATGCCTGGTTGTGTGCTTTGCCATGTATGTGATCATGATTAGTTAAGTAAACCCCTTTGTTTTATTAGATTTTGTTTTCTGACAACTGCATGGCTTCATTGTTCCTCCCTAGATCTTTTACCAGAAGCTGTGAGCTCTCAGACTGAATGGTGAGTTTGAACAATTTTGTTGTACTAGCGATCGACAGTTCTGTAGTAGCAACAGCTAGGAGTATAAGGACCACCTGTAAGCATGTATAAAGTCTTTAATCTTCAGATGTTGAATAGCATGTATATAGATGAAATGCCCATGTTTTTGTGAAGATAGCATTTTAGTTTGTATATTCTCAGGAACAATATGCATAATGATTGGTGGATCGGTTTCATGTGGTTGCATACGACATTGCAAATTATAGATACTGGGAATTTTGTATGTAAAGGAATATATGTATA
This sequence comes from Eragrostis curvula, assembly GCA_007726485.1. Lineage (NCBI taxonomy): Eukaryota > Viridiplantae > Streptophyta > Magnoliopsida > Poales > Poaceae > Eragrostis > Eragrostis curvula. Next base: position 6,525,189 of record RWGY01000031.1, read on the forward strand.
TATATTTGTATTTATTATGTTGTAGCCATTGTCATTTTACTATCAGTGGATCTGCTCGTGGACTCAGAAATATGAGTACAGAGGGGACAAGATTAAAATAAAGTAAACATGGCAATTTTATTTTTTTTTGGCGTTATTTGCCAACAGCGACGGGTTTCTGAACATCCGTCGTTGATGATGGTAGCGACGGGTTTTGAAAACCGCGACGCAAATAGATTTAGCGACGGGTTTCGGAAACCCGTCGCGCGGAAACCCGTCGCCAATAGTACTACCGACGGGGAAAATTCCGTCGCTAAAGTTGGACCTTTAGCGACGTAAATTTAGCGATGGTGCTGTTTTCTGTCGCTAAAAGCCCAAAAACCCCGTCGCTAAAGCCCATTTCTGTAGTAGTGATAATAATGTAGCCCATTATAACATCTTTGCATTTGTTTTTGCAGCCTGCTATGGACCATTGCAAGTTAAAGTCTAACCTGATCACTTTTCAAAAAAGGTGCTCATATGACATTTTACTATTTATATCTTAGTTTCTTTGCCAAAAATAAAAGTGAATGATGTTAGTTCATATGAAGTGTCAGCAGGCTAAGAGCTAAGGTCTGATTTGAGGTTCACTCACCTTTTTTTTTAGGTTTGCGGCTTGTGAGCAACGTTATGTTTGATTGAATGATAATTTCAGTTCCTTTTGAACCAGTTGCGAAGGAGGAAGTCTTTCTATTCTTCCACGAAGATATGCATCCTTGAGGAGTCCATATGATCACTCTGACGTGACATGCAATTTAGCCCCTTATAAATCGCGTCTTGCTGTAGGATTCCTACATATACACCTACACTCATGTGACGGAAGATCTGGCTGCATACAATTCGAAAGTTATGTATATGTATCATCAGCATGTGTAACTCTTACAACCACATGAGCATAAATAAATTTTAACTTTGGTGGCCTCATAGTTTATGCTTTCCATAAGTGGTAGCCCAACTTATTGCGTGATTGTTATCTCTACGTCAAGCTTATTTTGTGTTTCCTGTTTTATTAAAATAACAATTATATTATCATTTCCTTTACATGCTCCTTGCTGTGATAGAATATGTAGGTAGTGCCCTCTTTATCTGCTCAAATTTATTCCTCAATAATGGTTTCCATACGAGTGTAAATGCTTTCTATTGCTTTGTTTATACCAGTTAGAAGAGCATGCCACTGATAATGTTGCATAGAATGTTCAACTCATATTTATTTATTTATTGCATTGCAATATAACATCAACAATGCCCGCGGCAACGTGCGGGGTTTGCAGCTAGTTATTTTGAGAAGGTGCCATATTGCTGATAGATAGGATTCAAATTCTGATTTTTTTAATCCTTATGTTGTAAATGAATCCTATATGGTTTTGGTAAGATGTGCATCAACCTTGGATTCAATTTATTGTGGAGGAGAAGGTGGAGCTTAATTGAGGTGCAGTTACCGTACAACTATAGCTATCCTGTTCTGGGCTAATTTTGATGTGCAGGCTGAGAATGTAGAATGCTATTTGTTTCTGTAATCTGCATGCTAAGAGGACTCGAAGAGTGTAAAACTTCTTACCTCACTGGTTGTACTGTCTTTGACATGCTGGAGATTTCTAGTTTGGCAGCTTCGGAATCAGTGTGTACTGCTCAGTAGATGGTTTCGAGCATAGTGTCTTTTTTAAATCTTGATTGATAGGGTGTCAATGAAACCTTTTGATATGTGTTTTTTTGTCTTCAGCTAGCATATAATGTGTTATTTCTAGTTACAAATAGCAACCTCATTGTTGATTCCTTAATTTTAGAAATGTGAAATTGCTGTGTATTTAGGGGGTGTTCGTTTCTTTGGCTAAAATTTGAGCCATTTTGAATCTTGTTATTTAAAGGTACTAAATAAAGTTTAATTACAAAACTAATTGCAGAACCTTGTACTACTTCGCGAGACGAATCTAGTAAGGATAATTAAGCAGTGATTAGTAGATGGTTACTGTAGCATCATTGTAGTAAAACATAGATTAATTAGGCTTGTTAGATTCGTCTCGTAAATTAACCCTCATCCGTAAAAAAGTTTTGTAATTAGATTTTATTTAATACTTTTAAATGATAAGATTCTTTTTGATGTGATAAGGCTAAAATTTTAGCCAAAGGAAACGAACAGAGTTTTATTGTTGTTCCAATTATGATTGTTTCAGGTAACGGAGTCTCCTGTGAAAATGATAGGCTAGATCCACGCTCTCATTTGATAGCAACCAACAGGAATGGACGCATGCAACCATTTGAGTTGGTGTAACTAAGAGGCCTCTGGTTGAGTTGGCTAGAGGAACCCAGCGGCATTTCTCAGGTCCTGAATTTGACTCTTCGTGGGAGCGAATTTCATGCTGAGATCTAAGGTCCGGTCCGGTCGTGATCACCTCACATGTGCTACAGTGCCGTTGTGTATGAATGAGGCAGAGGTTCGGGGGTTTTCTGCATCTGTGTAAGAGGATCTTCTCTTCAATAGAATGCCTAGAGACGGGAGTTTTCTGGATCTGTGTGAGAGGATCTTCTCCTCCCCAATAGAATGCCTGTAGGACGTCATACCCCTGCAGGTCCATTTTTTTGACTTAGTATATCATTTGGAGCAATGTGCATAATAATACCATAAATTAGGCCTCTGATTTCTGCAGAGGAAAATGTTATGGTACTAACAGATCCTAGAGTGATTGTGTTTGTTTTTAGTGTGAGTGGCAGAAGAATGGAAACGAGCTTAATTATAGCAAGACAAAAAAAAACATGTGGTCCTTTAGACTGAGGAGTACAGTAACAGGACTACTACTGACCGCTGACACTACGACTACAAGTGCAACAACATAACACACATTCTATGTTCAAGAGGACAGGACGACCATACATCAACAGAGCAAGGCCGGGAGACTTTTTGGGCGCGTTTGGTAGGGTGGCCCGGCCGCCAACCAGGCCCAGCTCGTGCACCTTGGCGTGTTTGGTAGCCTGGACAGAGGTTTGGGCCAGGCCCAGGGGTGCATTTGCCCCCGATTTCGCTGCACTCGCGGAAACGAAATTTCGATTCGTTTTTCCCGGGCCAGGCTCGCGCCAGCCATTTCGCCGCACCCGCGCGTGCAATTTGGACCGCGCCGAGCCGGCCTGAAAAAGGCCTAGGGTTACCACCACGATAAAAGGGCGCCCCAGCCGCTCACCTCCCTCACTCGCCTCCTTCACCGCCGCTTCGCCTCTCTCGCCTCGCGCTCACGCTCGCGGTCGCCTGCAAGGCGGTCGCGCCCTTCGCCGGACTTGGCCGGACTTGGGGGATCTACTTCTTCTGCTCCGGCGACTCGGGACCTCCTTCGACTCCGCCTCCTCGTCGTCTTGTTCCCCTACATCGACTCGGCCGCCGGCTTCGTCCTCCTCTCGGTCGCATCGAGCGGAGGCGACTGCTTCCACTACTTCGCCTACTTCCTCTTCTCCGGTTAGATCTGCTTCGTTCGCCCTCTCCGTCACTCACTCGAAGGTATGGAACCCGTCTCCCATGGCCCCTGTGGTGCTTTGATTTAGGTTTCCCCCTTCTCCCCTTCTCCCCCTTCTCCACTCTTTAGGATGGACATGTACATGGTCGATTTGATGCTCGGATTAGGTTGTACATGGTCGATTTGATGCTCAGATTAGGTTTATTTGCTTGGTGCTCCGACTGGTTTGATTTACTGGATATTTTGTCGATGATGTTCAGTCGCATGCACTGGGTGGCTACCGCAAGGTAGCAGCCGTGGAAGCGATATATTCTTGCACCTATTTCTTATATGATGTTATCCTCACATTGGATGCCAAACTGGACATGGCACTTACTTGCATCATTGTGCATGTAGATGGATTCACGACAACTGCTGCATGCTCAGGCTGTTTCCATGGTGATAGTGATGGTTGCATTTCTCATGTCTAAGCTTAAGGGTCGTAGTAGGCAGGGTGGGGAAGATCCTATTGCTTTGATACCTAGGTCTGAGGCTGATGTCCAAAGACAGAATAACCTAAGCCTAATCTACAACTCCACTGATGAGGGTTGCATTGAAATGTTGCGCATGAGGAAGGCTCCATTTTTTTTCTCTGTGTCAGTTGTTTCGGGAGAGAGATCTGCTTAGGGACAACTTCAACAGTAGCGTTGAGGAGCAGGTTTCCATGTTCTTGCATGTTGTTGGGCATAATCAGAGGTTTAGGGTTGTCCATCAGAATTTCAGGAGGTCAAAAGAAACCATAAGTAGGCATTTCAAGCAAGTTTTGTATGCAATTGGTGAGCTTAGAGATGAAATGATTAGGCCAGCCTCTACTGAAACCAACCCAAAGATTCTAGGTAGCCACAGATGGTATCCTTATTTCAAGGTAACTTAGTAATAATTCTGTAATTGATGAGGGCATTTATATGTGAAAATGAACTAATGTATGCATATACTAAACATTGGTAGGATTGCATTGGAGCGATTGATGGGACACATGTACTTGCCAGGGTTCCTTTGAAAATTCAAGCTGCATTCAGGGGTAGGAAACACCAGCCAACACAAAACGTCATGGCTGCTGTTGATTTTGACCTTAGATTCACATATGTGTTGGCTGGCTGGGAGGGGTCTGCACATGATGCTCTAATCCTGGCAGATGCTTTAGAAAGGGAGGATGGGCTGAGGGTGCCTGCAGGTAACTAAATAATAGACAACAATTAATAGTTAACCAACCATTCATTTAAGCACAAGTAACTTAGGCAATTTTTTGACCTTTGTAGGAAAATACTATCTAGTGGATGCGGGTTATGCTTGTCACCCTGGGTTCCTACCTCATTTAGGCACTAGGAACTATCCAAGGAATGCAAGAGAGCTGTTCAACTTAAGGCATTCATCACTGCGTGTAACTGTTGAGAGGGCTTTTGGAGCATTGAAGGGTCGTTTTCGTATACTGGATAACAAACCATATCATCCATATAAGACTCAAGTGAAACTTGTCTTAGCTTGTTGCATTCTGCATAATTGGACTCTATCTTTTGGGGCTGATGAGGTAGTGCCAGCTGAGGAGAACTTTAGTGGGTCATTGGACAACACAGCTGCAGCCCAAAGCCAAGGTTCTACTCCACAGGAGAACCATGCCTGGGCTGCTACCAGGGAGGCTATTGCAGAGGCTATGTGGGTTAATAGGGGATCTGCTCATGTTTGAATCCATTTATGTAATAATTGATGCATTGTGCCATGTCCTTTATGGAACCATGTCTTGTGATAACACTGATGCTAGGTGCTTGTAACTGAGGCAATGTGTACTATGTTGCCTGGTGGCTTTTATGTTAATGTTGACTTGTTTGTGCTTTTGTTAATGTTGACTTCTTTGTGCTTTTGTTAATGTTGACTGGTGGGTGCTTCTGTTATTGAGTTTCATGCATGGTTAAATCTTGCCTACCTTTGCTAACATGGGTGTGGGAAATGGGGGTGAGGCTCCTTTCATTGGGGCTGTGGCTGATGATGTGCCTCTTCCTGCTGCTGCTGGTGATGTTCCTACTGTTGCTGCTGCTGTTCCACCTCCCGCTGGTCCTAGGCCACCAATGAGGTGGACACCAGCTACCAATGAGGTGGACACCAGCTAACTCTGGTTTTGTCCTTCGCCGCATCTGTGAGCTGGTGGCAAAAGGGGCAAGAACTGACAAGGGTTTCAAGGAGTGCCATGTTAATCAGGTTGCAAAGAACTTGAAAGAGTTTTCTGGTGAAGATGTCACTTCAACTCAGGTGTACAATCACCTGAGAAAGTGGAGGCAGAGATGGGGGAAGGTGTGCAAGCTCAAAGATCTGAGTGGTGCACTTTGGGATGAGGATACTTGCAGCATCGTGCTTGACCATGAGCACTACCTGGGTCACATTAAGGTTAGTGGGGCATGTAATTACATTTGTGTAATTCAAATAACTGATGCATTATTTTTACCATATATTGTGAACTAATTTCTTCCTTCTCTTTTATTTGCAGGCTCATCCAAAGGATGCTGAGTTTCTCAACAGGCCCATTGAGTTCTACACTCATATGGAGACAGCTTTTGGTAGCACCATGGCTACTGGGAGGTTTGCAATGGGCTCTAGTGAGGCTCTTGGTGTGTTTTCTGGTTTTGGTGACAGTGAGGGAGTGAAGGTGGAGGCTGGGGAGACTGCCATGAACAAGAACACTGCTGCTGCTGATGTGACTGAGAAGGTTGAACCTGCTGATGGTTCTAAAGCTAGTGATGCTCCAACCACTGGTACAAAGAGGAAGAGGGCCTTTTCTGAGGAGGAGGCCTTGTTGATGACCAACATGACTGATGCTGTGAACAATGTGGCAGCTGCATTGAGGGAGACTGGTCCTGCTCATGTTGACGATGCACTGTATGATGCTGTTATGCAGGCAGCTGGCTTTACTGAGGAGGCTCTTATGGTTGTCTTCTCCCACCTCCTGGACAACAAGGCACAGGGTAGGGGCTACATCAAGATGAATGATGAGCATCGTGTCCTCTGGCTGAGGACATGGCTGGGCAAGCACTACTACATATGAGCTCTTTGCTTGTGTGTTGACTTTTGATAGGGGTTGAGTAGAGATGTTATATTTGCCTCCTCCCCCTTAACCCACACCCTAGCTAGGTCTAACTCTTTTGTGCAGCAAGGTAGACTGGTTTCATGCTTGGTGGTAGCAGTTCTAACTTTTGGTTCGTGGGATTTGGTAGCATAAGGGTTGTTGGGTGTTCAGATAGCTTGGTCATGACTGGCCTGAACTCTTTAAATTTGTTGCTGAACTTGTTGTCATCTGGGCAACTCCATTCATATATATATATTTCCTGGTATTGTACTTATTTTATCTGTTGTTGTTTCCTTATGTTCTTGTTTGATGGCCTGTGATGAAATGGCATAACAAGACTAGGATCTGGTGGCCATGAATGTTACTTTTCTCTTGGTTTTCATGTTGCCTATGTTTCATGTATGCCATTTTTCTGATTCTTTTGTCTGAAGCCATGTTATTTGCTTGTTGATCTGGTGGCCACTAGTGAGTCCTAATTTTAGCTGATTTGTACATGACTTTGCCATATGCTGAGGCCCAATTCATTTCATGTTGCCAATGATGACAGATATACAACATTCTGAGGCAACATATATGCTATTGCTTAATCATGACATGTGCTAATTTATTTCTACTCTACCTGCAGCTCATGGATTCCTACTATGTTGTGTTTGTTGGGAAGGTGCCTGGAGTTTACTCGAGTTGGGAAGAGTGTCAACGACAAGTAAATCGTTTCTCTGGTGCCTGTCACAAGAGGTACCCATCATATGAAGATGCAGTAGAGGCGTTCACGCTTTATTCCAGGGGATCATCAGTTCCATGTGGGTTGCCGTCTAAATCGATCTCTAAACAATCATTATTTAAACTTGATTGTAGAACAGTTGTAATATTAGTCCTAGTTGTTGTTAATGCCTTTCTCATGTATAAATTGATTCATGTTAATGGTTGAGTTTAAGTAATAGTAACAATATGCCTCATATTTCTGTTTCTGTGTTGTATTGAGAAATGCTGTTGTCTGGGCGGTAACCATCACCACCAGTAGACAAGGGTGACCATATCCTGCTATTGTCTAGAGCACCAAACATCTTCCCTGTATGGCAGTTACCTGTGGCCCACAATTTGTCTAGCCCACCAAACTGAATCTCTACCCGCCCAGCATCTTCAAGCCCAGGCAACCAAACTAACCAATCTGGCCCTCCGCGGCCTGGCTCTGCTGGGCTGGTGTACCTGCAGGTGCACCATCTCTACTGGGAAGGCCCACCAAACGTGCCCTTTTTTTCTGTTTCTTTGCAGCAGGTTCCACTTCTCCACTGCATGTCCCGTCATCTTTAATATTAACAGGTTCTCTACCATCATAACTGTGATTATGTCATTTCACAACCAAACGTGCACCGGTCCTTAGTTGATGTAGTGCTGATTCTCCGATGCCAAGGGCCGTAGCAGTAGCAGCAGCAGGGGATGCTTCTATGAATTCTTCAGTACATACTAACTATAGTTCCGTGTAAAAGACTTTTTTTTTTAACGAAACCGTGCAACTATGGTTGATTTTTTTTTTAAAAAACATAGTACAGATGCAGTCACCCACAAACACACGAATACTCACTCCTATGAACACAAGCACTTCAGTGTTGATTGTGCTTGTGTATATACACAGCCATACAGCGGAGCAGAATTACAAACTACTGGTTCACAAAGACAAGCCTTCTGGTTCAGTGAGGTTGCAAAAAAGACAAGTACAGTCGCTTCTTGCTTTGTCTGCTCCTTTGCCTCAGGAGTGAGTAGAGCTGAGGGTAACATCATACTAGCTCCGGCCAATTTTTTTTTAATGTTCACGGGGAGAGAGCATTCACACCTAAATAGTATTCAAAGTGTGGCAAACCACAGATCAACGGTCTTGGTTTTTAAAGAAACGAGGTGAAAACCCTACATCGCTTGGTTAATTAGGGAAAATCAGGCTAAAATCCTGATAAGCTAAACTAGGATTAAGCAACAACAAGCCCTAGCACAGAGGCATGATTTGTGGCATGACCACAAGAACGAAAAACAGCAGACCCCGACACAGGGGTGATTTTGTGGGGTAACCATATATGACAACAAAACATGGCCCTAGCATAAGGGCGGATTGTGGCCTAACCACAGATCGCTAGGGCTGTTTGGAACACGGGATATTTGCAGGATTTTTGGGGGAACTGGTTCCTCTGGAAAGGAACTGCATGTATGTGTTTGGAATGGAGGAAAGGAAAAGGTTGATGCTACCTTTTTGACGGGAAGCAATTCCTCCACTCAAAATCAAGGGAACGCTCGCTGCTTGTGGTCTCTCTCTCTCTCTCTCTTTCTCTCTCTCTCTCTCTCTCTCTTTCTCTCTCTCTCTCTTGCCATGGCTAAAACCTAGGGGCAAAATTGGCACGAATCCATAGAAAATGACGAACCAACGGCCAAGAAACGCATCTGCTCAAAGACATCCCACTCCTCCTAGCCCTTCCCCTTTTCCTCCCCCATCGGCATTGGCTCTCCCTTCCCCTTTTCCTCCTCCATTGAGGTTGGATCTTGGTGGGGAGTCCGAAGGGGACAAAGAGATTTCATAGAAAAAGGTACCCTATTGGATTTGGAATATGGATTTCTTCTTTAGATGCAATTTTTTGAGTCCTTGCAGTTGAACCGATGCCACCCGAATATTTCTGTTCCATTGCAGTTCATTCATATGTCGTAAGATGTTCCAAAGTAAAAAAAAAAAAAAAAATCTTGGTACCATGTAGAACGACCTAGGCACACTCTTGCTTATGTGGATTGTTTTCTGAAACTCAGATTGTACTTCAAAAATTATTTTAGAAAAGGTTAGATCATATCTGCAGAGATCTAATAATTAGTATATGTAAGAACCATGTGTTGATTTACATTGTATTACAGCCATTTATTTAGTTTCTAACATTTCATATGCACTAATTCAGTAGTGAACGATGCACTTGTTCTCAAGGATATAGATTTTACTTTCTCATGTTGTAGGTTGCATATGCATAGATTATACTAAAACGGAAATCATATTTTTGACAAGGCAATCCAAACGGCAAAAGTTTCTCATTCCTTAGTTTTTTATTCCTATGGTTTTTTCCAAACGGACCCAAAGCAGCGAAGGGGGAATTGTTCTTATACCGGACCGATGCAACCCGAGCAACACTCCAAGGCAATGCCTCCCGAAAGGTTGTCACATTTGGAATGTCAGCCATTGCCTGAACTAGCACCAAGCTAATTCTAGGTTTTCACCCAAGGAACCTAGCTTTGCAATGCATAGCACCACGACAACGCCCTTGTTTTCTTCTTCCTCCCTTCAAAACTCCATGGTTCTAAGCTTTTTCTACCTAGGAAATGTGGGGGGGGGGGGGAGGGGGGGGGGGGGGGGGGGTCCTTGGAGGGGCTCTAAGAGGTTGCCAGCTGGTAGGGGGGGCAGGAGCCCCCCCCCCCCCCCCCCCCCCCCGAAAGCAACCAGTGTTGGTGTTGCTGCGGGGTGTTGGCGTGGCCACCATTGAGCAACCCCCACAGCAGGACGAGCGGCACACCCTGAATTGCACAGCAGGACGAGGAGCCAGGTGAAGATGAGGAGCCTGGTGAAGATGAGGTAGCGGATGCCACACCCCACAACGATGGGCTGCTTGCGCGTGGCCGCTAGGCTCCGTCCACGTGCCGCAGCCTCGCCAGTTTGGGTCGACATGCCTCCGTCGACATTGGATCTGACCCCCAAGGCCACAGATCTAGCTGCACCATCGCTGGATCTGGGCACAAAGACCGCAGATTCGCCGCCACACTGACAGCGCGCTCGGCGTGGGAGCTCCTTGAAGAAAACATCTCGCTGCCGCTATCTTGCACCCATGCCTTGACGGTGCGGCGGACTGGGCGGTGGTTTAGCAGGGGGGTGAAGGGACTAGTTGGCGGCGGCGAAGGCTTGCTTAAGACCATATAAAGCTTTATCAAGCTTGCAGATATAATGTGGAAAGGCCTTGTTCTCATACCCAGGTGGTTGTCTCATATAAACCTCTTCCTCAAAAACACCATGAAGAAACGTGTTCTAAACATCAATTAGCGAAGACTCCATCTTTGTGATACTGCAATGGACAACACAAGACGAATTGTCCCAGACTTGACCACAAGAACTTAAAGTGTCCTGATAGTCAATACCACATCTTTGTTTGAAACCTTTAACAACCAATCTAGCTTTATACCTATCAATGAAACCACCAGCCTTTCTTTTTACCTTATATACCCACTTACAATCAATAACATTGATACCCTTCCTAGGTGGAACAAGATGCCATGTTTTATTTTTAATAAGAGCAGAGAATTCGCTATCCGTAGCTAATTTCCAATGACTATTATCTAAAGCTTCTTTCAAACTGTGAGGTTCATCTACAATAGTAAGATTAGCATATCTAATGGTTCCATCAGTGATCTGGTTACCGGGCGTATAGGTTTCCTGATACCGCGCGTGTTGTGATCTGGTTACCGGACGTATAGACAATGCAGGAGCAGGTTGCACAATTGTTGGTGCACGCGATCCCACAGCCACAATGTGATCCGCACCGGATCCCAGCGCCTGTCCGTTCAAGGTCGCTTGATCCGAGAATGATTGTGTCAGGGGAGTAGTCATCAGTGCACCACTGGGTGCCGCGCTCTCCGCAGCCCCACCTAGGCTACGTGCCATGACGGCAAAGGAAACTGGAGGGCCCCACGCCACACTCTAATTGTGCAGCGGAGAGGATGGCAGATGGACCCCACTTGGGCCCGGCTGCGCCCCCCCGTCTGTTTCATGCATACGTGATGGACCAGCCTGGGTTGTGTTAGGGAGACACACCCGATCCGAGGAGGATGCGCGTGTGCCATCCGAGGTGGATGCGCTGGCGCTATCGTCTTATGTTCCTTCACTAGGATGCACTACATGATGATTTCCAGCACGGTTTTGTTCACCATTTTTTCCTGTTCCTACTGCATGATCTCCAAAATCTTGTGAAGGGTGAGAATTAACCAAGGATTGATCAGCTAGTACACTATCACTCCCATAATTAATGCTTGGAAAATTGAAAATATCACTAGGCAACAAGGCAATTTCCGAGTGAAGGAGAGCTCCTGCATTTGAGTGCATTTGCGCAAAAGGATAAACATTCTCATCAAACACCACATCTCTAGAAATATAAATACAGTCAGTGGAGACATCCAAGCACTTGAATCCTTTGTGTAAGTTACTAAATCCAAGAAAGACACATTGTTTGGAGCCAAATTGAAGTTTGTGCTTGTTATAGGGACGGAGATTAGGCCAATAAGCACACCCAAAGGTTCGAAGTGCAAGATAGTTTGGTTTTTCCCCAAAAGGTTTTTCCAAAGGAGTAAGGAAGTCAATGACTTTGCTTGGTGTGTGATTTATGAGATAAGTGGCCGTAAGGAAAGCATCATCCCAAAATTTCAGAGGCATAGACGAATGAGCAAGCAAGGAGAGACATACTTCAACAATGTGACGATGTTTGCATTCAGTGGAGCCATTTTGTTGGTGAGCATATGGGCAAGAAACATGATGAGATATGCCTATGCGTTGGAAATAGGAGTTAAGCTTCTCATATTCAACCCCAATCCGTCTGCATAGCAATGATTTTTCTATCAAAGAGTCTCTCAACAAGCTGTTGAAAATCATGAAAGTTTGCCAAAACTTTAGATTTGTGTTTAAGCAAATAAATCCAAGTGAATTTACTGAAATCATCAATGAAACTAACATAGAATTTCTTACCCCTACATAGTCGGGAGCATGACCCCATACATCAGAAAAAACTAGCTTAAGTGGAAACTTGGACATGCTAAAAGACTTTGGGTACTGTAATTGATGGCTCTTCCCTTGTTGACATGCATCACTAGAGAAAGGGATTTTATTCTGACTAAGGACTTGTTGAACAATGGACAAAGAGGGATGGCCTAAACGACTATGCCACCGAGATGACGAAGGCTTGATGGCACTAAGAGCTTGTCTACTTAGAATACTTCAGTGGGTAAAGGCCCTCCTTCACATTCACCGCGATGGAGGGTTCTCCTTGTTTCCAGATCCTTAATTAAAAAATGCCAAGGGTAAAGCTCAAAAAAGACTTGATTGTCAAGAGCAGAATGATGTATGGAAACTAAGTTCTTATTTGCATCAAGAACATGAAGAACGTTCTTAAGATGTAAATCACGAGAGGGTGTGTGTAAAATAGCATGACTAACATGGTTAATTCTCATACCTACACCATTGGCGGTGTGAACCTGGTCATTGCCGGAGTACTTGTCACGGGTGGAGAGCTTGTCTAGCCCGCTTGTGATGTGGTTAGTAGCACCATAATCCGCAAGCTAGAAGGGGTCGACGCCATACAGAGACGATGCAGACACAACACTCTTCTCTGCCCCGGTGAAGGACCGATCAAAGTGCTTGTAGCACTTAATCATGGTGTGCCCCTTATTGCTGCACAGGCACTTGTACACCTTCACGTTGCCATTGTTGTTGCTATTGTTGGACTCGTAGCGCTTGGTGAAGTCGCCATGGCTGCGGCCACCATTGTTATTGGGGCGGCCTTGGTCGGGGTTTGGTGGACCACTAGTGCGCGGCCCTGGGAACGGGCCATGGCGTTGACGGAGGAAGATCCACCGCCAGAGCGCAATTCCATGCGCTGCTCGAAGCCAACGAGCTGCTCATAGAGTTCTCCCATGGAGATTCCTCGTCCAGAATCTTAGTCGGCATCAAGCCCAACCAGGATGTAGGACACCAATTCCTCGTCCTCGAGCTTCTTCTCGGCGGAGGCCATGTCGTCCGCCAAGGATTTCATATTGGCGATGTATTCGCCAATAGTGGAGCTTCCCTTCTGGGTGGTCTCCAATGTCATGCGCATATTAATCACATGCGCACGGGACTGGGAAGAAAAAATGGTCTCGACATGGGACCACACGGCAGACGGAATCGTGAACACAGCCACCTGCGTGAGAATTTCACGCTAGAGTGACGACAGCAGGTAGCTGAGAACCTGCTGCTCCTGTGCTACCATCGACGCATGGGCAGGATTGGGCACCTCCTTCTTGGGATTAGCGGGATCGGGAACCTTCTTGTCAGGCATCTTGATCGTGTCGTCGAGCAGGCCCGCAAGCTGCGCCGTGCGCAAAGCAGAGAGCACTTGCGCCTTCCACAACACATAATTGATGCGGGCAAGCTTCTCGGTAACTGGATAGGTCATCGAGAGAGAAAGGTGGACGAAATCAACATGGACGAACCAGAGGAAGATTGCTCTGATTACCATATAAGATAGGTTGAAGCGTGGTACCTCGTCCGTACCCGCCTACGTGTTTATATAGGTTAGAACAGCCCTCACCATAGCGATTACAGCAGAAGAATCATCACGGAGATTCAGCCGTTACGTACTTGCCTTGCATGTCAAGTTACAAATGAACTAGATTCTAATCTATCTCTAGCAGTCGGTTACAATCAGATATATGCGAAACTCTATCTCTAACAAACCAAAGCATGGTATTGATCATGCACTCGCAAAAAAAATGATATTGATCATGCCAACGCTCCGCGAGCTGAGTACTCTCTAGGCAGGCAATGACCTCCGCCTCCTCTTCATCTCTGCAATGAAATAGTAGGATACGCCAAGCCGAGAGCGGCGCCATGCCGCCATCCCATCAGTCTGTCAATGTTCGTGATAATAGTACCTAGAGCCACAACAGAGTCAAGTTCATGTTCTTAGCTGGAGCGAAAGGATCTGAGCTCTTCCTGGTTTGATGTAAGCTCCACATCTATCTATTATCTTAGTATTTGAAGAGAAAAAGGAGCCACCACGTTCGCTCTCAAGATCAAGAAATTACCACGTTAATCCAAAAAAAAGAAAAGATATAGACCGTTGATTTTAATGATGATCTAACGGTCTAGATTAGGACTAGATTAAGAAAAGGCTTATACTATACAAATAGAAATTCGTATGGTAGTCGTATCAACTTAACTTTCCATATTCTATGCGTTCTCAAATACTACATGGAAGCTTTCAAAAGGAAAAAAAATCCCGTCCCGTCTATCATATCGTGACTACAACTCAGAAAGCTTACGTTGTTGCGGAGACAATTTGCCGGCAACGTATCGTGTGCTCGAGCACTAGAGGCCGGATCGAGGCAGCCAGCCGGAGAGCGTGGCAGCGAACAAAGACAACCTCAGGACGATGCATCCCTGGTGTGGTGAGCTGGTCGGAAAGAGCTCTGCCATGACGTTTGTTGAGACGTTGAAAGCATGTAAATTGAACAGATTGATAGGAGGTGATCAGTATTGAGGTAAGCTATCAGATTCCAATTTCGTCGAGTCGTAGAGGAGGGTATTTACAAGGTCTCCATGATCTCTCTGTTGAGCTCGATGAAGGACCGCGGATCGGCCGGAAGCGCAAGTTCGTATTGTAGGGCAAGCAACGGGGCAAACTATAAGCACCAATTAAAGGACACCGATATATGGTCCAAAGGAGGCACTCGATAGGTGGCGCTGCACACTGCAGATCATGTTACTTGAGGAATACAAATATGATTGAGTGTCAACAACGAGACAGATCAACAATGTTTTACAAAAGCAGCTCAGGCTCAAGGCATGAGGGTCAGCAGCAAGAACTCGAAAGGAGCGAAGTAGGCAACCTGCTGGTCCCTAAAGCTTCAGGCAGCGATGGCATGGCCAACGTGGAAACAAATGTTGATGGATAAACTCGATCTTTAGAAGGAGGATATGCTGACTTGGTGACCGTCAGAAGTGAGGGTGCATCCATTTATACCCCTACAGCAAGTCCGAGGAGGAGGACGATTGTTTGCAACCGATATTCCTCCGACTTCCACTCCAATGAAGATGAGTCAGATGACAACCATCACGACGACGAAGGCCATGTCTCCGTCTTCATCGTGCTCATGTCCAAGGACGCCCACAACAGGGCGCGCTGCGACTTAAGCCTGGTGAAGCCGGCGACAGTCCTCTTGACAGGGACATGTTCCGGCAACACTGGCGGAGCCACACCAGGGCCAGCCGGGGCCCTGGCCCCCCCTTGGTTGTTGAAATTTTTTGAAGACCTGATACTACTAAGCCGTTAGAATGAGGTTGCGCATCTCTGCTGAATGCTGGATTCTAGTTCTTAGATAGAACGAGGGATAGAGAGCCAAAGAACTAGTGCTTGAGCCTAAAAAATTGGAGATAACAACGCAAGAACCCACCACTTATTTCATTGCTCCTCATTCGTTGTTTCAATTCATTGCTTCCAGGATACGCTCGCTCAACTTCCCGTCTGAACACTTGCCAATGGTAAGCTTCAGAGCAGCAAATTCTCCTAGCTAGTATCGATCGTTGTACACTATTTACTCAAACTCTCAGTTCTTGCCTACTGCCGCAAAATCTATATATTATGGATGTCTTAGCTCAACAAACGCATCGACAGCTTTCATGGTTGCCTCGCCGGACACCACGCTCCTCGGCCATCTCAATTTTCTACTCTGGTCACCGAGTCATGTGCCAAATCCTTTTTGCTCGGCCCCCCCTTTGATTTGATGCTGGCTCCGCCACGGCAAGAAGCCAAGGTCTTCAACGGAGGGAAACACCCTTTTTGCAACACATCTATGCGTTGCTAGAAGTTCAATTATGTGTTGGTAGTATCATTACCAACGCATTTATCATCCGTTGCTACAGTTGCCGTTGCAAGGGTCAACTGCAACACATGTTTAAGCGTTGGTAACTAGCACTAATAACCGTTGCAGTTCTGCAACGCATATGTCTTCACTACTACGACGTATCTATGCGTTGCTACTACTGGTACCACGCCAGGAAAATTCTGGTACTACAGAACATATAGGTATCTCAAAATATTTATTATAATACTATATCGTAAATTCAAATCATGTCCAGACATGCCATAGGCAAACAATTTTACAGCAAAAAGAATTAGCTCGTATATAAATATGATTATCTTCAAGGGTTGTTCGGCATGATTTACAATAATAAACTTTGCTAATAACATCATCCCAAGTATACTGTATACAACATCTGTATCTAAAATGTCTATCATCCTAAGAATACAACATCTGTATCTAACATGCCTATAGATGCATTCATTCGACATCTCTGTCCGTTCTCCAAGCTAAAATGCCTCTCTTCAATATTTCTGACTTTTCATTTGACCATTCATCCTGCAGAACAAAGATAATAAATTTTGTAACTGCAACCATTAGAGTATATTCATTCCTAAAAGATCTAATTTGTCGGGTTAAACACAGAAGACTCTGAGACATCAAATCAGCAAACTGCAAGAATGTCAGGAAGATCTGAAATTGCCGCAAGAAACACCAAATTCTCAACCCTTGTAATAATCGCAGTCCATATTTAGTCTCTACAGGGGTTCGCATCTAAATAATCTGATAAACGCATCCAAAACTATGGAAGCCCTGGGGGCGCAAGAACAATCCCCAAATTGAAAGAAACCGACCCATCTCTCACCTCAGATAACTTGCTGCCCCATATTCCTTTCGCCAATCCTTGTCCTTCTGCAGATCTGCGAGAATAAACCAAAGAAACGCAAACCAACAGGAAGGAGATGAAGAACAATCGAAAGGACGGCCCCGGCATGGTTGAGCAGCGGGAGGACGAGTACTCCCTATCCACGCATGGTAGAGGCTTGGATCTGGCGAAGGTTGCCACCCCGGACGAACAGCATCTGACGAGAGCCCCGATGGGAGCGAGATGATCGCGTGGAATCCGGCGTGCGTGTGCATTGGATAGGCGGCAGATTGCAGGATTTGGACATTGGGAGAGATGGAAGCCTAGCTCGGCGCCGATGAAACGGCGGCGCAGAATGGGATGTGTGGGGGCTGGTGTGGATAGGGAAGTTAAAATAATCTACGGACGTGGGGAATGCGGGGCAGCTGGGGAGGAGACGGGCAGCTAGCAACGCTTTTGCGTACCGTTCCAAACCATGCGTTGCAACATGGGTGTTTGTGGTGTAGTGTGAGGGCTCGCTAATAGGAAAAATTTATGGGGGACATGTCACGCGAAAGCTAGCGTGTTCGGCCAACTGGAGTCTGCCCCTGGGAATGGGACATGTGAATCTCTGGTACAGTGATAGGCAAGCAAGCTTGAATACAAGGGAAAGAGAGGGATGACGGGGAAAGCTGGCGGCAACCTGATGAGATTATTTCAGAGCTGCATAGACATCCAGTTTGTGAATGTCACGCCCACGGGAGAATCAAGTCAATGAACACGGAAACATCATAGTTCTTCTGAACTAGAGAAATGTTATATTACCACGTAGAGACAAGCCATCCAACTGCACCATGATATGTGAGTCATGATGAAGTTTTTTTCCTAAAAACAAAAACTTCACCATGACTTGCATATCAGTCAAGATTACCAAGGTATAATTGTCCATAGTCTAAGATAATCAGTTTATCAGTCCATGTAGAATTAGAGGAAAAAGGTATCTCTAACCCTTCAATTCTCAAATCCTTAATGGCTGTGTAATATAATCAGTTTATCCATGCAATTCAATGGAGTTTTCAGTACAGTACAACATGATACGCGTAAAAGGATTTGGTGTTCTTTTTCTTTCTTTAATGAAAAATGTGCATTGCATATAAAGTTTTAGTTAAGGATGTGATTTCAATTATTATATTATTTATATTTTTCATGTGGTTTTCTAGGGTGTGTTTCCTAACAATTTAAAAGAGAAAATATATTCACTTTCATTTGAATTTTATTTATTTACTTGAGTTAGAATATTCAAATAGATATTAATCTAAATTTGAAAAGTGAATAATCTAGAAATAGATATTAGATGTATCTTTTTCTATTTTTATTATTCCAAATTTAGCTATTTTTGACTCATATTGGTATTGTGGGTAAAATATAAATAGGAATTAGGGGTATTTTTGGATATTTTTTATTATTAAAATTTATTTTTTGGACTCATATTGGCATGGTGGGTAATCTAGAAATAGCCGTGATGAGTATTTTTGGCTATTTTTATTATTCCAAATTTAGTTAATTGTTTTACTCATAATGGCATGGTGGGTAATTTAGAAATAGATGTGAAGGGTAATTTTGTCTATTTTTATTATTTGGAATTTAACTTTTTTTTACTTGAAATGGCATGGTGGGTAATTTAGAAATGTGTGCGAGGATATTTTTGGCTATTTTCTATTATTCCGAATTTTTCTTTTTTTATAAATATTTGTAGGGGGTTTTGTGATTAATTGTTTCATAATGGCAGTGGTGGGTAATTTTCTCTTCTTATTTTCTCGGATTATCGTGGGAATTTTCTAAATGTAGTTGACCCAATAGTGAAATAAGTTGTATAGAAGATTATCAATATATTTTTCGTGAGATATCTAACTGATGGTTTATATTTGCATGTATGAAACCTTAGATATGAACCTCTAATAGTCCAGAAAATACACAAAAAAAAAAAAGAGAGTACACTATGGCAAAGGCTCTCCCACAGAGTAGTACAACGTGACTAGCACATGTCATATATATGGCGCTGCAAAATCATTTATGTAAAACATATGAAAAGTATATGACATCCTCTCTAACTAATGTTTATTCAAACCACATGTATGATCAGTCTTAGAAAATGTTAGCGATATAGGTGCTTTAGACTATTTATCTAACTTCATTTTGTTAGAGCGGTTGTAACTCTAAATGTGTATTAAATAAATCGTCAGATAGAAATTTAGAAAGACAGCAGAGGCTCTCAAAAGAAAGAAAGTAACTACGTAAAACGATATCTACTATCTAGAGTAGCAAATGTTCTTTATTTTGGATACCGAGAACAAGATAGGAGTTATAGGTTAGTCGAATGTATGAAAGGCCAGAGCATGGTGCCTCAAAAATTAGTCATCAAGTACTAAAGAGGTTTGAGCCAAAAATTTGGTTGAGATATATATGAGGTGACGTGAAAGACTCACAGAGTATACTCAAGGGAATTAAGGGTGGTTTCTTTAGTACACATCCAGAGTTGCAACTGCCCTAACCATAAAAAAATAGCTTAGAGCATCTTGATCATGCTGATCATACATGTGGTTTAATATGCGGAAAGAAATAGCTAGAGCATCATATAGTTTTGCAAGATGAAAACAATGGAAAGACCTAATAAAATAAAATCCAATTCACATGAAACAAATTACAATAGCGTGGCTAGCCGCGCAATATGTGCGGGCAACCTTACTAGTTCCTTTTGAATCCGACAACATCGTCCTGTTGTCTCAGATTTTTAATAGGAGTACTGTCATATAGCGTTCGAGAAACTCAACCGAGCCGGCAATTGAGATTGAATCACCCGCTTGCAACACACTATTATATTTCTCACACCCATAAGAAAATCTTCACTACCTCTCGCTCTCGCAGCACGCCATTCTTTGAAAACTTTTTGACGCCCGCAAGCAAAATTTCTTCCAGACAATAAGTAGAGCATGCCTGGCTATGCTCGCCGTCGTCATGGCATGATGCGAGCATCACGCCAAGGAGAGCCAGAGGAATGAAGGAACTTGCGACCCTGCAGTCACGCGGCGCCAACCACAACCAATCACCCTGCAGTAGCTTTCAGCCATCAATGGCTCGGTGCCCTCCCTGCCCGACGCGTCTCGATCCAGGCCGTTGATTACACTCACTTGTTCAGTGTAACCGCCGTGACAGTTCTGCGCCACTATTCTAACCCGAATTAATCCTGCCAAGCTCCGGGCAAGCAAAGTCACCCACTGGGCAGGCAGGACGGAAATTTCTCGCCCATTCTCCTTTTGAAAACTGTTGCCATGCACTTCATTCAACCTCCGATAGCGCGTCGCCGTGCCCGAGCAAGTGAGATTTCGCATACATAAAGTCAGGGTGACTAACTGCTACTATAGTTAGTTGCACCTCCAGTTAGGAGGTTCGAACCCAAGTCTTCCCTCTCAAGTCTTTTTGTGTCGCTGTCGTCGTCTGAGCTCAGCAGGCCCCGTAAGAGGGATATGCTCCAGTAGCTACTAACTATGGTTCCGTGCAACGACTTCAGTGGTTGATCGCGTTTGTGTGTATATATATAGAGGGGACCGGCAGTACACACTACTGGTGCACAAAGACACGCCGCCTGCTTGACGGAGGTTGCAAAAAGACAATACAGTTTCTTCTTGCTGTGTGTGTTCCTTGTTCGAGGAGTCAGCAGAGATGAGGGTAAGATCAAACTAGTTCCACATGAACTCTTTGTTAATTGACGCTTCGATCGTTATGTTGCTGAACATAATTCGTGGTCAACTACTGCGAAATCTTTGTGATGTATGTTTCCCATGTACCGTTAACTGATCGTGTCAAACCTTCGCAGAAGGAGATGCTCATCAGAGTGAAGACGAGCTCTGAGAAAGGCACCCACTGCAAAGCCATCAAGGTGGCAGCTGGGGTCCAAGGTCAGATTCTTCCTCCCTGTTTTCTCTGCTTTCAGAGAGTTTCTCCTCTGGTTCTTGCTTTGGAAGTGTTATTAACATGTGCTGGATGCGATTTGAGCAGGGGTGGAGTCGGTGACGATCGCCGGGGAGGACGAGAGCCTGCTGCTGGTGATCGGCGTCGGCGTCGACTCCAACCAAATCACCAAGAAGCTGCGCCAGAAGGTGGGCCACGCGGAGGTGGTCGAGCTGCGCACCGTCGACGCCGGCGCGGAGGAGCTCGGTCTCGTCTCTGCAACCGAGCACGCGTACCGCTACAATCCAAGCCCCTACAGGCACCAGCAGCAAGCTGTGGCGCGTGACCACTACTACGCCGGCGGCACTGGCAGCTACCCGCGGGACAACTACTACACCGCCGGCGGCGGCGCATCCACGTACGTGCCGCCGACGATGGTGGCTGGCGCGCGGGACTACTACTACGGCGGCGGCGGCGGATACCAGGCGCCGTACCAGCAGCAGCACTACTACCAGGCGCCGACCGCGAACATGCACACGGTGGTGCACCACGAGTACGCGGAGGACCCCAACAACTGCTCGATCATGTGATACGAGAAGGATCTGCTTGATGATGGTGTGGAAATGGTTTGCATGCCATGCATCTGGTGTCAGTGAGATTCAGTGTGCAGCAGCTACTACCTTTCCAGTTCCATGTAAATAGTGTGGTACAAAAAAACAGAGCATGCATGGTTGGGACTTGGCAGTTCGAGTCTTCAGGATGGCGGTGACTGTAATTTACGGTTAAATGTGCTTTATTGAACGAAGAATTCAAGAACATGCATTCGGTGTCTCCCAATTGAGGGAAGTTGACTTGTGTTCCGTCAAGCTCGGTCCCTTTTAAATCCTCGTGGACGAACGCTCCTAATTTCAACTGTGAAATCCAAATTTCAAATGTTTGTTCACCTACGAAATCTAAGCTTCAACTGAAAACTTTCAGATGTGAACTTTAAATCCCCACTGAGAATCAAATGCTTCCAGACTTTCAGCTGCGTGCAAACGTGAAAAACTTCGAATTATTGCAGAATTAGAGAATGTTTTTTCAGTTAGAGATCGCCACAAGGTTCGCCGGATTTGAGAATTCACTTCTCGACCGTCAGAAAACCTGCATTTGTCACGTTGACCCAGGCCATGATAGCTCAGTTCACCTGTAATGTCGACATACTTGACCCAAGCCATGGAATTGGTGGGTCCAGTGGCAAATAAATTTAAAGCATTGTTAGTTTAGATGACAATGATTTCTCGGCAAAAAAAAAAAAAAGATGACAATGATGAGCTCCACATGCGTCTTGCTTGTGCGAGCACGATGTCAGTTGGCAGTGTTACTAAAAAGAAAAAAGGGTATAATTTTGTGGGTTTAGTGCAATGTTTTATAAATGTGTAGTTTTTTGATAATTTAGAGGCCACAAGAGTAGTTACATGAAATTCAATATAATAATAACTGCAAAACCATGGTTTCTGGAAACCACATAACTATCCAAACAGGGCCGACATTTTACAATCTCACATATCTATGGTGTTTTACTCTCTGTCCTACTCCTATGTGAGATTTCATATTCATGTGCCCATGATCTGACAGTATCCACTTTCTGTCTTTCTTGGTGTTCTTTTTCCAGAATAATTTTCTAGCCAATTATCAACTCTTGCTGAAGTAGGATAACCAGATAAGGGTGCCAACTCTACTCAGTTTAGCAGAGCAAACAATTGAGAAATTTACAAGTCAACTTGTCCACGTACTCAAACCGTGTCCTCCAACTATAAAATCAGCAAGAGTAGCTGCAACATTTTCTTTCCCCGTACGCGTATACGATGACGTGCTGATGCCAACGCCATGCTTTCGTAAGCCGGAGACTTGGTCAGAGTTGTGGCATCAACCCCTCAACCGCTCCAAGATTCTCGTTAGCCAAGCTCATAGTTATAACAAGAAACGAGGCCATGTGTTGGGTGGCCGGACGTATGGGCTTCTGGTTACTTTATTGGCTAATAATGAAATGATGAAAGACAAATTTAAGACGTATGAACTCGACTGTAGAGAACTTGGACTGCATAACGAATATCGTCTTTGTGTCAAAATAAAAACAAAAGTGCCTCTAAACGTATACGGTTGTCACACGCGGCAAAGTAGATATAACTGAAAGAAGGTAGTTTGTGGTTGATTCATAGGTTGATGTGTACCCGAAGATCAGCCAACTACTGAACAGGTGATGTATATGATTCCTCTTATAACTATATCATCGTGTTCGGAACCATGACATCAACTGTAACCCAGTGATTATTCTGGTCCAGATTGTTATAGATGTCACGAAATTGTTAAGTACAGAGCTGCTGTTGTCTACTTCGCACAAAGCCGAAACGTTTGAGGTGCACTGATTGACTTGGGCAAAGACTCAGGTGTCGAGTCACCATCTCGATCTCTAAAAAAGACATGTCGTTTTCTGAATCTTTGTTTAGTTTGTGCTCAGTTATTTTGAACCAACAACCGCCTAGAGCAGGTGCCAGTTTACTAATCCTCTCAGAAAAATGAATCGGAACTAAGAGATGGGTGGTACTAGTATATACGAGCGCGACCAGTCTCCAGCACACGTCTTACTGGTACTCTGAATGTACTACTACCACCATTCAGAGAACAGAACAACATTCTTTCCTTCCTCAGCACAGCTCAGTTTGGGTTCTTTTATTTGAGCCCCTTGAACAGTCGCAAAACCATGCGGGTAAGAGCCAATTCCTCCTCCAACTTACTACTTTTGGTTTGTTGTTACGGTGTACCAGCTGCAACTAACATATGAATCACCAACTTTTTTCAGAAGGAGATCATCATCCGGATTCAACCGGAGTCCGAGAAATGCCGCCGCAAGGCTCTCAAGGTGGCAGCTTCGGTCGGCGGTAAGCTGCTACTTCAGATCCTGCCTTTCCCTCAAGGAATGTAAACCTATCTGAATTTCCGATGCAATGGCATCATACTACCACGCACGGCACGGCACGATGCAAGTTTCTTCTGCTACTGGTTTCTTACGGGAAGAAGAAATGCTCTCGTGTGCCTTGACCAGACGTCGAGTCGGTTTCGATGACCGGTCGGGGGAAGGACCTGCTGATGGTGGTCGGCGACGTGGACGAGCTGGCGCTGATGAAGAAGTTGAAGGACGAGGTCGGGGAGGCCGAGCTCATGGAGCTGCGGACTCTGCCGGCCACGGACGTCGTCGTCACGCAGTCCCCGTACCAGCAGTGGCCCCGGCACTACTCCACTCCTGGCCGGAGCGCCGCCGTGCACGGAGGCGGCGGCGCCGAGTACCCGGTCGCCGCCGCCGGGCAGGCGGGCTACTACTACCCGCGCACTACTCCCAGCCCGTTGCAGCACCACCACTACGTCCCGTCGCCGGTGGCTGGGCAACAAGCAGGAGGATACGGCTACGCCGGCAGCAGCAGCTACGCGCTCGCCGCGGCGCGTAGCCACCCAACGAACTACTCGCCGATGATCGCGCGGCACGACGTCTTCGCCGCGCCGGACGGCCGCGATCACGGCGGCGGAGGGCCCAGCTGCTGCTCCATTCTGTAGCACGTTATTAGTTCCTCTTTTTGCCTTTGTTTTTTTTTTACCCTGATATAGGAGCAGATCGACGATGTGTCTGTTTTATTACTATGACAGAAGTCATTCCTGCTTTTATTGAAAGGAAACCAGAGCTTATAGCAGTTTCGAAAACCAAAAAACAAAACAGAAAAAACGGAAAACAGAGTTCAAAGACTCTCTGATCAGTTTACAACATTTGTGAGCGTAATAAATAAGCCATTTGCCGATGAGGCGATGAGAATCGGCGCGTCTGCATAACGCGAGAACTGATCTTGCCACGATGAAATGCTCTGTTTCGTGCACAGCCATTTTTTTTTTTACGTTTTTACAACATATGGATACTGCGTTCACCGGGACGGACCAACGCGGGCGCCCAAGGGCAAATCCACCAAGTGCTGCTCGCACCACTAGTACGCACTGTCCCTATCCACTGTGCTAGTATTGACGTTTGCATCGCCTGGAAGATCGAACGCAGTCAAGGCAATCGGTCCCGCGTCTGGGAGGCCGGGACCATCGGGTTTCTATCTATTTGCGCGGTCAATAAATCAAGTCAATTCCCAACTTGTTAATCCGACCCAAAAAAAAGAGGGAAAAGACATGGGCTCCCATATCCTTGACAGAAGCAAGTACTAAAGTTGTAGCTCTGCCAGATTTCGTTTGGCTTTACAAAATAACAGTAGAAATCTCAACGAATTTATTTTCGCTCAAACCAGTCTACATAATTTGTATGAAAAGTGCGCGCTCCGAAATTGAAGCTCCTATCCTACTCCTACCTTCGAGAGCCTCAAAGGGTAAGAAAAACATTCTCCAGCAAAGTCCATGCCATTCGCATCACAGGCCACCAGCTTTGTCAAAATGTGAACGATGATGACCCGACAATTAATGGTCGTCATCATCGTAACCTTCTACATCAAACTCGCTGCCACCGCCCAGGGCTGCCACGGCAACCCGGCCTCCGAGTCGCCGTTGGCCCGGCCCCACGGACGCCAGCGACGGAGACAAGAGGAACACGCGCCGCGCCGGTCTTTTCCTTAGCCATATCGGGGATGTGCCAGCTCCGCTGCGGACGGCGGCACGGCGAGCTTGCAACGCTTCCCGAAACGTACCCCGGTGAGGGGCAAGGTGGCGAAATGCTCGAGCATGCAATGGCGCCAGCGAGCGGAAGAAGGGGCAGCCGGGATCCGGACAGGCAGTGCATGCGCCCGCTGGCATGGGCGCCACGCTTGTGCTCTTGCATCCTGCACGTAGAAGTCCACGTCCAAGCATGCGGTGGAGTTGGCGGCGGGGTGACACTCTTGGACCTGGCTAAGTACTCTTCCTACTACCTCCGTTTTTGAAATGTTGACGTTCCGGACAACATGTGTAGGCTAAAATTGAACTAGCAGATATTGTTGGAACGATTTCAATAAAAAAAACAAAGGGAGTAAAGAAAATACTCCAAACAGGCCAGGGAATATCTCAACAGGAGAAGATTAGTCTAAAAGACCAGACAAACTCAATCAGGCCAGGGGAAAGAAACTCAAGTACAAAAGCAGCCCAAACTAGATCATTATCTGCACTACGTCTGCGCGCCCTACTGACCAATCATGTCTGCAATGAAAGTACTTAGCATTTTGAGTAAACTTTTTTAAAAAACTATAATTATTTGCAACTTTCTATCACAAAAACTACAACTTTTAAAGTCTATATCACTAAACTGTAACTCTTTCAACCACCAGTAACAAGAAACTATAATTTTGAGAGCGATATCTGTTTCTGAAATTTAGTCTAGCAAATTAGATAATCAAGGATAACTTACTCTAGTCGTGTGTATGAGATTTCCATTTGGTAAACAGCGACAAAGTTTGTTCAAAATTTGTCAAATCATTGAGGTGAAAAGGAGTTTTTTACATCTTGTCACTTGTCAGGCTTGCAGCCACATATAGCACTCTCGGAATTAAATTGGGGCCCTTTTATGGTTTTTTTAAATAAGGAAAAAGTCCACTTTACTCCCTTCAAGTATGCCCTTGGTCTGGATAACCCTCTAAAATTTATTGTGGTAACACATGATTTGCAAAACCAGAGCACTTCATACTTTTTTGCACTAACAAAATCAGATTTGAGAGTTGATGGTGGTATTACAAATTACGAACGACACGTGTGCAGCTGACGTGGATTAATGATGCATAGGCCACAAATACTTCCCCTGCCCGGCTTGCAAATCGTTCTGCTACCCTTGTTTTCCTGGCGGCGCGCGTCAGTTAGTCTCTGCCTCCTCTGTTCTCACGGCATCAACATCAATGTTGATGATCGCAGGGTCCAACAGTTCAGCGGCGAATACTTTGCCGAGGTGTCTTCCCCTTTCCCTAGGATCGTGCTGGCAATTGATTTGTGCATCAAATGTTTCGGGTTTGCGGCTTGCCGTGGATTGTTTTGAAATTGTGTTGATAGGCGACTTGCCGTGGTTTGTTTCGAAGCCCAAATCGAATTGATCTCCTGTTGTCCATTGTATAGTGTTGGCTGAGTCTTGTGTTATCGGTAATTGCAGATCTAATTTGGTTGGGTCTTGTACTAGCTGTATTATTTGAAATCGTTCAGTTCGAGTTCACTACCGCCTGCAAGGAACGCTAGAGCTCACTACATATTATTGAGTTTAATTAAGTGCCTTATGCTTTTCACATTAATTTGGTTCTGCTCCCCATTGTTGTGGGCATCTCACTGCCTTGTTACCGCAAACACAGAACAGGGGAGCTTGACGATGTACAGCAGTACAGGACAGGCGAGGTCATGTACAGGCATGCGAATCATGCATCTCGCACGCCGCAGTTCATCTCCATTTCCCAAAGCCTGCCGTAGCACTCCCCAGCTCGCCGCGTGTCGCCTCCCGTCGTACCACGTCACTCGCCGCAGCACGCCGCAGCTCGTCTCCACCACCACCCGGAGCCACAGCACACCCGACAAAGCCTACCGAGATGTGTGTGCGCGACATCAGCGCTTGAGGCAAGTAGGGGCCGGATTGGACATTAAAACTGATTTACCTAGAAATAAGCTGCAGATTTCTTCTTTGCATGATTGTTCCTGTTCAAATTCTCAAAGAAATATGCAAAGCAAGGGGGGTGGGGGGGGGGGGGGGGGGGGGGGGGGGGGGGGGGGGGAGCCCAGGTTGGCCTGAACCTGGCTCCGCCCCTGGCAGCCGGGTATAGGTGGAAGAGGGACGATTTGCAAGCTGGGCAGGGGAAGATATGTGGCCAATGCATCATTAATCCAAGTCGGCTGCACACGTGTCTTTCTTAATTTGCAAAACCACCATCAACCCTCTCCACGTCAGCAAATCTGGTTTCGTTAGTACTCAAAGGTGTTAAGTGATCTGGTTTTGTAAATCATGGGTTTTAAGTAAACCAAAATAAACTTTAGAGGTTATCCAGTCTAAGGGAATATTTGAAGGGAGTAAAGTGGACTTTTTTCTTTAAACAATTATGTCCTTCTTGCCGAGTTTTGCAGTTCATTAAAACTAGCCTACTCCAGTAGAGACCATGCAAACGATCCAACAATCAACTTGGCTCATGCAGATTGAGAAAATGCGGACGATGTATGTAAAAATTAAATTCTTAAGAACAAGACGAAAGGAATTGTAGTCTAATGGTTATAAGAGCCTCAGTAACAGCATAGGTTTTGGTACAACTTTCTACGAGGGCGATTTTTTTCAGATTTAACGGCATTGTGTTTTCAACGGTAAATGACGTGGCCGTCGATAGCAACGTGGCAATTCACAGGGCAGAAGAACACAAGGAAATATCAAGAAATCCGAGAAAACACTGGAAATTTCGAGAAAATCAAAATGTGTCAAAACTTCTTGTGAACTAAAAAAGGTCCTCTGAAAATTCAGGTCAAATACCGAAAACTTCAGAAAAAAAAATATAAGAACCAATATTTGTAACAGGAGCCATGAACACAAGAATGTCACAGAAAAACTCTATTTTGTCATAACATGCATCCAAGGTTCATATGCAAGGTTCATGAAAAATATTGAAAACTCAACCAAATCCCGCACTTTATGCCATCAGGCTACTTATGCTACTGAATGATTATTACATTGCTGGTCAAATCTAGGACACATGCATCTCATGCAAGCACGCGCTACCAACTAAATTGCCTACCAACAACTTGTGAGCAACTGGTTGGTAAAGAAAAACCCCATCACTTAGCTCCCAGCTAAAAGGCATATCAGCAGTATAAAGGGCACGTATGCAAGACATGAGCATTATATTTATCGGCGGGATA
Organism: Eragrostis curvula; assembly: GCA_007726485.1. Classification (NCBI taxonomy): domain Eukaryota; kingdom Viridiplantae; phylum Streptophyta; class Magnoliopsida; order Poales; family Poaceae; genus Eragrostis; species Eragrostis curvula. The sequence goes on from RWGY01000031.1 coordinate 6,554,014, forward strand.
TTTACAAAAGTCAGACAGCTAGAAATATGAGCAATTTATTAATGACCATAAAGAGATGCCCCATTTACTGAAACAGAATATGAGTCTACAGGAAGCTCACAGAAAAGCAGTGCTAGATATAAGATTCTATGTAGACATGCTACTTTACTACTACTACTAACTTGAGAATAGGCGCAGCAGATTATTAAAGAACTTCATTTTTCATAGTGAAGATTTCAGAACTTCATTACTACCTGAAACTGGTTGCTATCTTCAGAAGCAAATCAATCAGGCAGTGCACAGATTACTGTTGCAGTTACGGCAAGCGACAGAAAATATTGAGCTAATTACCAAATTATGTTTGTACTATTGTTTTAGAGCTAGGAGATAAAATAATCTAATCAAATTATTTACGTTGTCACATCATTCAAGAACTGAACTGAAATTCTATGTCACAACTGCCACAATTTAATAGATTTGTCAAAGTTGAAGAGCATACCTATGGAGCATCCCATCTCTATGCAAGCTTACTGCAAGTAAGAAAGAACCAAGCATAAGATGCAGTACCGGTTTGCCTTATTGTATCCGTACAAAAGCAGAAGTAATACCAGTTTGCCTTATTGTATCAGCGCAAAAACATCAATTAATTTTTAACATGTAAAGTATTAATACCAGTTCGCATATTGCAAAGTATAAAACACACAAGCAGAATTAATACTCTATTTATGCAGCCTGCAAGACTTAGTTTCAGCAAACAGATAAACACGGGCAAATTCTAAACAGGGCACCAATCAATCAAGCAGTAACATTTGTTGCATGCAAACAGTTTCAGGATGAAGAGCATACCTATTAACTGTACTATACTAGTAAAAATGCACGTGCGCCACGCACGTGATTAAATATATACATCACTTGGCAGGAACATAAGAATTTTATGCATCTTGATTACTTGTTTTTTAAAAAAAAACTTATCATGCATACCACATTCGACTACCAAACATGAATTAGCAACCAAGATTAGATTCGACTACTTATTGAGATTCTTTTTTTCATTGTCGTTTATTACTCCTCTAGTACCCATACGCACCGAACCTGGGATGTTGCCTTGTTTAATAAAATTTCTAATGCCCTTTTGATTGAATTTTAGGGAACAATATATAGTACTCTTCAATTAAATTTGGAAATTAGTACTTTAAAAATGAATATGAATATAGATTTCTACAATATAGCAAACATAGTTCAACCATAATTTTTGAATTATTTAGTCCCGTTGTATATTTATTTTTTATTTATACTCTACCAAGCAAATGAGTGACATATATGCACATTGGTAAATGAACAAGGAGTTTCACGGTGAACATCTTATTTATTTATTCCAACAATTAGGGAGGGGGGGGGGGGGGGGGGGGCATGTTGGTCCATCTCATCTAGCCCGTTCAGGTATCCATTGTCATCTATACCATAACACGCCTTGGTATATTTCCATCTCAAGGTTGTAACCAGTAATTAGTCTAGAAAACTTTTTTTAGGACCGTCTAAGAACTATGCGATGCTCCCATCGATCAAAAAAAGAAAAGAAATTATGACAGACCAATTAGTTGAGGACTCATACGACCACATGGGCTCATACTATTTCTAATTAAATATCCCCTGAATATAGCGCTTTGAGTAGGATCCAACAGTCCGGTTTTCATATAAAAAGGTAAATTACCGGCATCAGCAGTAGAAGAAGAAATCAAGCAAACATATGTGTAGACAGGCACTAACCAAACAAGTTTATATGTGAAAAAATGATAGTGGCCGTGATTTAGAATTGATCTACTCCACCTTCCTTCATGACCACATCCAGGGCTTTCTTAATTAGTGAGAGGTGCAGCTCAAAATACGAATAATTCCATACAGTCAATTGCTCGCCTCTCTGCAATATTAAACAGAACTCAGTGCAATTTATAATTGAACACCCTTTGATCCATGCAAAAAAATAAATTTTGGACATTGCAACATGATTATTCTCGCCCCCCCCCCCCCCCCCCCCCCCCCCAAAAAAAAAAAAAATCAAACTGATCCTCACCAAGAAAAATAGTACAATTCGCGTGCCGCATCTCAGATTCTGTGGGTGATTTTGTGAAAAATTGAAGGTCAAGTAATTGAATACTACCTGGTCAGTAGGTACCCAACAAAGCCGCTCTTTTATCTTGTTCTTTTCTGTCATCATGTTGAAGCTGCCTTCCAGATAAGTTAGTGCCTCGGCAAAGTCATCCAAAAGTTGATCCCAATCTGGAAACTGAGAGTCATCAACGGTGAGGACAGGATTGAAAATGTTCGTGTAACTCTGGTAATGTTTCAGTCAGGGCCTATACAGAGTTAAATAAACTAATTAGCTCATGAAACGTAAAAGCTTGGTACAGCTTACTACACAGTGGTAGCGATGTAGACGATTGGATCAGAGTCTTTGCAAATTTGGCACAAACCGTAACAGTCCATCGATCAGATTTGTAACTGCAACAATCCATCGTCCAATCGCCATGGCTTAAAAACACATCAGATTTGTCCAACAAATTAAATTTGGTCAAACCGCAACAATCCATCAGATTTTGCATTCCTTCAAAATTAGATGAACAAAATCGTACGAAATACATCACTCAGAACGTTTGGCAACACGCATGATAGAAAAAAAACTCAATTAACTGATTCGTCGTCCTGTACCTCGCCCCGCCGCCGCCGCCGCCTCGGCCTGGCCCGCGCCGCCACCTCGTCCCGCTACCGCCGCGCAGCGACCTGGCCCCGACGCCGCCTCGCCCCGCCGCGCCTTGACCTGGCCCAGGCGTCGTTGTCCTCGTAGCCTCGCCATAGATCGCCCTCGACATTCTGGAGGAAAGAGACCTTGGAGGAGGACTGGAGAGGTGGAAGGAAGGAAATCAAAGGAAATAATCAAGCGTAACACGTGGATGGAAGGAAAGAAATAATCAAGCGTAACAGGTGGAAGGAAGGAAATCAAAGGAAATAATCTGCAGGCGAGTAGAGCAATCCATCGGTGAGAAAAAAACATTTTTCTGAGCGTGACATTCATGTAACACTTTCCAAAAAATGAGAGTAACAGGTGGGAGAGAGAGGGGGAGCGTGACGCCTGGAATTTGGTGGAACCATTAGGTGCGTTGGATTTTGGGCCCACAATATGGCATGACGGTTCAGGGTAGATAGGCTGGCAGAGTACAACTGATATTTCTCCCAACTGGTTCTTTAAGGGTTTAGACTACCCTCTGGTTGAATATGTTGGTGCTCTGCAAGGACAACAGAAATAGACATGTCACTGGTATTGTTGGAAAGAATACGTTGCAGCAGAGTAACACTGCTATGGTTCTTTCACTTCAAAATCAGACAGACAACCTGATACTTCATATTGCACGTCAGTCAATGGCAAATAAAATTGCCTCTTGACTTTCAGCAAAACATGACAAACTATCAGATAAGCTAGATGCAGAACATGCAAGCCAGCGACCAAAACAAGAGATTAACATAACCACTTCTGTATAAGATTTCAGTATATTAGAAGCAGAGCAAATTATGTCAAAGATTTCAGTATAGCAGAAGTTGGACCAAGGATGGGATTATGTCAAAGATTTAAGTATACTAGATGCAGAGCAATGCCAAGCTAGTGAATGAAGGAAGTCTTAATTAGCAAGATGGATAATAAGAGTTAATCAATAGCGCTATATTAACTACCAGTTTAGTGCACCTGGATCAATCAGTGTGTATCTTTGAGTCATGTCAAACTTTGCAGTGTAATATTGTACGACTACCAAAGTATTGATACATGTGCAGGCAGATAGAAATATCCATGCATGTCAACTGTCAAGAACTAGCACCAATTAGCATAGCCACTTATGTGATGCTAGATCCTAATTTCGGGTAATAGATGAGCTTGAAAAATTAGTTTGCACAAATTTCGAGTACCCTCCTCCTGTTTACTGGATGCTACTACTTATCACACGCAGCAGAAAAATATATTGAATCTAGTGGTCAAGCAATGGATCGGACCCATCAAACGACCAGCAAAAACTAGTTGGTGGCCATGATGGAACAGCGTCGCGGGGGAGGAGGCGGACATGGCGTCGCGGGATTGGCGGCGGGCGTCGAGTGAGCGAGAACGAAAGACGGGGAAGAGAGACGGAGTTGGTGGCCACGAGTCCGGGGACGTGGATTCCTGAGTGCCCCTTCGAAACCGGCCTAATTCGTGGCGTCTCAGCATGTGGGTGCCATTTGTGTTGGCCTTCCAAAGGCAGGGGTGAATGGTCCGCACGGGTGGGGTACCCCGGGTTCGGACGGGGATCACGGCGGCATTCGGCCTTCCCAAAGGAGGCTTGGATGTGGTGTGAAGCCAAAGGCGAAGTGAGAGCCGAAGAGCACCACTAAGACACTATATTACATCAATATATATTGTATACAAATTAATGCTAACAACTTAATCTAACACAACATTCATTTAAAATATGTGCTGCACTTAATTCAATCAGTGAGAATGAAGAGAGAAAATTACAACATGGTTTTACATAAAGATCCCGTCTAATTCTAGTTCAACCATGGCCACGAGACCACAGTCCAGTACACGAATGGATTTACGTATTATTGACAAACACAAAACCATGACATATGTCTGAGGTGATGATACAGTATGCACATAAAATAATGCATGTTCGAAAAACAAGGACATATTTCATACTACGATATTATAGATTTTATAGTCTGCACATTATGCAATGCATGCTCTAACTCTTCATATAGTTAAGTAGCTAAAGTAAATAGTTTAAGTATAGAAGCAGGAGACGTGGCATAATGAAGACCATGGGAGCTTTTTAAATAATATCAAACATAAAAGAAGCATTTGCCAAACAAACTGTAACAACACATTTCTAATTCAAGTTACTCCTTTCTAGAGTCTAGCTAGAAACCCTCCTAACTATTATTGGGTCTACTTACGAACCTCAGGATTGTCAATATCAGTCCACCATTTACACTTCAAGTTATTTTTCATAGCCGTCTTGATGACATGGACAGTTGTACTGCCATATGTGGCTTGCCACACATCGCCCTCCTTGGCTCCTTTCCCTGACAAATATTTTTTTTTGTCTAACCATATTATGGGTAAAACCTGATTTTTTAATACAATAGGAAAGAGAATGCTCAACAATTGACTCATGCCACTTTTTTTTAAGACAAATTGACTCATGCCACTTCACAAGGCTCAATGCTCAAATGAAAAATATAACATGACATCAAGTAGATTCATCAATGTTGGGTGATCCATGTTGCAACTACAACGCAAGCACCACAAGCCCTTGCCTTTCGTCACATCTGTAGGTCGTTGTAGAATACGCCGACGAGACGATCCTTGGTAGTCCAGATCTAGCTATTATTAGTGCCCCATCCTTGGCTTGACAAGTGACAGTTGTGGGTTTCGTCTACGAGGGATACCTCACAGGTTGCGCGTGGAAGCCCAACATCTGTAGTCTGACTACGCCCCGAGGCGCCTGACCACACGGGTCGGGGGCCTATTCGATGACTCCGACAATGGAGCCCGAGCTGACCATGGGCGTCCACAGTGGTCGGAGTGGTGACTAGGCCAGAGACGTCATCCGTGACAGCAGGACGACAGTCCTGCCACAGGTTGTCATAGGTGTGATTCCTTCCTCGTGAAGGAAACTGCTGGATCCTTTATGCTGAAGCCACCCAGATGACACCCGGAGGACAGCTGTTCGGAGCCCTCCGGACTGGAATACTCTAGAAGCCGCAGGATGGAGCCCCACCACCCCGACCATACTAGGCTCCCCACTACGTCCAGACTCGACACTGACTTAGTTTAGGGACCCACATGTCAATTTTGTAACCTCACCCCTAGGACTTTATAAAGGGGGTGAGGAAATTCATTTTGTGGCTGGCTCCCATTTTGTTCTTTTGTACCCCCTTATATACTCTTGGTAGTATTCATCTTTACACACACTTGTAAACACACACACACGGAGCTTTCCCCTAGCTTGCATCCACCCTCTTGTAAGATCTTTGAGCATAGATTTTCATGAGGAAGACGGACTTATAGCTCGTCACTGGACGTAGGGTTGTTATCCTTCGAGAGATCTGAACTAATATAACTCTTTGTGTCAATCTGTGCTACCATCATTTTTCTACGAAAGTGTAATACTAACTAGTATTGTTGGTTCGTTACAACGGCAGTTTCGGTGGAAGCTTCAATGAAGAGGGAGAGGGGAGGGGTAGGAGACGATGGGAGGTGGCTGTGGACAACAACCATTGGGCGCCACCGCTGGACACCAAGTCAATTTATCTCACCAAGCGTTGCATGCATTGTACATGCCCTCTGAGGCGCCAAGTCAATTTTCCTTAGTGTTTCTTCTAAGTTCTTGCATTGTACATGCCCTCTGAGGCGCCAAGTCAATTTATCTCACCAAGCGTTGCATGCATTGATATGTGGGTAAGAGAAAGGCTAACAATTAAAGCAAGGCATGCAGGCAAATGACGGTGCGGGAGGGGGGACTAGCTAAAATAAAAACATTTGAAATATATTTTACCTAATCTCTTAGAGTTGCTCTAAGGCCATTGAAATCGACACCCAATACTACAACACGTCACTAAAATTGTACAATTTTCCAGAGAAATTCATAACATGACAGTTAGATTCAGAAGCCCTATTTCCTCTTATACTCGACGAAAAATTTCATATAAATACTCGTCGGAGCCGATGGAGAGGCGGGGCAAGAGCGCCACAGTGGTCTGCCCGCCGAAGAACTGACGGCCTTCCTGCGCCTCTTCTTCCTCGTCCTCCTCGAATGGCTCAAAGCTGCCGCGCTGTGCTCCTCTTCTCTCCCTAGCTTCGCCCCGCCTGCATGGAATAAGCATGGGGGCATATGACCCTTCCAGTAGGGGATTAACGGGTAGTTGGCAACATGGTGGTGTGAGTCTGCGGGTCACGACCGCAATTTCGAATCGCAGGCTTGCGTGTTTTGGATTTTTTGGGCGGAATTTTCTGGGGCAGAATAACTTAGGGCAGGCAACGTCATGGGAATTCATGAGTTGTAGAGATTATCATTTTCTACCGTACAACATGGAATTGCCAGCGTTCTTCCTGGCTCAACTTGGTCACCTGGTACATGAGTATAGACTAAGTAGTAATTACATTGTTCTTCCTATGCCAACTTAATTGGTGAATCATTTATGTGATATCAATATTTTTGTTTTTGAGATCATGCGATAAATATGTGGTGATCGTCCTAGGCACAACCAGGTTAATTAACGTCAACACCGGTTTATTTGCTATTTCGGGCCGGACTCCAATTAACCGCGGACTGCAAACAGGTCAGAAGTTTCGGCTCGTATGTCGTATGTACAGCCCTGTATCAAGATTAGTTGATCCAATCCAATATCCAACCCTAGACACGAGTACGCAGAGGTGCATACTCTGCAATATCCAACCCTCTTTATCACCCTCCTTACTGAGCTCATCTTCTCCCTCCTGCCTGCCAGCTTTACTCTCTAACACCTTGTCCCAGGAAATCAGCAAAGGTTCTTGGTTGTTTACTCTGAGAATTTCTGCAGTTGGGTCATATGTTGCAATAGGAGTACATAAGTTACTCTCTTCCTCCACTGGTGTCTTCTGGTCATGCTCCTCCTCATCTTTTTGCCTCTGATGACTTGTGCCAGACGTGCTGCTATTGTTGTTGTTGCTGAACTTCCCTTTTTGTTGTTCCTTCTTCTGTTTCCAATGGGCCTCATCAAGATCATCAGCTTCATCATCATTATGTTTATCATCATCTGATTCATCTGGTTTGTCATCATCTGGCTTGTTCTTTCCACTAGCCCTTTCCTTGAAATCTTCAGCTACCACTCTGATCTCATATCCCACTTTTTCTATGAACACCTCTATGAAGCCCCTTAGGTTGCTGACATCTCTGCAGTTCAGTTTAACCCTCACTGGGCCTGATCTGATTAATGTCAGCTCATCTATCACTACCACCTCCCCAATTAGCTCAGCAATAAGTTTGACTGCTTCTGGTATTTTTGCCATGGGAGGAATAGCATAGAACTTGACCCATCCTGTTTGCAAGATTGAAGATGCTTCTGCATCAATTATTGTTTTTGTCACCTCCACCTTGATTGTGTTCATATCAAGTTTCATCCCCCTTGAGAACGTGTCCAGAATAATCTGACTTGGGAACACAACCAGGAACTCAGCTTCAGAGATTCTTTTCGCCTTCCAATTCCAGTTAGAATCAATGAACAACTTCAATTCTTCAGCTAAGGATTTCTCTGTAGCACTGCCAGTGATTATCTTCACTAATCCCGTTGGGACTGAAGGCTGCTGTGTTGTGAACCCGGGGATCTTGAGGCTGTAAAAACCATGTCCTGGAACACCAAACCCATACATGTGCATCGAACATCCCTTGCTGGCTGGACAATTTGTGGATATATGTCCAGAGTCCTTGCATCTGTAGAAAAAAGGTTCATTTTTGCAAATTGCTTGATGGTGACCCTCCTGACCACACCAAAAACAGATTCCTGGACCTGGTCTCATATCCTCCTTCCCTGAATTGGATCCCAGCCTGTCATGGATGTTTCTGCTTGAGCTTGTTCGATCTCCTATGTTGACTTGGCCATAATTTGTGCCCTTATCTTCTACCGCCCTCCTCTTTCCTGCATCTGATTGCCTGTAATTCCTATCATCAGCTTCCTGCTGCCTCTTGCGATTTTGCCATTCTCTCTGCAGCCTTTCTCTTGTAGCCTGCTCTTCTTTCAGATCCTCCTCCCTCCTGTCCTGGTACCTATTCCCCACCTCTCTCTCCTCTCTCCCATCTCCAGACCTGAATCTCTCATCCCTTCCTCCAGCAAAACGGCCCTGCCTCTCTTCCCTGTCATCGAACCTGCCCTCACTGCCTTCCGGCCTCCTCTGCTGGCCACCATACCTTATTCTTGGGTCATTCCTGCACTCCCCCATGAAATCCGCCTCTGGTCTCCTCGATTGATTCCCTCCTGGCCCCCCAAATCGATTCCTCTCCAGGTTCCTGGCCATCTCCCCAATCTTGACTGCACTCACGAATTGTCTTGGAAATTTTTATGGAACCCTAGCTTCTGTCCGAGCTCTCCATCCCTCTCTCCTTATTTCTTCTGTGGTAGCTGGGCAATCTCTGGACCCATCTGTAGCTCCCTTGGGCCTCCATACCCATTTTGTTGGTTTGTCATCTCTCCAAGAATGTGCAAATAAGTCCAAAAAAAATCTGCCGTGTGGCCCAGCACTGTTTCTCCTTTTTTCAATTACCCCCATAGTGTTTTTCTTAATTTGAACTTTTGGCGCCTCCTTCTGTTCGTCTGCTCTCCGTTCTTCTACTCATTGTAAGGATCACGGAGTACCGAGAGGGGGGGGGGGGTGAATCGGTAGCTCTTGTAAATTTCTCCGGCAAGGTACTTTAACAATCCTACTAGTTTGCTAGGTGATAACAAGAAGCAAGCAAAGCGCACACACTAACAAGACTAGCTAAGAGCAGCCCTACACATGCAATTCTACCAAGAGCAAAACGAACAACCCTATCAATCAATTCTACTAGCAAGAGATAAATGCGGAAGAGTAAATGCTAGTAAGTAAAGAGATGAGATAGAGATTGCTCATGGATTTTTAGCCCATGGTATCGGGAGGATGGCGCCTCCCCCTAGTCCACGTTGGGTCACTCCCGCCGGAGTCTCGACCCCTCCCTCCGCTCGATGGCGATCCCCTCTAGAGCATTCTTCACCCTCCAAGTGAAGACGCGGGCACGTCCCGCCGCCAACTCCGGATACTCCTCCGAGGGTAAGGATCCGCACGTGATGCGGTCCAAAGGGCGCTCTCTCCTTGTTGCTTCTTTCACATGGGAAGCACGAAGACCGTGTACAAACTTGTAGAGACTTCCACAATCTTTTGGCAAGCTCTCTACCAACACCTAACCGGTCTAGGTCTTGCCATAGACCAAGAGTAACAGCTCAAGATGATTCTCTATGCACACACTAGCCCTAGAGATCAAGGATGCTCTTGTTACTCTCTCAATAGCACTAAGATCACTCCAAATCTTCAACAAGTTCTCTCTCTTCTTGCTCTTGGCTTCTCCTAGGCAACCTCACCTGTTTCACTGGCCAAGAGACCCTCACAGGGGTAGGCAACCAGCTATTTATAGCCTCAATCCATAAAACTAGCCGTTGCCACAAAAGCAGTCACTTCTGCGTAGCCACCGTATCATACGGTGCCCCAGTCACCGTATCATACGGTGACTACTTCTCCTTCAGCCTCTCCTGCTGACATCTCAATCTTCACAGTCACCGTATCATATGGTGACTGGCACCGTATCATACGGTGACTTCTTTCTCCTCTTCTTCAGCAATTTGTCCAAATTGCACATCCCCTGAAAACCATACGGTGACCCACCGTATCATACGGTGACTCTACCAGTGACTCTACTTTCACTGGATTTACTGCTTCATAGTCACCGTATCATACGCTGACCTTTTCTCTTCAGCTTCTTCAAACTTCTTCATTTTCCAACTCTCCTGGAAACCATACGGTGACCCACCATATCATACGGTGGCCATCATACGGTGACTTCTACCAGTGACTCTTCTTTCACTGGATTTGCTGGCTGCAGTAAATGTATCATACGGTGACTACCACCGTATCATACGGTGGCTTTCCTCTGAAGTCCATCTTGATCATCTCCTCGATCCTTGACTTCATCTTCACTCTTCTTGGTTCCTCAACTGTCTCTTCTGCCACCCTAGCCTCTGAGAGCCTCACATTGCATCCAATGATCTCTACCACTAGTGTGCACTAAGAGAACCAACTCGAACCCCCTTGATAGTCCGGTTTTTCCTATGGACTCAAGCCTACATCTACACCAAGCCAACACTTGCTTGGATCTAGCATGTCCTTAGCCTTGATCCATCTTCTCGACCGCGACTCCATCAAGTCCAATGTCCCGAGTTGACAAGGCAACTAATCATCGAGATCTTCAATAGAGAAGGTTGACGTAGTCCTCCATCATATGCCACCATAGGCAATAACCTACAAAAGTGTTAGTCACATACGACATGATCATCCAATCACCAAAACATTCATACCTTTGGGGTTTCCATACTCCGATGGTCATGAAGCTTACAATCTCCCCCTTTTTGGTGATTGGTGACAACATACATAAAAGATATGGAAAGAACACGCAAGTATTGATTGAGATGATTGAATGAGAAAGCAAAGCATAACTAGACCGCTCAAGTAAAAAAGGATACGGGTGAATGCAAGAGCAAGAGCGTTGTAGTACTCGATCACTAAGAACTATGCATCATGATATAGGATAGATAAAGAGTATAATCATGATGAATAGCTAAGAGAGGGACATAGCTCAAAAAGGTATCACCTGCAAAATAGAGTTAGTGCACAAGGGTGATATGTAAGTAGAGAGCAAAGAGCTATGTCCACGACTCTTGTGATGATAAGATAACGAATAAATCCTACAAAAAGCAAGTTAGTCCACAAATCATCACAAGTAAGGGATACATACACAAGGTATCAACACATACATCACAGGCATAACAATACCAGATAGATATATAATACGAGTCCAGTGTATGTAAATGAAACCAAGTCCATTCTCGATGAGCTAAAACAAGGCAAAGGAAGACCGAGCTCATCGAGAACCACGAACATCCAAAAGAATATACAAAATAACTCCAAATGTCCTGACTATCCAAAATGCCCGAGAGCTCCCCCTAGGTACAAGCACTCTCGATCAAGTCTCACTCCCAACTCCACCTAGACATTCTCTCCCCCTTTGGCACCAAGTACCAAAAAGATCATTGAGGAAAGATATGCTATCCTACGCATCGGGGTCTGGAGGTGGTGTAGTGGCCTCTGAAGTCGAAGAGCTGACTCCCCCTGAAGCTGTGCCTGCCACTGTAGCTGTCGTGCTGTCCCGCTAAGTAGGTGCCACTGGTGCTGTCCAAGTCATCGTCCTGGGTATCCCTAACTCTGGAGTCTGGAGTCGTCGAGAAGTCTGCACCTCTGTCTCTGGAGTCTGGCAACGACGGGTATACATCACTATCTGCCTGTCAGCTGGAGGAGATGTAACTGGTTGTGCAAGTGTACGCTCAAGCTCAGCAACACGCTCATCGACCTCGGACTCTGAAGCAGTGTGAACTGAAGGACTGCGAGATCGAGAGCTGGAGTCACTGACTATCTCTCCACTGGCCTTGGAAGCTGTGATATCTGCTGTCTCCTCATCAATGCCTGCTGCAAGCAAATCCTCTAGAGAATCTAGATATGCAATCCCTGGTGGTGGAGAAGCTGCAGCCTCTGAAGTGGTGATCACTACCTCAGTAGCAACTGGAGAAGAGATCACACTGGTAGTAACTGGGGCAGAGGTAACTGGAGACTCAATCCCTGAAAAGTCAAGTGCTGATACTGGCATAGGGGATGAGATCCTCGTCACTGAAGGGATGTGCTGAGCTGGGGCCACTGCCGGTGAAGTACTCATCAGGAAGGCAGATAGAGTCATGAGCTGGCCCGGTGTCTGGAACGGAGTCGAAGAAGGACCTGCCTGTGAAGGTCCAGCCTGTGAGAGACCTGCCATCCCTGAAGCTCTAGCAAACACTGAACCGAGAGGACTCTGAGATAGCTGTCCTGCGGGTGTCATAGGGGCTGAAAGCATAGAAGTGAACGACCCTGGAGCAGTTGTGGCCTGTGGAAGCTGGAGTCCCTGTGGTGGAACCAGTGTAGGTAAAACCATCGGAGGCATAGGAGGCATCCCTGGAACCACCTGACCAAGGTAGCTGAAAGCTGCAGCGAAGTAACCAAACATACCCTGGTTGGCCATCTGTGTGCCCCTTAGAGTCTCTGCCATCTGCTGAGACCACTGTCTGTGCTCGGCGTCTCTCCTCTCCTGGTCCTGTCTCCACTGCTCCCGCTGATCAAGCCTCTGTCGAAGCATCTCAAGCTGTGCAAGTATTGAAGGATCTGTAGAGGTAGCTGCTGCAGCTGGTGGAGCACTCACTGGTGGAGGTGGAGCTGGTGTGTAGTCTGGATCTGCTCCCTGGTGTAGTGGGGACTCTAGTGAGAAGTCCCTCTCGTCAGTAGCTCCACTCTGCATCTCTGCGCCTCTGCCCTGTGATGAGCTGCTCTGTGAAGCATCATCTCTCTGTATACAACGTGGGTCACTAGGGGGTAGCAGTACATACTCTGTAGTCACCTCTGGAAGAGCCTCGTACTGAGCATCAGTCATAAAGCCATTCATCCACATCAACCAGCAGATGAGAGGTCCAAAAGGTAGCATCCTGGAGCCCACCCTCTCTGCAATCACATCCTGCAGCTGACATATGATAAGATCTGCCAAGTCAAACGGCTGCTCAGTGAGTATGGAGGCAAGTGTCCACTGCACTAGACAAGAAATCTTGTCCTGATAACCCTCTCGGGGTATGATGGTCCTGCTCAGCACTGCCCTCATAGCGCTAGCCTCATGTGTCAGTCTGTGAGGCAGCCTGTTGTACCTCTGCTCATAGGGTGGTGGAAAGGCAACCCTCATCATGTCGTCTGAAGGTACCACTCCCCCTGAAGGTCTGCGGGGTGGTCTGGCTCCCTCATGAGCAAGGTTGTGGAGCATCCTGTCACTGGCCTCTGCCCCCAACACTCTGAGAATATCAGCTCGTGTCATCCTCACTGGCTGGCCCTCAAACATGAACCATATAGCACTCCTGTCCTCGGCCACCCAGAGTGTAGCATAGAAGTCCCTGATGATATCTGTCCTGTACCTCATGGGAACTCCCAGCAGTGTCCTCAAGCCAGGCATGTAGGTCATCCTGGACTCCATCTCTCTCCCAGCTGCAAAGGAAAGACGTCTGGGCACCACATACTTGTGGGTAGTGTACAGCTTGGGCCCCTTCTGGCTCTCAGCCCTGAGAAGTGCCTCACCAATCTGCCTCTGCAAGATGGTCCAGTACCTGGAGCCTGCCATCATGTCCCTGTTCCTCAAAGGAGCCCACACATGCTCTTCCACCTGCCTCAAAGACTGCAAGGTCCTGGTGTCGACCTTGAGAAAGTCCCTCTGGTGAGCAGCAGGTGCAGCAGCCTCTCTCATCATAGCCTTCTCAGCCAAGGCACGTCTCCTCTTCCTCGACTCCTCGTCCTGAGGTAGAGAGGCACCACCAAAGAAACCTCCACTGTCCACACGAGCCTCAGCCTCCTCGAGCTCGTCCTCCACCTCAAGCTCAACCTCCTCCTCCTCAGCACTACTGGTACTGGAGGTAGAACTGCTGTCAGTGTCCTCAGCCTGTGGGACCTCCTCCGGAGCCCTCGACGAACCCGCTCCTCGGGTCGGAGTCTCCTGAGTAGAGAACCTTACTCGGGTAGACCTCCGGAGTGGAGTCTGACCCTCGGTAAGGCTCACACCTCCTCTGCTGCCTCCTGCTGGTGGTCCCTGTCCACGAAGAGCTCGACGAATAGCTGCATCATTCCGAGGATCACCTGTGTGAACTGTAGGAGTACGAGGCTTCTTAGCCTTGGGCTCCACCACTGTCTTGCCCTTCCCTCTGTCCTGACCTCTGCCTCTGCCCCTGTCTCTAGCCATAGCTGCTGTCACTGCTGAGCTGCCCTCTGAAAAGATAGGGCGAGTGAGCTTGGCTCACCAACCCGTCCACTGACAAGGTGACTGCCAAAGATAGGATCAAGGGCTTGGCCCCAAATCCGTCCACTGATCACTGCACTGTCAACTGTCTCTGTCCTCTGGGCTGACCACTGACAACTGCCACTGCACGATAGGAATATAGACAGGGTATATGAGTATAGAATAACCTACTATGATCTACAAGCAAGAATCGTAGGTAAGCGCATAAAAATCTATATGAAGTCCTAGCGCTGAGATGAAGGACACAATGCCGGCAAAATATGCAATGTGAACAACGGCATTGTCGACTATGGGTGGAGATCAATTAGTGCACATATAAGCAAAGGCCATTAACTCAATGTGACACTAATCGAGGAAGCAAACCTAGTGTGATGTGCAAAGATGAGATTTAAGCACAACAATCAACACTAGATTCTATATGTCATACAAAGCAATGAACTTTTCGACGAATATGACATATAACAGAGGAATTCAACCTACACTAGCATCAATTTGAAAGCATACTCATGGGTTCATGCTAGCAAGGATGAAAACCTAGTGAATTAGGGCATAAACGATGAAAAGGAATGAAATTTCGATGCCCTAAGCAATCCAACTCGTTACTGTGCATCAATCAAGCATTGAACCAACACATGCTCATTGGATTTTGAATGAACTCGCCGGAATCCTCACCGGAGATGGAGCGGGTGATGAGGGTGAGCTTCAATCCGGGCTCAGGCTCCTGCTTCCTTGATGCGCGCAAGCAGCTGCTCGAAGGAGTGCGCACGGGAGACGTCTCGAAGCCACCTGTGCGAGCTCAACAGCAGCGAGGTCCCCGCCTAGGGCGACGGCGGCGGTGGTGCGCTAGGGTTTGCTTGGACGGCGAAGCTGCGACGCGGGGAGATGTGAGCGAGACCGAGCTTGTGCGCGGGGCTGTGGGGGGAGCTGCTGCCGAGCCGGTAGCGAAGCCGCCGACGGCGAGGTGCGTGTGGCGGGGAGCGGGGAGGACGCGGCGCGCACGGGGAGAGCAGAGGGGGAGCGGACTACTGCGGCGCGTTCACACAGTAACAGGAAAGAGTTTGCTCCAAGATTAGGGTTGATTTCAAAGAAGGCCATGATTGAATCAAGGACATGGAATCAAGGGCTTAGATTGAAAGCAGTCTTATAACGGTCAACCCTAGGTCCACCGTATGAACGATGTCTATCCGCCGTATGATACTATGATCAACTATGTCCTGGCGAAGGAAGCTAAGGTCACCGTATCATACGGTGACTGGCACCGTATGATACGGTGAGAGTAACATTCCAGCACAGAGTGATCAACGAGCAAAATGCTCACCGTATCATACGGTGATAAGCGTCGTATTATACAGTGACTGCCAGAAACGCTGATTTCAAGGAAATTCTTTCTATGTCCAATACATCTTACACAAGAACCAAATAAACACCACGTATGGACTAGAAAGGGAACTCTCAACCACTCCTTTGAAAATAAGCCAATATAGGCTGCACATAGGCATATAATAATTTTTGAAAAACAAATAAGATGCAAGCCAATAAGAGCCAAAAGAGATAAAACCAAAGGAGGGGTATGTATGAGCCCTTTGCCAATGACCCGTGCGAGTAGTTTTAACCTCGAGGATCATTGTGCAATGCTCAATGGGCATGAAGCTCAATCCTTTCCTTTAATCACACTTTTATGGGATGTGGTATCATATGGATCATGAAGCACTTTCCACATAGTGTGATGGCTCCTATGTGATTTCCTATATGCAATGCATGAGACAAGCATGCAAGTAAAAGTAAATATGCCATGTGAGATGCAAGCAAAATTAAAGACATTGCATAAAGGAAACCTACTCAAGGTCAAGTTTGAACCTCTCTCAAGCTTATTCACCATGAACCAAACCTTGCCTTGAGTCATACAAGCCACCAACTCAAACATCCCCCATGTTCACGGTTATCTTGAGAAAGTTAGACCTTGAACTAATTTTTATGTTCTTTTCTTTTTAGATATTTACACATGCATGGATGCAAACATACTAGTTCATAAAGGAGCACCTAGCTACCATGCAAAGACAAATGCAAGAAAAGAAAGCTACTACTACTATGATACAAGGCTACCTCCTTGAAGAGTAGATGTGTCGTTGACGCACTCGAAGCTTGTGGTGGACCTTGATGAATCTTCAACTCGGCACTCGGTCCACCACCACCAACCATCTGGGTCCCGGTCTTGGGGACCCACTCGTACTTCATTGGCCGCTCGCGGTCAACGACGCACTTGGGAACCCAAATCTTCCGAATCTTCCTCTTCTTGTCCGGTGTTCCAAGTGCCTTGGCCTTCACCTTTCCCTTCTTGTCCCTAAAGAGCTTAAGGTGGGTGTTCTCATGGAACAAGTTAGCGTTAGGCATAGACTTGAAATTTCTCACCGTGGGGCAATTCTTGTAAGTGTGTCCATCTTGACAACACTTCTCACAATAGTAATTATCCGCCATAAGAGGGATCACCCAAGATGGAATAGTGTCTTCATTGCCGATGATGTTGACGGTGGCGGGGAAGGATCCAAGTCCCTTGTGCTTGGCGTTGTTGATAAGATTTCTTCCGAGAATCTCCTTGTGCAATGTCCTTCCCCGAGCAAGCCTCTCGAAGCCGTCCATCACCATCGCCCTCTCTTCCTTGAGTTTGTGATAGTCCTTCAAGATAGACTCATCAAGCGAAACAAGCTCACGAGAGGTGGTTAGCTCATCACAAGTGATATAAGATGAATTTGAGGGAGATGAGCTAGGAGTGGGGGTGTTACTCTTCTCAAGCTCTAGAGCTTGATATGCAACCTCAAGGGTCTCATGCTTCTCATTGAGCTTCATATAGTCATCTTCAATAAGCTTGTGGGAGATGGTGAGGTCCTTGAGCTCTTCCTCCAATTGCTCAACTCGGAATACGGCCACATCATGCTCTTTCTCTAGCCGGGCAATGAGCTTGTCTTTCTTCTTCATCAACTTGCCGGCAAGGTCAAGAGCACTCATCAACTCCATGTAGGTTGGCCGATCTTCTTCACCAAATTCTTCCTCATCTTCACTCTCACTATCTTCTTCCTCATCATCACTATCATCATCCCTTGCCATCATGCACATAGGAGGTGGAGGTAAGTCACTTGTGATCTTGGTGAGCACAATCCCGGCAACTTGCTTGCCCTTGCGAGAGACATCATCACTCTCATCATCTTCTTCACTAGAGTCTTCATCGGTCACCCAATCTTGAGCAACGAAGCCTTTCCGCGATGGTCTCTTCTTATCTTTGCTCTTGGAGTTGTCCTTCTTGACAAACTTCCTCTTCTTCTTGTACTTGACCTTCGGCTCTTTATCTTCGTCTTCGCTTGAGTCTTGTTGCTTCTTCTTGCTCTTCTTGATAGGCTTGGTGCATTCTTTTGCGAAGTGACCCTTGTCTCCGCAATTGTAGCATACGGAGTCTCTCTTTGATCTTTGGAAGAAGTTGGTTCTCTTCATGATGAGAGCAAGCTCATCGGGGCGGATTTGCAAGAACTCATCATCTTCTTCATCTTCATCCACCCCATCTTCACTTGATTCGTGGACGATCACCTTCTTGCCCTTCATCTTGCTTGAGCTCTTGACCGGAAAAGCAAGGTTCTTGGTCGGCTTCTCGTCGGGCTTGAGGTCGAGGTGATAACTCTCGAAGGCGGTGATCTTCCCAATCAACTTGTGCGTTGTAAGGCCTTCGAGTGAGGTGTTGAAGAGGCACGTGATGAGTGTGCCGTACTTTTCCCTTGGAAGGATCCTCAAGATCTTGCGCACGAGCCCGGCATCATCGACCTTCTCCTTCACACCAAGTGAGTTGATATCCTCTACAATCAAGTTCAAACGAGAATAGGCATCATTAATACATTCACTTGATGACATTGTAAAGGAATCATACTTATCTTTGAGCACATAATATCTTTCCTCTTTCACATCCACAGACCCCTCATGAGTAACTTGTATTTGTTGCCAAATCTCATGAGCGGTTCCCGCGGACTTGATGCGAGCAAAGACATTCTTCGTGATCGCTTCAAACAAGGCATTTTTAGCTTTTGCATTAGCTTTAGTGAGATTTTCAATGACCTCCCCTTTGTCATCCACAAGGTCAACCTCCTCACTTGTCACACGCCACGCGTTGGGATCGATAGCTTCGAGGTAGGCTTGCATACGTGCCTTCCAATAAGCATAGTCGGTCCCATCGAACGTGGGTGGCCCGCTTCCTCCCGGCATCCTTACTCAAGGCGGTTAAGCCCTATTTTGAGCATGTGGCTCTGATACCACTTGTAAGGATCACAAAGTACCGAGAGGGGGGGGGGGGTTGAATCGGTAGCCCTTGTAAATTTCTCCGGCAAGGTACTTTAACAATCCTACTAGTTTGCTAGGTGATAACAAGAAGCAAGCAAAGCGCACACACTAACAAGACTAGCTAAGAGCAGCCCTACACATGCAATTCTACCAAGAGCAAAACGAACAACCCTATCAATCAATTCTACTAGCAAGAGATAAATGCGGAAGAGTAAATGCTGGTAAGTAAAGAGATGAGATAGAGATTGCTCATGGATTTTTAGCCCATGGTATCGGGAGGATGGCGCATCCCCCTAGTCCACGTTGGGTCACTCCCGCCGGAGTCTCAACCCCTCCCTCCGCTCGATGACGATCCCCTCTAGAGCATTCTTCACCCTCCAAGTGAAGACGCGGGCACGTCCCGCCGCCAACTCCGGATACTCCTCCGAGGGTAAGGATCCGCACGTGATGCGGTCCAAAGGGCGCTCTCTCCTTGTTGCTTCTTTCACACGGGAAGCGCGAAGACCGTGTACAAACTTGTAGAGACTTCCGCAATCTTTTGGCAAGCTCTCTACCAACGCCTAACCGGTCTAGGTCTTGCCATAGACCAAGAGTAACAGCTTAAGATGACTCTCGATGCACACACTGGCCCTAGAGATCAAGGATGCTCTTGTTACTCTCTCAATAGCACTAAGATCACTCCAAATCTTCAACAAGTGCTCTCTCTTCTTGCTCTTGGCTTCTCCTAGGCAACCTCACCTGTTTCACTGGCCAAGAGACCCTCACAGGGGTAGGCAACCAGCTATTTATAGCCTCAATCCATAAAACTAGCCGTTGCCACAAACGCAGTCATTTCTGCGTAGCCACCGTATCATACGGTGCCCCAGTCACCGTATCATACGATGACTACTTCTCCTTCAGCCTCTCCTGCTGACATCTCGATCTTCACAGTCACCGTATGACTGGCACCGTATCATACGGTGACTTCTTTCTCCTCTTCTTCAGCAACTTGTCCAAATTGCACATCCCCTGAAAACCATACGGTGACCCACCGTATCATACGGTGACTCTACCAGTGACTCTACTTTCAATGGATTTACTGCTTCATAGTCACCGTATCATACGCTGACCTTTTCTCTTCAGCTTCTTCAAACTTCTTCATTTTCCAGCTCTCCTGGAAACCATACGGTGACCCACCGTATCATACGGTGGCCATCATACGGTGACTTCTACCCGTGACTCTTCTTTCACTGGATTTGCTGGCTGCAGTAAAGGTATCATACGGTGACTACCACCGTATCATACGGTGGCTTTCCTCTAAAGTCCATCTTGATCATCTCCTCGATCCTTGACTTCATCTTCACTCTTCTTGGTTCCTCAACTGTCTCTTCTGCCACCCTAGCCTCTGAGAGCCTCACATTGCATCCAATGATCTCTACCACTAGTGTGCACTAAGAGAACCAACTCGAACCCCCTTGATAGTCCGGTTTTTCCTATGGACTCAAGCCTACATCTACACCAAGCCAACACTTGCTTGGATCTAGCATGTCCTTAGCCTTGATCCATCTTCTCGACCGCGACTCCATCAAGTCCAATGTCCCGAGTTGACGAGGCAACCAATCATCGAGATCTTCAATAGAGAAAAGGTTGACGTAGTCCTCCATCATATGCGACCATAGGCAACAACCTACAAAAGTGTTAGTCACATACGATATGATCATCCAATCACCAAAACATTCATAACTTTGGGGTTTCCATACTCCGATGGTCATGAAGCTTACACTCATCTCCTGTTCATCTCATCAATCGAATCCTGTAGTAGCTGCATACTCTTTTCCAGCGCCTCTAATTCATCCTCCCATGACAGTTTTTGTTCTTCAATCTTGTCTCCTCTCGATTGATCATTGCTTCAATCTCTTCGTTCCCTCTGATCACCCCCAATTTTGCTTTCAGTACCCACTAGCTTCTTTGTTTCACCTTTCTCTGTCTCCGATTGACCACCCCCGAAATGCTCTTTTGATTGATTCACCTTCTCCGTCTTCAGACCTTCAGCCCCTATCTCCCCTGGTTGGAACAAGCTTCGCTTAATTTCTTCTGCTACCCTCTTTCTCTGCTCCTCAACAATCCAACATGCTGGTAATCCTGCCCTTGACCGCTCTATTTCTTCCCATGATCTCAATTTGTTCTTCGAAATCGCCGAGAAAATTGGACGTTGGAGTGCATTTCCACTGAATCTCCATCCCCCGATGTCTCTGTTGACGGTCGTTACGGATCAATTTCGACCGTCAACTAGCTCAATAAACAAGAAGGATTGGACACTCTTTACATGCACTTTATTTAAGAATAACCTAATTCCACATGTACCTCTAGATTTTAGTGTGCAGGTGGAATAAGGGAGAAATCCAGGTGAACTCATGCCCCAAGGCGACGAATCAACACTTCTACACAACAACGTTCGCCGCGGGAATACAATTCCAAGACAAAAGGCCAAATCTCGTCAAAGTCCAACACAACTAAGGCCAAATGCACCTGGACCAGAGAAGTGGACCCAGAGGGGGAGCCACCTGCCAAAGCCCAGCCCAGGAGGGGCCAGGCACAGGTCGGCCGACCCCCCCTGGCCAGGTCGGCTGACCTGGCAGGGTGGCCCCCTGGGCCCATCTTTCTATGGCGGTTTGTAACCGACCTCTGGAGGTCGGTTCCCCCTGCATTAAATGCCACCGACCTCGGGAATCGCCTCAAAGTTGCCGACCTTCAAGGACTATATAAGGAGGGGTACCCCCCTCCTTCCAAGACACACAATACACAAGGATCATTCCCTCCTCCTCACACTAGAGCTAGAGGCAATTCTAGGTAGTGCTAGGCTGAGTAGTGGGCTGCCCTATTGCTCCCAAAGTCTTGTGGAGAATTGGGTAGCGCTCTTATATCATTTCTCTCTCTTTGTAAGACTTGTTATTTAATCTATGGAATACAAGTATTCATATAGTTGTTATGAGCTTGCTAGTTCTATCATGATCTTGTATGATCGTTCGTTGTTCGTTCATGCTCGTTCATCGTTCGTTCTTCGTTCGTTCATACTCGATCATTGATTATTCTTGAACTCGCTTAATCGTTCATCGTTCGTCGCTCGTTCTTGAGCGACGAACGCTTAATGCATGACTTAGTGCTAGCTTTGATTCCTTTTATCTAGTTTATGCTAGTTAGGCCAAATGTTCTCATGTTTAGGCATCGGGCTCATTGTCCTGCAAAGGTGCTCTAGATATATCACCCCGTCGATCCGAAGGGTTGGGGGTGCCTCGAGGGATCTAGAGTCGTGGTTAGTAACGCCGACATGGTGTCGGGGTAGTCTATCCACCCTTGGGTGTGTGCGTGTCCCACGGTTTGTAGAGGTAGGTGGCAGGAAGTGACAGCCCTGTCCATCCAAAGGAACCCTCCACGTTCGGGCACGGCATAGGAGTACGTAAATAGGCCGGAGTCGCGAGGCAGACCTTGCGTATGCCGGATCTCCCGATGTTGCCTAGGCATTAGACGCTTGTTTGTGCTTGCATGACGCTAGATGATAGGTAGAGGTTGTGCACGCTATATGAATGTTGTACCTTTGGAGTAGTAGCTCGCTAGTCTAACTTAGCATTGCTTAGGATTGTCTCTCGCCTTTTATTAGAGAGAGTGGAATGCCTTCGTGTGTGTCACACTATCCTCTTTATTATTAAACCTTACCCCTGCATTGGAATGTGGTTATATCACTTATCGTTTGTACACCATGAACATAAGTACTCTTGTCAACCATGTCTTCCTTTGGGAAAAATATAAATACGATACCCTGGAATACTCTCGGGTGAAATGCTACAACGGGTTATCCGTACGCTTGCGGATATTCTATTTAACATGACAAACCTTATAATTCATATCTAGTACTTGTTACTAGTTGTGGATTATTTGGTTAAATAGTGCAAGTGAACAATTCCATAACCCCCGGCGTCTCCCGCGGTCGCGTGTTTCCCGCGTGACCGTAAGAGACGCCAACAGTCTCTCCTACCTCTCTCCCCCAGATTTGGCGGAGCACTACCAATCCTCATTCTCACAAAAAAGCAGAGAATCAATCTCGAATCACACCAATTGACTCAGTAGAAATTGAACCTGGTGTTTCTTCGACCTCTCCTTGGTGAAATTTGGTTGCGCTGTACCGAATCCTCCACGCGAGATCTTCAAACCTAGGAGAATCGATGCGGAATCCTCCGCTGCGGAAGATCCCCCGATTTAATCCAGGATTTATCGGTTATTTTCGTGGATTTGGATGGATTCGTGGTTGCGGGGCTGGGGGCGGTTGGGAGGGAGCCAGTCGATGAAACTTACCCGTCTATCTGTTTCTCTCAAATACAGCACATTCACGCCTCCTTCCTAGTTATCATGCCGCTGATAGCCACCAGATATGCAAGCAGAATGTACCATATAAAATGGGGGTGAAAGAAGACATTCTTGAGGTAGAAGGATGGACAAAAGGGGAGTTCTATGTGGGAGTGTACATCAGAAACAGGCTTACTAATCTAAGATGGGAGTTTGTCACAGTTTATGGCCCTGCTAATCATTCCAGATCAGAGATTTTCTTGCAGGAACTAGATGATAAATGCTCACATAGTATGATCCCACAAATGTTTGAAGGAGATTTCAACTTAATCAGAGATGTGAATGACAAAAGCTCAGCTCAAGGAAACCAGAAACTAATTGATGCTTTCAACCAATTTATAGCTAAGAATGATTTAAGGGAGATTAGAAGAAGTGGTTCAAAGTACACATGGTCAAACAAACAAGTGAATCCAATTTTCAGCAACATTAATAGGGTCTTAGTAACTACAGATTGGGAAGTCCACTACCCTCTGTGTACATTAATGAGCATCACCAGAATTGGATCAGATCATGCACCTCTTCTATCGGACTTGGGGGAGGAAAAAATCTGAAAGTCAGACAGTTCTTTTTTTGAAAAATAGTGGCTATCTGAGGAAGGCTTTATGGAAAGGGTGTCTGATGTGTGGAAAAGGGTAAAAGAAAGGACACCTGATGGGGCATATTCACTGGACATTTGGCATGGATGTACAAAGGCATTAAAAATGAGTCTGAAGGGGTGGGGTTAAAATATCAGAGGAGAGTTCAGAAAGAGAAAAGAAAGTATTTTGAAACAGATCAAGGATATTGATGAGATGTATGAGCTGGGAATCACATCAGAGGGAATGTGGACTGATAGATACAAGCTAGAGGAAGAAATAGAGAAAGTTTATAAAGAGGAGGAAATTTATTGGCAGCAAAGGGGGGGGGAGACTTGGATAGTGAAGGGGGATAATAATACAGGATTCTTCCACATGATTGCAAATGGTAGAAGACGCAAGAAGACAATTTTGTCACTGGGAGAGGGGGAGGAAACAATAACTGATCCAAAGCTCATTCAAGAGCACATATATGAGTATTATAAACAGTTATTTGGTTCTGAAGAAAGCAAAGGGGTGAAATTAAGTGAAGCCGCTTGGGGGGAAACAGCCAAAATATCAGCAGAGGAAAATGAGCTGTTAACAGAGCCTTTTTGTGAAAAAGAGGTGAGACAGGCTATTATGGAGATGAAGGATGACACAGCTCCTGGACCTGATGGTCTAAGTGTAACTTTCTACAACAAATGTTGGGGGGTAATCAAAGATGAACTGCTGGCTATGATCAATGATTTTTTCCTGGGCAGATTGGATATTGCTAGACTTAACTATGGAGTTATCACCTTAATCCCAAAAATCAAGGAAGCAAACACAATCAAACAATACAGACCGATTTGCCTACTCAATGTCAGTTTCAAAATCTTTACAAGATTAATCATGAACAGAATGACTGATATTATGGACAGAATTGTCAGCAGGAATCAATCTGCTTTTATAAAGGGGAGATTTATACTGGATAGCACAGTTCTTCTACATGAAGTATTACATGAGATGAGGAGGAAGAAACATCAAGGAGTGGTTCTCAAGATCGATTTCGAAAAGGCATACGATAGGATCAGCTGGGAGTTCCTGCAGCAGGTGCTAGAGAGAAAAGGTTTCTGCCAAAAGTTTACAGACTGGATAATGAACACAGTAAAGGGGGGACAGGTCTGCATTAATATTAATGGGGAGATGTCACACCTCAAAATTCCAAATTTTGAAATGTGACTCAAATTTCACTAAATTTTAAAACTTTTTTAGAATAGTTTAAAATTTAAATTTAATATTCGAGTGTTGTCACTTTTATTTTAGGCAAAGTAACTATTTTCTAAATAAATTAAATTAATATAGGTTATATTAATTTGTTTGTTGCATTCATGCTGGTTAGTTTGCATTAGGCGTTTCTATGTATGAATAGTGAATTTTAAAATTCGATAGTAATCTTGTAGCTCGGATTAGTTTTTGAACATCGATAATAATCCTAGTCCTAGCTTAGTCCAAATCTCGGCCAAGCTATTAGCTTATTCGTTTCTTTTCTTCTCTTTTCACCATCAGCATGATGACAACCAAGCTCTTTGCGTTCAACAAAACTATTGAATCGAATCTATGCATACATTTTGTTTTAGCTCCTATGATCCCTTTTCTTTTCTTTTCTCTCATCTACCATTCTTAATTTATTTTCCTTCGATCATGGCACGAAGCTTATGTACAACCAAGCCATACTCTTTGCTGCTACTATGCCGTTCTATTTTCTGTTCATTTCTAACATTTGTTTGCAAGCAATCAAGCCACCTGCGAGCAGCTTGATTTCATTGTTCAATCATCTTTTCTTTCTCTATCTTTCTACTAAATGTTTGTAATGAAGATAGCTGCACCACAACAAGCAGCTGATCTTTTCCCGAGGCTCTTTATCTATCTATCTAGTTATATGTCTTTCTTCCTCAATGTGCAGTCAGTTCAACAGACTTTCGCTATCACCACCCAATCACCCTCCTCCCTATTGTTTTTCCTCCTATCATAGTCTTGCTATCTAGCTTTCACCAAACCTTACCTCTCTTAATGCTACCCTGTCGTTCTGCTTTCTGCTTATTTCTATCATTTGAGTTGCAAGCAAACGAGCTACCTGCCTGCACTTTCAATCATTTCTAATTTCTTGATGTCTCTCCATCAGCTTGTACCCCACACGTTTCATTCCTTTGTTTATTTTCTATCCATCGTGATTTACTTGTAATCTACATACGTAGGTATATTGGAACCCAAGGTTACAGCTTACGACAACCTTTTTCCTTCTCTTTTGGCCCTCTCTCTGCCTTCTACATGCACCAATTCCTGCAACTCAGTATCTCGATCGGGCCTTACTTCTTTCTTTCTTACTCTTTATTTGTATCTCATCTTCTAACTAAAACAGATAGCACCAAGAAGACCCCAGCATTCTTTGTGTTTCTTTTCTCTTTTTCTATCTTTGCATGCAAACTAGTTACAAATAAGCCACAGCAAACCACTGTTGTTATCTATTCCTTCTCCCCTTTTGCCTCATTTTGGTTGGAGCCTAGCTACAGCCGTTGCAATTCAGTCTTAAGCTCTATAGCTCACCTTGAGCCCCGCAACAATAAACACATTTGCCTCTATATTGTGTCTTGTTTCATTCAGCCATGAACCATAAAATCCGTGTCTTCTCGTTATAACTTGACTAGTAGCGAGCCCTGCTCTACCCAGTTAAGAACACCACATCGCCCTGCAAATCCTAGCATGCACAATATCTGCTTGCCATCGTATCGTGCAACACCAAGGGTTGCATCGTAGTTGCCGTACATCCTTATCTACCAAGAAAATCGATGGTCAGATCCCTATCTCGTCTCCTCTATGGAAATCAGGTCTTCCTGATCATTTTCCTCTATCCCTCTATGTCATTTAATACCGTCGTTCGACTTCTCACAGGTGTGCACATCTTCCTTTGTATCGTTGCTTTGGACAACACAGTCTTGGGTAAGGAATCCTACAAATCCTTCATATTTCTCCTGTTATCCCTTTTGTTCTTGTAGCGTGTTCTTGTTTACCTAGTTCCTTCTCATTTATCTTACACCTCCAACCAATCTGCTTATCTATTCCATAGACTCTTTACAAGTCATGCTAACTCGTGGCCTCTGTATTGGCATAACCATACAATGGTATTATATTATTTTAATTACCAAATTTATGTCGATGCAATGGCAGGTGCACATGTCATTGATACACAACATAATGTTGGGTGTTAAAATAATGCATATCATTTGTGTGTCATGTCTTATACCTACTCAATCTTTTATATCTTTAATATAAATTTCTTTGATCCCTTGTCATTTTGATCTTCGTTGAGTCGAATCATTGTTTCTCTCATAATGCATTTATAAATTTGTACCTTGATCTATTCAACCATGATCTTCAGTTCCGTCTACGACTCTGTAGATCAAGTTCAGAGATTTTCTTGTTTTCTTTATTCCTTTCTGCATCAATGTAAGTTCAGGCTTGTGCATGTTCGTTCTGACCTCATGACTTGTGATATTTCCTTTTATAACATCACCTCTCGTCATCTATACATTCATTCATGTCGATATGATGTCTCCGACATTCTACTTCCAAGATATGATTCAATCCACATTCATTTCACTTACTGTTTTCGCACAAAAGGAAATAAAAACTGCATTTAGCACTCGACTTATACGCTTTCCTCCTTATTTTCGCCTTTTATTTTGTTAACACATCATTCACACCTCTCCTATGAATGTCTGGACTCCTCCCCACGTCCTCCGCATGGCCCTAAGGCTTATTGGGCCAAACACAAAGGCAGTCCACCACCATATCTTATTTACCCATCGATTTCCTTGCCGTTTGGGCCGAGGCCCACCTTTCCTCACCCCTCCCCACTTATGGGCCAAGCCCAAAACCTTTCCTAAACCCTAAGACACCCTTTCTATTGAAATGGGAGCCCCTCCCACGTTCCCCCTGCTGTCCCCCACGCACACCCTCACCCCTCAAACCCTAACCACGCCGCCAAGCTGCTGCCACGTCTCGCCGCCGTCGCGTTCAGCAGCACAGTCACAAATTGGCATCAACGTTCCCGAAGATCCATCCATTCGATTGATGCCACATTTCACCAGCAAGTGCGCCATAGAGTCCTCTACAACATATCCAAAATTCAGCTCAAGATCTGACCTGGATCTACAGGGATCTAATTCGCAATGACTACTGCTCATGTTCTGAATCTGTCCAGCGCGCCTGATGGTAATTTTTTTCTGTGTTCCACTCACTCCCTATGCTTTTGTGACCTACATTCAACACCATATTATGTTCCAGAAAGTATACTACGATTGACCCAAAGGAGTTTGCCGAGATCATTTATGAATCTACCAGGAACGCAATGCCACCGTTAACTGTTCCAGAACAACCCCATCTAGATCCAACCATTTGATCTCTTTTTTTGGTAAACCAGTGCCCCAATCACCTTGTGTCCAACATGTTCCACAACATTACGCATATTCTTGTGGAAACCTTGTTCCAAAATATGTATCCAATCAACGGGAACACGAACATTTCATTTCGTGACTGTTTCTGTTTTTCCAGATTTAGTGTTTAGTCTTTCAAACATCATAACTTTTTGCTCGTAACTCCGTTTTAAGTGATTCTTGCGCTCACGTGATCGTAGGCTTGAGCTCTATCATTTAGTACTGTTATTAGAGTAATTTGATACTGTTTGGTGTACTGTTTCTTATTGTTTGTGCTTTGTGTGCTTTGCATGTTAACGTTATTTAGAAACGCGTGTTCGAGAGCTAACAAGATGAAGACAAAGAAGATGAAGACTCTGAGCAGCAGCACTTCTTTTGAGGCAAGTGTTCCTTGACGCATCTTGAACCCATTTCTATCTCCCTCTAGTTTACTTCATGCATTGCGTTAATTTGAATCCCATGAGACATTTACCTTGTTCCATACTATTTCCTTGTCGCCTTGGGTTATGGTAGATGATAATAATAATGAGGAAGGGTAGGTCATGCTTAGCTTGCTGTAATCTTGGGCTTGGAACTTGACTAATAATCTTGACTAATGGTTTCACTTCAACTTAATCACCATGGACCGGTAATCTTTTTAGCAACCTGGAACTTAGGTATGCTGTAACTTGAGCAAGTGGTATGTTTGATGATGGTGCTGTTAGCACGATACTTTGGTATGGGTTAGTCTTGCTCAAGTTTGCTAAGGACCGGTTCGTGGAGCGGCAACCCAGGACAACAGCGCAAAGCACAAGGTTGATTATGGTAGACTTGGTCAAGTAGGATGTTGTTTTCCCAGTTTGGCGGCATTCGAGGAAGAGGAGTGGGATGGAGTAATCTCATTCCTAGGTGATGGATGGAGTAATCCTAGCCACGGTGCAAAAGGGGGCTTCTGTCTGGATGGCGTAATCCTACAGCGGCGGAACCTTAGCATGGGATGTTTGCCGGCTGGGAAGCACTTTGAAAGACCATGTGGTGATCTCTTGGCCTCACACCTTCGGTAGTGTGAAGTGGCAACATGGAGACTTTAGTCATCGACGGATGATGGAATCACCACCTTGTGGGTAAAGTTGTGCACCTCTGCAGAGAAGTAAAACTGTCATGACAGCCGTGCTCACGGTCAGGAGCGGCCTGGATCCTCACATGATTAGAGGGAATTGTTAGGTGGATCTGGTGGGGTAAACAGAATTGGGTGGTGTAGCCCGTTTGTTCTACAGGTGGGGTAACCTGTAGATTGGTTGGGTGGAGTAACCCTTAGCTTTACAGGTGGAGTAACCTGTATAGTTGACCTTATGTTAACAACCTTTGGGGGGTTTATTTCACTTACTAATATAGGTGCTTTAATAATATGTTAAGCTAAGTTGCTTTTCTGCTATAAACCTTATGTCAGCCTTTCTTGTTATAAGCTTGCATATTGCATATTTTCCCACACTTGCGGAGTACGACATGTACTCACGCTTGCTATTTTCCTCTACCATCATGATATGCTGCTCAGAGAGTGAAGATGGACTGCTTTGAAGAAGATGGTGAAGACTAAGCTTGTGGAGCCCCCGGTCGATTGCCTGTGGCGTTATGGAGTCTTCCGCTAGCGTTTGTATTTGTTTAGTCCTTTGAGACATTGTAATAATTATACGATTTACTTGTGACATTGGTTGTACTGTTACTTCATTTTGTCCTATATGTGTGAATCTTGATCCTGGGCACACATATAGATGAGCATTCGGTTTTGGCCTAAAAACCGGGTGTGACAGGAGAATGGAAAATACTTCAAGACATACAAAGGATTGAGACAGGGTGACCCTTTGTCACCAATTCTTTTTAATCTTGCTGCTGATGCTTTGGACAGTCTGTTACAGAAAGCAAAGTTGAAAGGATATTTGAGAGGGGTGGTACCACAGTTAGTTGAGGGGGGGCTCACACATTTGCAGTACGCGGATGATACGGTAATTATGGTGAATTACGACGAACAATCCATCACAACCTCGAAATTTCTGTTGTATTGTTTTGAATGGATGACTGGTCTCAAAATCAATTACCACAAAAGTGAAGTGATAGTAATGGGGGTGAGCAAAGAGGAGGAACAGGAAGTGGCAAACATGTTGAACTGCAAAGTAGGACAAATGCCGATGACATACTTGGGGGTGCCTATCAGTGACAGTCACTTGGGGATGAATAAATATAATTTCCTGATTGGCAAAATGGGTAAACGACTGCAGCCATGGAAAGGGAAACATATGTCGTCAGGAGCGAGACTAACATTATCAAATACATCTCTGGGGAGCCAACCTACATATGTAATGGGGATGTACCTGCTGAAAGAAAGTTTTCATCAGAGCATGAATACGGTGAGAGGACAATTTTTCTGGAGGGGAGCAGAGAATAACTTCAAATACCATATGATCAGGTGGGAAAATGCATGCACACCTAAGGAATATGGAGGCTTGGGGATTATCAACACAAAAATAATGAATGAGGCATTGTTGGTTAAGTGGATATGGAGACTACAAAGGAACGAACCAAATGACCTATGCTGTAACTTGCTGAGGAGGAAATACTTACAGGATAGCACCTTTTTCACATCTTCAGAGAAGGGGGGCTCTCAGTTTTGGCAAGGACTGCACTCTGTTAAACAACACTTTTGCAGGGGAGCTATATATCTGGTCAATAATGGCAAGAATACCAGATTTTGGGAGGATGTCTAGCTAGGAGAAGTGCCACTAAGAATTCAATTCCCTGGATTATTCTATATTTGCACTGATAAGAACAGCTTAGTTAGTGACAACTGGGAGGAAGAAGGCTGGAATATTCAGTTCAGAAGAAACCTCAGTCAACAAAACCAAACAGAGCTAATGGAGCTTTTGGAGAGACTGAGTGGTACCAATCTCAATACAGCAAATGATTCTGTAAAATGGGGACTGGAGAAAAAAGGAGTTTATACCACAAGGTCAATGTATAGAGAATTGACTTTCAGGGAGGTGATTAACAGAAGGATGGATAAAATGTGGAAAAGCAAAATACCGATGAAAATCAAAGTTTTTCTATGGCTAGCTTTCCAAGACAAACTACAAACAGGGGTGGAAATGAAGAAACGCAACTGGAAGGGAAACAGGAATTGCATCTTATGCAATGTCCCTGAGACCACCAGTCACATCTTATTTCAATGCAAAACTGCTAACTATGTGTGGAACTGCATTAGAGAGGCAATGGGATGGGAGAGTAAACCAATGTCCATGAAACATTTTTTGGAAGATTGGTTACCTATTAATCATACGGATTATAATTTGGGGGTGTTCTGTTTTGCTGCAATATCTTGGGCTCTCTGGAAGGAGAGAAACAAGATGGCAGTGAGAAAGGAGTTTGGTAGGCATCCTACTGATATACTTCAAAATATCCTACTGTATGTGCAGAGATGGTAGATACTCCTTCGTTCAAAAGACAGAAGTTGTATGGAGATGAAGTTGGACAAGATGAGATCGTGGTTCCAATCCTTCCAGGAGCAAAGATGACAAAGGCGATCTGAAGAACAGGACTTCATGTAGAAGCTGGTCGGAATGTAGGCTGACAGTAAGCCGAGATGTGGCTGTCCTAGAGTTGGTTAATCTAGTTTTTGCGTTTGTATGCTTGTTTTGTAAACTGGAAAGCCCAGTATGGTGGAACTGTTAGATGGTTGCTGTAACAGACATATAAGCTTCCAATAAAAGCGGGCCATAATGGCTATTATCTATAAAAAAGAAAGACACGAGTACGCAGAAGGGAAAGAAAAAAAAAGGTTACCCGCCGCAACATCATGGCAAGCACAGGCGCCGACGATCGCGCCACCGTCTTACCGGAGGACGTCCTCTTCGAGATCTTCTCCCGCGTGCAGAACGTCCGCGACATCCTCCGCTGCGCCTTGGCATGCAAACCATGGCTGCGTCTGTTGACCGACCGGGACTTCCTCCGCCGGCTGTTGCCGGACCATGGCCACGGGCACCCCTCACGCCTCCTCGGCTTCTTCTTCCAGGAGCAGAGGTTCGGGGCTGGAAAGAGGGCGATAAGGCGGCATACGAGGGAACGCTACTCTGTGTCCGCGCCGACCTTCGTGCCGACGCCCGCCGGATCGCGGCTCGGTCCAGGTGGGGATCGCGCCCTCACCGCCTTGGTCGCCGATGACGACGGCGGCACCTTCAACTACGCCGAGCCTGTTGCGTCGCGCCATGGCGTCGTCCTCATGCGCCTCGTCCCACGCACGTACCACAGAATGAAGGCCGGCCTCCTCCTCGGCCTCTGCAACCCCATCACCGGGGAACGCCACGTCGCGCCGCCGCTGGACTGCGCCTGCTCTCGGCCAGTACGTGGACGGCTACGCCATCTTTGTGGCAGCTGGGAGTTGCGCGATCTCGCGGTCGAAGCTGCTCGTCACATGCTACCATCGCCAGGGTGACAGCCACCTGCACCTCCACTCGTACTCCGCAGCCACGCGCAGCTCGAGCGCGCCCACCAGGAGCCACAACGGCGACAGCTACCATCGGGTGGGGGCGACCGCCGCCGTCGTCCATCGTGATCACGTCGTGGCTCTGCACTTAGATCCAGATACCACCAAAGGTGTCGAGCTCGGAATACCGCAAGTGGTTCGCCTTTAACAGGGGATCCTTCCTTGCTTTGTATGAAGGCTTCAGAAGCGGCATCTTCGTCCTCGACATTGAAAGAAAGGTTCTGGACAAAGTCAAGCACTGCCCTTCGTGCTTGTTCACCAACGGTTACGGGACCTGCGTGCCATTGGTGGTGGACCTATCAGAGTTTTTTGTACTTCAGCTTGGTAGTCTGTCTCGATGTTAATGACATTTTTTTTTGTACAAGCACGGAGGCAAGAGGAACACGTGCCGGTCTTTTCCTTGCCCGCGAGAACGTGCCAGAGGCGGCATGGCGACTGGCGAGCATGCATGCAATGGCGCCAACGAGCGGAAGAAGGGGCAGCCGGGATCCGTGACAGTGCGCCCGCTGGCATGTGCATCACGCTTCTGCTCTTGCGTCCCGCACGTAGAAGTCCCCGTCCACGAATGCGGCGGAGTTGGCGGTGGCGTGACACTCCTGGACCGGAGCTAAGTACTCTTTGTAAACAAATATCTTGACAAGAGAAGATTGGTGTAAATGAACGCGGGGGGGGGGGGGGGGGGGGGGGGGGGGGGGGGGGGGGGGGGGCGGTGCGGCGGATACTCAACAAATTAAAGCAGTCAAAACTAGATGGGAGATTGGTGCTGAATCGCATTGCAGTGCCTCTCCCCAGACAGACCCGCCTCAATCGCCAGACATGTTGCTACTCTCCGGTAGTCAGTCTCCAACCATGGACGTCAACATCGACATATTATCATTTTTGCTTGCGACCTCAGCCTCGAGCTTGCACACCGGTACCAGGGGCGCGTCGTCGTTGGCCCTGAGTCCCTGACGCACACCAGCGACATCGCGGTGGCCGCGCCTAAGAGGAAGAGGAAGAGAAAGAGCGTAAAACTAGGAATTTTTTCCTTCACCTATATGTTGAACCCAGAAAGAGGAAGAGCGTAAACCAACCAAAAGGTAAACTCAGCATCATACTTGATCTGTCAAATGCTAATTTAATTTTGCTTCCATGTATAGTAACTCCGGTCACAAAGGTCATGACATCGGTGAAAAAGGAAACAAGTTGAGAGTTTTTGCTAAAAAAGGTACTTCCAGCAATCAAAGCAAATTGTAAATATTTTTTCTCTTGAATGTACATATTCGAAACACCAACTGTATATGGTATCTCTTTCTTTCGTGACACCTTCAAAAACAGCAAATGAAACCTCTCATGTATCTATTGTATATGAGAATTGTGACCAGAGGTGTCTCGGCAGAATTGTGGGGGATTTTTTGATGTCGACCTCATGGTAATGCCTTTATGTGTGTCTCTCTATTTCTCTCTCCCTCTGTATGTGCGGTGAAGCCACTGGCGAAGCTAG